>CM057449.1:1044427500-1045120000 GCA_016271365.2 Neoceratodus forsteri
GGACCGGATCCTCGATATACCCCACAATGTCCTTTCACAAGTACAAGATGTACCTCACCCGATGATTCCCATGGTTAATAATAGAACACAAGCCCCGGTCCCATCCTGATGTTTCCCACAGGTCATGATGGCTCTCAAGCCCCCCCACCCACATCTCCAGTGTCTCCGACACAGACAAATGATCCTCTCATTGGTGGGCCAGTGCCCCACCCCATCCCAACAGGTAGTGTCCCTCCATCCCCAGACAGAGCCTGGGACCGGCACAGCCCTCCCCTCACCTCCGTGGCCAGTCCCCAACTGTACTGTCAAGAAACACTTACTGTAATGTGTATGCACACATCTTTGGGTGTGTACACATTGTACAGTCTGCACTTCTTGACAGTTCAGTTGGGGACCAACCGCGGGGGTGAGAGGTGGGCTGAGTCAGTACCTGGCTTTGTCTGGGGACGGGGGGACACTGCTTGCTGGGGTGGGGGGTACTGGACCACCACTGAGAGAGTCACTGGTCTGCGATGGGGACATCCGGAATGGTGGTACCAGCTAGACACTGCAGCAAGGGGCTTGCAGCAACCCCTTCCATGCGCCATGTGTTTGCTGCATGGGGGGAGCTGCTGCACATAAGGGGTCTTAGGCACTGGGACTCCTCCTCTACCTGCAGTGGGTGCAGGGTCTCTGGCACAGGAGGCATTAACACAAGCTGCTGTTTGCTGCAGCGTGTGCCGGACGCAGCCCCCTTTGAGAATCGGGCCCACTGTCTCTAAGTGTAATTTTTCAGTGAAGGTCATTTGTCTTCTCTTTTAACTTGCTCGCAAAATCTTTTTTATGAAAAAGCTGATGAAGCCATCTTCATTTACAATGTGTGCCTCGATTGTCACCTGAGACTGCATAGGCAGTTCCTGGCTTCTGTGATAGTTGACACTTCACACCTGCCACCAATCCACTTCACTCCTGTTGAACTCGTCGTCCATGTCCTCCATCTCCAGAGCAGACAAGAATATGCAGCATGTCAGCCTACCACTGCTCCACTGTGACAGAGCCTCATGAACACTGTAATAACTACAGCTGAACAAGGGCTTCGGGCTGCACATTGCTGTTAGTATGTAAAAATGCAAAAAGATAAAGAATGCAAGCAAACACCTCCACACAAAGAAAAGCAGGTTGTTTAATATGATGGATTCAGATTCTGGACTAAACATATCACCGTGATGTAAAGCAAAGATGGGGCAATGTCTCCTCTTGAAAAAATCAAAAATAAGCAATTGGTTGGGGTTTGGTGGCAGTGATGGGGGGAGATCACACTGAAGAAGGGAATCACTGTCAAACACGTGGATATGTTTGCCCCTAAAAAAAATAGGGATACTGCTCAACTGACTTAAATCATTAATAATTAATAAATGTTCAACTATTCATTAGTTTTACTTTGGTTGAAATTGTCATATGCAAATAAGTTAGTTGCTAACCCCTTGTAGAACAACCAACTTCTTACTAATTCTTAATCCTTTCGACAGCCATTTATTAATGTCTCCTACTTAAGAATTACTAATCCTTATTAATTGAGTATTGGTTTGCCATTTATTTATTATTAGTTAAGATTATGTAATGGCTCAGTTATTTTCAATTAACACTCAACTTGTTTAGCATTGGTTGATAATTACACCTATTCCATATGTACAATGCATAGTTATTAGCTGAAAATAACTAATTACTCACCATTCCCAAAATGCATTCTCATCAAAATGACACAGAACTGTGCTACCCTCTCTCTACCAGTTATGCACTCAGTTGCAGTAGAGCGAGCCCCTATTCCTGTGAACAATCTTGGGAGCTGGTAGACACAATTTTCTCCACAGCATGCACTATATCTGGATTCACTGAAATAATTCTGGATCTGCAAGGGTTTGAATGCTGTGGGTTCCCAAAACTTCCAATTTATTAAAGTTGCTGAAAAAATGTTATTCTTATAGTGAATACTATAAACATAGATACTGTCAGCAGAAAAGGATATCCTGGCCCACCTAGTCTGCCCTAAGGTCCCTGCCTACAATGCCGCTGTAGACCCTAATTGATCTCCACCATCCTGGCCTTGATACTAAGGTCCCCTTGTATCTATCCAATACATGTTTGAAACCTGCTACCATTTCAGTACCCAAAACCTCTGCTGGGAGGCTGTTCCAGGTGTCTACCACCTTTTCTGTGAAGAAATATTTCCTAACATCCCCTCTAAGTTTCCACATTCCAGCTTCATGTCATGCCCCCTTGTCCTTGAGCATCTTTTTCTGTACAAAAAGCCACCCTACTGTACAGTACCTTATTGATACCCTTGAGATATTTGAATGTTTCTGTCATGGCTCCCCTTTCTCTCCTTTCCTCCAGTTAGTACATATTTAATTCCAAGTCTTTCCCCAAAGGGCTTTAGATGCAGGCCATACATCATTTTGGTTGCCCTTTTCTGTATCTCCTTCACATGATCTATGTCTGTCCTGAGATGGGGCCTCCAAAACTGGACACAGCATTCCAGGTGTGGCCTCATCATTGATCTAGACATAGACATAGATACATCTATGCAACGCTTGTGAGGATAAAGTTTGTCAAATATTTTTGATACCCACAGACCTAAAGCAAGAATAACATGTTTATCCTCACTCTAGGTCCCCATGCCATGACACATTTATCCACACTGTAGGTTGTGACTGGCACTGCCAGCTCCAGTGAATCACTTTCACTTAAACACCTCTCACTTTCAAACGTGTTGGCAGCACAAGCAGTTTCTAAACCACTGCTTGCTCACACTCAAACTCCACCTAACATTTTAACTTCTGTGCTGCAGCTGCCACATCAATTTTCTGCTCAGAAAAGTGTTATTTTTTTATGTACAGGGATATTTATAACCCCCTTCTTTTATACCTCTTCTGCCATTCTCATAATTCTGTCCGCTCTTACCTACACTTGTTTTCCCATACCCCAATTCCTGAGCATCACTCGCATTCTTCACTAGCTGCAAGCTCCCATAGCCTGACTGCACTTCCCAGCCAACTTTAAGCCATCACCGCCTGGCCAAATCCCTAAAAAGGCTCTGAAGTCTCACACCACTGCATCCTCATAAGCTTGCTCCCTGGAGGCAATGATGTGCTGACGCACAGTGTCACATACAAAAAAGAAACGACCACTCAGTTTCAGTGCTACAGAGCATTCAGCCATCTGAAAAAGATATAAAAACAATGCAATTAAAAACCTGAAAAGGAAATGACTCACAAACGACAATGGCCTTGCAGAAAAGAGATATGCCATAGCCAGGGAATATCCATGATATTCTCCCCTTATGTCCATGGTTCTCTGACATCATTTGTGACTCCACCACTCACGATGTGATAAGGGCAAGCTGCACTTGGTGAGATTATCATTGATATTTTCAGTTAGACCATGGCATATCCCATATAGCATACAGAGATTAGAAAAACATGCTGTGAATGAGACTGGTACATTCAGCAGACCTGGGTTTGATTCCCACAGCCTCCACCTGCATACTATGTGCACTAAGCAAGGCACTTATCCTTTCCAGTGCTTCTGGTTGGCCCCTGAAAACAGGCTTTGTGCCTAGTGGGACTTACCTAGTTACCAAAGAATAAAACATATATATTTATATATGTATATATATAAGAATACTAGGTCATGTGGTGCGTGGTTAAAATACACCCAAAGAGGGGGAAAGTCAGATTATGAAGGCAACTTTAAATTCCGTTGAACATCAAATTAACATTGCACATAACTGCTGACGCATTCTTTAATAAATGGAGCCAGCATCAGGCCTAGGTATTTTTGTACTGTAAGCAAGGTGCTCTGTTCTTGTAAGTGAGTGTGTTATGCACCTCCCTGCTGGCCAACGATTTGTCCTTGCCCTTCTGTCAACAGAAAAAGCAAATGCATTCTCTGACATGAAAGCAGACCTGTGACTACATGTTGCATGTGTTAAGGTGATGTCCTTTCAAATATGGCAATAATAATATGAAAACAAAAATAAAATAATCATTTCCTTTTGGGAGGAAATGATAATTTTGCTACAGACCAAAAGTGTTGCAAAATTGTACCTCAGTTTTACCTTATGACTTTATTGTAAAAGTATAACTTTGGAGTCAAATATAGGGTTTGTAAAAGGTAAGATGTTTGGTTTGGTGAGCCTTATATTCAAACTTGTCTTCAGGTGGCATTTTACTCACTAGCTAGTCAACCTGAACACTGTTCCCGATTAAATCTACCTAGCTACCAATAACAATCTCAGAGCTCTGACTCTCCCACTGTTCCAGTCCTTTGGTAACTGTTAGTCTGACTTACCTGAGACTAGCATGCTGGTAAGTTTGCTGGTGAAGATGGTTAGCGCACTGGTTTCTGGCACTGGCATCATATCTGGCAGGCAGGACAGCTTGCTAACTGGCAGGATGGTTAGTTTAATATTTTCTGCTGGAAAGCAGGAACAATGGTTAGACATTGTGCTACTCTGCTCATTGCAGAAGGCCATTCTGGTGGCATGGAGCCTTCTGAGGAGAGTCAATCTGGCAGCAAGGTGGGTGCTCCAGACAATGATTAGTCACCTCGGATCTCAGGATAGGCATTCTGTCCCAAACAATGGTCATTCTCACTCTAGGATGGGCACAAATGGTGGGTATTCAGGCACAGTGGTGTGAATTGTGGCCCTAGAGTGGTCATTGAGGCACAGAAGATGGTAATTCCAGCCCTAAGGTATACACTGAGGATCAGAAGGTGGGCATTGTGGCCCTGGGGCAGGTAACTGAGGCACATCAGGAGAGCATGCCAGACCCATGGTGGGCATTACATCCCTAGAGAATGTACTGAGGCACAGACAGCAGGCATTCCAGCCCCAGGATGGATTTTCTGACCCCAGGTTGGTCATTCAGGCTGAAAGAGTTGGCATTCCTGCCCTAAGGTTATCATTCTAGCCCTAGGGTGAGCAGCTTAACCCGAGAGTTGGCACTAAGTAAAGAATGTGGGCATTCTTACTCCGGAATTGGCACTGCAGTTAACTGGGGAGGACAGCCAGCTTTGGGACCTGGAAGGGCAGCCCAGGTGAATGAAGGCTGGTAGGGAGGGTGGCTGGTTCGGGGCACTGGGATGTTCCAGGTAAAATAAGACTGGTCACAAGGCATGAGGCATAAAATAAATGGGTTTGCAAAGCAATTTGCGACCCCAAAAATGTGATTTGCTAATCAAGTGCAGCCTTGATTAGCAGAAGTTGCTAATGAACTGATTTGCCACATTGTAAAAATTTCCAAATTACAGTATTTTTTTTCTACAGTTGTGGTAAAAGGTACAGAACTTTTTCCCAAAGTCGCACTATGCTGAACTGTATCCTGTAGATAAAAATAGACATTGTGTGAAACTGCTCCTCAAACCTGTCTGGTTGCCAATCAAATTTTTTTTGATTAGCACATACTGCTAATCAAGTTTCCAAAACAAATTTATGCCTTTGATCAAATGGAGAGGAAAGTCTGGTCTGGGATCTGAAGCAGTGTTCCCCAATCATTGTTTTAGCGCTGTTGGCCACTACCCTATATTGTTCTACCACCATCCTATATTTTTTTGCCACCACCTTATATTTTCTGCCATCAACCTAATTTTTAAAATAAAATCCTCAAAAATAGTCCTTTACCACCTTTCCTTATTGTACTTCTACCCCTGTTTTGATATCAGTGTTCTGTACTTTACTAAAAACCACTTATTCACATGCACAGTGCATATAGGAGTCTGTGGAATAATGCATCCTTGGCTCTGATCACCATCATCACTGCCCTATATTCCCAGAGAGTGAGGAACCCTGAGAAGAATGGTCCAATTGTTGGGAGGAAAGTCAGCTAGGGGTGTAAGGCCAGTCCAGGTGCTAGTAGGTCATTCCTGCTGATAGAAATCTAGCCATCTGGGAAGAGCAGGCTGGATTGGGGCCTGCAAGGGTGGTTCAGGTGTAGGAAGGCTGCTCAGATGAGATACTGGTCTAGGGCTGGGTAAGTCAGCTGCTAAGTGGAAGGTCAATTAGGGGTAGGAGGCTGGTTTAGGGACAAAAGGGTGGTCCTGCTGCCAAGAGGCTGGTCAGCTGGCAAGGGGAGACTGGTCTGGGGCCTGGAAGAATGGTCCAGGTGCATTGAGAGTGGGTTGGCTGGGGAGAAGAAACTAATCAAGTGGGTGGAAGAGTGGTCCAGCTGCTGAGAGGAAGTCGCTAGGTCAGAGGGCTGGAAGAATGGTGCTGCTGCTGGGAAGCTGGTCTGGGGTTTGAAAAGGTGATCCAGGTGATGGGAAGCTGGTCACCTGAGGAGGAGAAGTTGGTCCAGTGGTTGGAAGAATGATCAGCTGGGGTCAGAGGCTGGTCCTGGGGATGGAAGGGAGATCCAGCTGCTTGGAGGGTGGTGACTAGAAATCATAGACTGGACCAAGGGCTGGAATGATGGCTTAGGTGCTGGTCTGCTAGGAGTTGCAGGATGGTCCAGGGCTTAGAAGGGTGCTCCAACTTCTGGGAGGCTGATTTGCTTAGATGGGAGGCTAAGCCTGTGGCTGGCAAGGTGGTCCTACTGCTTTAAGACTGTTCAGGTGGGGAGGGAAGGCTGATCCAGGGCATGGAAAGGAAGTCCAAAGGCATGGAGGCTGGTTGGCTGAGCAGCAGGGTCTGGTCTGGGAGCAATAACAGTGGTCCAATTGCTGGGAGGAAGGACAACTAGGGGTGGAAGGCTGGTCTGGCAGTTGAAAGGGTAGTTGGCTATGGATTGGAGGCTGGTCCCATGACTAAAAGTTTGTCCCAGCTGCTGGGAGAGTGGTTGGCTGGGAATTGGAGGCTGGTTCAGTGGCTGGAATGGTGGTCCAAGTACCTGGAAGTTGTCTGCTGTGAGTCAAAGACTGATTTGGATGCTAGACGGGTGTAGATGGTACAGGATTGATGGTCAAAAGGGATGGGGATGGTTCAGGGGTCAAGCCCCTTTAAAATATTTTGGAGGGTCTCACACCCTCCATTAACCCCTAGGTGAAATCCAGACTAGCCTGACTGTGCAAGTTACACCCCATCCTGGTGTTTTGGCTAGACTAGCCAGTTTGGGGTTTACCATTTTGGTCCAGAGTCTGGCAGGCTGATTTCACCTCATATCCATATTTAGCATTGTGTGACTAGAAATTGTCACACCTGGCTAACTCAATGGGGAACACTTAATATCTTTTATGAGAGTGTCCAGAGGATGGGCTATGTGGAGTAAATCTTGAGACCTAGATTATAAACATAATCCCAATTTTTAGCCATGGGCTAGAGGAGCCTCGGGGCATGTTGAAGGCAGCACTCTCAGATTATTGAGGAGGGTCTTGCCTTCCCAGTTTTAACAGTGCCTCATGGACAGGTATCAAGAAGACATCCAACATCACAGGGGTGACATGACATCAGTCCTTCATCCTTTCATGGTTTAACCCATTAATGAAGGAAGGGATTAAAAAAGTAGAGATTATAATGGAGATGGCTGGGGTGGATGGCATCCATGCTCCCCAATTGTGCCTGTCCCAGCTCTGATCACCCTGTTGCCCCCCCCAACCCAACACCACCACCACATTGGATTCTGGGGAGGTATACTCGCAGAGGAGGCGAAGCTTCAGGAACATTTGCAGAGCCCTTGCATCAGGTAGAGAGGTGTCAGGACAGTAGTGGATACAGATTGAATGTGTAGGGCTACCCCAAAGGGTAACATATCTCAAACATTTTTAAAAATACAACAAAAATTGTCCTGTGTAGTGGAAAAGGGTTCAGTGCCATTCCAGCACCACAGTGTCTCACCATCACCTACAGCAGTATACTAGTCCAGAGGCCAGAAACTAGCACCTGGACTGACATGCCACTGTAGTTGCCAGAAACCCACCATGCTGGGTCTGAATAAATCCTTTTAAAATGTATTTTAATTATTTATTTTACTGCCATACTGCAGCCTGTGGTTTCTGGGGTGCTGTCAAATCCATGGGCTATGACAGCATAGGTCTCCCATACTCAACCAGTGCCTGACTGCTGAGCTAATTAAAGTCTCTCTATCATTGAGTGGTTCACCCTCCTTCACTCAGTCTGCAGCTGCTAAGCTAATTTGTTTCTCTGGTATCTGGTGGTCCCCCTCCCTCACCCAATCCACAGCTATTTTCACCAGTGTCTAGCAATCCTGCCCCTGCAAGGTAGCCCCCTGCCCCAACATACTCATCTTCTTGGCCTTCTGGCCATCATCTGTCACAGATATGTCCAGTATTACTATTATAAAGTGCTCTATAGTGATACAGGACGTGGTCTGACAGTGGTTATGTCAGTATACAGTTCAACAAAGAGAGATTAGAGACAGACAAAGCAGAATTGCTAAACAAATTCTCCTGCTCAGTCTTCACAATAGAAGACTGCAATAAAGGACCTCCACTAGGTGAGACAGAGCATACTAGTGGAGGGGCAGACTCAAGCCCATCTACAAGGTAGAGGGTCCTAGAAGAGCTTAGTAAGCTTAGGGTGGATAAAGCCATGGGGCCAGATGGCATCCACCCTAGAGCACTAAAAGAGTTTAGGGAAGAAATTGCTGCACCTCTAGCTGAGCTATTCAATAATTCACTGGATAGTGGCAAAGCACCACAAGACTGGAAAAGGGCAACAGTAGTGCCCTTGCACAAAAGTGGAAGCAAGGAAGAGGCAGGAAACTAACACCCAGTCAGCCTGACCTCTGTAATGGGGAAAATTATGGAGTCATTGCTAAAGGAAAGAATATCAGATTACCTTAACAGTTGAAAACTCAATCCCAAGCAGCATGGCTTTACAGCTGGGTGCTCCTACCAAACCAACATGATTGATTTCTTCAGTTGGGTTACCAGAACAGTAGATCAGAGTGGGGCATGGACGTGGTGTACCTGGACTTCAGCAAAGCCTTTGACACCATTCCCCACAGGAGACAAGCTAATAAACTGAAACGCATAGGCATCAATCAAAATATAATTAGCAGGATTGAAAACTGGCTTTAGACTGGGACCCAAAGAGTTTTGGTCAATGAGTCACTATCAAGGGAGGGCAGAGTGACCAGTGGTGTTCCTCAAGGTTCAGTGTTAGGTCCAGCCCTCTTCAATATATTTATCAGCGACATCACCGATGGACTGGAGGGGAAGGTTCTTATTTATTTAGTTGTATCTCGGATTAAAACCTTTGAGCTACAAGCTCATTTACAAAGGTTCCACATCACAAAGTAGACACAGAGAGAGCTATACAACATTTCAGAAATGTTTACAACAGGGTTACAAAACACTTCAACAATGTAGAGCAATCAGATTTGTGATGCTGTAATAAGCTGTAACACTAGAAATATCAGGGAGAGGTAAGGAAAGTAATGAGAATAGGAAGGAAGGCAGAGGTAGAGGAGGCAGAACTGGGTTGCAGATAGAAGCGAGTGGGGTGAAAGAGAAGAAGGCAGTCAGTGGAGGGTAGTTGTTTAAAGACCACCAGATGGGCCTTGTCAAAGTAGGGAAGAGGTTGGGAGGGGACCAAATGGGTGGCTGGGGTGGGTGGGGTGAGAAGTGAGGCACATGGGGGATTAGGGAGGCCTAAAGGCGGAAAGAGGATTTAGGGTGAAAGAATTGGTAGCGGTAGGGGCATGGTTGAACATAAGAGGTAGGTAAAGGTGGGATAGTGGGTGGGATTGTGTGGGGGTGGGAAAGGGGAGGAGTGAAAGGAATGAGTAGAAAGTGCTGGAGCTGGAAGGCTGGAAGGTAGGGAGACTAAGTGCTAGTCTTGGATATTGCCAAAGTGGGGGTATGTTGCCTTGGGAGGGGGCAAGTGGCCTTAGAAGAGGGGGAATAAATGAGCTAGGTGTTACAGTCACTCATACTGGAGGGAATCAGACGATCCCAAAGTTGAGATTTGAATTGACCAATTCTTTGCACAGCTTGCAGGTTTGCCTGTTTGCAGATGATAATGAAGCTCTGCAACAGGGTGGACACACAGGAGGGAGCTTCAGTTATGGAAGCTGATCTCAGAAAACTGGAAGAATGGTGCAGGATTTGGCAGTTAGTTTAATGCCAAGAAGTATAAGGTAATGCACCTGGGAAAGCGGAACCCTGGGAAAAATACGTACTGGAAGGGCGTCAATTAGAGGAGAATAATATGGAACGGGATCTAGGCATAATCATTTCAGATGACTTAAAGCAGGAGTGTGCAAATCCTACTGCTCCCTGTCTGGGGCAAGTAAATTTCCTTAAAGGGCAAGTACAAAAAGAGAGCTCATTTCATTGTAATGAATAAGGGCATGTGAAAATTCAGCTACAATCATGGCTGGGCAAGTCCTAAAAGTTTTGATTTGAACACACCTGTTTAAAGGTAGGAAAACAATGTGAACAAGATGCGCAGAAGGCTTGTGGCATCCTCAGATGCATAGGCAGGGGTATTATGAACAGAAAACAGAAGGTAATCATGCCACTCTACAGATCCTTCATGAGGCCACACCTGGAATACTGCATCCAGTTCTGGAGGCCTCACCTGAAAAAGAACATTGACCATTTAGAGACAGTACAGAGAAGGGCTACAGAGTCTGCACCATGGGCCATATGAAACAAGATTCAAGTGTGCCTGTCAGTAGGGTGTCAGGATTTAAAATCGCCAATAGCATTACATGCGTTGGGCTATGCCCCCCACACCCACCTATGTCCCCTATAAACCCCCAACTGAAGATTCCAACTCTTGTGGGGGGTGGACCTCAGGGAGGGGGTGGCAGATTCGGCTATTTGGTGCTCTAATGATGGGCACACTCAGACAAGTGCACAGATGGCTGGCAGTGGAATTTATTCTCTCTAGAGAGAATTTATCCTCTTTAGAGCAGAGAAGATGTAGGGGGACATGATAGAAATGTTTAAATATATCAGGAGGAATTAATACAACTCAGAAGGGAAAACAGGGTGGAGCGTACAAGAGATCACAGCTTGTGTTTGGTGGGTTTAAAAGCAACTCTAGGAAGTACTTTTTCACTGAGAGGGTGATAGACCCATGGAACAGCCTGCTACCAGAAGTGGTAGCATCAAAGACAGTAAGAGAATTCAAACTCATGTGGGACAAGGATTATGGGCAGCTAAGGAAGGAAAAATAACTGGGGGAAGGGTAGCCATCATGGGCAGACTAGATGGATCACAGTCCCCATCTGCTGACTCCTTTCTTATGTTCTTATGCATCTGTATATGTGTGTGGACCAAGTCATATGTCAGCAACACTTGCTGTCAGACCCATAACTCTGCCATGGTACACTCTTTTGAACCTAGGCTTGCATGGTACCTTCCAAGCCAGCCCCTCAAGGTCACACTGGTGGTTGTTGTTCGAACACTAACTGTGCATGCCTTCATTATGCAAACAACTGATCCAAATGTAAGTGACAGCATATTGTCTTTGCACCTACTAACATGGTGGATTATAGCTGCAACAGAGGTGGGAATATAGCATAGCAGCAGGTGCATGGTTTTCATGACAAGGTCCATGCAGCAGGCAACTGGCAGTATTGCCATAGTCATTAACACAACCCCCAAAGACTTGTACCTTCCTGTATGCTTCCTGTGAATATCGAGTCTGAATTTTAATGTACCTCTATGGTCTATCCTGGTGGTCCAGTGTCCCTATATCAAACAATGGCAACTGTTTCATTTCTGGTATACAGAGGATACTCCTCAATAAGCGTCATTCCTGAACATTTCCAGCACCCCTAGTTTGCAGCTGCCCCACCCCCTCCCATTTGCCATTCCACTGCCACCTCCTCCACCACCTCACCCCCCAGTTCCCTGTCCCATATCCTTTTGAAGCTGTTCACAGATTTACATGATACCACCCATTCTGATAGGGCATTCAATTTTGCTCCCCCCTCTCTGTGACATAGTGTCTCCTCATTTCCTTCCTAAATCTTTCCCCTTCTATTCTTAGCCCATGCCCCCTGGTGACTCTCCCCTCCTTAACTTAAATACCCCTTCTGCCCTATCCTTATTGATTCCCCTCAGATACTTGAATGTCTCTATCACATCCTCCCTGTCCCTTCGATCCTCCAGGGTGTACATATTCTGGTCCCTCAGCCTTCTGTCACAGTCTGCCCCTTCCATTCCACATATCATCTTTGTTGCCCTCCTCTGCACCCCCTCCAGTAGCCTGATATCACACTATAGGTATGCCTCCAAAACTGCACACAATACTCTGAGTGCGGCCTTACCAGTGACTTGTAGAGGGACAAGATCACCTCTCTTCACCTGGACAAGAACCCCCTCACTATGCACCCCAGCATTTTGTTCACTTTTGTAGCCACTCTCCGGCACTGGGCAGTGTTGTCCATGGTCCCTGTTATCATTACCCTTAGGTCCTTCTCCTCCTCAGTGATCCCCAGCTTAACCCCTCCCAGCCAGTATTATCCCCTTGGTTTTTCACCTCAAAGTGCATAACCTTACACTTCTTTGCACTGAACCCCAGCTGCCACCTCTCTGACCACTACTCTAGCTTGCTTAGGTCCCCCTGCAGCTGCTTCCATCCATCCTCTCCATTCACCACTGCTCCAATTTTGGTGTCGTCAGCAAACAGACTTATCTTGCTCACCACCCCGTGTGCAATGTCTGATTTGAAGAGCTCAAACAATACTGGCCCCAACACAGAGCCCTGTGGCACCCCACTTATCACAAGCCTAGCCTTGGAGTTGAGAACTCCCCTCTCACCACCACCCATTGCAGCCTCCCACTCAGCCAGCTTGTAATCCAGTTAATCATTTTTGCCCCTACCCCTATACCAGTTAGTTTCCCCCCAAGCCACCTATGAGGCACAGAATCAAAGGCCTTGCTGAGGTCCAAGTAAAGAACATCCACTGCATGACCCTTATCCAGCTCACTTGTCACCCATTCATAATTATGTATCAGGTTGGCTTGACAAGTCTTCCCTGAAACAAACTAATGCTGCCTCACATCCTGGAGGCCATTGTCCTCCAGGTATGACACCAGTCTTTCCTTTAGTGTTATCTCCATGAGTTTGCACACTATAGAGGTGAGACTTACCGGGCAATAATTACCCGGTTCATCCCTTGGTCCGTTCTTGTGTAATGGTACTACATGTGTCATCCTCCAGTCCAGTGCAGTGGCACACATCCCAACTCCAGTGAGGTGCTGTGCAGATCCGCCAGTGGCTCCGTCAACACCTCTGCCATCTCCCTCAGCAACCTGGGGTAGATACCATCCAGCCCTGGTGCCTTGTCTGTCTTCAGTGCCCTCAGTCCCTATAGGACTCTACTTGCCTCAATTCTTCCATCTGTTGCCTCCTCTCCCCTGTCCCCACTCTCCCAGCACATGGAGGTTGCTGTCCCCCCCTTCTCTTCTGTGAACACTTAGCAAAAGTGTTCATTCCGTGCTTCTGCCTGCTCCTCACTCTTTTACATCCACTCCCTTCCCCTTTTTATCCTCACTATTGTCTCCTTGCACTTCCTTTTCTCCCTGATGTATCCGAAAAGTCTTTCTCTCTACCATTAATTCCCCGTGCTAATCTCAGCTCCCTCTGGGCCTTGGCTTCTCTTACTTTTCTGGTCACCTCCCTGGACAATCTTGCATACTCCTCCCTGTCCGCTTCCTTCCATGTCCTTCTATACCTCTGGTGCACCTCCCATTTTGCTCTCACCACCTCCACTACCTCACTGTTCAACCAGCATGGTTTTCTTGCTCTGCTCCTCTTACTCTGTGTCTTGGTGCAGGCTTTTGTTGCTTCTGTAATCCCCCATTTAATAATATCCAGTTTCTGCTCTGCATCCATCTCCTGCCTAATGCCCTCTAGTTTCCCTTTTAGTACTTCCTGCATCCTCCCAAAGTCTGTCCCACTGACGTTTACTACCTGAGTAACTGATTTCTCTGGCTCCCCACACATCGTTATATTAAACCACACCGTTTGGTGATCCCTGTTGGCTAGTGGGTCTTCCACCTTTATTTTCCTTACTGCCTCCCCATTCAACAACAACAGATCTAAAGTGTTCTTTAGTCTAGCAGATACACTAACCAACCATGTCAGGAGCCCCTCCTGGATTGCATCCAGGAGCACTTGCTCCCTAGCAGTGGAGGTGGCCGGAATGCTCCAGCCAACCCCTGCTAAGTTGAAATCTCCCACGATGACCGCCTTCCCTTTTCTACATACCTTTCTGATTTGTCTTACTAATTCCCTGTCAAGCTCCTCAGACTGGGACAGTGGTCTGTATACCACCCCAAACCTCAGTTTCCTACCCCTTAGGTCTAGGGGCTGCAGCTAGATTGCCTCTGTTCTCCTTTCTTCCCCCTAAAGGGTAAACAGGGAGGAGAGGAGGCGCTGTGGGTCACCCTGGTGACTGGAAATGGCTCCACAATCTGGACAGGGTTTGTATACAGACCCCCATCACAGGGGGGGGGGAATGGACAAGGAAGTGATAGAAGGCATCCTTGGGATGGCAGAGAAAGGGGAGATATTGCTGATGGGGGACCTGAATATGCCAGATGTTGACTGGAGCACCTTTGCTGCAGCCACATCCAAGAGCAGGGCCATTCTCGATGCCCTACAGGGGGCATGCCTTAGACAGCTAGTTTTGGAACCCACTCAGGAAGAGCAATCTTAGACCTGGTACTCTCAAATGGGGATGGAGAGAGTATCTCTGATCTTGAAGTGGGTAGCCATCTGGGAACAAGCGACCGCCAAACAGTGTGGGTCATGATAAACTTAGCTGTAGAGTCAAACCACACAAAAGTGAAGGTACTGGACTGCAGGAGGGCTGATTTTGTCAAAATGGGAGAGTGCATCTGAAAAGCACTAGCAAATAGGCAAAAAGGTGGGGTGGAGCAACAATGGAGAAACATCAAAACTGCCTTCACAGAGGCAACAAGTCTTTGTGTGAAGCAAATAAACAAACCATAATGAAAGAAAAAAACACTATGGTTTTCAAAAGAAGTGGTGGGGAAGGTAAGGAAGAAAAAGATAGCATTCAGGAAGTATAAGGAAACACAGAAGGAGCAGGACAGAAAACTGTACCAGTTAAAACAGAAGGAAGTGGGTAAGGCAGTCAGAATAGCAAAGGCCCAAACTGAGGAAAAGATAGCCAACTCAGTTAAGAAGGGGGATAAAACATTTTATAGGTACATTAGGAGCAAAGAAAGACTAGAGCAGGGCTACTGAAGCTGAACAAAGAGCAAGGTGGTTGGGCAGAGAGCAACAATGAAAAAGCAGGGATACTGAACAAATACTTCCGCTCAGTATTCACAATGGAAAAGCAGGGGGAAATAGAAGCACTCTGGATAGGGGGTTGATATTAGTCATTTCACGGAAGAAAGGGTTCTGAAAGAACTCTCAAAACTGAAGGTGGATAAAGCAATGGGGCCTGATGAAATTCACCCTAGAATTCTAAAAGAACTAAGGGAAGAACTAGTAACACCACTGACTACCCTTTTTTCAGTTAAATATTTTTTTTTTTTTGAAATTTCTGTTTATTCCTCCTCCCTAGCCTGCCATCTCCGACCCTTCAGGGGGGACAACTGGACATCCCAGTGCCCGGAACCCTACCCAGGCAGACCCCTGGCCCCATGGAGCCGCGGATTACCCCCCGGGCGGGGACGAGGCAGGGGGCTCAAACCCCGTTACTTACGTTTCGTCGGTCTGAGGTCTGCTGGGTGGGCACAGGCAAATCGTGGGCACGGCCATGGTCCTCCCATCTTCCCGGCTGAGGCAGGCTTGTTTCTGCATTTTTCTCCCTCCCTGAGCAGCAGGTAACCTCCCCCGATGTCATGACGCACACGCCGACGTCCATGCTGCTCAATGGCCACCCATCCCCAAGTGGAGCTTGCAGTTCTCGAGCCTCCGGCTGGTCAGCTAATGTCGGGCTTGGCCGATCCTCCCGGAGAAGGCGAGCTGTCATTGGACGCCAAGCCTATCTCCCCGCTGCCCACCGATGACCCGAGTCCGCCCCCGAACCCAGGTTGCCGGCGTGGTGCGAGGTGTGGCGTCCAGTGCCTCAACCCTCAGTGCCACCGGGCCGGCCCAGTTAAATATTTTTATTAGTTTCCAGATATAATGCATTTGATAAACATGGTGCATACATTATGGAAATGCTTTTTACAAACAAGTACATCATATTTCAATCTGCTTGGGAAATGTTTTGGTTACATATTGAGAAACTTTGATGTTGAAACCTTTAGTTTAATGTGAAGACAGACATATGCTTCCTATACATCGTCTCCAAACCTATGCCCTGACTTTTGCAACTTATTAAGGATCTTCCCTTACTAAATATCACATGTATAATCTGGGGTCTTACCTGAGGTCTGGATTGCGCACATACCTGCACTTCGCAGTAGCATAAGAAGGGAACCCACATGTCTAAATCCTGGACAAACTTTCTTCAAAGGAGCAAGTGGGAGGTACCGCTGCTGATGGGTGCCAAGGCATAGATGACCAGAAAGTCATACCTTCCAGTGGTCTCCTTTGTAACATATGCCTAAAATAAAAAATTAACACAGAGTAACCGAATAATCATGAACAGTCATTATATCTCCCCTCTCATTATATAACTGTCCTCATGCATTTGCCATCCAGTGTGAAGGGGCATCATATCTTTACATGTAAGACACAAAATAAAAAGTACCATAATACGTAAGTACAGGAAACACTTTCCAACTTTAAACAGAACAGAGAGCAACAAGAAGAACAGAAATCCTAACTCAAAAACTTACTCTACTGCTAACATCACCTTATCCAACATACTTAATAAAATAGTATGTGTGTCACATTAGTTTTGAGGTTAGTGGTAAAATACAGAATATGCAATCAGTGGTACTGTACATCATCACCATGGAATCTCAGATTGACTCATTATACCATTCAGCCCATGCCTGCCCTGGCAGCTAAATAGGCCATATATGTGGCCCAAGACCGCTGAAACCTGGCTTTCTGATCTAGCGTACTATGTGACCTTCTGTCTAGCTCATGTAACTGGGGAAGAGATGCAAAAATATCTCCCAGGGTAGGCATATTTAGAGTTCTTCAGTTTCTCACTATAATCCTTTTTACTTGCATGCTTAGTAGCATTAACCACCGAAAATGTTGGTGTCATGGGGAAGGGGATTCCGATTTCATGCCCAGTAGTAAAAGAGAAGCATTTAGAGGGACTTGTGTCCTCAAAATTTTGGTGGTTTCTACACTTATGGCCTTCCACAATGGGGCTATCAAAGGGCATTGCCATAGAATGTGAAATAAATTTCCTCCCGGGTTTTGGCACCTCCAACAGTTATCTTGCTGGAGAATTTTGGCCTTTTTCAGTATCACTGAAGTTTTATACCATAAGTAGAGTATTTTATTATGAATCAACCTGCTACGAGTGTCCCTATATTCTCGGTGTCCTGTGCACCAGCATTGCCCCCAGCTTTTTTCTGAGATTTGAGTTTGCAACATCATCTCCCACTTAATCTTTGAGGCAGAGGCGGGATTGGGGAGAGTGTCTCTAAGAGATGTATAAATCAATCCAGCCAGGCCCTTAGATACATGTAACCAATTACCTAGATTCAAAGAGGGGGGTCTCGAGTCTGAAATTTGGCAAAAACAGGTTTTAATGCTGCTCTTATTTGAAAGTATCTCCAGAGGTCAGATTTAGGCAGGTACCATCTCCCACATATATTAGCATATGCGTCTACCTTTAGGGTATTTGAGTCCAGAAGGTCTCCCACATATTTGATGCCTGCCAACTGCCATGTTGGCCGCATCACTGGTCATCAATCATAATGTTTGAATTGCACCAGGTCGGGGTGAGTGAAAGGGGGGGTAAGAGAAAATCCCAGTTTGTGTTGGAGTGACTGCCAATAGGTATGGGCAGCATTTACCACAGGGTGAGATTTTAAATATGGAGGGAGCCTAGAGCCCAAGAGAGATGCCAGAATAGGGATATTAGAATATTCTGTTCAATCTCTAGCCATTGCGATGGTTGTCTTCATTGCCATCTGAAACCATCTCAGGGTTTGAGAGCATTGGCATGCTATTTTATATCCCTCCATCCAGGGCAGCCCCCAACCTCCCCGAGTCCAGTGGGCTCTAAGGGTATTTCTACTATAACACGGTTTGTTTCTACCCCACAGGAAAGAACCTATCATCTGGTCAATGTTCTGCAGCCATTTACATGACAGCTTCAAGGGAATGTGGGAGAACAAATAGTAAAATCTAGGGGCCATAGCCATTTTAAAAGCTGCTATCCTACCCATCAATGAGAGATTAATTTTTTGCCAATGCTCTAACTCTCTTTTATATTCAGATATCAAAGATAGCAGGTTGTTATCCCACCACTTATCGATCTGGGTGCTAATTTTAATCCCCAAATATGTTATAGTGTTTTTTGCTCATTTAAAACCTACGTTAGGTATGTATTGTATACTACAAAGATCATTTAGGGGGAATAATTCTGTTTTGGATGAATTGATTTTAAGGCCGGAGAATGTTGTAAACTGATTTAGTAAAGAAAGTAACGCAGGGGTGGCGTGTTGTATGTTGCTTAGAGTGACCAGTAGGTCATCTGCATATACTAACATACTAAAATGCCAGCAGAATAGGCCTAACGGTCTTTTCGTGTCTGCTCATTTGGTCAGCCTCCACCCTGGGTGCTGACCTTGCTGCCCCTCGCCTCCTCTGGCTTCTCCCTTCCCAGTTCGGATATTCTTCTGCATTGGATTTTGCTTCCAGAACCCTTCCCTGTACCTGTTCCACCCCTTTGAACCCCTCCACTGTCTCTGCCTCCACCAGCCCCTAGGCAGCGCATTCCATGGCTCCACCACCCTCTCAGTGAAGTAGCACCTCCTCCTTTCTCCCTGAATCTTCCCCTCCAGCTTCCACTCATGCCCTCTAGTGGCCCCCTACTCCTTCCTTCAAGCACCTGACTGTTCCTCCCTATTTACCCTCTTCATGTACCTGAAGACCTCTATCATGTCCCCCCGGTCCCTTCTCTCTTTTCCAATGTGTACATATTTAGCTCTTTGAGCCTCTCCTCATAGGTCCTGTCCCCCAAGCCCCAAATCATTTTGATTGCCCTCCTCTGGACCCTCTCCAGGAGAATATTGTGAGTGACCTATTCTTATGCCCTCTATCATCGGGTGTTGTCGAATTGCAGCTGCAAGAGGTTCCACTGCCATTACAAAAAGGAGAGGGGAGAGGGGGCAATCGTGTTTAGTGCCTCTATACAAATTAAAAGGTACAGACAAGCTTGAATTAGTCAGCACTTTGGTGTGAGGTGATGTATAAAGCATTTGTATTGCAGCTTTAAATTGAGGGCAATATCCGAAATGTTCTAGGACAGCAAGCACAATCAAGGGCTGCAGCTGGGGTTCATAAATTTTTGGTTTGGTGTATGAGACTGAGTAAGGTGCGAAGATGGTCAGCACTATATCTACCCTGTATAAACCCTACCTGTGAGGGGTGGATCAAGGAAGGGAGCACTGGGGTCAGTCTGTTAGCAAGTGCCTTGGCAAAAACTTTGCTGTCAGCGTTTATTAAGGAAATGGGTTGGTAATTGGCCATGTTTGTTGTATCTTTGCCCTTTTTTGGGAGTACTGTTATTATGGCCTCTCGCAATGTGTCTGGCAATATACCCCCATTTCCAGCTTCTGCGTATAATTCGGTTAGAAGGGGGGTAATCAATGGGGCCACTGCCTGCCAAAAATCTGTTGGAAAACCATCTCCCCCAGGGGCTTTTCTAGCTTTTAGGGCTTTTAAGGAGCTCCGCTATTTCCATTTCCGTGAGGGGTCCCTCAAGAGACTCTCTCTGTTCTGGAGTCAGCCTAGGAGTATTAATTGTGGCAAGGAACTGAGATATATCCGGAGGGGACCCATTCTTGAAGTAGCATACAGCTGGGAGTAAAAGTTGCATGTAATCTTATTTATCTCCTGAGGGTTAGTAGTTACAGCTCCCGTCCAAGGGTCCTTTAGCCCCACTACATGCCTATTCATCTGTTGTTTACGCAGTTGGTATGCCAGTACCTTACCACTTTTGTCATCCTCTTCCCAGTAGGTATGTCTTAGCTTAAGACGTGCCAGATCTACTTTCCTAGATATCAGTTCATTTAGTTGTACCTGAAGTTCCAGCACTAGGTGATATTGGGATGAATGTGGAGAGGGGGAGGGCATTTGTTTAAGATTCCATTCTACTGCTTCCAGGGGCTTCTCCAAGTGTATTACCTCTTGTTCTTTTTTCTGCCTCCTATGCTTGTTATAGCTTATAATTTTACCCCTGTTAGCTTTATAAGCTTCTCAAGTGTTCCCTGCAGATGTATCAGAGACAGGGTTTTCTTTCCAGAACAGGGCAGTTTCTTTCTTGACCCACTCCACAAACTTGGAGTCTTGCACGAGGAGAGGATCCAATCTCCACGTAGGGGAGCAAGAGGTACGGGTTTCAAGTGTTACTATAAGTTGAACAGGGGCATGGTTGGATATGACAGTAGGAAGAAGAGTGGAGCCCTGTACAAACTGGGTGAGGGATTGAAATATGAGTCAAAAATCTAATCTACTAAAAGACCCATGTACACCAGATTGAAACGTATAATCTTGATCCTTAGGGTGAATAATGCGCCATATATCCACCAAGATGAGTTCTTCACTCATTCTGTGTACCACTTGGGCCCCTTTGAGATGGGTTTCCTTCTCCTGTGAGCTCCTATCCAAAATAGGGGTCATCGTGAGGTTGAAATGTCTTCCAAGTATAATGTTAGTACGGGGCCCCATTAGACTCTCAATTTTACACAATACTTCTAGGAAAAAAGCAGGGTCATCTTCGTTTGGGACATAGAGATTGACTAGTAGAACCTGATCAATTGGTATACTCATAAGAGCCATCACCCACCTACCCTGTGGATCCATCTTGCTCTGCAATATGGACCATGTGAGATTTTTGTGAAACAAAATAGCGACCCCTCTCTTTTACGTATCTGCACTGGCTTGTACTGCATTCCCTACCCAGTCTTTGACCATAAGCCTCGGATCTTTTTTCATTAATTTAGTTTCTTGAAGGAAAGCTACCAGAAGTTTCACCCTTTTTAACTGCATAAGTACCTTTTTCGCTTGCGGGCGAGTTCAGCCCCCTACATTCCATGTTACATAAGATATGTCATCCACATTCCTGGGGGTATCCTAAAATATCAGATCAAGTAACGTAAACATTGGAGCAGGGGGGCACCCACCTATCATCCAAGGAAGGAATTACCTACACAGGAGGGAGACACAGCTGGTGCCTGTCTTTGAGCATGCACCCCATCAGGTGCCGCTGCTTGTATGTACCATTCTGAACAAGGTGTGTCAGCAGATTCATTAAAACAAAAACTTAAGTAACTATATACATGTATAGCACCGTAGTGCCCTTTGAACAAAGTAGGCCATTTAGTGATCGAGGACATTGTGTCCTACATGATCTGGACTACCCATCCAAGTTGAAATTGTGGGAAGGGGTGGATCTCCTCTTTGTCACGCTTGGGCAGCAATCTGAGGATGGAAGGTTGCTGCGCTAGTAACCGTGGCTTGGTTAGGCTTACCCAGCTTGAGATCCTGGGGTATATCTGACAGTTGTAAGTACACCCGCCTCTATCCTTTTTCCAACCTGCACCAGCTAGATATCAGTCTGGCTCTGACATAAGACCTTATCCTACCCAGCACCATTGAGAAAAACCTTCTCAGAGAGAGTCAGGTTGTAATCCATAAGGCTGCCACAGTGTTAGACCTGTAACTCAAAACAGCACCTCCATCCAGCACGTGTTGGTGCTTAGACAAATAAGGGGGAGGTTTGGAGTGCCCATCCCGCCCCATCAGTGGAAGGAGAGGAAGGGGTTATCCAAAACTAATATACAATTTTATACAATACATGTATTTATAAATGACCCCACAAAAAAACTTGTCCCTTTAGTACAAAGTCAAGGTAGGGACTGCATGTAAAGTTAAGCTGGGGGGGGAGTTCCATAAGGAATAACGCCCTCGTTAATTACAACTCAGTCGTGGGCCATAAACCATACCCCAACTTTGATAAAGAGTAAGTTTAATGTACTTACCTAAATTGGATCTTGCACTGGTATTGATTGATCTGTCATCTTCGTTTCTTGGGTTTTCAGTAGAGGTTGCGATCAGCTGGAGTCTTCTAGTTCAGTGTGCAAGCATGCTGGAGTGGAGGCTGTGCTTGTAGTAAAGGCCTCTAATCCCGAGCGTATTTCCTCTTCTATATTAGAAACCTCAAGCACCATTTCCTGCTCCGGGTATGTGGGGAAATCCTGTTTGTCTGGCTGCTTCTCATCACTCAGTGATGCATATCGGTTGGGTGATGCAAAAATAGAGCTTCTTGTGTCTGACATGTCAGTGGTGTACTGCTGTTGCTGATGGCCTGAATCCAAATGGTCCTGAGGGTGATCTCTTTTGTGATGCCTAGTTGATAACTGTCGTTTCTTGGACCTGGTCGGGAGGCCTGACGAGTTACCAGTGGTGTTTACTGTAAGGTTCCTGGCCTTGTACCAGGAGGATGTTTCTTCTTCTTCTCGGCTCCAACTTACAGTAGCATCAGGTAGTTTAATCTCTGTTGCTGGTGCTGGTACAGGGTTGGTTTTAGGCCTAGCCACAGGCCAATTCCGATTCAGGTAGTCCATAAGGGCTTTAGAAAAGGAGAAGGATACCACCATGCCATTAACTTCTAGCCTCATCACTGCTGGATATCGTAGTGAAAAACATATGCCCAGAGAATGCATTACCCATCTGGCCTAGGTATACACTTTCCGATGGAGTGCCAGTTTTCGCGAATAATCCTGAAAGATCAATATCTTTTTACGTTGCCAGACTAAGGACCCAAATTCCCTCGCTTAGTTCAAAATCCACTCCTTATCAGCAAAGTTGAGTATCCTAGCCAGAATAGATCTTGGCCTCTCTCGTGGATTGGGCATGGGATTCAGGGTTCTGTGAGCCCGTTCAATAATAAAGCCTGGGGGCAGCTCATGTTGAAGAACTTCAGGTAGAATATCATACAGAAATTCTAGTACATTCCCCTGCTCTACTTGCTCAGGAAAACCCAAAATCCTCAAGTTGTTCTTGCGGCTCCGATTCTCAATGTCCTCCATTTTAACCTGCAAGGATTGAATCGTTCTCTCCTGCTCCCTGACCTTCACAGACAGAGATTCAATATCCCCAGTATTCACCTGTATTTTGGATGTGTGAGCAGTGATCTGACTATCCATTTGTTGTATTGCCAGAGTAGTGTTATTAGAAGCAAGTGTTACTTCCGACATCTGTCACATTAGTGCTGCAAGCATCCCATTGATTTGCTGAGCGTCCAGACCAGTTGGGGCAAACGGGCCTTCACTATACCCCATGCTGCTGGTTTTTCTGTCAAAAATCGCACAGCCCACTCAAGAATTGCTGTTACAAAAGTTGACCATGTTCTTCCCAAAGACTTCCCACTGCGTATATTCAATTCTGTCATGCTTACCCGTTAGAGAGGCAAGTGATATTGCAATTAAAACCACCCCGGGATGCCGATTATGAGATTCAGGCAGCCATTACGTTGGAAGCCAAGCCACGCCCCCTACCCTTTTTAATAAATCATGGGAGAATGGTATGGTACCTGAGGACTGGAGGAGGACCGATGTGATTCCCCTTCACAAAAGTGGGAGCAAGACAGAGGCAGGAAACTACAGACCTGTGAGTTTGACCTCCGTGGTAGGGACAATGATGGAATCACTTCTGAAAGAAAGAATTGTTGAGTACCTAGAGGCCAGTGGGGCACAGGACCAAAGGCAGCATGGATTCACAGAGGGGAAGGTCATGTCAGACAAATCTAATTGATTCCTTTGACTGGGTGACCAAAGCAGTAGACCAGGGAGGGATGTGGACATGGCCTACCTAGACTTTAGCAAGGCATTTGACACAGTCCCACACAAAAGATTAAACAAATTAGCCAGCCTGGGAGTGGGTCCCAGGATAAAACACTGGTTGGACAACAGGACACAGTGGGTAATAGTAAATGGAGTCCACAGTGAAGAAAGGAGGGTTACTAGTCGGGTACCACAGAGTTCAGTATTGGGGCCGGTCCTTTTTAATGTCTTTATAAGTGACATTGCAGAGGGACTGGAAGGAAAAGTATGTCTCTTTGCAGATGACACAAAGATCTGCAACAGGGTTGATACAGAAGGTGGGGTGGAAAGGATGAAAAGGGACTTGGCAAGGTTGGAGGAATGGTCAAATGTGTGGCAGCTTAGATTCCATGCAAAGAAGTGCAAAGTAATGCACCTGGGAAACAAAAACCCAGGGGAAGAGTACACAATGGGGTGGGTGAGATACTGATGACAACAAAAATGGAAAGGGACCTGGGGTAGTCATATCAGATGACCTAAAGGTGGGACAGCAATGTGAGAAGGCAGTAAGGAGGGCTAGCGATACTGGGATGCATAGGGAGAGGCATCACCAGTAGAAAACAGGAAGTTGTTGGCCCTCTGTACAGACAGTTGGTGAGATCACATCTGGAGTACTGTGTACAGTTTTGGAGACCCCATCACCGCAAAGACATAGACAGGGTGGAGGCTTTCCAGGGAGGGCAGCAAAATGATGCAGGGTCTGCATCAGAAGACATATGAAGAAGACTAAAGGAACTAAAGATGTATAGCCTCGAGGAAAGGAGGAGAGGGGGACATGATAGAAACTTTCAGCTACCTCAAGGGAATCAACAAAGTCCAAGAGGGTAGCATCTTTCAGATAAAGAGATGTACAAAAACAAGGGGGCATAATTTGAAGATAGAGGGGGGACTTTTCAGAGGTAATGTGAGGAAGTATTTCTTCACAGAGAGGGTTGTGGACACATGGAACAGCCTTTCTGAGGAGGTTGAAGAGTCAAAAACAGTGGAAGAATTCAAGAATGCATGGGACAGACATAAGACAATTTTAGTAGGGGTTAGGAGGAAGTAGGCTGTTGGTTAACTAGGATCTGCAGCTTATCCATTAGGAAGGGAAATGGGCATACTAGGTGGACCAAGTGGTCATTATCTGCCGTCAAATTCTATGTTACTATGTTTCTATAATTCTCGTCCCTTGTGCATTTGATCCTGTCCCTCCCATAGACTTCCACCCTACTGCCCCTTTCTTCCTTACGGTCCTTCCTGTATACTTTGTATCCTGGGATTGCCAGATCCCAGTCCTGGTGCTCAGTTGCCCACATTTCTGTGACAGCTGCAATATCCACCCTCCTCACTGCTAAGAGTGCCTGTAGCTCAGAAGATTTGTTGCCTAAGCTTCTTGCATGCAGCAAGACCACCCTCCATCCTGCCCCCTTCCTCTTATTTGCCTCTATTTCCTTCCTTCTACTGCCTCCTTTCTTGGCCACCCCAAGTCTTTCCCTACTAGCCTGGGAGGTAGACTGTGACTCCACTCTATCGGATCCCTGCCCACCTGCTGTCCACTTGCTACTCCCCCCATCTAGTTTAAATCCACCTTTGTTGCAATATACCTCCCCAGTCTTTGCTTTAATACCTCCTTCCTCTCCCCACTCAGGTGCAGCCTATCCCTTGCAAACAGATTGTTATCATCCCATGTACAGCCCCGGCCACCCTCAACCCCATATTCCTTAGTTTGACACCATTCTACAAACCATGTGTTCAACTCCCTTTCTCACTGTGCTTGTATAGGATACTGGGAGCACTTCGGAGAATGCCACACATTCCCCAGTCTCCTCGCACAACCTTCCCACTTCCTCAGTCTTCTCCTTTGTTACCTCCACTATTTCCCCCACTAGGTCATTTGTCCCCACATGTACCACAATGTGTGGTTTCCTCCTACCCCTCTTTACGCACCTTAGGATTGCCTGTTCTGCCTTGTCTGCCTTTAATCCTGGTATGGACTCCACCCATATCTGACTGTGCCTCTCCCCCTTGCTGCCTCATCTGAACCCCTTGAGTATGGAGTCCTCCAACACTAGTACACCCCCTCCTCTTTCTTTGTGCCCTTTGCCACCCTCCCCACCCAGGTTCTAATTTCTGGGGTCACTCAAAATGGTGCTTTTACAGTGTGTCCCAGTGTCTCCCCCCGCCTTCTCAATTGAAACTCCTCCCCCTCCTCCTGTTTGACTTCCAAACTTCCGCTCCCTCCTCACCTCTCAGAGTATTATCCCTCCCCCTGCCATGCCATGTTCAGTCTCTCCATTAGTAATGCCCCTCTCTCCCTTCTCTTTGTGAGTACTATCCCTTGTGCAATCTCCTCCTGTGTCCTCTTTCCCATGTGTTGATAGTACAGCAAACATGTTCCCTCCTCCCTTTGCCTTATTGTGTGTTTCTTCCTCCCTCCTGCCTACTACTGCTGCTCCTCTTTTTCCAGGTTCTACTAGAGTCCACCCTTCATCAACTGGCTTACTGTCTACTGTGCCTCCCCCCGACCTCACCCTTGCCCCACTGTTCCTTCTCTGTGGTGCCCCCACAATACTCTCAGATGTCTGCCCTGCTCCCGCAATCCTTCCCTCCTCCCTTAACCTCCCCAACTCCCTCTCAAGCCACTGAACCTCTTCTTCAAGCCTCCTTAGCCTGTGGCATATTGGGCACCCTCCCAGCCTCCACAGTATGTTCATCTGTATTGCTGCCCCACAACCACTGCACCCTACAATCCTATTCATGGTCCACACTACCTATACAGCCTCTCCACACCACTCTCCCTACAGCAAGTAAAATTAACTAATCCTAGCCCAGCCTCTAACAGAAATCGTTATCCTAAATTCCCTTGCATGCAGCATAAGACAGCCAACTACCGTACTAACTGGAAACTACAATCCTACTCATAAGGACGATAGATCTACTCATATGTTGTATATATTTATATGTCCTTAAGACTTAGCTTAAAAGGCTGTTCCTTGTTTCCTCCTTCCTGGCCTCTTCTGAGGGCTCAGATCAGTTTGCAGCTCCCCAAACTCCTCCCTCACAGCCTTCAAACCCAACCCCCAGTGGTATTTTAGTATTTAAGAAAGGCTGGTGGAAGGGGTGGGTGGCTGGGCATTTACAGTCCCTTCAGCCACAGAAGCCTTTAAGCTAAATTCTACTTTAAGCTAAATTAAAAAGAAAATAAAACAATATCAATACTTACAAAAATCCTCTATACATTAACTCCCTCAACAGCAAGTAGAATTAACTAATCCTTCTCTCCTGTAGTTTAAAAAACAATAGCAAAACTTATAGAAATCTTCTCCACAGCCAGCAAGCAGACTTAACTAATCATTCTCCCTCCATGTTTACCAAATAAGAAAAAAGTAAAAATATCCATTATCAGTAGGTTAAAATCATATACCAAGCATGAAGTCATGCACTAGAGTCTGGAAATGGCTTACTAAATAAATATGTTTTCAAAGCTGTTTTAAAGCTTTGGACAGTCAGGCACTCTCAAATCTGAAAGCTCCTTAAGTCTCTCTTCATACGGCTTCTGTTACAGACCCTGCACCATTTTAGTTACATAGAAACATAGAGGTTGACGGCATATAAGGACCTCAAGGCCCATCTAGTCTGCCCGTTTCTTTTTCTACCTTATAAATGTGCCATCGGCCATTGCTCTGTCAGTGGCCTATCTATCTATACCTTCTCTGTGGTGCCCCCAACAATACTCTCAGATGTCAGTCCTCCTACCGATGCAATCCTCCTCTGGACTGCCTCCATCCTATCTATGTCTTTGCAGAGATGGTATCTCCAGAACGGCACACAGTACTCCAGATGGGGTCTCACCAACTGTCTGTACAGAGGGTTAACAACTTCCTGTTTCTACTGGTGATATCTCTCCCTGTACATCCCAGTAGTCCCCCAGCCCTCCTTACTGCCTTCTCACATTGCTTGCTTACCTTTAGGTCATCAAATATGACTACCCCCAGGTCCCATTTCATTTTTGTTGTTGATCCCCTGGATTTTTGTTTCCCACTTGCAATACTTTGCACTTCTTTGCATTGAATCTAAGCTGCAGATCTTTGTGTCATCTGCAAAGAGGCATACTTTTCCTTCCAGTCCCTCTGCAATGTCACTTATAAAGACATTAAAAAGGACTGGACCCAGTACTGAACCCTGTGGTACCCAGCTAGTAACCCCCCTTTCTTCGGAGTGGACTCTGTTTACTATGACCCCCTGTGTCCTGTTGTCCAGCAAAATTTTTACCCAGGCTACCACCCTGGGGCCCACTCCCAGCCTGACTAATTTGTTTATTAATCTTTTGTGTGGGACTGTGTCAAATGCCTTGCTAAAGTCTAGGTAGGCCATGCAACAGCCCCTCCCTAGTCTACTACGTTGGTCACCCAGCCAAAGAAATCTATTAGATTCATCTGACATGACCTTCCTGCTGTGAATCCATGCTGCCTTGGGTTCTGTGCCCATCTGGCCTCTAGGTGTTTAACAATTCTTTCTTTCAGAAGTGATTCCATCATTTTCCCTACCATTGAGGTCAAGCTAACAGATGTATAGTTTCCTGCCTCTGCTTTGTTCCCACTTTTGTGAAGGGGAATCTCATCCGCCATCCTCCAGTCCTTAGGTACCATGCCATCCTCCCATGATTTGATAAAAATGGTAGTCTGTGGCATTACTAGTTCTCCCCTTAGTTCTTTCAGAATTCTGGGGTGAAATCCATCAGGCCCCATTGCTTTGTCCACCTTCAGTTTTAGGAGTTCTTTCGGAACCCTTTCTTTTGTGAAAGGACTGGTATCAACCCCCCCCCCCAGAATACTTCTGTTGATTGGATTAGGTGTCTCCCCTCCTCTTCTTTTGTGAATACTGAACAGAAATATTTGTTCAGTCTCCCTGATTTTCCACTGTTACCCTCTGCCCACTCCCTTTCCATTTATTAAGCCTCAGTATCCCTCCCTCTGTCTTTCTTCACTCCTTAATGTACCTATAAAAGATTGTATCCCCTTTCTTAACTGAGTTGGCTGTCTTTTCCTAGGTTTGGGCCTTTACTATTCTGACTGCCTTCCCCGCTTTCTTCTACTTTAACTGATACAGTTCTCTGTCCTGCTCCTTCTGTGTTTTCTTATATAGTAGTTCCTGAATGCTATCTTTTTCTCCCTAACCTTTCCCTCCACCTCTTTTGAGAACCATAGTGGTTTTTCTTTCATTTTGATTTGTTTATTTGCTTCACACAAAGGCTTGTTGCCTCTGTGATGGCAGTTTTGATGTTTCCCCATTGTTCTTCCACCCCTTCTTCTTGCCTGTTTGCTCATGCTTTTCTAAGGCACTCTTCGATTTTGACAAAATCAGCCTTCCTAAACTCCAGTACCCTCAATTTTGAATGGCTTGACTCTGCGGTTGTGTTCATCATGAACCACACTGTTTGGTGGTCACTTGTTCCCAGATGGCTACTCACTTCTAAATCTGAGATCCTGTCTCCATCACTGTTTGAGAGTACCAGGTCTAAGACTGCTCCCTCCTGAGTAGGTTCCAAAACTAGCTGTATGAGGCATGCCCCCTGTAGGGCATCAAGAATGACCCGCTCTTGGATGTGGCTGCAGCAAGTTAACATCTGGCATATTCAGGTCCCCCATCAACAATATGTCCCCTTTTTCTGACATCCAAAGGATGCCTTCTATCACTTCCTTGTCCATTTCCTCCCCCTGAGATGGAGGTCTGTACACAACCCCTGTGCAAATTGTGGTGCCATTTCTGGTCTCCAGGGTGACCCACAGTGCCTCCTCTGCTCCCTGTGTACCTTTTAGTCCCATTGCTGTGATCCTTTCCCTTACATAGAGAGCTACTCCTCCTCCTCTTCTACCCTCCTTGTCCCTCCCTTGCAAAGTAAGAATTGTAATAAGAGATATACAGTATACTCCAACAATATACTTATTCATGAAAATTCTATGTGTTTTGGGAACTGAACTCTTGACTTCCTGATTCAAAGCCCAGCAACTACACCACAGAAGGCTCTCTGAGTCAGCTTTGAATGTTCATAAAATATATATTTTATTACTATTAATATTCATGGAATTCTACCAGCGGTGTCAATTTAATTCTTACCTTTCTGTTTGAAAGCATTCTCCCCATTACACAACATACTGTACAATATGGTAATTCACTAATTTAGCCATGAACATACAAAAAACATATATTTTAATACTAGGAGTGGGTATAAAAATTCTACCTACAGTACTATGCAGATTAAATGCATGCCCTTCTATTTTGAAGCCCAGTTCCTTCCCCATTACTCTACAGAAGGAGCAACACTTCCACTTTTAACTTGCCTCCCTGTATATGGCATATTATAGCTGCAGTATGCATTTATTTTCATTTCTTTTATTTTTATTTTGTTAAATGGGTAAGCATACAACAACTTATGTTCCTTTTTCAGAAAAGTACCTGGGGTCAGTAAAAATAAAGTATACATAACAATCCAGATAAAACAACAGATACATAACAAGCATACAGTACAACAAAGCAATTCACGTTAAACAATTGCATTTGTGTAGATCATGAAAATTAGTTTTATAATTAGGGGGCCCCAGGCCTGAAATTTTCTGTAGACGTAGCACCCCCCATACAGTTATTTTTATAGACGTGTCCCTTAGGTACTTATCTAGGGTGGATGTGGTCTTATAAAGTGGAAGCAAGGTATGGCAATGCAGGATTTTTGTACCCATGTCAAAACAACATTTTATACAAGTGAAAAGGCCACAAAAATGTACTAAAGTTGTGAAGACAAGTTTGAAAGTAAAATGACCAATAAAATGAGATTTAAACAATTTCTTTTAAAAGACAAGAACAAATGTTAGTCATGCAAAAGGTTTCCTTGATACAAATTATTGCTAATTTATTTTAAAAGGCAAAAACACATTTTATTCATATAAAAGGTTTCTTTGACACAAATTATTAATAAGGCGCATTAACTAAAGAATGTTGGCCTTGTGGTTTGTATTGATAAATGAGCAGATTATTCATTGACACAAAAGTTTTAAATGCCATATTCATTATAATAGAAACCAGGTGTACTGTTGCACACCATGGTGCTAACAAAACACTAATATCTTAAGGACTGCTTCTCAGCGATGGGCAATATGACAGTATATATGTGTGTCTAGCCTTTTTCAATATATTTGTCATATGCTATATGTCTAAGTCTGAATCATCTGTAGAATCAGACTCATCTGGATCAACACTGGCAACTTTATGAGGATTATAACAGTCCTCTCCACCAGTACACAAGCAAGCCTGTGTGCATGCCATGCTCTGCATGGAACAACTGCAGTTGTGCTCACACTTGACTTTTTTACACCCACCTGTAATGAGTTCCAGGAATGCTTCAGGGGCAGGTGTTTGTCTTATTAGTGTTGGAGGAATGTGTCCATCCTTGTCATGATGCCAACTATTTCCATTTGGGGATGGGATGTCAGGCTGAGCCTCCAGGGCATGATTCCAGATAAGGGTCTAGTAATTTGTGCACTTGATATGTTGCAGAAGACTATCAGAAGTTGGGGGAGGGCTTTGTTCTGGGCCTGTTTGTGACAGAAGAGCTTATATAGCACACCATTAACATCCACTGAGTTAGCCATTTGGTCACAGAGAAGGGTTATCAGAAGTTCTACCAATTTCAACTGTGCAGGAGGTATAGCCACCATAGTGCTAAACTTGGTAATGCTTCTAAATTTGTGTGACTGCTTCCTGACAAGCTTCCATGGCTTTAGTTTACCAACCCTTGCAAGACTGCTGGTTGAATCACACCCAGTCAGTGTGTCTACTGCTGGCAACATTTTGCATACTGTAGTTGTTGGCCAAGTTCAGCTGTTATGGTGTGGGTTGGTATAAATCTGGCTTTATCTTTCACATCAGTACAAAATCAAAGCTCATGAGTTGCTTCCAACTTGTGAATAAAATGTACACAGAGAATTGTGACATCTGTGTCTGGAGACTACACCACTGTATGATAGTGTGCTTGTGAAGCATGTGCAACAGGAAGTAGAAGCTGAGTATCTGCTTCTTCATGTGATGAGAGTAGAACTTCTTGGTCTACAACTCCATCTGAAGTGACCATGACAGCAATGAGGCCATCCTTGAATCCACTTGCTATAACCATTTTTTGATCTGGGCCAAGTAAAGTTTTTGATTCTGACAGGAATTTTACCAGATGTTCTTTATTCTTGGGATTTCCAATGGACTTACTCCACTGCATTGGGATGGGTGTTTTGGGGCCATGGAGATTGACTTTATTGCTTTGTAAGGTTTGCCGTCATGCATGCTCAAAAGCTTTAATTGAATCTTTGACATCATATGGATCAAAGACAATATCTACTCTTTTGCAGCTCTCATAACTCTGTAGAGGCTGCTGTATTCTGAAGGCCAATTCAACAAGTTCTCCAAAGTTAATTGCACCTCCTTCCTTGACCATTGGTATAACAACCAAGACATCCGCTATGCAAGCTGTGGATATGTTGGATGCTGGCAGTTGATACATTGATTCTGCTTCTTTTTCTAATTCAGGCAATAGCTTACTCTTTGCAGTTTTGTTTAGGGTACCATCACTGTGATGCTAAAGCATATGGAAGTGTGGAAAGCTCATGTAAGAAAACTTCTTTCAGATCAATCTCTCTCTTGTTTCTGCAGCTACTACAGCTAAACAACTCCCTGTCTGTATTGACAGTCACTTTCTTATCCCTACTATTTTTCAATTTGATCTTCTTGCTTAGAGATGCAAATGTCTTGATGTCGAGCTTGTGCAGTGATTAAAAAAATTCAGTGGTATTTGAATGTGGTATGTTTTCCACAGACTGCTTCATTGCTTTGATTTCTTTATCATTCACAGTAACAAGCTTGGTGGCAACCTCTGTGGGTGGAACAATGCCAGTTGCAATGTTGATGAGTGCTATCAAGTCAGCATTCAAATCAAATGGGTTTGTCATTGAGTTGGTGATTGCGTTAACAATCTTATTTACATTATATGACGTGATGCAGCCACCTTGTGTTTTCCTTGTGAAATGTCTGAGTCTACCACATCACACATTACCTTCATGAAAGTCATGACAGCTAAGCACTCATGAGCAGTGATGAACTGTCTAGCCAACGCTCCTGGTTTCAAAGTGAAACCCACTATACCCTCTTTTACTTTACTATCACAGTTTACTGTTTGTTCAAGTGCCATGTCTGTCCAGATTTTGCTGAATTTATTCTATGCTGAGCTATAGCATGATTTCCTTGCACAAACTGCTCATGAACTTCAGAGGCACAATCTGGCAGAAGCTTCATATCACTGATGTATACAAATACACAGTGGGTATAGTTGGTATGGTCAAAGGCATAAAATAGTGGCAGCATCTCTACAACCACTGCAAGATGCAGGTCCCAGTTACTTTCACATTTGGCTCTAATAAACTGCACTCCCAGAATGCAAATGTTTGGGGAGTTGCTTTTCCAAAATTGTGGAATCTGTACAATGCATCCTGTACATTCTTGAAAGCATCACTGAGCTGGGAAAGTGTTGCTGTTAGGCTTGTTGCATTATTGTTTGATACCCCATTTGACATTTCTGGAGCTTGCTGTTGATAAGGTCTACATCACAATCAATCTCATTGTCGTGTATCCAGTTATGAAATGCTTGACACCTCAGTTAGGACAGAGCCTCCATTACAAGCTCATGGGCCCACACTCCATGGTTGTAGGATTTGTCTTTAAGTAGATTGCAAGCTGTCTTGCTACCATATACCTGCAATTCTATCAGGATGTCTTTCAGACCACTCTCTTCATACTTCTTTCCCATTACAGCCACAAATGTCTGTGCTATGTGGAAACTACCCATTCTCAAAATTGTTTTCTGAAATTCCTCCAGGCACCTCCACTTAATCTCTTTGCCCTTACAACATATAGCCTTTTCAAATATCAATACACTGTAATCTTGGCCAAGTGTCCTAGACATCTTGCAGACATTCTTCATTACAGTGAAAACTGTACTCCATTCAGTAGGTGATGCTGGCAGCATTGGACAGTGCCCAACAGAGGTTACTGTTGGCATGGTACATGAAACCATCACCTTAAAAGTTGTCCATCCTGGTAATTGCTAAGCATTTACCTTTCAAACTCAATCTCAAAAGCTTGGTTTGGCAGTATCTTAAAACTAGCCATTGCAAATCAAGGTTGGCAGCTTGTTGGCAAGCCTCAACATCAGCATACCAATTACTGTTTACTTTTCCCACAAGTTTTGGTGTAGGGCATCTGCCATGAGGATTGTACTACAGAATGGCATGGCACATTGCAGGAGTTTCAAGTGATTGTGTTTGTGGTGCTATTTTCTTTGTTTGAGCCTGAGCTGCCACTGTGCCAAAGCTGCCTTCCAGAATTGTGGGAGTCTAACGCTGATGTACTACCATAGTTATTGCATGGGTTGTGTGTTTTCCATCTAACACTTCCTCATTTATATCATTATTGTCAGCAGCAAACTGAACAAACTCCCCATGCTGTATGTTTGATGGAACTATGATATTGTCCCCGGAAGCTTTTTCATGCTGATCCATTGCAATAGCTGTGTCAATTCTCTCTCTCTCTAGGGTATAATAACTGACACAGTGTGCTAGCCTGTGCACCATTGTTGCTACCTGTTTAGACCCTGTCACATTGCATATGGACATTGCAAGCCCAGCATTTTTAGGTGTACCCTTTGCACCTCTGTATACTATATGAATGAAGTTCTGACCAACTGATAATATCTGTCTGAGAAGGGTCTTTTTAGTGGCTGTTACTAAAGGACTGCCATCTTCAATAGGTTCATCACCAATATCCCATTGGAATACCCATTTCAGGAACCTACACACATTGTCAGGAATCATGTCTAATACTTGTTCTAAATTGATAGTGTTATCATCTATTAGATTGATATCCAGTCCCTCGCACATTTTGAGTTTACTATGAAGGACCTGTGGTGCATGAAACAGCATAGATGCAGTTGAATATTTATCTTTATTTTCAGAAGTAGGGAGAGGGTTTTCCTCTTCATACTATTACTTTGAGTGCAATCAGAAAGCTATGTTAATGACATCTTTCAAAGACACAGCACTGCTATGCACAAGATCTGGTTTACTTGGGTCATGCTGCATTTGAAAAATGATTTGGTCACCAAAATGGTTTTTCAATCTCTTCTTCAGCTTCTCACTTTGATAACTCTCACTGCTAGGAACCTTGCCTTTCAGAATATCCTGGTATCTCTGTAACAGGTAAGACATGGACACGACTCTTCTGCTGATAACAAGGTCATTCTCAATTTCAGAAATTGGTTCACTGAAATATGCTTTGTATACAACTCATCTTACTTGTCAGTGGATAGTGAACATTTTGTCTGTATGTTTTTTTTTTGTTTGTTTTTTTGCTGGTGGAAGTACTATGACATTCTTTGTGGTACTTTGCTTCAAATGCAGTTAAGTCCAGTCCAGCTATTCACTTTAAGACTGTGTCATCTTCTCTGGCTTCAGTTGCTTCAAGTAGAGTTTCTTGCCCTCTGAAGGTTATAATCTGTGATAGACTTTTGTCTTTTTATGATACACTCTCTGGCATATTATACACAAATTCCAGTTAACAGGCTGATGAGTCGATCGCCTACTCTGTGAGCTTGAACACTGACCAGCATCAGTAGAAGAACCAGTACATGAGCTTCTTCCTCAACCTTCAAAATGCTTCAGGTTTGTTTTGCTGGTGTAGGGCTGATGACATTGTGCATGATAATGTACTGCAGACAAAGCTAATAATGCATCAATGTCTAATGGTTGCAGTCACTGATAAACATGGTCTTTTCTAACAGTGCATGCATTATAAAATGTCTTTAGTCCTTCAGGATTTGCAGTCCTCAGGTGTTCCTGTGTTGTTATTTGGCAGATGATACACTTGGATAAGTCACTAGTCAGGTGTTTGTTTTTTTGGTGAGGAGGGTCAAAGTCTCAGCAGGGTCTTTAGCCATTTTGTTGCCTCACAGATGTTGTTATTACCTGAAAAAAGAGAAATGCTATTAGAAATATTTTCTTTAGTGCATTATTAATCTTGTAAAGTTATAAAAGGAAAAAATCCTATGCCCATGCTTTATAACAGTATAACATGATGTAATGACATAAGCTTTTTTTTATAAATTATATAGTGTAAGCGGTTCATAAATAGCACATACTGTATAGACAAAACAACAAGCAGAGAACATATTTAAAGTACATTTGCCATAATGAAATCAATATAGGATGAAAACACTGTAAAATTATACACATGTTTAAGGAGGATCATTATTTTGACTTTTTCAAGAAATTCATGAAGGCAGTTTGACATGATTTAGAAAAGCATCCATATTTCTCAAAGTTACCAGTGCATAATACCACATCCCCTCTGAAGTCACTCTTGGGGGTTCATCCCTTCATAAACAAGTGTTAAACCTTTTCTGTAGGGGTGCTGCTACCAATTTCAAATTTAGAAGGTGTTTTCCATTTGGACCCCTGGACTATTAGAGCCACATTAGAAGTATTAATATCACTGAGAAATCTGAAATGGTGGGGAATAGTATTCCATGCAGTGGAGGCATATAAAGCACATAAAGCAAAAGGGTGTTGGCCAGCCAAAGTATGAGTAAAAGTTACTTGCATGTTACTGGAAGTGGAAGACCTGGAAACAACAGTTATTAGATTTCTTCCTTATTATCAAGTTCAAACACAGTGCTTTCTATAGTTCATGTCAAACTCTACCACCATGACATGTTTGAAATATCATACTTATTTTAGTATAAAAGGATTTGCTTTTTCTACCAGAAGAAAAAAAGAGAAGTCTATTTTTCACTTTTTGGCTATATTGTTCTCTAAAAGTAGAACATCTCTGTCAACATTTTTAGTATCTAATGTTAAAATGGTTAAATCTGTACAGAACCCCCTAAAGAGCAAACTTTCAGCACACAGAATTGTTTTTGCAGTACCTATGTTTCCTAACAAGTGTGCTCCTGTCTGTACTATTGCTGTGCCTCCAGCAGCAGTTCTCTAACATGGCTGGAGTCACTACTATGACTTACAATGTAACATTTATAAGACCTATACACTGAGAAATAGTTATGAACCACTGTTAAATCTACAAATAGAAGAGTAGGTAAGACAGTTAAACAATAATACAAAGAATTCAGAACATGTTCTACATTCAAACAAAGTGGAGGGTGGGACAACACAATCTGTGTTGAGTATGTCTATTTTCCCTAACCAGCCCCAATAAGAGAAATCACAGGACCAGCAAAAATCAAACGCAGACCCCAAATCACCCCAGGTACAAGAACCTTTACCACTTCAAACACATAGTCCTAATATGAAGGACATAGTTGTTATGGGGGATTCAATCCCAAAATATACTGATAAAACAATATGTAGATAAAGAACAGAGAACACAACTGTGAGCAGTCTCTCAGGAACTGGTATACAAGATGTCAAGCATAATTTGGAAGGCTTACTAAAGGGTACCCACAAACTAATTGTGATGTTGCAAATGGGTACTAATGATGTGGGAAAAAGAAGGGAACTCAATATTTAAAGACATTAACAAATTAATAAGGTAAACTGTGAGGAATTATTTACCCTGAATACAAACTCTAGGTCACATGGTCACAAGTGGAAATAAACAGGAGGGAGGTTCAGGAGGGATGTGAGGAAGTACTCCTTTACGGAAAGGGTGATGGAACCTTGGAACAGTCTGCCAGCCAAGGTGGTGGGTATAAACACAGTTAGGGGATTCAAGCAGGCATGGGGCAGGATGAAAGGAATAGTGGTTATCTGGGGTGACAAGACCAGGGAAGAGAATGGGGATAGGATAGGGAGGATTAGTACCCTGCAGGAACAATAGGTTCCAGGGAAGGTTCCAGGGATTATAGGGAATATGGGCAGACTGGATGGACCTCTGATCTCTTTCTGCTGTCCTGGTCTATGTTTCAGTGTTTCTATATTATGAAGTAGCCATTAGCTTAAGCAACAAAACTGCACTGTCGTAATTTCAGAGACTCCATCAGTACCCAGAGCTGGAAGGGTGAAAGAAAGTGAAATAAGTCATCTAAATGGTTGGTTATGAAGGTGGTGTATGAGGGAAGGTTTAGGGAGATAGAAGACTGTATGACTATGAGGGGTTATATCTAACTGGAAATGGCACAAAAGTTCTGGCTGACAGAATTAATGTTACATTCCAAAAATGTTTAAACTAAAAGAGAGGGGGTATGGGGAGGATACATAGTAATCCAGTGAAAAAAGGAAGGAAAATACCTCAAACAAGGAAAAGGATCCTGGGAAATGGAAGGCATTGTTAGTCAATGCCAGATGACTGGGAAACAAAAAAAAGAATCTGGATTACATACTTAACAAAGAAAGCATTCAAATCTGTGCAGTGACAGTGACAGAAACATTGTGGCAAATTGAAGGATGGGATAAAAACATCAAAGAAGATCAGTTATTTCACAAGGACAGATGGATGAAAAAGGGTGGGGGTATGGCTATTTTATACACAACAATACAGAGACTACTGAAATAGAAAAAAAAACAAGGAAGCAGAGCTGGAAAAATTATGGATGAAACTGAGCCCACCATTAAGGGAGAAAATTACAGTTGGGCTTTGTTACAGATTTCCTTCCCGTACAGCATATAAAAAAAAGAATTTTTCAATACACTAGACAACCAAAATCTAGGTAATAAATTGATAGTGTCTGGAGATTTCAATTTTCCGAACATAAACTGGGACACAAGAAATGGTTGCACAGAAGCAAAAACAATGTTACTGAAATAAAAGAAGCCCTAAATTTAGAACAATATGTAGGGGCAAGCACTAGAGGGGATAACTTCTCCTGGTACTGAGAAACATGGAGGAGGAGGTGATAATAGACTGCAGGGTCAGGGAACCTCTAGGTGACAGTGACCACAACATCACACAGTTGTGCATTGAAAATAAAAATGAACATCAAACAGGATCAACAAACGTGAGATACAGCAAATCAAATTATACCTTATTAAAAAGCATCACTAAAACTGGGATTCAGAGAAAGAGTTCAGGAATCAAGATTTGGATACAATGTGGACAACACTAAAGTCAAAACTTCAACAAAGTATCAATGAACATATACCTGAAAGAATAAAATATAATGCTAGGGTAGGATTCCAGCCTGGTTTACAAGAAAGATACCCAAGTTAATAAAAAGGAAAAAAAAAAAAACAACAACATATAAATCTGTCAAAAAATACACTGGAATTATGGGAGACCTACAAACATCAAGTGAACATTTCCAAAAAAATTAATAAAAATTGCAAAAGTGGAAGAGGAATGCAAACTGGTGACAAAAACAAGGGATAATAAGAACCCATTTTCTAATAACATAAATAGTCTCAAAAAAGTAAAAGAGAAAATTTTACATATAATAAAAGATCACTAGATAATTACTTAAAATATGGCTGAAATTTTCAGTGACTTCTTTTTGAGTGTATATCAATCCAAGGTGGATGCAGGTGAAATAAGTGGGGTTGTGAAAGAATCAAATTGCTTGAAAATTTCAGTGGCAGAGGTCAAAAGGAAACCAAACAGTTTAAACCCAAATAAATCTTTAGGCCTCAATGGGTTGCACCTGAGGCTGTTAGAAGAACTTTCTAAGGAAATAGCTGTCCCAATGGCCAAGATTATTTAGGAATCATTAGATGGTGGATGGATGGTCTCAGAATGGAGAGAGGTATCATAGGTAACATGTGAGGAAATCTGTAAGCCCAGTAAGGCAAAAGTCCATAACCACTCAACTGTTTTTAAAATTGATAACCCTGGATATTTTCCCTTTTACAATATACATTCAATTTTTATTTCAACTTGTTCATAATTCAGCTACATACCACCTCATTGGAGAGAAAATTCCAAACTGTTATAACACTTTTGGTAAATATTACCACCTTTTAGTTGTGGTGTGTGCACCCTAGTACAGTGGAATTGGTTCCTTAGTTCGAGCCCCAAGCATTCCCTCAAATTATGATCTACTAATGCTTTGTGTAACATACACAGGTCACCCCTCAAGTATCTATACTCCAATGAATATAGATGTAGGACTCCTAGTCTATCTTCATAATGCTGGTTCTTTACCCTTGTTATCAATTTGGTTGCCCTGTGTTGTACCCCTCAAGAGCTTTAATTTCTGCCTTTGTATAAGTTGACCCAAACTGGACACAATATTCTAATGCTAGCCTAACCAATGCAGTATACAACATCATAATAACCTTTTAATCTCTGGTACGTATATGTCTCTGTTTGCTGCCCAAAATCCCATTTGCCCTTTTAATCATAGTATGGCAATGGTTCTTAACATTAAGTCTTCTAAGATCAGAATACCCAGATCCCTTTCCTCGTTTACCACCCTGAGCACCTGGCCATTAAGCATATAGTCAATCAATCAATCAATCAATCAATTGTTTTATTGCTTGGCAGTTTGCCATTACAAATGATAGAACATGCATTAAAATACATCATCAAGTATATGCATTATACACTCTAGAATCAGACTTTTCTATCATCCAGGTTAAAACTTGTGTTATATATAGAATAATGTATGGGGTGGTGTGTGTAATGAGACTTTCACACACACCCGAGGGTTTATTAAGCATCCAACCCCGAGGGTGTGTGTAAAATTCAAGTTTTACACACTGCCCCATATTTTATTTTATATAATTGCTGGGGAGTGTTTTTTTGCCACAGCAATTATTTAAAATAAACACAACTTTACTGTTCAGCCATGGTTTCATCAGGTATCAACATGGTCCACGGTCAAGTTGAAATGGGTGCCAAAATATTACATTTTTTTAAGTCAGTTAAAAAATTACATGCTGGAAAAGGTTCAACAAGTCCAGTTTTTTAAAAAAGTTTGCTTTCCGCTGAGTACAAGTGGTGCTGGTGGTGAAGTGTTCACCTGAGGGTTCAGCATGAGGACAGAAAGACAGACAGCTGGCACATGTGTGGAGTGAAGGAAACCCAGCACGTGTTTGCAATGGCAAATTATTACTGGGTTTCCAAATGAGAAAAAATGCTCACCAGTTATTATAATATGGGCCCATAATGAAATAGGAAGTTTAGACCACCTCTCGAGTGCGTGAGCGCCATCATTCACAAATCTGAACTGTCATGTACGGTATGGGCTGCACGTCCATTGGCTGTAGCTCTGCACCAATGGGCATGCAGCCTACCAGACCAGTCAGTCGATGGTGACGGGGTGGCAGGCGGGTGGGATGCTGTCGCCCGCCCGGCTGGGAGCGGGTGGAGGGAGACTTCGTGGGTGGAGTGGGGGACATTAGACACCAGGGAGATGTTTGGGGTTGTGATGTGACATTCTGCCGCGATCAGGCTACGGTCCCCTGGACCACAGGAATATTCAGGTTGGGGGAGGTTACTTTCTGCCGCGATTGGGCACTGGAGGGGTTCATACACGTTCTGCCCTTGATCGGGCTGTGGGAGATATGTGTGTGGGGGGGGTTTCATGTACCTGTACTGCCCGCGATCGGGCTGTGGGATATGTGTGTGGGGGGTTTCATGTAACTGTGATGCCCGCGATCGGGCTGCATTGTGCGTCGGTCCCCGACGGCTGCTGCCTGGCAGGGTGGCCAGGAGAAAGTCCTCGGGGATCGGCGCACCTACATGCAAATGGCATGCAAATGGGGCCATAAATAGATGCAAATGGCCCCCCCTGCGCCTTGCATAAATTATGGCCCCATTTGCATGTCACCTTTTGAATATCGGAAATTTGAGCATGGCGCAATGGTACTTGCGCCACCGCAAGTTTAATGCTCAACTCTGGCAACTGCTTGGTGGGCATAAGTTCCACTTTCATAAATAGCGCCAGTGTAATGGCTGGGGATGATATTCAAAGGAGTTGCTCAAGCGCAACTCCTTTGAATATCATGGCCACACCCCTGCGCAACTATTTTGAGCAGCGCAGGGGCTTGCGCCTCAGAATGGTGCAGTTTGAAAATCTGGGCCTTAGTCTTTATATCCCTAGTCAAACATCCTGACACCCTTCTTAATACTCCCAATCTTTGATTTACTTTTTTAATTTGTAATGATATATGTTCAGAAAAAGAAAAACAATAATCAACCATAACTCCCATATATTTATAAGTATTAACCTCTTGTACATTTGTCCCATCCAAAAAACTAATCTTCAAATCAATAGAATTTTTTATGTGAGGTCCCACAGAAAAAATCATACTCTGAGTTTTCCCAGTACTTATTAAAAGTCCAGAGTCCCTTATCCAAGACTCAATATTAGAAAAGTCTGTCTGAAGTCGCTGTCTCAGATCTCCTGGACCACTAGCAGATGCTACCAAAACTATATCATCTGCATAAAGTCTGACATCAGTATAGGCCACATAATCAGGAAGATTGTTGATATAAATATTAAATAACATAGGGCCCAAAATTGAACCCTGAGGTACACCTCGATATAAGTCCAGGAGATCCGAGACAGCAGCGCCACAGACCACCCTCTGTTTACGATTCGTTAGATAAGATCTGAACCACTGCAAGGAATTATTTATCCCCATATTCTGTAATCTTAACAAAAGTATTTCATGGTGTACCAAATCAAAGGCTTTGCTAAGGTCCACAAACACTGCCCCAGTATGATTACCCTTATTCAAAGATGTTGTCACCAGGTTACTAAATTCAAGTAGGGCAGTATTTGTGGACCTACCTCTCTGAATCCATGTTGACAGTTTGTCAATAACTCTAAATAGTCAAGGTGTTGTCTAAGCTGATTATTTATCAGCTTTTCCAGCACCTTAGACAAAATAGGGAGCAAAGTAATTGGTCTATAATTAGAAGGAACTGTAAGGTCACCACCTTTGTAAATAGGAATAATATCACCCATTTTCCAACAATCGGGAACTGTTGAAGATTGTATACTCCAATTATAAAAATAAGTTATCATAGGGGCTATGATATCAGACCCCAATTAGCTTGTGTACGAATAATAGCTAATTCTGCTTTGGCTCGGAGTAACTCCAAATATCTATCTTTCAACACTAAGAGTTTCCTCATATCCTCATTGGAAGGATTAATCGAGAAATTGTTTTCAAGTGATCTAATTTGGGATAGTAAAGATATTAATTCCTTCTCTTGTGCCCTTTTCCTATCCACCACTATGCTGATAAGGATCCCTCTCATGAAGGCCTTAAAAGCCCCCCACAAAATGTCCAGCATTGCACTATCTAACGGGTTAGATGAAAAAAAGGATTCAATTTGCTCCCTTATAAGTTTGCAGTATTTAACATCCTTGAGAAGTTGTCCATTAAGTTTCCATCTAGTTTCCCTGTTAGGTAAATTAAGCAGTACCAGTTTACTTAAAGGGACACTGTCAACCCCTTTAGGTCTCAAAGTGTCCCTAGTTTAAAAAATGTATTTTATGATTGCTAACATTCTGTAAAGATTGTTGATGTAGCTGGCAGTTTGATTCCACCTCATATTTTTTTTAAAAAAGTAAAAAACAGACTGTCCAACATACTGGTGTGATCACACCAAAACAGGTTTGTTTACATTCCTTGATCAGCTCCAAATGCATCTTTCCTGGACTTAGGAACACTCACAAAATAGTCTAGCCCCTCATGATGCAGTGGGAGTTTAGGAGGCTACTGCCTTATGAGTGACTGAACTGTTTTGGTGTGTTTCTTATGCTCAGGAAGCATGCAGTAAGAACAGAGCCAGGATTGTAAACAAAAACAAGGTTGCTTATAAATATACATTGTCATGCATTTCAGTTCTGCTAAACAAGGAGACAGACAAAATAAACAACAACATCAGTGAATTTTAGAGAGGATAAGCAATCATAACATGTGGGATTTCCACTGGAAATAATATGAAGAAAAACAGGTTGACAGTGTCCCTTTAATACTAGTGAGTGGTCAGAGACTGGGCCAGGTTGAATCAAGGAAGTCTTAACCCCAGGTAATAGGCACTGAGAAATAAGTATGTAATCAATGTGGGACTGTGAGCCATGCGTCGTTGACCTGAAGGTAAACTCCCTAGAATCGGGATGTAAAACACGTCAGATATCGTAGAGCCCACATTGATACAATAGATCTTTAAAAGCCTTCTGTCCCAGAGTGACCCCTCCCAGACCTCTGCCTGACCTATCTAAATTAGACTCAAGTACTTGGTTAAATTCCCCCCCTAAAATAATCCTGATGGGAAGCATTGGAAGAATAGCAGATATAAGTCTCATAAAAAATCCTGGGTCATCTATGTTAGGGCCATAGATACTGCCAAGTAATATTGGAACAGACCAGAGAGTACCTTTAACAAGGATAAACTTTCCCTCGGGATCTTTAATAACCTGTGTAGAAACAAAGAGAATACCCCTATTAATCATGAGCATGACCCCACAGCTATCTGTAGATCCCTGGGCATTGTAAACCAATCCCACTGTTGTCTCCTTAACTGTGAAGCTTCCATTTCTAATAAATGGGTTTCCTGTAAAAAAGTTATCTGAGAGCTAAGTAAGCTTAAATGTTTAAAAGCCTGATATTGTTTGTGCTTTTTCCTGATCCCCTTAACATTCCAAGTCAAAAAAGTTATCTCATTAGCCATCCAGTAATGGTATTTAGACTTAGTGTATTCAGCTCAGCACACGGGATACATAGCCCCTGCAAGCGTACACCCATGGTTACTGCAGTAAAGCCCTCCCTCCTCCCTAACCCCCCCACAATTAAGTCCATCCCATCCCCCTACCCACCCTACCCTCCAACAATACCCCCGAAACCAACCCCCAACCCTCTAAACTGTCACAAGCAATGTTCAGCACAGTACTGGTGCTTTTCCTTCATCTCCCGCCACCCAATGGTGCACCCCTGTTAATAAAAACTCTTACATTCCGCTATCCTCGTATAGAAAACAAAACAGTGCTGGTTACCCTTAAAAAAAGAGACAACGGTCCTGGGCTTTCAATACCACCTCACCAAACGGTAAACCTATTGGGAACCTATTAGAAAAGGGCCACAGCGAAAGCCATGTACAACCCAGGTAGCCATGGAAACCAGAACGAAACTGAGAGAGAAAATTGAAATCATCCTTGCCTCGTGAGGCAATTATGCAAGAACTAAAACCAGATCGGGAACCCAGTGAGGGGGAGTGACCTCTGCCACAGACTGAGAGCAGGAATTGAGAAAGAGATAGTAATCACATTATGGGAAGGGAAGACTAAAAAGACGTATCTTCCCAGAAATAACCAGCCTCCAAGTGCACTGGCTCTCCATGTAAGAGTTAATTGTCCTGCACTCGAGTCTAATGTAAAGATTCAGAGAGATCCCCCTCGAATTGAGGGCTGCACCCCCATGAATTACTAATGCCTGATACGCCCTCTAGTGGCCAATTCCAGGTCATGATAGAGTGAAAACGAGCTACAGAGAAAGCCCAAGACCGCTCTAATTCCAATCCAGATGAAATAAACATGAATCTAAATCTCAGCAAAACCAACTCCCCTTTCTATTGTGTTTACCATACAAAAAATACTAAAGCTTGAAATATTGTTCCCCCCGTAAACAAGCCCCGAGACCCTAAGTGTCCTTTGACCTAACCAGAATGGGCCCTCTGCAATTGGAGCCAAGGAAACTAGTAGCAGGCATACCTCTCAACCTCCTGTCTCATAAATCAGGGACACGGCTTAAAAAAATCAGGGAAAAAGGACCAAAATCAGGGACACATCTTCAACATTGGAGATATCCACTCAGGAAGCTGGTAGAATAAAGGGCTTAGTGTGAAATGCATTTTCTAAGGAAGGACAAGTCTGTAACTTTAATGTTTGACATTATTTTGTGCTTATAACCCCTGCTGTTTGATCATGGAAACACAATTTTTAGGAGGGACAGAGTAGAATTTTGAGGGAAAATCAGGGACATCCCTGAAAATCAGGGACAGTTGAGAGGTATGGTAGCAAGCGCGCCTTGCGCTGATCCCCAGTCCAAACAAAACAGGGGAAGTTTCCCCTCCTATTCGCACTGAACGGTTTCTCAAAGAGGGAAAAAACGAAAGTTCCAATTCTCAGCTCCACACAGCTTTCCATCCTGCAAACACAACATCTCAGGGTTCCTTAAACAGATCTGGTAGCGTAGATTTAAGGCTCATCAGGGCAGCTGCAGGATCATCATAGTTGGACCAGGATCCATTTACTAGAACCTGTAACCTGGCTGGGTATCCCATCCAGAACTTCAGGCCTACCGCAATTATCTTAGAAACAATAGGATAGAACGCTTTCCACTTCAGGTGAACTGAGCCAGGCAAATCTTGTGAAATTCTCAGTTTCATGTTCTCCCAGCGAACCTCTTGCAAAGCTCTCACTTTCTGCAGAAAATGCTGCCTCTCCAAGTAGTTCAAAAACTGACAGATAATGGGACGGGGGGTCTTCCAGAGAAGGTTTAGGCCGTAGGGACCTATGAGTTTGCTGTATAATATAGACAGGGCCAAAGGGAGAGGGGCCGGCAACCCGCTCCAACTTCTGCACAAATGCCACAACATGCTGGCCTTCTTCTCCCTCCAGTAATCCAAGTATCACAACCTTGTTTCTGCGGCTGTGGCCCGCTAGATCTTCGAGCTTGACTTTGAGACAAGATCATTTCTGATGCATAGACACCAGATCAGGATCGAGATTTTCTAACTTTTTCTCTATTGAGACTATTCAAGCTGTGTTATGGGAGACAGATAGTGAGACTTCATCTAACTTTCTGGAGAGAGACTTCAGATCCATTGCCATTTCTTTCATTTCCTCATGAAAGCGCTTAAACTCTTCAAGGAACCTAGTGAGCGTTAAAGGTTCCTGTTCTCCAAATTGACTCAAAGGATCAGGCTCTCAGGCCACCAAACCCTGGATTCCTTAGAGGCCTTTTCGGAAGTAAGCGGAGGGTGTGCTTCTGTGGGGCTTTCTTCATGTAAGCCTCCATCCATCAATTTACCTCAAACCAGACATCCAAAGTGTTCAGGCAGCACTGAATCTAGAAAGCAGAGGAAATTGAGAAATTCAGATGTCCAAAAAAGACGATTTAGTGATCGGGAGGCAAGAGCTTCTTGAAGGAGCTTCTACTCAGCACTCTGTATCACGTGATCTCCCCTCTATTAGTTTTTTTAATTATATTTAACCAGTTTTGTTCATTATATTCCAATAGTTTTTCCTTCTCCTGCATGCATAACCTTATCATAGGGTCCATATTTCCAGCTATTGCCTTGACCCAAAAATTAATCATCCTTGCTACGACCATATACAGTATCTAAAACTAGGCTGACCTAACTGGGATCTAACCAGGTTATTTGGCGTACTAAGTGGTAATCTAAGAAGCTTTTTATAGGCAATATTTAACATTTTTGTTCAACCTTTTCATACTTACCTGTACCCCAGACGTCAGCTGCATATGGTGCTTGATTGATAGTCTTTGCATCAATAGTTCTCATCATTGGTGCTTCTGTCCATCCACTGGTGGCTCATTTAGGCTTCTTCTAAGCCCTTCATGGAGCTTTCCTGTAGTTTGTCCTCTGGGGGACTGTAGTTGCAGGTCGTGGGGTGGTAGGGGTAGTAGATCCTGTGAGTTGGGTGCACCTGGTGGGAAGGGGGGGGTTCCTCCCTCAGAGGTCAGTTTGCATGCCCTAGTCCACTGTTGTATTTTCTAGTGCTTGGACTATACTGAAGACTGCTGTTTCATTTAAATGTGTTCTCCTCATTGCCGAAGATTGTTTTGCTGTGGACTATCCTATGCCATCTGGGAGCTGACGTTAATTTGGTTTTGTATTTGATCTGTGGCCCAGTGGAGGGCCTGTGACTGGGAGAGGTGGATTGTTTTGTAGTGGTCTTTCCCTCTCCTTGCAGCCATGTGATCTAGGGATCTGCATTGGTGACTCCTGCTAGAAGCTCATTTTATTTGATTACGATCAGACCTTTTAACTGTCATCATTATTCCTGACATATTTTGGATATACTGACATTATCCCGGCTCAAGTAATGAGAGTATCTGTACTTTGTTGGCCACTCTAGACTGTGAGAGGGCCTTAGGGGGCTGAAAAGTTTCTTATTTTGATTGACTTATGTTTCACTTTTTGGATCTAAGTTACAGTTTTAGATCTCATTTTTATTTTGTGATTGGTTTTTCCTACGTTAATCTAACTGCTGTCTTGGATCTTGAGATTGAATCACCTACATTTTATTTTAGTATATTTTATGTATAAGGGGTGGGTGATTAAGGGTTATTCATTATAATGTGTCAAGGGTTAATATTGCTTTAGAATAGGGGTATATTTATTTGTAAGAGTTTAAGTAGAATTAGATTAGGTGGGAGGGGGTGAGTAAGTGGGCGCGTTAATTTTGGTGTGTGCAAGAGTACCTGCGATATGTGCTGGGGAGCTAGGTATATGGTCAGGCAGTACTCCCCCTCGAGATTAAGGGACCTCCACCCATTTGATCATCCACCACTCTCATTTGAAGTTTACTCTAGATATTGTGCTCTCGGCATCTTGAGGAGACGAGGGAGTGGAATTAGCGGTGGATCCTGGAACTCTTCAGGGGGGTGGGAAAGGAGTGGACGGATTGGGACAGTGAGGACTAGGAGGAGACCTGGGGCAAAATGGACACAGGAACAAGTTTTTCCCTATCTTGTGCCCATACCCAAGGGTTCTGACTTGGTCAGGCAGGAAGTGGGGCCACCCCTGGACTCCAGTCCTTTTCGGGTGGTGTTAAGCAATGCCAGGTCAATTAAAAATAAGACCGCAGTGGTTGCAGATCTTGTGGCATCTGCTGACCTGGCTTGTATCACCGAGACCTGGCTGGACGAAAGTGCTGGACACATTTTGGAGGCTGCAGTTGTGGCTGGTTTCTCGGTGATTCACCGCCTAAGAGAGGATCGTCTGGGTGGGGGGGTGCTGTCTGTTTTAGACAGAAACTGGGTCTCAGGGACTTGCCAGTTGGAGCGAGCAACTCCTTTGAGTGTATAGTGGGTACAGGTGAAGGCTACAGGACTCTTCTCATTTACCGTCCACCAGGTGATGGGAGGCAGTTCCTGAGGGAGGTTGCGGACTTCATCGCAGAGGTGGTATTGGAGTCCCCTAGATGGTTGATTCTGGGGGACTTCAATGCCTGGCTCGATGGTGAACTTTCACAGTTTGGACAAAACCTCCTCCAACTGATGGATTAATTGGGTCTAACATGGGTTATTACCACTGTACCCATGAGAAAGGGCACTCACTGGACTTGGTGTTCCACCTGGGGATGGAGATCTCCAATGTGGAGGTGAAGCCAGTCAGTTGGTCTGACCATCACATCCTGAGATTCAGTTTCGCAGTCCCCTGAAATAGGCCTGTCCCAAAGGAGTTGGTACAGTTCCGTCCTTTGAGAGGAGTTACCTCAGAAGGCCTAATGACGATGCTGGACCTTTCAGGATTTCAAGGGGATTGCACTGATCCGGGGCCTCTTGTGTCAGCCTATAACAGGGCTGTTACTGAGGCCTTGGATATCATTGCTCCTGCTCATGTTCACCTCTTACCCCTCACCTGGGTGCTCCTTGGTTTAATGGGGAGATCCATGAGTTGAAGAGGTGGGGCCAAGTTTGGAAAGACACTGGCGGAAAACTCGCCTGGAGGTGGATAGGCTTGGATTGATGGATCATTACCAGATCTATCAATCAGCAACTTCCTATAAGAAGACAGAGTTCCTGTCCAGGGGAAATTGCTACTGTGAAGAACAGGTCAGCCCAGCTCTTCCAGACTGTGGACAGACTGTGAAATCCAGCCTGTCTTCACTCCGGGCGAGCGTTGTCACAAGTGCAGTGTGAGGAGTTTGCGCAGTTCTTCACTGACAATGTGTCCACTATCAGGGTTGAGAGCAGCCAGTGCCTTCCCATTGGACCTTGCATTGATCAATTGGGTGGTACTAATACCTGACAGACCTGGTCCCACTTTTAGTCAGCCGGTAGTTGTGGATATAGCGAGGATCATCCAGACTCTGTGGTCAACTTACTGTAGTTTGGATCCGGGCCCTACATGCCTACTAGTGTGGTGTGTAGAAGTTATCGGCCCGGTCCTTGCTAGGATAGTGGGAGTTTCATTGGAGAGAGGGATCTTTCCAGATCCCTTAAAGGAGGCAGTAGTATGCCCCCTTTTAAAAAAAACCTCCCTTGACCCTGACTGCCCAGCTAACTACAGACTGATCTGGAACTTTCCCTTTGTAGGGAAAGTTATTGAGAAAGTGGTTGCTTTGCAGCTGGAGAACCATTTAACTAACCACAATATCTATGACCCTCTCCAGTCTGGCTTCAGAAAAAGGCATAGCACCGAAACAGCCCTGGTACGGGTACTTAATGACCTTCTGTCGGCGAGAGATTGGAGAACCCGTTCTATCTTGGTTCTCCTTGATCTCTCAGCAGCATTCAACACCATGGATCATAGGGTGCTGCTCAAGCACCTGTGGTTCTTCTGTGGACTTAGGGGGGTGGTCCTCAGTTGCTTTCAGTCTTTCCTCTAGGGTAGATCCCAGAGAGTGGTATCAGGGATTTATTCCAAGGCCCCTCATGGGTTACCCTGTGAGGTTCCACATGGCTCGGTACTGTCCCCCATGTTATTCACGCTGTACATGCTCCCATTAGGGGACATTATAAGATGGTATGGTTTGAGTTTTCATTGCTATGCCAATGACTCTCAACTGTACATGTCTTTTCTGCCCAAACAGGAATTAAATTTTGCTGCAGTGTTTAATAACTGCCCAGTGGAGATTCAGAACTGAATGAGTGCCAGCTGGCTTCAGTTTAACTCAGGAAAGACAGAGGTATTGGTAGTGGACCCTGGTTATAGGATGACAGGGCATGGGTGGGAAAACCCTCAGGATTAAATCAAGGTGGGACCCTGCTTATTGCCTCAGGCCAGGTGCGAAACCTGGGCATATTGTTTGATGAAGGCCTGACCCTGAAGGAACAGGTTTTGGCTGTAGTTAAATCTTCCAATACTACCTAAGGAACATAGACTGGGTGAAGCACCTGGTCCCTCCCGAAGATCTTCCTACCTTGGTCCATGCCCTTATCACCAGTCATTTTGATTACTGCAATGCCCTCTACCTAGAGCTACTGGGGGTAGACATCCGCCGCTTGCAGCTAGTGCAGAATGCAATGGCCATGTTGTTGACTGGAACCACTAGATCCAGTTATATAACACCTGTGCTGTGTGAACTGCACTGGCTGCCAATACAGTGGCAGATTACCTTCAAGGTCACACTGCTGACCTATAAAGCCTACATGAACAGGGACCCCACTACCTGAAAGAACTCTTATGCCCTTACTGTCCCACCCGTTCACTCCGATCCTCTGGTGAGGGATTGCTAGAGATTCCCAAGGTATTCCTAAAAACATCAAGAGGAAGATCTTTTGCCTTTATGGCACCTACCCTGTGGAATTCTGTACTTCGCCAGATATGAGAGGGCCAAACTGTAGAGGGTTTTAAAAAAGTTATTGAAGACCCATTTATTTAACCAGGCTTTCGCAGGAATTTATTAAGTGCACACAGATTTGTTTTATTCATTTTTAAACTGTAATATTAGGTTTTTATTGCATACTGTAAAGGCGCCCTGAGCAAAGGAAGGACGCCTTATATAAATAAAATGTTGATTGATTGATTGATACAGAAAGTTAAATCTGTTCAGTGCTTTCATTGTGGTTCAGACTTTTTAACAGTATTATTTATATGTTCATTCCGACTTAAATTACTTGAAAACCACACCCCTACATATGGAAATTCCTTCACAAGTTCAGTTTCATACTAACATACTAATTGCCAGCAGATTAGGCCTTACGGTCTATCGAGTCTGCTCGAACCTCAGATCCCTAGTTGGGTGCTGAGGCCCTCCCCCCATTGTGTTCCAGAAACCCCTATCATCCATCCCCACCCCCCTGTGCCAGGCCATCATCTGATACATCCACTTTCTGTGTCTGTCCCACCCTCTCTTGAAGCCCTCCACTGTGGATCTCTGAACCAGCTCTCCAGGCAGCGCATTCCAAGGGTCTACCACCCTCTCAGTGAAATACCTCCTCCTCCTCTTTTCCCCCTCACCCTACCACCTTCCAACTTCAAACCATGCCCTCTGGTGATACCTCCCTGCTTTAGTCTAAAGATCCCCTCTATGTTTACCCTATTTATTCCCTTGAGGTACTTGAAGACCTCAGTCATGTCCCCCCTGTCTCTCCTCTCCTCTCCTCCAATGAAAACAGACAGAGCTCCTCAAGTCTGTCCTCATACGCCAAATCCCCTAGTCCTCGTATTATCTTAGTTGCCCTCCTCTGTACCCTCTCCAGGAGCTGTATGTCCATCTTATTCATGATCTAAATTAAATGGGAGTATTCCTGCTTTATTAGAGACCCCCTTGCCACCCTCCCCTTTCTGCCTTCCTTGTTATTTTGCCCGCTTAACTCAGACCCCCCCCCGAATAGGTGTCCCCTTTAACCCTCTCTTATCCGAACCATTTATCCTGGCCTTGATGGTTTGTTGTAATAGTACCCCTATCTGCAGAGGCCCTCTGTGGGTCCCCTTCATCTAGGGCCCTATCCTTGGTACAGACCCCCTGCTGAAGTGGGGCCCTTCCCCCACCTCCTTGTCTCCCAGTTTATGTCCAGTTGTGCTCTCCTCCCTCATGTCTGCAATATGTTGCATCTCCCCCATCTGCTTAACATTTATGTTTCCTCTTCTCCCTCTGGGACTATTTCTATCCTTTCCATTGCCGGTCTGTGCTGTTCTAAAGGTATCCGACTCCCTCCCTCCAGCCTCTGTAACAGTTTCTTCATTTCCACCAACCCCTTCCTCCCCCTCTAGGTTGCTTAGTAGCTCAAATTTATTGTAACACTCTATGCCAGCCTCCACCAAGTAACATGAGTTTCCCCCGACTGCCCCTCTAAACTGCCCCTCTTCCTCCCCTCTTGCCCTGTTCTCCTTAGCAGCTCCCTTCCCACAGTCTGCTCTTTTAGGCTTCCCCACAACAGCCCCTCCTTTCTCACTGTCTGCTCTTCTAGGCTTCCGCACAACAGTCCCTCCTGTCTCTTCCCTCTCCACTATCTTTATATTTGGAATGTTTACCCTGTACATTTTCCCCTTAGCATCAACATTTCTATCTAAGGGTCCTCTATCCCTAATATCTCCCCTCCTGCTTGCTGTAACATAATGTCCTGTAATTTCTGAGCATTTCCTCAGCCTCCCCTCAGCCCCACCCTTCTGCCACCCATAACCACACCCCTTATCCTTGGACACCCCCTCAACTCCCCCAGCTTACTCCTTAAACAATATACTTCACTCCTGATACAAGATAGCTGTCTACAGAGTGAGCAGCCTCCCTCTCTCCAGGCCCAATTGAGAATTATTGCCATCCCACAACCTGTGCAGCCTACAACCCTTTTTAAGATGCCTGCCATGGTGTAATGTGGCCACCTTGTTTGTCCCTCTCTATTCATAATGGCACACACACCTTTTCTCATTCCTTTCTCCCTGGAATACAGTCTCTATCTATACTGACTGCAGTTATTTACAAACCCAATTTCAACCCCACCAATAAAGTTCCCAAGTCTCACAAACACATACAGTTCAGTGTGTGTCCAGTCCCACTAACAGTTTGTGTATGCAGACATCAGGTACCGTATGATGTCACAGGCCCACCAATTCCTGTTGCTTCAAATTTCAGTCACAAACAGAAATGCACAGCCCTTCAATCCCAACCCCCAGTAGCTTTTCAGTATTTAAGAAAGCCTACAAAACAGGCTGGGTGGGAGGGCTCTACCACCACCAGGCAAACATCACATTTAAATTTCACTCTAATTATCACTGCCAAACAAGTGTTCTCACAAGCCCCAATAGTTATATTATCACAGCCCAAGTAACAGTTCTAACTCAAAGTAGTAATTTGTAACACACAGAACTAATTTCAAGCCTATTCAACATCTTCATCAGTGACATTGCGGAGGACCTAGAAGGCAGAATTTCACTGTTCGCTGATGACACAAAGCTCTGTAACAGAGTAGACACACCAGAGGGTGTAGACAGAATGAGAAGGGACCTGCAGAAACTTGAAGAATGGTCAGGGGTTTGGCAGTTGAAATTCAATGCAAAGTGCAAGATAATGCATATGGGGCACAAAAACCCTGGCACAATATATCAGTTGGGGGTGAGGATATAGCATACCAAGCAGGAAAGGGATCTTGGGGTTGTCATCTCTGATGACCTCAAGGTAGGAAACAGTGTGACAAGGCAGCAGGTAAAGCAAATAGGATGCTGGGATGTATAGGCAGGGCATCACCAGCAGGAAAGGGAGGTCATAATTCCGCTATACAAGACACTAGTGAGGCCCCACCTGGAGTACAGTGTACAGTTCTGAGACCATACCTACATAAGGACATAGACAGGTAGAGAAGGTTCAGAGGAGGGCAACAAAGATGGTGCATGGATTGCATCACAAGTCCTATGAAGACAGGTTGAAGGAACTGAACATGTACTCCCTGGAGGAGAGGGAGGGAGAGAGGGATAATGATAGAGACATACAAGTATCTTACAGGGAGGAACAGGGTGCAGGAAAACACTATTTTAAGTGAAAAGATGTTCCAGGACTAGAGGGCATGGGATGAAGTTGGAGGAGGACAATTCAGAGGAAACATGAGAAAGAATTTCTTCACAGAACGGGTGGTGGACAAGTGGAACACCCTGCCCAGAGGAAGTGGTGGGGCTGAAACAATCACAGGATTTAAGAATGCATAGGATAGACATAAAGGAATTCTGGAGGTCAGGGGCAAGGGGTAACAGACTTCTAGGAAAACAAACTGAACTTACAAGCTCAAATGGGCAGACTGGGTGGGCCATAGGCCCTTATCTGCCGACACTGTCTATGTATCTATGTATCTATGTACAAAACTATTCATATATTTCAGTTAAAACAGAAGATAAAACCAAACCTCTTTCCTGAACAACCTCCTACTTCTGTTTCCAGGTTCCCTGTATCTCTCTTGCAAATCCCCAAAACTACAATTTTTGTTTATTTGTAATTGGTTTGAGGTTATGTTTATCACATAAGTTATCCATTGTTTGTAAAGTTTTTTGTAAGCCTAACCTGCTGCTTGAGATTATTGCTAGATCGTCTGCATATGCCAGTACTGGGACTCTTTTATTTCCCATTTTTGGAGAATGAAGTGTTAAGTTATCCATAGCACTCATGATATCATTAATGTATATGTTGAATAATGTTGGGGTGAGCACACAACCTTGGTGAACTCCTATATTCATATTGATCTTACTTAGAATAGCTTCTTGTAGTCTGGTACACCACGCGCTGTAACCTGCATGCTCCACTGTGTCACTGAAATTACTTAGTTTTGTATTCTCTTCTGTATCTCACCTATATTGTTCACTGAAATGCCTTGCTTTGTATGCTCTTTTGTATCTCACCGGTATTGTTCTCCACTGTCTTGCTCCACCAATATGTTGTCTCCCCTTCCTGTGACGAGGTGCCTTTGTAAATGAGTCTTTGACTCAAAAGCTGTAAATCCGAATTGTGAATAAATAAATAAAAATGTCCTGTTTTTGAGTATTTTATTTTGGTCCATTGTCATTATACAATCTTTTTATCAAAACCAAAAGATTACTGTTAATTCCAAGCATTCACATTGTTTCCCATAAAAAAGGGTCTCAAAATAGTATCGAAGGCAGCAGAGAAATGTACAAGTGCTACAGACAAAGGTTGTTTCCTAATTTTGCAATATTTTCCAGTGAGGTAATTCAATAGGAAGATTTAAGTTATAGTTTCTTTATTTTAGTGAACCTTGCTTGTAATTTGAAGATTATTTGATTTTGCTCCAGCCATGTTATTAATCAGTTAAGTAGAACTTTAGTGTATATTTTAGATAGATTATCTAGTAAGCTGATATAATTGGTGGGGTTCACAAGAGAGACTTTTTTATGAAGACAAATAATATGCTTGTCCTGCCAAGTATGAGGTTTATATGCATGCATTATAAATTTATTAAATAACTCTGTTAGTGTAATAGACCACCATTCTATATTTAGTTTGAGAAAATCTATTGGGAGATTATCAAGCCCTGGTGATTTGTTATTCTTAAAAGTTTTGCTTGCTATTTGTACTTCTGCATTTGTAAACCATCTAAAATGTCCACCTATTTCCATAATATCAATATTTACAAGGGTACTTTCTTTAAAAAATGTTTGTGAAATACTTGGTCCATTTATCTGGGCTTATGCATGAATCCACCTGAGTTTTATATGTATTTGTGCCCCTGGCTAAAAGGGTGCAGAATGTGTGGTCATTCCTTTAATTTATTGTATTATACATAGGCCCAGATATTCAAACTGCACCCAAAAAGTGCACAACAGCAGGAGCAAGTGCAAGTCTATTGTGCCCATGCGCAAGAGGCGTGATATTCAAAAACAGAGCAGGCCAAACTGCGCCTACAGCCGATGACTGAATATCGCACCACCTGCGCCATAGTGCAACTTGGGAGTGGAAGCTGAGCAGATCTGATGCACCATAGCACAACAAGGACGTGCAGCTGAGGAGTCCAGAGGTGCCATAGCACAACCAGGATGCCCCCAGCAGCAGAGCAATGCAACTGCACAACCAGGAGGTAGTGGCCCCACCACCATGCCACAGATGGGCACAGGAACACACAGCAGAACAGACATCGTCCCCACACCCCATGCACTGCACAACTGGGGAGGGCTGGAATAACCAGTGGCCCATGGAGACAATCAAACAACCCACAGCTGGGCCATGGTGCCCCATCACACCCCGGCAAGCTGTGACTGGCACACAGGAGGCTGACCACCCCGTGCCACCATCCCCCAATGCAGAGCACACCTGCACCCCAGGACCCCAGACACCCTCCCCAGGAGCAGTGACCATCACTGCAGGAAACCCCATGAATGCCACCACCCCACTGTGACACTGCAACCCTGTGCACCACAGAACCATGCAAGGCAGCCCCACCACAAGCACCCATCAGTGGGTGGCAGTACACAACAATGCAACAATGGCATACACAGTGCCACCATGCACAGTCCCCACGAGGTACTGCTGAGAGACCAACCATGCGTCGGCACATGAGGTACCCCACACAGGACAGGGTTTGCCCCGGACACCACCACCAGTGATACAGCACCCTGCACAGTATCCCAATGACACACCCTGACCCAGCACTGGCCACAACAGCCAGCACAGACACCCACAGTGGTGCGTGAAAGCATGCACCACACCGGATGCCACACAGTGCATGGACAGACACCCACTCATACCCAAGGACACAACAACACAGGGACGAGTGGTGGGGCAACCAAGCCCCAGCATGGGCCCATGTAAACTGTGTACACAATCCACAGTTCTCCATGGCACTGGAGTGCCAGCCACCCTGGCGCAGGCACTGTGACCACACACACCATCATTTGCCTGGAGCACAAGTCACAGAAAGTGGTGCACATCCCCTGCAACACACACAAAGCACAGCATGGAGTTGGGACAACAACTGTGGAGGCCACAGTGTCACCCGAGGCAGACATGCACCACACCAGTGACAGGAGGCAACCCAACAGTGTGATGGGTATAGTGGCTGCCCTGCAGGGACTGCCACCACTGACATGACAGCAGACCATGCAGGTCACAGACATGCATGTGTGTCAGCTGCACAGGCCATGGACGGGCTGATAGGGGCACCATGGACACAGAGCACGCACCATGGACCACTGCATACAGTCATCCAGTGCACAGGGAACAACACACACACCACAGACACTGACTGATAGCTACCCCCACACCATAGTCACCTCCACATGGACACACACACATACCCATGACCGCACCACCCCTGACGCCATGCACACCACTGCAGCTGAGCACCTATAGCCCGCTGCAAATCAGAGACCACCACAGTATTCATATCAAAATAACTGTATTGAAAAACATATAAAAGTTAACTATTTACAAGACTATTTACAAAATATATACAAGGTGGGGGGGAGGGCCACAAACAAGGTGGGGTGGGTAAGGGGCAGGGTGGACAAATGGAACAGGAAGAGGAGGTGTGAGGGTGGGTCCAGGGGGGTAGGAGATTTCAGGGGCTGAGGGACTCCTAGCAGGAGCGCCGCTCCCCACTCTGGCTCCATCTCTGTTGCTGGAAGGCAATTACCTGACTCGTCTAGGGATTCAGGGGAAGGCACATAAAAACATTTCTATTTTTCTGAGTCCCAGTGGTGATACCTTGGCAATGGTGGATTTTACACAGTCTGAGGGGGGCCCAGTAAGTTGCACAGGTCACACCCCGATCAAATGTCCACAAAAGGCATAGAGTCATGCAGTATGGCTTTGGTCTGACTTGATGGTCAGTCAAAAAGTTGGTACCCACAGGGGCTTTTGCACGTGCAGGGCAATGTACACAGAATACTCATGCAGTAGTTAGTTACTACCAGTACAGACAAGTTGAACATCCATCCCCTCTTTTGGGCAATGGACCAGGACCAGGGTCCCAAACATTTTTTAGAGCACTTAGGTTCACAAGAGTAAACATTTGTGAGCACATAAGTAATTGGAGAACCAAAGCACACATTATGAGACCACATAAGCAATGGAGACTCAAAGCAAGGGAAAGTTACCACACGGGCATACCATCCCAATAATAGCAACAGGAGGGCAGCCTGTGACTCCTTAAATAACAGCAGGAGGGCAGCACCTGACTCCCTAAATAAATTATAAACAGGTCAATTTCTGAACTGGACCAAGACTTACAGCTTGGCTCCAGCCAAAGGCCAGACAATACTGAATTCACCACAGGATCAAAACTATGAAGGCACTAAATTGCTTGTAGCAGTCCCACATTAGTTCTGACAAAACACTTTGCATGTCAGTGCTGTGAGGATCCAGCTTGAGTCAAATTATCCCACAACAGCAATTGAAGAAGACACTGTCCCCAGACTTACAGGTTCCCAAACTTAAGGACAAACATGTATTACAATCCTGAAGAGACAAATTCCAAACACATTGCATTTCCGTGACTGGAGAACTGGATATGGCCAGACCAATTCTGGGCAGCACTTTTACTCAGATCTTGACAGACGTGGGGATGGCTCCAGTTGCTACTCACTTTTATCAGTCCTAAAAGCACTTCCTGAAGAAATCACCCCCTCAGGGCATCACAGAAGATAGCAGTCACTCTGATCCGATGTCCAGATCATTCCATTTATGAACTTGGGTGAGAAAGGAAAAGAGGGGGGCTCCCCTCTGGCAATCAGTCTGCCCACAGGTAGAGCACCAGCCAAATTCACTCGAACTCTCCACTGAACTGAACTGACTTCAAAACTCAACTACAACACTACAAGTCATGGGTAATGTTGCTGTGAGCGTTCCACATTCCATTTGTGAACCCTCTGCCCAGCAGAGCTGACCAGGCCACTTGAAGGAGCCTTACAGGTATTTTACCCTTGTGCTGCCCAGCTCCTACCTAAATTACACCACAAAAGGGGTTCTAGTAACCTGGGGAACCTAAGTGTTACACTTACTACCAACAAGAAACCTTGCTGTCCGCTGCAAGGGCTTTGGACTGCAACAGGCCATCCACTCCTGCCACCTTACGGGAGGGTTGCACACCCCCTCTCCCTATGACCAGAATAGGTAGGACACAACAAAGAACATGAGACCATGCTTGAAGATGTTCAGCCATACTGACAAACTAGCTAGGGATCTTTCCACAGTGGTTCAATGGGATCTCCAGAAGCACTTTCTGACAAAACGGGACTGATTGCCTACCACCATGGTTGGAGCCACCAGCCTGTCCCTATCACTCACCCGGCTCTACCACTAGGCACATACTAAGGAAGAGCTAAATATTCAGTATACTACAGCCCAGGGGCAGCCTAAACCATTAAACACATTGCAAAAAACTGCAAACTGTTTAAGAACATACACATGGTATTGCTATGTATTTCTTAAAGCTGAAACTACACATTTTACACTTGTAGTCAAAGAAGGTCTAAAATGTTATTGTTAAAACATTTTAGAGCTATTTAAGAAGACCATGAAGCACCCACAAGAGCTTTTAGCTAAAGCTCTATTTTCTTTTCTTTCAGAAACACCTACAAAAGAGAAATGCATGCAAAATACACAACGTAGACAGATACTGCATGACATAAACTTTTGTTTTGAATAGGTTTTTTTATATCAAAAATGGTATAAAAGTACAAAACAATACAAAAATGGGGGAGGGGAACCCTCACTGTCCATCTAGGGCTGCAGTGTTTTTCACTGGACACTCCCAGCCAAGAATGTCTCTGGAATTTGGCATAGCCAGTCCCAAGCAGTTCTTGCATGCAGGCTCATGGCCCACAGAAGAATGTCCAGAAACAAGTCCGTAGGACTAGCATGGTATTGACCTTACCTCCTTAGCAGACAGTCATTTAAAGACAATAACAGAAACATGGCCCTACCAGTTCAGAAGTACAGGCTGCATCAAGAATTTACCTTTGGCACCAAGGGACCTGGATCTCCATCTTCTTGGCTGGTAGTGACATCTTCAGACTCCAACCTCCCCACAACCTCTGGCTTGGGTTTCTGGATATACCTTAACAAAAAGAAGAAACTGCAGCCTCGAACATCCCTCATTCTCCCAGGGGGTTGATGCACACCAGTTTTCCAGGTTTCTTTGTCCAATTGGCTTCAGATATGTGGCCCGTCGACCATAACTTATAGTCTCTGATGGTCTTTACCGCAATACTGGAAACTTTTTACAGAACTAGAACATCCAGAAACTTTTTTCAAGAATACCCCCAGGAGTGGGGGCAGTACATTGTGATTCCATCCGGTCGTGTCATCCTGGCGGAATGGACAGTCTTGTTTCCATCCGGATCTATGATGGTTACAGAATCTAAGTGGAGGGGTGCACCCCACTCTCCATGTTTTAATTCTCTCTTGACACACCCAGTCTCTTTCAGTAGCTCTGGCCTCTCCATACCAGTACCATGTCCACCGAACAGTGTCCCTGGCCTCTTCCATCAGCCTGTTCTCTTGGTTATCTTCTATCTCCTCCTACATCCATCTAGGTAGATATGGATACTTTAATCTGAAGACCTATTCAGCCTTCCTCTGGATGATTCTCTCCTCCTTACTACTTTAGGAAAGGTGCCTGTCTCTAGCCTGGCCTGGCAGTGGCCAGACCTGAAGCTCACAGGCCTCTTTATCCCATTTTGGACAGATGTTACTGTGCCCACTTTTCTTCTCACCTTGCAAGTACAAGGCCATTTCCTCAGAGGGGCACAGCATGTTTCATGACCTCTTGTGGCAAGAATTTCCCACCAGACTTGTCCATCTTGGGCACTCATAGCGCACCATCTATAGTCTCGGAAATATACATATGACTTCCCCAGTAGCCAGTCACTGGTTCAACTCCTGAGAACACACATTTATCACTACAACAGGAGGTATTGGGCTCCCAGTTAGTGAGGTCTTTAAGCTCCTTATCCAACCACAAATGCTTGGACTTGGGCCCCTTCCTCGTGAGGTGACAACTCTGAACAATCTACAGTCAGGACCTGCACAGCCTGTTTGTCAGCTGAGGGACCATAGTCCATATCAGAAACTCTACCCTGCCCTGGCAGACTTTCAAAAATTCCTTGCAAAATTATTCAGGCCCTCCCTCCTCACAGAATTCATCCTTCTGAGACTCTTGAGGGGATTTTGCACTTACAGTCCAAGTAGGAGCCAAACAGACACATCAGACAGGTTCCCCGTGAGAACCATATGGCTTGCCCATTCTAAACTTTGATCTGCAATCCCTGCAGTGGGGTATCGCAATCACATCTCTCCCAACTTTGAGGCACACTGACTGGCCATCCAGGGAGTGCTACAGCCAGTGGAGCTCTCACACAATAATTTTCCTCCTCAGATTTTCTTAACTCATGTTCTTTCTGAGCCACCCAGGATCGGACATGCATCAGATACCTTCTCTGATCACTGGCCATCTTGAACACTGTAAAGAATCAATCAATCAATCAATCTTTATATTTTAAGTACTATTCCAGTAGATCATAGCGCTGTACAGAGAATCATAAAACAAGTAAATCAATACAAACAGCAAGTCTGAAATTTTAAAAACCAGATCCTAATATCGCAGATAACAGTAGACTAATCAACACTTGCATCAGGGAATGCTAAAGAAAATAAGTTTTCAGGGCTGATTTAAAACACTCAATGGTCAGGCACTGTCTGGTCTGATGAGGAAGAGAATTCCACAAAGTAGGGGCCAAAGGCATGGACCAACATTGGAAGATCACCAGGTGAGACTAGGCACTTAATCCGAGCGATGTTCCTCAAATGGTACAAAGAGATTTTAATGACAGAAGGCACCGAAGATTTTAATGTCAGGCCACTGTCAGACACAAAGGCCAGATTTCACACATGGTCAGAGGTAAGCAGTTGGTCACCCCCAGCCAAAGCCCAGAAGGAAGGCCTGCCAGCAACCCAACACCTTGGCAACCTGGATCCACCACCAGCACCTCAGTTTTGTCCAAGTTCAACCTCAGCCAGTTGGCACTCATTCAACCCTGGAACTCGGACAGGCAGCTTTTAAAAACCAAGACTGCTCCACCCTGTTCAGGCACTAAGGACATGTAGAGCTGAGTGTCATCTGCACAGCAATGAAACCTTAGCTCATACCACCTTATAATGTTTCCCAATGGCAGCATATACACAGCAAACAGCATGGGGGACTGTACGGAGCCCTGCAGAACTCCACATGACATGAGAAGAGGGGCTGAAGAATAAATTCCTGACACTGCTCTCTGAGTCCTGCCAGTGAGGAATGATTGAAACCATCTGAGGATTGCACCAGACAGTCCACAGAGTATCTGCAGATACTCCAACAGCACCCCATGGTCTACAGTGTAAAATGCTGCAGCGAGATCAAGGAGAACCAAGATGGAGTGGCTCCACCGAGCCCTCGCTATCAAGAGATCATTAAGTACCCAAACCAAGACAGTCTCGATACTGTGCCTCTTCCTAAACTTGGATTGCAGAGGATCATAGACATCATGAGAAGTTACAGTAGATGGTCATCCAGCTGCAGTGCAACCACCTTCTCAATAACCTTACCCACAAAGGGCAGGTTACAGACAGGTCTGTAGTTAGCTAAGCAGTCCAAGTCAGAAGAAGCTTTCTTATGGAGGGGTATCACTACTGCCTCCTCAGGGGGTCTGGAAACACTCCTGAATCCAATGAGCACTGGACTATCTCAGCAAGGACCGGGCCGATGATTTCAATGCACCCCACTAGGAGGCATGTTGGGCCTGGGTCCAAACTACAGTAGGTTGGGTGCATGCCCTGAATGAACCATACAATTTCCATGATCTCCAACTGGCCAAAGTCAGAACAGACAGGCCAAGGGCCTGCAACTCTTGTTGATCACTGCAATACTCATTCGAGGGTGCTGAATGGATTTCTGACCTGATAGTGACAATCTTATCTCAAAGAATTGAGAAAACTCATCACACTTAACTTTTGAAAATGCTCCCTGTGACTGAAGACAGGCTGGATTGTACAACCTGTCAACAGTCTGAAAGAGCTGAGCAGGTTGATTCCTCACTGCAGCAATCTCTTTCGATAGGGATTCTGCCTTCTTACAAGAGATTGCCGATTGATAGTCTTTGTAATGGGCTATCAGTTTAAGTTTATCTGGGGCTGGCAGTATAGCCTAGAGGTTAGCGTAATGATTAGTGAATGAGCTTGGTACATCCAGAAGCCCTGGGTTTGATTCTCACAACCTCCACTTGTGTACTGTGTGACTCTGAGCAAGTCACTTACCCCCAGTGCTCCCAGGTTGCCCCTGGAAACTAGCCTTACCCGGTTACCAAAGACTAAAATAAAATAAAAAATAAAATAAACAACCAGACCAGATTTTGACCAGCGCTGCTCCAACCCTCGACCCCTGTGCCTCAACTCCTTCAAAGTCCCATCAAACCAGGGAGACTTCGGGCAATGAGTGAGGGGTCGAACACAGACAGGATCCAGGGAGTCAAGGGCATCTGTCACAGCCTCATTATAGGCAAGTACCAGTTCTCCTGGCTCCCTGCTTACACTCGACATACCTGATAGGTACAGCACCGCCATAAGACCATCTGGAGTCAAGCCCCTTAAAGAGCAGTACTGGACCATCTCTGTATGAGCAGGTCTATTGAGGGGGGCCTCAAATCTGAACCTTATAATGTGATGGTCAGACCACCCGACTGGTTCCACCACCAAATAGGAGATCTCCATCCCCAGAAGGAAGACCAGGTTCAATGAATGTCCATGACTATAGGTAGCACTGGTAACTACCTGTGTCAGGCCCAACAAGCTCATGCATTGGATGAAGTCTTACCCAAAAATGTGAGAGTTCATCATCCACCCAGGCATTGAAATCCCCACAATTGTCCTCCTAGGGATTCCAACACCAGGTCGCTGATGAAGTCTGCAACTTCCTTCAGGAATTCCTTCTCACCATGATGATAGATGAGAAGTATCCTGCAACCTGCACCTGCACCCACTTATACATTCCAAAGGATCTGGTTGTTCCCGCTGGGGTGCTCCACAAGGCCAAGATCCACTTAAAACAATGGCTACCCCCACCCCTACGATCCTCTCTGGGTGGTGTATCACCGAGTACCTAGCTGGAATTGCTGATTCCAATACTGGGCCAACATTCTCATCCAGCCTGGTCTTGGTAATGCAAGCCAGGTCAGCTGAATCAACAAGGTCAGTAATAATCGCTGTTTTCTTTTTAATTGACCTGGCATTGCACAACACCGCCCGAGTAGGAGAAGCAGGTTAGGTAGACCAGGCAACTTACCCTCTCAAGGTGGAGCCCTTTTGTATGGGAACCAGGCAGGGAGGTCCACTTTTCTGGACCATTCCGCCCCAGGGCTTCTCCTCGTCCCTACCACCCCAATCCGCCCACTCAACACACACAAGAGTTGAACTTTAATTTGCTGCATTCTTTCTTGCACAAAGTCCTGTACTTTTCTGTTACCTGCCATTTTATTTTGTGTGACCTGTTTGTTTTCATCTCCTGCCCATACAGCATTGCCATGGCCTTACATCATCCAAATTTCACTATGCTCATACTCACAGTTGTACTTGCAAATGACTAGAAAATGAAACATCTTCAGCTACCCATAACATTTTTGTTGCAAAATCATTTGAATTGAAATACTCACAGTTGCTGATCACTTCAAATGCCTTTTGCTGTGGCTGATGCAGATTTGATACTTGTCACTCATGATGACATGGAATGGAACCTAACAGTGACCGACACCGAAAGCACTGGATTCTTGACACCAAACTAAATGACCTTCCAATTTAGCAGGGAATTTGCCCATTGGGTTGACTGAGAAATCTTCCGCTACAGAGTTCTCCAAGAATTGCAAACAGGCCTTCACCTCAACTTCCTCCACACTCTCCTCACTAGTACTGCGCTTTCCAACACACAACTACAGCCTGGGACAGAATTTAAATGGCAACTGAACTTTTTTTCAAGTTCAGAAACTCTCTTCCTTCATGAAACAGTTCTTCTACTGGATGCTCCATCACCAGACAAAAACCACAACCATATCTCTGCACGGCAACCTTTCTCCTCTGAAACATTGGGCTCTATGCACTATCGAGTGGGACTTATGCACCAGAGGTGCATATCCTACCCACATAGCCCCGCACCTGTGGACAGGTGCGCATGACTGGCCTGCACCATTGGCCACCACCTGTCCATGGCCCTGCCCTCCAGCACACAGTGCTCTGCAGGGTGGCTGGGGGTGGATTCCAACCCAGTTGGGGCATCCAATCGGATGCCCATCCTGGGTCCTGAGTGGATCTCTTGTACGGCATGGTGTGGGTCTGGGTGCATGAATAGCACTAGCAGACATCTGGACCCACATGGCTATACTCCATCTGGCAGCAGACCCCTGGCTGAGCCCCTGAAACATGGGGGCTTCCCGCCACACTGCCACATCCCCCCAACAACATTGGACAGCCCCAGCAAACATGTAGCAAGGCCTGCCGCACACGCACAAGGCACCCCCTCCCCATATGGCAGAAGCACCCCCTACCCCCACACATGACTGTGCCTGTCCCCGGGGTAACCCATGATGCCCCCCACCCGACCCACTGCAGCTCTGACCCCCAGTAGACACAGGTGCCCCAGTCCCATGCATCCAACCCTGAACACAGCACCCCAATCCCATCATTGGTGTTCAGTGGCTCTCCTATCCCCTGCGGCACTGGCGACCCCCCATCCTGTACCTGCATAGTTGGTGCCATGGCTGATGGCCAGTGGCACAACCTTCTGCACACCTACATGGCTGCTGCAGCTGTTCAAGTAATGCTGGAAACGTACCCCTATATATAGGCTGCATGCTCCCAGCATCACTTGGACTGCCATCAACCATGGAGATGTGCGGAGGGCTGTGCCACCGGCCGTCTGGCCCATGACACCAACTATGCAGGTATGGGACAGGGTGGAGGGTTTTCGGTGCTGCAGGGGGGGTGAAGGGTGCCGATGAACACTAAAGATGATGGTGTCATATACAGGAATGAACAATCTGTGCCAGGCGGATGTGGCTTGTTGGTGGGTGGACACTGACAAGGGGTCACCATCTGTGCCTGGCCCCCTGTGCATGAGGTCATCATCCAGTATGATGGCACCACTGCAGGGGTGCCTACTACCAGTGGGGTGTGTGTGTAGACATGTACGAGGATGGGGATTTGGTGTCAGGGGGACCTGCATTCAGAGACCCAGTCTCCCTTGCATGTGTGTGTGGGGGGCACAGTGCTGGGGATGGCTACTGTTGTGTGCGGGGGTGGGTGGGTGGGCATGGTGGACAGAAGCTGGGAGACACTTGTGGTGGACTAGGTTTGTCCACTTGGTCTGGTGGGTGGCACTGTGTGCGTGACTCATATAGGACACTTATGGCAGAGTCCCCTTGTGGTAACCACAGACTGTTCACACCCTGTGGATGACACTACATGCCTTTGTGCATGGCACATAGTGCTGGCAAGCTCTCACCCACCCCAACACACTGTGGTCCATGCTGCCGGGGATCAGGTGCATAGGGGCTGTGCACCTTGATAAGTGAATCCCACATGGGGAGCGCAATGGGTGCAGAGTGGCTACGCACCATGGATATAGGATGGATAGCCACTCCACCCATTAGTGCATTGGGCCCATTATGACCAGTCATCACTGAGGACACTGTAACAGAAGTGTCATGACATCTCATGACATTTGGAAACCTGACACTGAGTAGCACTGTATGATATGCAAACCAATTAGTATCAGCTACAAGGTGAACAATATACCAGGCATGTACTGAGTAGGGGAGTGCAACTAGTTAACAATGAAAAATGTGTTGACCTTGTAAGTCACCCATGAGTCCCTTTAATGTCAAAAAGCAATCATCTGCAGTTTGGATTAGTTATGTATTTATTTTGTTATTTGATAACTGGATGAGTACACTGCTTCAGATGCCTGAGTCAGACAGGCACAAGAACATGGTAAAATACTTGAGAGGTAGGCATTCATAGTAACAGACAAGCTTAAGCAACAGTTCTGCAACAAAGTGACAAGTGCAAGCAGAATACATGAATCACTGTGCAATAAATGAAATCAGCATGTCATGGTGCAGATACAGTAATTGGTGGTTATGCATTAATATGGGACTGGATATGTGCAATTCATGTGTACCTGGCCTGCATAGCTCTTTAACTGTGGACAGGCGTGAGGTAGCTGGCATTCCCAATTGCCAGGTTATCGCGTAGTGTCTGTCTGTGGCCCTTCCCACCCATGTACTGCTGCACGTGGGTATGTGGATTGAGGGGTACAGGTGGGCATCCAGTCAGATGCCTGTCCTGGGTTCTGAAGTGAATCTCCTGCTCTGCATAAGCAGGGGACTCTGGGAAGGTGTGGGACTGGAAATTTATCAAAGTAGTGGGAAACGCCCAAATGGCTATGCCCAGCCCTACATGTCAGTATAGTGGGCTGGGACAGCATGGTGGAGGGATTCTCTGTCCCACCTCAGTCAGTGGGTGTCATTGGGGGGGGTGCACAAAAGATATGGCATGGTCCCTGCTGCCATATCCTTCAACCCCCTTGCTTAGCATTCTGCACCTTTGTGAATTGTGTGAAGTGTGGGCACACCCCCAATACATGCCCCCAGACCCGCTGCACACATAGCTGCATGACTGGGCAGTGGTGATTGAGTGTGCAAAGGGTGTGAGCCCCTTCTGTGACTGCCACCAGGGGTCCATTGGACCCCTGGTTTGTGGCATTCTGATTTAGAGTTGCCTACGTGCTGTGAACATATGCTGTATAAGGCAATTCATGGGTAGAGCATAGACCCCAATATGGCTACATTAAGTGGGAGCCCAGCAAGCACTTTGGCATAATACTGTAGGTGATCCCACACTTGTGATTTAAACTGGGATTGGCTGGAGGAGAGGTGCAAGGAGTTAGGGAGGTCATTACAAAGTTTTGCTGTAGATATGGAAAGCTTTGGAGCCTAGTTGTTTTGCAGTGGGAGCTGCAAGAAGCCATTAGTCAGAGGACCTCAGGTACCTAGGACAGAGCTTCCTGTATATGATGCTCTGTTCTGAGGACAACGTTTCATATACAGGAGCTCAGATACAGGAAAGAAGTTAGTGTATTGCAAGGATTTGTCGATTAGACATCTGAGGACTGAGGAAGTAGTCTCTGTGGGTCATGGGGAGACCACTGCAGACTGGATTATAACTTGCAATGATGTTTGCAGAACTGGTGGCATGGAGAGTGAGGCACTGGGTGTCTGAACTCATGCCATGCCAGTGACCCAGGTTCAGGAACAGACCAGGGCTGACTGGGGGAAGGAGGCTTGTGCATCCATCGATGGCTCTCCTTCTTCAGGGAGAGAGGACAGCATGTGCCCTGCTTGACTGACACCCAACAGAAGCTGGGTGACATGCCAGGTGGTCACCTTTCTAAGGGCTGAGCATTTGAGTATGTGTGGCATCTTCATGTCTTACATCCACACCGCTGCATGCACACTGACCTCAGGGGTGGGAACCAAGAAATGGAAAAGCAGAGGTTGCACACAGAGGAAGCCAAGCTCGCCTGCCTCTACTTGCACCATTGCCCAAGGTCCTGCCAACTGGATCCAGACTCTGGGGGTGGGGAACATGGCTGTCCCTCCCCCAGCCCTGCCACATGGGGCAAGCCATGGGGAAACAAGACTGGTAAGACCTGAGGGGAAATGATGGTCAGTCGATGGGAGTAGGGGTGGAAGAGTCAGCCAGCACCCAAAAGCATGAAAAAGTTCTATAGAAAAAAAAAAACAGAAGTAGAATGATCCTTTGGGAATGGCCAGATATATCTAAGGGTTCAAACACTGTCTTGGTCTGAACATGACTCCTAGTATTTGAATAATAGGTGTACACGCTTAGGTTACATGGTCACCGTAAGACAAGTTGGGATCTATGATAACGCTGCAGTACTTAAAGGTAGAAACACATTCAAGTGGGATAAATCTAGATTCAGTGCTTGCAGGGCAGATTGAAACTGTCTGATTTTATGTTGAGATCCAACTAGCGTGGATTTAGTATTTTTAATTGAGTAGGAGCTGCTTCCCAGGAGCCAGTGCTGCACTGATAGGAAAGTGTTACTGAGGGAAAGGCTGATATCGTTAAGGATTTAAAGATTATTAAGTCATCATCATAAAATTATAACAAAATAATAATTATAAAACAAAGGATTAATAAATTAAAAATAAAAATAAAACAGTTGCATGGCAGTTAACCATTAAACATGCAGTAAAGCACAACATGATGATAATACAAACAGTTGCATAATGTGACAATAACAGGTTTCCACTGACTGCACAGTCTCGGGTAAACTCTAGTGTCCATGTAACTACAGAGAACTACAGCAGTAACTTTAATTCTCATTCTAAAGTCCCTACACAGTGGTGTTCAAACTGGGGCCAACGGCAATGCTGGCTCCTCTACATAATGGTCCAAACAGAGGTTAAGGATTTTATTCTGAACTGGGCATGCTGGAAATGGAAATGAAGCAAAAACAACAATATATGGGGACTTCCTTTATTGTCAAGAGGAACAGTAAAATGATCTAAAGGACACTATTTAGGTTTTATCTGGAAGATTATTTTTTCAACTTCATGTTAATTATCTTTAGTATTTATTGTAGATGATACTGAATGCATTAAAGGACTATATATTGTCCTCTACATTCAGAAATTTGACTTTTCAATATCTGCAATTTGACTTTTAAAGACTCAAGTAGCAATTTGTGGCTAGATACAAAGGGGTCTTTATCAATTGAAAGGAGCATGACTGTGGTTATATAGGGGAAGAGCTCCTCCCATATCCTACTTAAATCAGTAGGCAAACCACAGCTCTGCTTAGAGCAAGTCGCACCAAGTTCTCACACGTGTTGGGTCGGGTTGCTTTCTGTTTTTCTCCCCTGCTCAAAATTTCCTTCCCATTTTTTCCTTCTGTTTTGCTCATTTTCATTTTGTTTGGTTCTCTCCCTTCCTACTTCATTGCCTGCTGTTTGTGTTTTGGTTTGTTTCTCCACTTCGTGCTTTTTTTGGGGGGGGGTCTGTCGCCATGCTGTGCTCGCAACCTCCTACTTCCCCTCTGCTATTTCCATAAGCCGCTGAGCCAGCAGCTGCTGTTTCTGCTCCTGCTACTGCTCCAGCTAACCTGTCCTGTACCTTCCGACTCCTTTATGTCTCTTGCTCTGGCAGCCACTGCTCCATGCCACTTCCAGTTCACCTATTACAGGACTTCATCACTTCTGGACTTCAGTGCTCAATGTTGCTCAGACCTCCTCCCCTTCTCCTTTCACAGCTGCCTCGTCCTTGCACTGAGCATTACCACAGAATCTCAACTGTAATGGCAGCTGAAGTGTGTTCATGCCTTTAGCCCTCAGGTTTTCGACATTTTCCTCAGCCTACATTCTTTAAGTAGCTCATGGAGTTCATGGTCCTGGCCAGACCTTGATCGCACAGCACAGTCTGCATAACCAACTGCTACAATGCAACAGGCAACATATCACAGCTTTATGCATAACATATCTTCTCTGTGCATTGCTAGCATGTAGCAGACATAGCACCTCTGGCATTTATTGCATTTAGTGAACATCTCTATGTTTTGCTACAGGGCATGATTTCTGGAACAGTAGCACATTGTGCAGTCTCGAACTACCACTAACTGGCTTCTGCATTGCTACTTATTGGTACTGATAGTACTCGACATCTGCCAGCCAGTTGTAATCAACACATTACCTAATCACTACTACTCAGCAATGCCTCCCCATTGCTCTGACTTGCTATGTAAAGGACTGTCGATGGCTAGGATTCAGATACTTCTGGCATGCTGGATGGTTTACTAGTTATCAAATACTAGGGAGTCGAACTTGACATTTACTTTTACTACTCTTCGGGAGACTTTATGTTTCGCTATGCAGTTAAGCAAACCATTGCCCTCATTTCATTTGCTGCAACTCCCCTAAATTGCATATTGTACTTCAGCCATAGCTGTTTCCAGCTCCGTAATTTCAGTGAATCTCTGCTATGTCACTTCCTAACTGAATCATCAACATTGCATCCACAGAGCTTATGAGTGCATGGTGGCATTTCATAGGGCTGCTCATGTGTGAGCCTCAATACTTTGGCTTGCATGCTTTAGTACTCAGTTGGTACACCATAAGAATTAAATATGCAAGTGATGGTCATATTTTCGATTGTCTCTGCCATGGACGACTAAGGTAATGGATACCTGGCCTGCCTAGCTCTTTTTCTCCTTTGTTCAGATTGCTGAACATAGTATTCATCCTACTGCCCTAGTTATGCAGCCCTCTGTGCAGACCACTGCTTACTACTCTGTCTATTGACCTACGTGCTGGTCCACTTGCTTCATAATCGTCATGCATTGCTTACTCAAACTATTGCTTTGCTTGCTGCCATCCCCTTTGAATTTGCATCTAGGATTCTGCTACACTCACTTCTGTATTTGACCTGTCAAGGCCGTAGCACTCAATGCCTATGTGATCTCTGCACACCGTGCTCATTCAGATCACCAGCTTTTCAACTCTTAATCAATTGGAACTTCGCTTGACTACAGCCGGCTTGTCATTTTGCTGCCCGATGTGTCGGTTTAGGTCCAGCCTAATAGCCGTGGGGCCAGCTGCTGCCCTCTATTCCTCCTCAGACTGACCCACGGTGGTCCGCAGCCACCATGCTAGCCTTCCTGGGACTACCTGCCACTCTCCATTCACTTTACTACTCAGGATTAGTTGTACCACCAGTTATAGCTTGCCTTTAGTCATTCTGCTTGGCTCCTGGACCTTGCAGCTATCACCTGCAGCTCACACTCACTTCCACTTGTCAAAGATACACTTCTTCCTTCCATTGAATTTAATTCTAGATTACATCAGATAATCACCTCAATTCCCTAGGATGCTTTTTCCACTGCTCAATTCCTTTGGAGTTGCTACTACTGTTCATAATGCCTTCCTTATCGTGGCTTAAGCCTCAGTCATAGATCTACTACAGTCATAGGATGCTTATCACCTCTGGTTGAGTTGCCACTCATCCACCCAAGTCTCTGTGTTGCATACTTTACCATCCTTGATCTTTAGGAAATGACAGTCTACAGCACCCTTCTACTGCTTTCCTAAGTATGCCTCAGGATATATTTCTCCGCTGCACAGAATTAGCTCAGGATCATGCTACCATGTACAATACCATTTGCAATCTATTCCTTACTACTTTGCTACTATTTCTGCATTACATGCAGTTCGACATTACTATTACTTATCAACCACTGCTCTACAGCCTGCCTCGCCCGCAGAGCTGGAGGATTTCTGCACCGCACTTTGACAGATCCAAGCCCCTATGGACCAGAGGTCCCTTGATATTATATTACCACATCATAATCGCTTACTTAGCAACCTGCTTTGCCCACCAGGCCTGGGGGTTTAACTACTTTACTTCACACTGCCTTGCCCAGCTTCGGGGCCCAGAGGTTCACACATTCTAACATACGGCTGCCTGTTACCTTGTCTGCCAACCTTAGGAGCTTCTTCCACTATGGACTCACGTTCAGGATTTGTTTAGCTGTACGTCATCAATTCTTTGAATGCTTCTGCCCTGCCGCTTCAGTCATATGGATTAATACTACTCCACTCTTACCAAGACGCTTAGTTGGGCTTATGCAGAAGACCTTCAACCTCATGATTTGTGTTCAAGACTTCTTGGACCCTATGTGCACTCGCTATTCGACTCAGCCTCTTCAGGTTATCCATTCGTGACTCAGCAGCTCGACTATTCAGGACTTGTCAGACTATTTTCACCTAGCCAATTCTAGCTACCGTACCATTCTGGCTTCTAAACATGGATATATACATTATTATGCAACTATTTGGATCACCAGACCTAGCTTCAATTCCTGCGCCATAACCATTTCCTCATGCTCTTTGCTGTATACCATACATAGTCTGTGCTATACTGCTCCTCTGCTACTATGTCTGCATCATGCAGGTTTCATTACTACTACTACTGACTGACCTATGTACAGGTCCACTTATTTACACTACTTGCTCATGTTACCTGCTTCTCCTCACAGGGCCTAGAGGTTCATCAAGACTGATTCACCTATTCTATGACCTATGTCACCTTGGGATAGAGAGGTACATCTACCTTATGTCTACCTATTCACATTAAGATCTATACCTAATTCACTTGCCTGTTTCCCCACTCTGGATAGGAGGTCTCTACTGCTCCACCTCTCCAGATCGCGCAGCATGTGCCAGTTCCTGTGCTTCATCATTGAGGCCTTCATTTGCAATCTGCCAAGTGGAACTCGAACCATCTGTCCTCCTATTCTGAACATGGATACTTAGCCTTTGGTTTTTGGTTCTCCTCAGAGAAGCCGTCCTCACCTGTTGGAGCGTTTCACCACTGCAACTCGACGCTACGAATATTATCGACCATGGCCACCAATCTTACTATCATTCTGCCCTGGACTCGGATTCTTGGACTAGGAGTTGCTAGAAAGATGCTGCTATGCTCAGACTCGGACTATTAAGTGCTCATTCAGCTTTCGCTTCACTGGATCTGGATCTAAAACTTTGGAAGTCGAATTAGCCTATAACTTAACAGTGTTACTTAGGATTATTCTCCCTTAGTATGCCCAGAAGGACGGCAGGTCAGTAGCCATGGATCCTCAGAGGTTTCCCCCAAAGAGTGTTTTTCCTCTCCTGTGTGCTACTGGTCACATTCTCCAGAGTTGGAGGACATAATCATTTGATATTATTATTCTTTGGGGGTCTCATACTACTGTATTAAGCATCCTTTCTTATGGTGGGATACAGAGTAAATCCAAACCAATATCAAGTCATAACACGTTACTCATCAGCTCAAACATCCAAGCACCTTGCATAAGATTATCCAGCTCACTTGTACTATAATCACTGATTTGCATGACTGTGTTTGAAGCACCTAAGCACTGATCATTTCAAACTGCTAATACCTGGTGAGCATTGTCCTACTGACTGATCTGGCCTCTGTATCCAAGCACAACCTACATTACTCAGCTACAGTATGCAACATAAGTACTGAGCTCGGAACCACATATAACTTAAATTACTGGGAATATATGTAGGGATCATAAAAGGGCTTGAAGGATTAAGGTACAAGGTCTGTGAATTAGGTTACAGTAGGCTCCACTGGTCTTGAGACCCTAAAATTGCTGAAGCAGTGGAGGTGAGATTGGCTAAAAGTTAAAAGTGAGCAGACTTTGGATCCATCCATGCATTTTCTTGTTTTGTTTTCTTTTTCACAATAAGTCATTCATTCATGGACTGTAAATTCTGGTACCCAACATTTAAATACAATGTATCCACAAATCCCTTTATGTAGAGTTAACAATAGAGATACTTTGCTAACATTAATAGTTGCAAATGTTCCTAGAATATGTGGCCTGAGTTGTGCTGATTTGATAAAGATGACTAGGGGCTGAGTGCTCTACTGAGTTTACAATATCTCTAAATTCAAGCATGTGCTCTTATTTATAAAAGATACACTGCACAATATTTCTAATGTTGCTAAAATCTAAGCATCCATCATATATAAACTTCTAGCTGAGTACTATTAATAGATATATTACTTTATAAACTATCTGCAAGAGGCTTTAGCTGCTGAATCAATTGATGTACAACAGTCAAAACCTACAGGATAATTACTTGAAAATAAAGAATGAAAGAGTGTATGAGAGAGCGCTGGAAAATCAGATTAGTTCAATACAGTTCTGGGGTGGTGGGGGACTGATCTTGGCAGATGCAGGAAAAGCTGAAGGTCTTCTTGTGCTTAGATTTCTATTATTTTAGCTTTTAGAATTCCTCTGGTACCTACATCTGTGCTTGCATATTTGTTCAAACATTGCTAAATTGATTTAGATTGTAAAGTAAGTGAAAGTAGCTAGCTCAGCTTCAGATATCCTGTACCACAATAGCAATGAAAAATCATTGCACAATAGGTGTTACTTCTACTAGGCATGGCTTTGTTTTACAACACACTTAAAACGAGCTGAAATGTGATCTTCTTCATCTACACAGTAGAAAGGGCATGCTTTTCTCCGACATAGTCAGACCTATTTTATGTTTAAAAAAGAAAAGAATGATGAAGGGACCGATGTGCTGTGATCTCTTCAAATGCTTGAAATCTGATAAAAGACCAAAGCAGAAAGTATCAAAATAAGCCAGCTGGGACATACTGTATGTCACAATTCAAACTTTCCGCTGTCTTGCCTGTGGCCAGGGTTATCAAGTCACATCTGCTTAAAATGAGCAGCTACTTCTTGGTGTAATGATCCCATTTTACACATTTACTTTATGACACACCTAGATCCCATTTCTCTATTCATTCTAAGGTAGCTTTAGGCAGCTTGGCAGCTATGTGCAGCTACCTGCAGGTGGAATGCTTACTACAGAAGATCCATTTGGATTCTGATGCTTTATGAGATTCTCGCACTGTATTCAATTTGCCAAGCTGATGTTACATCATGGAACTTCTGATCAGCCATCTAGAAGACATTCCAATGGCTTAAAATACTCTGACCACCCACAGCGGTTGATCATCATCCAAGATAGTGCCAACAAAGTATGCTTGCCCAAGCACTAATGGCAAATATCTCTTTTGTCAAAGAAGAAGTGAAACAGACTTCAGAAACACTGTTAGAAACTATTTATTGTTCTTTGGGGTGACTGGAGACCAAGTTAATGGTGAAAATATTGTTCTTTAATTGCAAAGTGTTATTCTCTACTCCAGTAACCATGCCAGGAACTTCTTTTTTTATAATCAGCTTTCAAAGAATCCTGCAGCAGAAGTATGGACTAAAGCCTCCATATCAGAGTTCAAACTGAAACTGCTGCCTATTCAAGAAGACAAAAGATGGCCTTAAAATTGGGGCCCTTCTAGACTGTCCCTTTTCCTGTTTATTTGTTTGCTCATTTATTTTTATGTTTTATTTAAAAACATTTCAGTATAAACTAAGTTATATGAAACTTATATGGTCCAACGTCTTAGGTATAGTTAATAGTAGTATCAGAAATACCATGCAGAACATTCACCTTTCAGCAGGGTTGAAAGGGCAGGAGCCCAAAAGAACTCAGTTCCACAGCCTCTTAAAAAGTGTGTGGCAGTTTCACCACCCTGTCAGCTTTCCTATTGATAACTATACGAGTTCCACCACCTGAAAGGTCAGTTCCACCAACAGAAAGCTAGATGTGAGAGTTCCCCATATGAACATTTCCAGTTTAACCACTGCCTTTCAGTGTTACACATGTTGAGGGAATCAAAGTCCAACAGAAGCAGTTTCTGCTGAGTCCAGGTAATAGGTATCAATGAGCTTTGGCAAAAGACTATGGCACTAAATCAAAAAGTAAAAGCATTAACAGTTCCATGTAAATCCACTCAGAAGGATCAAATCTGTGATCCATATTGTCATAAGTTTAGAAACTGTACTTTAACTGATAAAACTGTATTCCATCTGGGCCCACAATACAGCCTGCCAAACATTATGAGTCAAGCACAAAATAAATTAAGCCTGCTTTAAACACTAAACAGCATAGACATCTAAAATGGACCTGAACTTGCAGTCAGGCATGTAGCAATCAGACCAAAGCCTGAAGCACATCAACAGCATTATAGAACAATAGCTAGCAGAAAAGTAAAACTTAGTATAATAATACATTTATGAGGGACTAGCCCTTGCTGTACAAACATAATGCTCAGTTGCTTACCCCACCAGTACTGCACATGAAGAAAAGTCATTAAGCTCGCCGTGCACATGCACACAAACATCTTGCTACAAGTGGCTTTCAGTTAGGCGTGACACTGTCTGTCCAATGCAGAGTGGTCTGCAATGGATGAGACAGTGCCAGACCAATCATCAGTGAGGCTACTGCTTATGACATTGTGCCTTGGTGGGTGGAAACTGCGTGGAGATCAAAAGAAAAAGCCTAACCAATAGTATGGTGGCTTTTTCCTTTGATCTACAGGACACAGCAAACAGCTGATCGGTGTTATAATGAGAGTGACGTGGTCACTTTCAGTTTCTGCGCTGATGCCACTGACAGTATGGTCGCTAACAGTGTTCTTGTTTTGACTGCACCAGAGAATGCTGACAAGAGAGCAAGTAGGAGGGAGAGAGAGAGTGCTTTAGCTAATGCTGTCTTACAGTACTCTTTCCTCACTCTCTGAACATAAAGATTTCTCCAGGTGTCTATAAATATTTAAAAAATTACTAACAAAGTTTTCTTTGATTCTTGTCATTTTACATGGCACGGCAAGCTTTTAGCTCTGGGACTATCTCAGAACAGAGCTGTCCATCAAATTAATTTAGTTATCAATATACAGCTCTGTTTCCATGGTTCATGAGATATCCGTCTTTTAACTAAAAGCTTCTCTTAGATTTCCCTCTCATTAAAAGTTGTACAGTGCATTTTCTTGTGATAAAATGTATATAAGGGGAATTTCAAGCATGGACCAGCTTTTTGTCGGTAGCACTGCTTTGGAGCAGAGTTGTCAACATACTAACTTTACTGTTAGTATGTAGCTCTGTTCCAAAGGTACCATAGTTATTTAAAAACTGTCCTGTATGACAGTACCAGTGATGTGCAATCCTTCTTGAGCTTGCTAGCACCCTGGCAGCACATACTTGCATTGCCACTGCAGGGCCAGCATCAGGGGGTGCAAGGGATGCCACTGCACCAGGGTCAGAGCTCAGGGGGGCCCAGAGTCCTCTCAGACCCATCTGCCAAAAATTTTCATTTTTAAATGGCAATCTGCACCACTCTGTGCTCGTCAGCCACCTCTCCTCCTTATTTGTCTCTGACTCAGCTCCAGTCCCCAGTCTCTGCCCTGCCTGCAACTGCCTCACCCCTGCCTGCCATCATCTTGGCCCCCTACCATTTAAATAAATTAAAATATCAAGGTGGTGCGGGGACACACGTTTATGAACCATACCTGTTGGCACTGAATGGCCTACCTAGCTCCTCCACCTTGTGTACCGACAGACCCAACCTCTCTTGCTGGGTCTCCTCCTCTGGCTCCTCCTCCCTGAGATGTCCCTGCTCTGACCACACTCCAGCCCAACCCGCTGCCCAGCCCAGCACATCGTCTTTTCTGATGGCTGCTGGCATCATGCTGGAATGGCACAGAGGATTTCTGCTGCTCGCTGCTGTCAGGTTAGCCATGTTTATGTGGGGAGAATGAAGAGAAAGCTAAAAAGAGGGTTGGGGAACATATGCTGGCTATAGCAAATGGACATTTCAGGCATGCTTTGGCAGCACATATATAAATGCAGAATGGGAAAATACAATGCATTCCTCTTATTTGTTGGATTACACAGAGTGTCCTTTGGGGTTAAGGGGTGAGTCATAGAGAAAAAAATGGCAAATAGGAAAGCTTACTGGATATACCAGTTAGGTGCATTAGAATGGCCAGGACCTAACGATCAAATCGAGCTGGCCAGACTGTTGCATTAAAAATGGTGGGAGATAGCATGAAGTCATTGCCTCAACCTCCCCCCCAACCACCACTTTATGAGAATGAATTTGCTATGGGAGAGTAGAGTATTAAAATGATATAAAAGGGGTTTTAAGATAAATCCCTATTTCTACCCAAACAAGGCAATAAGATATTGTAATAAAGACACAGAAACTAACCCTTCCACCTCTCCGCTCAACCTATGAAAAGATATGGTGGTTTGAGAATATTACACAGAAATCTAGGAAAGAATAAAATGTCACCTATGTTGTTATTTTAAGAACAGATGGATTTAATAAGTGAGTTTGAAAAGTTATGGTTACAGGCAGAATATTTTATGATACAGAAATTGAAAGATGTATTCTGTATAAACATGTGCCTGATTAATAATAACTGAATCTGAACAATGAGGTTATATATAACATTGAAGATTATGATGAATAGCAAGAGACCAATTAAGTAATAAGCATACTCATGTTTTTTTGAAATGTAATGAGGTGAGGTGGATATAAAATCCGTCACTAGGGGTGCACTATACCTTGATAAAGCACTGAGATGGGGCATGAAATGTTGGTCTGTGGGTGGCCTCCTGGCTACACCATTTCACTCTGCTAAGACTGCACACAACTGATTTTGAAGATTTAACAAAAATACTTGTTGGTCTGTTGCTTTAGCTGTGCACAGGAGTGTTGAGTCCTTAGTAACATTTTTTTCCCAGTCATGTTTATGTTTGGGGAGGTACTGATACTGACGGCAAGTTGAACAGTGCGCTCCTGCTCCACCTCCTGTGCTTGCATGCTCAGCAGTCGAGTGCGAGGAGGTTAAACCGATGAGCTGTGTGTGGCTCTTAAGTTTCAAATTAAGACAAACATTAACACTTACTGACATTTTTCAGCCAAATTGATAGTTTTGTCTCTGTTATGTGCCTCAAAAGTTTACAGTGTCCAGCCTAATAAATGTGCAGGAATCAGATTTAGGAGAACAGAAAAACTAGTGTAGCCTGCCAGAGAGAAGCCAGGAGAGATTTCAGGTGGCCTGGTGGTGGGGAGAGCCTAAAGGAAGCCTGGCAGTGGTGGTGGTGGTGGGGAGGGGGGACAAGTAGTGGTGAGGGGACAGGGACTGTGGTATAACAAGCTTGAGTTTAGCAGGGCAGCAGGGGAAAAGAAAAACCATGTAACTGGAATTAAAACATTGTGGTGTGTACACTGACTGAGAAAAAAAATACATACTCTACACAGTCTGTGGAAGAAAAACGATATTTTTGGGTGGGGAGAGGGGTGGGTCCCACTTCATAGAGGTGAGGCCGGGGGGAGCTTGGAGGCCCTTCTGTTGTGCACCAGGGCCCAGTAAATCCTAGAGATGGCTCTGCACCAGTAAAATCATAGTGACCACACGGCGTGTGTAAGAAACATTGGTATAGTGAACCATGCCATGTGCTGTCCCGCACTCAAGTCAACCACCTCCTTGAGAGACAGCAAGAAACCATGCTGAAGGGCCTGCCTGAGAAGGAGAGTGAACAGCAGGCAAACTGACTGGCAGATTTGTTGCAAAGTGCCACCCCCATCCTGAAACCTTTCCTCTGTTCCCATTCCTGTGGCAGTTGTGGCCCGACTTGTGCCACACATAGTAGCTGGGAGTCAGACAGTGCTCCCGACAGAGCGAGGCAGCCGCAAAAGGTGGTGGTGTGTGTGTGTGTGTGTGTATGTGAGAGAGAGAGAGAGACAGACAGAGAGAGAGACACCAACCAGGCAAACATGGTGCTCCATGGTGCTCCAAAAAAGTCAGAGAGAGAGAGAGATAGACACATACAGTGACAGCTGGCTCGGAACAGGCACGACAAAGTTGTAACACTGTCGGTCTCTATGTCTCTCTCTCTCTCTCTCTTCCTTTTGCGTGATCGCTGTGTGATGGATAACATTGGAAAGAGAGTGCAAGTTCAGGAAAGTGCAGATAATTTGCACCCCCACTCCCAGTGAAAGGATTAGTGACAGGCAAGACACAGGGTGCCAATGTCGCTCACATTTGCTGGAGTGGGAAACGTGTCCGCAATACAAAATGGCAAACTTTTGGCATTGACAAATGCTTGTTTTATTAATACTCATGCTTTGTACTGAAGGACAGCAACCCCCTGTACATTTACAGTAGCTCCATTTGAAAGTGCTCCAACCATGAGGCAGCAGCCATCACACGAGAGGATTACAACCCTTCTCAAACGTGTGCCCAAGCAAATATGCATAAACATTTTTGGAGAAAGAGTCAAGTAAGCACAGAATTCAAACTGTGGAAAACCATAAAGGGAATACATATGTAGACCAGTCCAGTAAAACTGTGCACTATAAGGCTTCAACCTTCATCCTCAGAATCAGAGTCCCAGACAGCAGCACCGGTAGAAAAGTTGATTTTCTTTTTGTCTAAATGTTTTAGTGCCTCAGCTGGGTTAGTAAAAAGGAAAGAATTTTCTGAAGAACCCACTTCTGGGCAGCCATGCAATGGTAGAGCATGAGAAACCCCCAGCCCCTGAAGACCAAGTCAGACAGGATCAAAACTTTTGTGTCTTTTCCTGATTGCAAAGCTGATGTCTGAAAACAAGTAAATGGTGCAACCATCAGATAGAAGAAGTATGCCTTTTACTGGGCTTTAGACAGTACCTCATTATGCACATGAACGCTCATGTGTTAATTAAAATAGTCCTAGTGTAAGTTTGGGTTGGAGGGTCATCAATGGGGGGTTATTTTATAAGCCTTTAAGAATTTTGTTAAATAAGTCAAAACAAAACAAGGTGCTGCATCAGCATGTGGTCTGAAGCAGAACAAAATGGTAATATTAAATACACGTATAAAAACAGAAAATAGAGTTAAAATCTACATTTAAACCTTACGCCTTCTTCAGGAAATATCTGAAAGAGAAAAATCAAAGTTAGTGTGTCTAATAAGTCTGTTTATAGCGTTGACTATAATAGTCCTAATAGAAATGTAACACTGTTCACACCCAGGCTGGCCTGTACAGAAGAAGTTGCATCTTCCCGCCCCCACCAATGCCATAGGTCCTGGTTTGGGAATGGGCAAGGGTCACTCAGTGGGCTGGTAAGATGGGGAGGAAGGATCAAATGCCCAATAGCAGTTCTCCTTCCTTGGGGGGGGTACCAGTTCCCACTGTAGGGACTGCCACCTGGCAGAAGCAGGGAGTGGCAGTGCAGCATGAGTGTACCCAAGCAAGACTCCGGGCTGGAGTGTAACATGCTGGTGCACATGTCCCAGTGCTCCAGTCAACAGGAGAAAACCAGAGGAAAAAGATGCCAGGATGCTCCTAGCCAGAACCCCCACAGAATCTTGCATGACTGGCACAGCTGGCCACCCACCCAGTGGGTTCTGTTCAAGTGGTGGATAACCGGTAAATCTGTGAGAAGGTCAGTGACAGGGTTAGAGGAGGTGCCTTTGAGTAGACTTGGGTGGAGGACAAAATACTGATTGAAAAAATAAAATGCCTGTATCCTCCACGCCTTCCACCACCCCCAGCAAACATAAGTTAGCAGATCGAGCTCCATTTCCAAGGTGTTCCAGCCTCATTTGAAGGAGTTTATTTTCTCTGACTAAGTCAGAGGTAACTGCTATGGATTTGCCAACAGAATTGGTACCTGTCTTCATATCTGCTTACATAGTGTCTAAGCTGGTGTCTGCCATAAGGACGCTGGTGTGAAATGATGGCAGTTTTTTATTGAAATCACCTACGGCTTGCTTGAACTCTGCTTTCAAGTCTTGTATAGCCTGCAGCAATGCCTTGTTCATTGACTCCAGGTCCCTGCCATGTAGCAACCCCCCCCTTAGCTGTTCCAACATATAGCTTCCCTATCTTACCTGATCTGGTGTCTGCATTGGGTTCTTTCAGGGCTTACCCATATCAAAAAATAACAAAATCAATGTCATTTGAACAATGAGAATGAGTACTGATGAATGAGCATAAAATAATGAGACTTGATAGGTTTTAAATGTCTAAAATTGCTGTTTGCTTGGCACATGAAGCAGAGCTCCTGAGACACTGTTTTTCCAGATCAGCCACTAGCTCTGCCACCCCTCCCCCCCCCCATTTATTTATTTTTTAATTTCTTTATTTACTTATTGACTGGTTAAGTGCCCTGGTCCAAGGGACCTTTTTCAGGCACAACCAGGGCCTAGACAGGCAACGAATGATGATAGTAACAGTAATGACTAATGAGCAATGAAAAAAAGGGTTTTAATACATTTGCCAAATAAATATACAATATGTACAGACAAAAAATAAGCCAGCTACATTAGAAATATAGTGGCAACTATGGGGAATACCACTGACTATGTCCAGTATCACCCTCAACTGAAAGGACCATACCGTAGAAAGATTTAACTCACACCACCTCTTTTATCCAGGTGTGCCAGTGGACATATTATCAGAAATTTACTGTAAAACCATATGGTTTAACAGGATGTTGTAAATTATTTTATTCTAATTCTACTGTTTTTTTTCTCTGTCCCCAGTACTCATACACCTGAATGTACAACCAGATGTTCATACTTCTGAGTAACAGGTAACTGTGATCCTGATGGAAGCCTCCTCACAGCAGTAGCCCTGTAATAATACCTAATAATAACTGGGTTCTCTTTCCCATAGGAAACTGTGGAGTAATTTGCCATTACAAAGAAGTGTTTTTAACGGCAAGTATGTGCATGGTTTCACTCACTCTGTGCATGCACCCACCTCAGTTTGACGCTCCCTGACCACTTGCCGCTTGCCCTCTGCCACAAAAGTCAACAGCCAGTGGAAGTCAGCGTAACTTATTTAAAAAAAATAAGTTCATTTCCAACACAAGGGTTAAAAAACATTTCAAAATGTGTGACATGACAAAAAGTGGGACCGGCTGAAAATAAAAACCAGAGCGTCCTCACACTAAAACCTGTGATATTTTATATATTGCTGTAGTGAAGAAGAAACCCCAGCAATTATGTAAAATTAACATAGTAGTGTGTGTAAACTTGAAGTTTACATGCACCCTCTGTGTTAAAGGCTTTCACAACCCCCCAAGTTCTTTCTCTCAGGATTTATGTGGCATCCAAGCCTTAGGTATGTCTAAACTTCTCATTACACTCACCACCCCATGCTTTATTCTATATATAATGAATAGTAGCTTGTGCCAAATAAATAACTCCTAATACGTTGAAATCTATCTTCAAACCAGTTTTGCCAAAGGAGCAGAATGGGAAAAACTAATGAGAAAATGGGGGCCCCCTGGTCTTTATATTAGAAATCACTTATTTAAATTCAACCAATCAGTGCACAGATCTACCATACCTCTTATCCTGTGTGCAGCGGTCTCTCATGCAGAAATGTTTGGAGTGATCCATTCCACTTCAAAGACTGGGGAGAGGAATGCTTCATTTAACTTTTGAAATAAAAAGAAACATATTATAAATAACTCTGCTAACGTAGGTGATTTACAGCAAGTTAACAGCGCTCTGCTGGGTGCCTTTGTAATAAGAGACTCCTGCTGTGAGGTTTTGCTGTCAGAACTGGTCAGTTTTGCATTGCTGTGCTCTCACCCAGACCTTATGCTTGGATTCTCATATACAATCAGAGAGTAAGAGACACCCAACAGAATACCTTTTAATTTATATAATTCTGGTAATCCCATCCAAAGTGTAGAATGTTCAGATGTACACCTACTGTTGCTCTCATATGCTCAATATATCCAGTATACTGTAGTTATCTCTCTCTGCTTCCATTTCCATCCTAATTATTTCACTGCGACTGAAATGGAATTTACATCCTAGAAGTAGAGTTGCATCAGCAGAATTGAGAGCATGCATTTAAATTCAATGCCAGGATGCTGGCTCTAAATATATAAACATTAGCTTCTATCTGAAACAAACGAAAAAAAAACTCTTTAATGATAGCTTTTGGAGAAAAAAAGTTAGTTGAAGTAGAATTTGTTGGTCTGTATAACAAAGGCCTGCTCTGTCACACTCTTTGACCCTTTCCACATCTGCAACTAAATAGCAAGCAATTACAGAAAGAGATGTTACCTTTCCCATCAGAGAGTCAGGGGTCAGTAGTTAGAGAAGCCTAGGGGCATCTTTCATTTTTGTTGACTTATCGAAACTGAGACCAGAGGATAACATGTCATCTTAATCAGTATGTGTCACTTGCTGTCCATACCTGATCTGTGCAACATTGTGTACGGGTACAATTAGTATTGCCTTAATGCACATGAACATGGCCTCTCAGGTTGCATAGTTCTAGCAAAAATGCAAAACAGCAGGGTCAGGGTAGAGCAGACCACTGCCCTTAAATGGTTTGTGTGTATACCTCTTCTTATCTTTTTAAACTTAGTGTAAGTGAAACATATTTAAAATGTCAATTAGTATTTGCAGGTCATTAAAGTTTAATAGCTGCAGAGAGTTGTACTCTAGAAATGAACCTTGAAAGAAACATAAATGTCTGCATAAGCATGGCTTAATGGTAGCATTCTGTCTCAGGGCCATAAGGCTGCAGGTTCAAGTCCCACACCTTGGATTTGCAGTTCTTCCCAATGTTATAAGTCTAATGAATTGTTCATGAGGCTCTGATTGGCTGTTGTACTGAGTGTTATTCCCTTAGAATGCAGCTCAGAGCAGTGCTCACTTTCATAAACTTTCTAAAATAAGCTTTTCCTCCCTTACTAATATGATTAGAATTATAACCATAGTAATGACCTCACAACCTGTCATTTCCTAGGGATTAATGACTGGCTAGGGGGTTAGCCCCCAGGCCACTGTCTTCCCTAGCCACTTGTTAAACCCCAGGAAATGACCAGCTGTTTGGTCATTACTACTTAGCTGACTCAGCATTTGAGCAGCAGAGGGCTGCTGCACTGTTGGATGAGCCCTCCTTTAGATGAGCTGTTAACTGTGTCATGTCTGCTCATTCCTGGTAGAATGTAAAGATCCTGATTTTAAAGGAGCTTGAAAACACTAATGTTTTGACTTACGTGCCTCGTCTCAATAAAACCAGTTCTTTTAATGATTTTTGGATGGTATTATTGGTGAAACAGGTTCATACAAACATACGAACATACGAAACACAGGCAGAAGCAGGCCTTACGGTCTATTGAGTCTGCCTGACAGTAGCTAACCTCAACTTGCAGCTGCCCCCACCCTCCACACCCTCTTCATCATAACCCCCCACCCTGTCCCAACCCCTCATAAAGTCACCCACTGTTCTACATGATACCAACCCCTTGGGCAGAACATTCAACCTGTCCACTACCCTTTCTGTGAAAAATGCCTCCTGATTTCCCTCCTGAATCTTCCCCCCTCCAACATCAGCTGATGCCCTCTTGTATCCCTCCCTCTTTTAGCTGGAAAATCCCTTCCGTATTAACCTTATTTATCCTGTTTAGGTATTTAAATGTTTCGATCATATCCCCCCCATCCCTCCTCTCCTCCAGGGAGTACATGTTCAGCTCTGCTAATCTCTCCTCATAGGACTTCCTCTCAAATCTCTGGATCATCTTTGTCACCCTACACTGCACCCCTCCAATAACTTGATGTCCTTCTTCAGGAACGGGTGCCAGTACTGCATGCAGTACTCCAGGTGAGGTCTGACCAGGGACCTGTACTAGGGAAGGATCACCTCCCTATTCCTGGAGGAGATTCCCCTTGCTATACACCCTAGCATCCTACTGGCCTTTGCCACCACCTTTCTGCACTGAACTGAGTTGTTCATGCTGCCCATTATAATCACCCTAGATCCTTCTCTTCCATGTTACTTTCCAGCTGTACCCCTTTCAGCTGATAGCTCCTCCCCTGGTTTCTAGCTCCGAAGTGTAGTACCTTGTACTTCTTGGTGTTGAACTCCAGCTGCCATGTGACAGACCACCCCTGTAGTTTGTTCAGGTCCTTCTGCAGCCCCTTCCAGCCTTCAATGTCATCTACCACAGCTCCCATCTTCATATCATTCGCGAACAGACCAGACCTACTCCAGACCCTGTGAGAGATATCAGCTATGAATATCCCAAACAACACTGGTCCCAGCACCAATCCTTGTGGCGCTGCACTCACCCTCTGCTGCTTTCCATTCAATCAGTTGACAATCCAATTTACTATCTTTGTTCCCACCCCTATGTATTCCAGCTCTCCCCCCGAGACTCCCATGTGGCACAAAATCAAAGGCCTTGCTGGAGTACAAATACAGGACATGTACCACGTGGCCCCTGTCCAGTTCCCTGGTCAACCAATCATAATATTCAGTTAGATTTGTCTGGCTTGATCTGCTGGAGACAAACCCATGTTGATGACCATCCTGGAGACCATTGTCCTCCAAGAAGGCCACCAGCTGCTCCTTTAGGACTGTCTCCATGAGCTTCCCCACAATCAATGTGAGCTCGCTTGCCTGTAGTTTCCCGGCTTATCCCTGGGGCCACTTTTGTGAAGGGGCATCACATGGGGCATCCTCCAGTCCTGTGGTATGCATCCTGTATCCAGGGAGATATTGAACAGGTCAGTCAGCAGCCCCACCAGGATCTCCACCAGCTCTCTGAGTACCCTAGGGTGGATGCCATCTGGTCCCGATGCATTGTCCATCCTTAATGCCCTCAATTCTTCCAGAACCCTGTCCTCCATAATCCCTACATTAGTCACCCTCCCTCCACTACCCACCCTACCCCCAAGGTATCTGTCCCCCTTTCTCCTTTGTGAATGCAAAACAGAAGTATTTATTTAATGCCTCTGTTTGTCCCCTCCCCTTCTCCAAGCACCCTCTGTCCTTCCTAATCCTCACTAGCTGGTCTTTGTTCTTCCTTCTTTCTCTAATGTATCTGAAGAGGTCCTTTTCTCCTTCCCTAATACCCAGTGCCAGTCTCAGTTCTCTTGAGGCCTTAGCCATCCCTGACCAGCCTGGTAACCTCCCTGGAATTCTTCATATACTCTTCCTTCTCAACCCCTTCCCCCCTCGATTTATTGAGTTTCCAAACTATCTTTCTCTTGGCCTTTACCACCCTCCATAACTTCCTGAGCCAACCAACTGGGCTTCTTTGCCTTCCTTCTTACTCCATGCCTTTGTACATGCCCCAGTGGCCTCTGTCAGACTTCTTTAATAATCTCCCAGTTTTGACTAGCATCCATGTCCTGTTGAATGCCTGCCAGATACTTACTCAAAATCTCCCCATCCTACTAAAGTCTGCCCCTTTAAAATCAATCACCCTGGTTTCCATACCCCCTGTTTCCCTACTCATATTAAGCATGAACCACCCTGAGTGGTGGTGACTCCCAGCCAGAGAGCCCTCCACCCCCAGATCCCTTACAGCCTCCACATTTGAAAGTACCAGATTCAGAGTCCTATCCAGTCTAGTAGGCTCATGTACCGACTGATCCAAGAAGCTATCCTAAAATGCCTCTAGTATGACCTGCTCCCTTGCACTCATGGTGGCTGAAGTGCTCCACTCCACCCCAGGTACGTTGAAGTCCCCACCACCACAGTGCTCCCCTTCCTACAGACCCTTCTGATTTGCTCAGCTCACTTTCTGTCCAGGTCCTCCCCTTGTGCTGGAGGTCTGTATATGATCCCCATCCTCAGTGTCCTACCTCTCGAGTCCTGAAGCAGTATCTATAGGGCCTCTGTTCTACCTTCCTCCCCCTCCTCCCCTGTACACCTTATCCCTTCTCATGCATAGATTGCCACCTCCATTCCTTTTAGCCCTATCCTTCCTGAATGTTTTGTACCCTGGGATCATCATATGCAAGCCTGGTACTGGATAGCCCATGTTTCTGTGATGGCCACAATGTCCACCCTCCTCACTGCCAAGAAAGCCTTCAACACAGATAACTTATTACCCAGGCTCCTAGCATTCAAAGACCACCCTCCAGCCCATATCCTTCCTTGCCTTACTCTGGGTTCCCCCTCCTCCCATGCCTGTACCTGATGCCTCCTGTTGTCTTGAGGGGTAAGCTCATCGGCTCCCTCCTGAGTAACCTGCCTCACCAGCTGTCCACTCACCCCCTACCTAATTTAAACTCACCTTTCTGCTATGTACCCCTATCCCCTGCTTTAATAATCCCCTCCCTCCCCGCTCAAGTGCAGCCTACCTCCTGCGTTTAGATCGTTGTTGTCCCAGTTTGTTCCCAGACTCCCACTAACCCATACCCCATGGATCAACACCATTCCCCCAGCCATGTGTTGAACTCTGTAATCCTCTCTTTTCTCACCGTAGATGTGCATGGCACTGGGAGCATCTCTGATAAGGCCACTGATTCCCCCAGTTCCTCACACACCATACCCAGTTCCTTGAACCTCTCCGTCACCACCTCCACCATCTTCTCCGCCAGGTCATTTATACCCATGTGCACCACAAGATGGTTTCTCCTACCCTTCTATGCACTTCAGACATGACTGTCCTGCCCTGCCTGCCATTAATCTAGGTATGCACTCCACCCATAAATGACTGTGCCTTCCCCCTTACTGCCCCATCTTATCCCTTTTGGTATAGAATCCCCCAACATTAGTATCCCCCTCCATCATTCCTCATTCCTGCCTCCACCTTAATACCATGGTATCTATCCCTGGAGTCCACCACCTTTGTTTCTCTGCTTTTCCCGCCTATTGCTCCTGCCCTTTCACCCCTGATCTGTTCCCCTCTCCCTCCCTACCCCATCTCTATCCTTCACTTCTTTCCCAACCTCCCTGGACCCCCCCCTCAGCCTATCCCATCCTCCCTCCTTCCCTTCCCTGTTCCTTTCTCCTTCCTCTCTACTCCCTTCATCTGTCTTTCCAGCTGTGCCCCTCATCCCATTACACTTGGCTCCCTCCTCCAACCTACTTCCATCCCTTGTTCCTTCTCCTCCCTTTCCCTCTCCTGCCCCTCCAGGCAATCCTCCCTCCTCCTCCCCCACCAATGTCACCAGGACCACGAGCCTATTACCTGCCCCCACTGCCTTGCTGTGCATTGGCTCTTTCCTCCCTACACAGCCTGGACCCCTGTTCGTTTGCTCCGCATCCCTTAGATTCAGTAACCCAAGGATTTACCAAGAAAGCTCTCTGAATGGGTGATCACATTTTTCTTTTCTGTACTCTTGAATGCTCTTTGATAAGTGCAGCTGGATCTGTTGTCTACATTGTGTATGTCAATAAAATTAAATATTTAATCCCTGCACTATTTAGGTAAAATTTTTGTTGTCCTGTAATTTTGCAGTATATGCGTTTGATGTTTAAACACTAAGTGCAAACCTGTTTCTTTTGTGATTAGTTCAGTAAATGTTTGATGTGGGTGATCCCTTCATTTGTTTTTAAGATCAAATGTTATGCAGTACTTCAGTAGCAATGTCATTTAAATTAATTATGAAATTATATTTCTTACTAGAACACTAATAATTAACTGTTAACTATCTGTTATTTTTAGTTTTCTGAGATTTTTTTGTACAAGTGCACCTGGTATGTGATGTCATTAATTTTGGGGCTATTTAAACACTATTGTGACTCTCCTAGCCACCCCCCACCCATGATGAAGGTTGTGAAGCTGAAGCTCTGGAGTACTTGTAACTCAAGGTGACACTGTTTGAATAAATTGGATTTTAATGTGATTTCTCGAATTTATGCAGTTATTGCCTACAAGTGCTGTGATTCTGGACTTATGTTTGGGTGCATAAGGGTTGTGCTGTTCATCTGTATATGGTCACTGCACTACCAGTGTCTAGTGCCTTGAGGTGCTTGGTATATGCAAACCATTGGGCAGCATATGGACATTCTGATAGCACAATGTTGGCAGCCACTACTTGCTGTGTTGGTGACCAGGGTTCATATGCCATGCCCATGCCATCATGGTGGCCCAACAGAGGGAGGATTGATCATACCATATGACACTTTCATCAGGGGAAGGAGGGCTGAAATTATCAGCTGTAATGCAATGTGGACAGTGTGTGTGTGTGTGTGTGTGTGTGTGTGTGTGTGTGTGTGTGTGTGACAGAACACAAACACCACAATATTTGGTATGCCTGCACTAGCAGTGTACCTGTGTTCACAAGGGGACAGGGTTTTGGATAGAAAATGGCTGCAGTAAAGAAACATCACCGGTAACCAGTGGATACTAAACTCTGCCTCCACACATCCGTGGTGGGACTTCTTTCTACTACTGGAATGGCCCACCTCTTCCCCATTACTGGTGGCTGGATCTTGAGAACCATATACCTAAGACGAGAATGGCAAGGCCAGACCCTAAGTTTTGCAATTCAGGAAGGCAACATTGTTATTGTTTGAGGCGAGACATCCTGGGGTTTCCCAAGGGAATGGAGTGGACTGACTCTTATGGATGGGGAGAGGCATCATTGCAGCAGTAGGCAGTCCTGCACAGCAGACAAAAAAAGGAAATTCTCTCAAACTTACCATTATTTATTCTTCTGTTAGAGCCAACATTTTCAAGGGGGATTACTTACAACATAGGTAATGTGCATCCCAACCATGGACTTGCTGGTACAGCTATTGCTTTAAGAGCTGTACCTAGCAGCCCAGAATGTTGGTATCACAAGTGTTCCAATGCTCCATTTTAGTCAGTTCACAAAAACTGTGATGCAATAAAGAATAAACATAAAAAACACTCCCAAAAACCAACATCAGGAATCCATACTAAAATGACATTAGTAAGATAGTTTTCCTACTACCTTACTTGAAGAAATGAACCCTTTCCGGTATCCCCTGCAGCATGGATTAACTGGTTCAGATAATTGTCTGTATTTGTAGACCAATTAATGCTAGAACTTCATTAGGAACAGTAATGTAAACAATACAATTGTAACTTTAAAAGTTCTCCAGCTGGCAAGGAACTGTGCTTCTACAGAACAACAAGAAATAGTAAGTCAAGTGCCTGTTATAAGACAATGAATAAATCAGAATATAGAATCATTAACATGCCAGTTCAGTAAAATTATTAAACGTATCTGTCTGTCTCTGTCTATCTAGCTACCTGTCTGTCTGTCTCTCTATCTTGGTTGTGGCCTCATTGACAGCGTTGAAGCTAATGGAAAAATAAATGATGGTATGTCTGTTACAATCTCCAATTCCTATATTGCCCCATGTTATAAAAAATTGGGAGGGGGAGAATACTGACCCGTATGTGTCCCTAAGGGGGCATTTTTGATTACCTTTTGATGACTGCTTGCAGCTCTTTACACCTAAATGCAATATTACTTGAACCTTGTATATGAGCCTGTAATGTTTAATGAAGGTGAGGAAGGTGAGGAGGGAGGACCATGTGGTCACTCTGCACAGTTCTAATCCAGAAGCTTTCTACTTATACTGCCCAGGATGATGCCATAGTGCAGGTGGAATAGGCTCTGATCAATGCTGGTGGCTTCAGCGTGGCTGCTACATATGCCTTTGCCATACAAGATCATGCCCACCTTACCAAGGTGGCATAGGAACCTTTTTGATCCTCTTTTGCCACTACAAAAAGCACAAAAAGATTGCCTGAGTGGTGGAATTTCACAGATCTCCTATGTTAGGGTTTGACCACTCTGCAAATGTGAAGCATGTGTAACTTTTCTTCTTTTGGATTAGACAACTGTGAACAAAAGGAAGGCATACCTCTTGGTTTACATGAAAGGCAGCTGAAACATTAGGAAGAAAAGAGGAAACTGTCCTTAAAATAATATCATCCTGATGCATAATGAGATATGGCTCATTGTAAGGGAGGTCCTGAAGCTCAATAGTGCATCTCTGATGGCAAATAGTTATCAGGAAGCAAACATTGTAGGAGACAGTATGCTTGGGAATGGAGGAAAACGGCTCAGATATTGGGTTGCAAAGGGCTGAGGGAACCACATTCAGGTCCCATGGGGGAACTAGAGAGCGGTAGGAAGGTTCGGAATCGATAACCTGCTCAAAATAGTGAATAACATCAGAATGAGTACCTAGAGAGAATCCATTGTAATGACCCAGTATCGCCCATAGAGACAAAATCTGACAGAGAGTGCTGAGGGCCAAACCTCTATCTACTCCAACTGCAATAAACCTAAAATCTGTGGGACAGTGGCAATAAAGGGCTTAAGGTCTTGTTCCTTTGTTCATGAGGCAAAAAGTTCCAGGCCTGCTTGTGTGCTGAGGAGGTTGAAAGCTTTCTGGATGACGTAAGGGAGTCCACGGCCTTAGCAGAGTAATCTTGCTTTAAAAGACTCCTCCTCAGGGCCAGGCTTCTAACTGAATCAACTCTGGGTTTGACTCTAGAACATGCCACTGATCCAGACAGTCCCCGGCGCAGAGAAGCCAAAACGCTCCTGAATTGTGAGCTTTATCAGGTCTGAGATCCACAGCCTTCTTAACCATTCTAAGGCTATCAGAAAGCAGCTTTCTCTTGACTGCTGGATTTTTGAAGAGCCCTTGGGGTCAGCAGAATTGTAAGAAAAAAGTAGGAACCTGAGCATTTTCCCTGGATGCAAAGAGATTCAGCTGAGGGGATCCAAATGCTCCCACGCAGAAGATTAAACCCTTCTGGGTTTAAATACCACTCCCCCAGATTGACAATCTGGTGGCTGAACCAATCTGCCTGAACATTTAGAGCCCCACTAGATGAACAGCTGACAGGCATAAGATTTTTTTTCTTGGCCTGCTAAAGAACTTTGTGAGATTTAAAGAGCATTCATTTTGCTTTTTGGGCCTCTTAGATTGTTTACTGTATGTATGTAACCACCATTACATTATATGAGGGAATCATTACCCCTTGATACCTGGGCTGCTCCTAAGAATGTAGCACGCCAAGAAAACTGCCCGCATCTCTAAGATATTTGAGTGAAGGACTGAAGATTAGCCCATGGAACTAGTTGTAGTACAGCTGTCATTGGATTTTAGGTTTTTCCTTTTTTTAAACTTTATTTTTATTCTTTTCCCATTGCAAGAAAATTGTTACACCATATAACAAACAGTCCATTATAAGTATACCTTACAGGGAATGATCCCCTTTATTTCAGGCTCATAATGCATTTGCTACATTGAGATACATCACTGGAGGGAAAATGTATACATAGATAAATATATGTACAGTGTATATAATCCTGGAAAAAATCCAAAACAATGGATAATGCTGCATTTTAAGAGTCCAAACGCAGCATGACTCAGCAATAGTGAGACATGGTCCAGCTATTAACGTCCATATAAGCACATCCCTTCAGGGACCAAGGGTGCAATGACTCGTCCCTCAAGAGAGAAAGTAAAAACAATTTCATCTACATTGACAGCATCTCTAGTAACATAAAGTTATGAAATAGAAATACCTTCACCTCTACTACATTATACAAATACAGCAAACATAATTTATTTAAAAAGATTTATGTAAGCATTCATTTACCTTGAACATTTATACAGTTTTATAGGAGAGATTACAGCTATCCCATAATACCAAAAATCAGGCTTTAAAACAGAGCAGGATTCTTCCAAATGTATTGTATGTTTTGTTAGTCTTCATATATTCAAAACATCAATAAAAAGATAAAGTGAAAAATTAAAAAACAGAGCAGGATATCAGCTACGCAGCTTCAAAGTAACTGCATCACAATAAGGCCTGAAACTGTCCAGGCCTCACCTTATATGGAAAAAGCATAGCAACGTTTTATTTTGAAATCAAACAGATTCATCAACTAAGCAGCTGAAGCCACTAAAGGACATCATCTATTCCCAAAAAAGTAATGCAGAATGAATATCAGCAGAGACTACCTTACTCTAGTGAGAAACCAATTGTAAAAGTTACTAGAGAGCGCAATTCGAGAGACAAGTGTTCCCAGTATCAAAATTCTTGTTCTTTCTCCTCTGAATTTACATAGCCATTGCCAGTGTTTTGGTCACCCACTTACCCACTTCCAGTATGTCAGAGTATGAAAATACCTTTCCCTGGTGTACTATTCTGATGTGAGTCAGGTAAATCATGGAATGCCTTATCCCTGCTTCATGGAGTGTCTGACAAACTCCATCAAATATCTTCCAACACTGCCAGTGGCATAGCTGATGTTGGGAAAAGATAGACTGGTTGATTATTCTGCATAATTGGGCCCACTTTCCTTGCTAGCAAGATGATCTGATCCCAGATCCCAGCTCTCTCTCTGTTACAATCAACAGTGCCCTGAGTTCTCCAGAGTCCTGTTATATACCCCTAGGAATGATTCAATAAACTTTTGAAGAGCTATAGGGCCCTCTGCATCACTGAAATTATGTTTCTGTGCCAGTCATTCATCCAAAACATTACCATGCCATCTCTCAGTCCCCTCTGGCAGACTAGTACATGGAAATTCATTGACCTTGCCTTGTTCTCCATGGATTCCAGCCTTGCTCAAGGGGTTGGTTCTCCCAACCATCATGCGGTGGCACTCATGGGTTAGTCCGTCTGCTTATGGAGATCACACATTTCGATTTTTAACATGTCAATGGTCATTTCTAAAACAGTCACTTGGCAATTAAAGTCATTAACCAAAACAGAAGCAATCAATTATTGGAGCTTCAGTCCCAGGGATGACAGTTAGAGATGCAGCGGTTTAAGCAGCTACTGTTGTAAACTGATGGCCCACTCTGCCTCCACATATAGCTACACAAAGTGCCCATTGAAATGTAGTACTTCACCACTTCACATCATAATGACTTTGCGTTATGATGACTCTGCGATACTTCACTTGATTTTTCTCTTAAAGGCTGAGTGGTGAGCATTGTAACAGATCCGTGGTTGAGTATGCAGATCGCATGCTTCATGCAGGAAGTTAATCATGCAAGAGAGTGAAAACTTTAACTTTCACCTTACCTAGTGTGGGAGAAAGAGCTGTGTTTGAGAGGAGACTGAGATAGCAAAAATATAAACCTCGCTTTGAGAGGAGACAGAGAGATAGCAAAAATATAAACCCTATCTGAACCGGAGCACCTTTTGGGCTAGTGGTCCCCTCCCTGAAGCAAGAGGTAGTGGTACCATGGAAGCAGCACCTCTGGTGGCACCTACCAGTGCATCCCCACTAGTGCCACCACCTGCCATGGCCCCTGCACCAGTGACTCAGCAGGAAGTGAGGGAGGAGCTGTAGCTGTTTCGGCTGCAATGGCAGCAGCAGGTTTCCCCACCACCATCCCCAATTGAGCACCAGCAGCAGCCGGCAACAACTGACTGTGCCCAGTCCTCTCCACAGCTCATTAGTGTGTGAGTTCTTCACAACACTGCCTGCGGACACCAGTGTAGTGAAGTGCAATCTGTGTGGTGAGGTGGTATGCCATGGCCCCAAGGAAAGTCATCTGGGAACAGATGGTCAGGCACCCACCTATACACTTACCACCATGCAGATTGTCAGGCCAAGCTTGCTGAACAGGGCAGGAATGCTCCTACTGGCCCTGCTGGGCAACAGGTGGCAGCACAACCTCCACCTGCATGTGGCGTCAAGTGGGGGCAGGCCATGGAGCAAGTGGCTGCTCCACAACTTGCAGTTATGGTGGTAACTCTGCATGAATATCTGCCACACACGCCTATTTGGGCCTGATGTGGAATGAGTTGAACCATGTGAACCACCGGATTGACAATGTGAAGCAGCGGTTGGAACACATGGAGCTGCACCAACTCCAAATAATAGGTATGCTTCAACTGCTGCTCTCAGACCATAACATTGATCAGTAGTTTTTGTTTATTCTTGCACCCACCACCCTCTCTGTAAAAAAATAGTTCCTGATGTTGCCCCTGATCAGTCCCCACTCTGTCTTAAAATTTTCCCCCTTGTTCATGTACATCTTTTTTTCTGAAAGATGCTACCCTCTTGTACGTTGTTGATTCCCTTTCAGTACTTGATAGTTTCTATCATGCCCCCCTTTCCTTGCAGTTATACTTATTAAGCTTTAGACTCCACAATATTTGGGAAACCAGTTAACTTGTTGTCATGGGTTGAAATTGGGGCAATTCTCATGCCATCAGCAACTTCACTACCACCAGTGGGGACACCAGTATCTCCAACCACGATTGAAGCTACTGATTGTGCTGTGAAAAACATAGCCCGAGAAATTCATTTACTGGCATCAACTATGCACTTCTGCTGCATACTACCATGCCCACAGCCACTCTTACCACTGGAAGCAGTGCCATGGCCAGAAGCATCTTTGCATGCATGTCTCTTTGCAGGTATTTTTTGGGATTACACAGAAAATTCACAACAAATTGAGATTTATGAAATTTGGGGTGGATGGGAAGCCAAAAAAACAACTGTGGCTTACAGATGCATATTGGGCACTAAACAGATGCAAACGTACATACGCAGATTGCACACTATAAAGAGATGCAGTCCCACAGGCACAAAAACACCTTAACCAGTGGTCACACAAATCCCAAACTGGAAAAAAAAATTATACCTTTTGCGGGTTGGGAGGGGGAGTCACTGCAGAAGCAGTCCACTAGCTAGATAGAAGGAAGTAGTAAAAAATACCACAGATGGATAATCGATTCAGAGTGCAGCTATTACTGTGTAGCACAATAAAATGTGTCTGACTTGATGGCACACGACACACACACACACACACACACACACACACACAAACTACAGGTAATGAGCAGACAATGTAACAGTGCAGTACACTATATAAACACATCTTTTAAACAGAATGAAAATATGCACTGCACCACAACAAACAGAAAATAATTTTCAAAAATTACTTCAAGTATTACTGTGTGTACATAAACACACAAATACTAACACACAGTACTAGTACAAAACAGTTAGAAAGACTGCCTTTCTCATGTGAATCTCACTCCACCACAGATACGCCCCTCCCCGAAGCACACTTCAACAGTGTCTGTTAGTACACAGGCTGAATACTGTAAATTAACATTCAAAATGCCCACAAAAACAATCAACACTCAATGATCTAAACACAGAAGGGTTTCCTACAGTCGATGTACTAAATTTGGAACAAAATAATAAAGCTTTTTCAATGGTTTGATTCTCAGAGCTCTGACAGTAAACTGCCTCCAGCTTTCCACTACACACACTAAGCAGAACCGAGGCTGTGCAAGACAATATATAACCCATGTGACCTGCCATCCCTTGAATCAATGCAAAATTTGCCTCAAATAGCAATAAACAGGTGAAGCAAAGCAAAGTACATTAAAATCAATAGCACTTCATATTAAAATTAAGGGGAAGGCTGTAATACAAGGTGAAGTATCATGAAGTCCATTGGAAACAATGCACTTCACATTCAGATTTATAGGTGGAGTAATTCACTTCACATTGCGGAGCACTACGTGGATTTTGGGATAATACACAATGTGCTCCACATAGTGAAGTGGGAGCACTTTACTCACTTCTGATGACAGTGTCTTATCTGAGCCATGTTCAGCAATGGCCTGTGTCTCAAGAGCCCTGAGCTCCACTAGGTCCTTTGCTTTCTCTGTGCCTTTATTGCTCTTGTGATTTCCATTTTAATAAGTGAAGTATGCTCTTTCTAACACACTTGTTTTTAGTTCATTTTAGAATAAATAGAACATGTTTGTAGATTCTAATTGCAACAGTGGTAGTGACAAAATTCTAATGCCACTCAGCGTGGCACCATGGTGGCCTCTGGATCTTACATTCATTGGCAATGGTGAGCAGAAACCCCTTCTGAGTTCTCAGATGTTAAATGTCTTGCTGAAGAGGTTTCACTCTAGAGGAGGACAAAGCCACTGCAGATCCATTTGGATGCAGGCTTCCAAGTGTTCTTGTCTCTGAGATGGAATAAGTAAACTTTCTCTCTGTTGATATCCAACCATGCTGTTCCAAGAACTGTAATGTCCTGGCCACAGATGATTTTGCTGCCTGTTCTGATGAAGCTTTGATCAAGAGATCATCCAAAAAAGGTTAAACATGGTAACCTTCCTGTTTACAGGTGTAATCACTAACATCTTTGAAAAAACAACTTGGAGAAGAAGCCAGACCAAAGTGGAGAGCTTGATGTTTATGCTGATTCCAAATGGAAAAGCTCAGAAATCGTTGATGAAAGTAATTGATCGGAGTATGAAGACAGGCATCTGACAGATCTATGGAAGTAAGATAGTCCTTCAGTTGTATTGCCCTGATGATGAATTGAAGGGACTCCATCTCGTTAGGCCATCCCAGTTTCTCTTAGCTTAAATACTGCTTTTCCCCTTACCCCTAGGTGACTACAGCCCCTCTGGGCTTGTGAATACATGGAACCATGCCTGCGGTTCAAACTAGGGACTCTCCTTGGATGCCTTCCTCTATGGATCTGGATGCTGCTCCTGCCGCTTCCCTACCTGAAGCTAGCACCACTCGCCTGGACAAGGGTTGAGCCAAAGAAACCATCAGGAAGCCATTGGACCTGACTACAAAGGCCATTAAATGCTGGCCGGGACAAGCACTTCTCTCCTATGGACTCAAATCGCTGAGCAGCAGTCCTTGTTTCTTCCCACTGGCACTTTGCACCGGCTCCCCACCTGCCCACCCAAGGTGGACATTTATCTATATAGCTAAATTTAGTCACATGACTAATAGCCTACTTTCCCATTTGCTCATTATAGAACTCGCCCACTAGAGGCATCTTTACACTTCAGTGCTCTACTCCAAGTGCATGACTCTTGCTGTTTTGAGTGGTTGATTCCAATTAAGCTCTGCTTAACTCCTTATCTTCACTCGTTTAAATCTCTTTTATTAGCTATGGTGGGAAGACCTCTGCCACTGTTAACACTGAGCCTTGCTCTTTTTCTACTAGCCCTCACAGCCAGTCCGGCTCACTTGGCAGTGCAAAACTGACCTATGCACTGACAGATTTTACCTACTCTAACCTACTTGTGTCGCAGTTGAAACATCTTGAAATGACTCTTATTACTCCCTAGATTTCTCCTATACCTGGATGCTGACTACACCTCTAAACAGTTCTGGCTGAACATGCTTCTGGCTCCAACTTATTTCCATGGAAACTGTGGTACCTTGTGCTTCTAGCCTTATTACTGTCTGGGGACAGCGAAACAAACACAGGCCCCCAGTCTCCCTTTACTACTCTGAATATGGACTGATTGAATGCAAAAGGCCTTTGTATAGCACACCTAAGCATTAGAAGCCTTCTCTGCAACTTTGCAGAACTTGAAGCTTGTAAATCTACATATGATCCTGACATTCTTTGTCTGACAGAGACATGGCTTAAGCCTTCCACTCCTGACTCTTCATGCTCCCTTCCCAGTTATAATCTGATCAGAGGTGGCAGGATGTCTGTCAAGGAGGGGGGTGGAGTTCAATCTATTTCAAACATCACCTGACTGTGTCCCTAGTGAAACACACTGACTGTCACTACTTGTGAATCTTACATGCCCTCCTTCTTGGGACTAAAAAGCTTCACCTAATATGTGCCTACGATCCCCTAAAGATGGTCAATTAGGCTGCTCTGAACTGCTTGAGCACTCTACCTCTGCCGCTAGCAAAATGAATTAATTATTCACAGCAACCTCAATCTAAATTGGCTAGGAAAAATAAAAGTATATTACAATCTTTAGTGCATGGCTACAATATACATCCTCATCTTTGTGGTATGTATCCAGGAAATGATTTCCCACAGCACATTATGCTGCAGCGATTATGTTACTCACAACCCTGTCAGTGGTGTAATCTCCTCAGATGTGTCCTCTAAGTCACCTACTTTCACCTTGCATTCATGTGCTGTACTTATATTGAAGATGACATAGCCCATATGTTGTTCATGCCACTTGAGTAACACAATGTAGAGGTGGCACATTGTTATGAACAGCACTGCACTCTTTTGCAGCAACTGTACTGGCAGCACAGTACACAGGTGTGAGTTATGTGTTTCTGTTCAATAGTTGCAGCAGAGTCTTTGTTGGGTGCTGTGCAATGCATGCTGTGTACTGACTTGCTGGTGGCAGCACACTCTTGGGGTTGTGTATCAGTTTTGTACAGCATGTTTACTGTTTGCATACGACAGTGATACATAGTGCACTGCTAATATCCATCCTTCATCTCCATTGATACAGCACTGTGACCGTTCCACCACAGTATGTTTCTGCACTGCTGTACAGCTTTCATATAGAGTGAGAAGTGGATGTCACCCCACGGTTGACACCATCTGTACTGTACTCTTTCTCCCCAGTCTGTGTGTTTACATTGCAGCGCTACATTAGCACTATTATTTGTCCCACTTTGACTGCACCTGCTGCCTAGAATGTTTCTCAACCTGGGTCATGGTACTTCAGCAAACACATCAACATTGAATGGTCATACAACAGTGGTCACTGAACATTTATGTGTTATCTCTGTGCATACCCCACCACCACTGCCACCTCCACCACCTGCCAAAGCTCCATATATAACAAACGTTATATTCCCCATATATCAATCTGAATCAGCATTTTCTCCTAACAAGTATGATTTCTGAACAATGTGTCCCTCATACCATTTTCTTATCCTTTACACTGATATCACAGCCCACCCATTTTTTGCATTTTTCCAAATATTTTGTAGGTCATGCTTTCTCAGCACTCCCCCTGAATTAGTTTTCTTTTGCTTGTTCAACCACTGCCTCTGTGACAGTATTGAAGTCATGCAATACCCTATAACATGACTTATACGTCCAGTTGATTATAGTTCCATTCTTCATTCTAACACTCTGTCAAGTGATTGATCATTGGGCAACTGTTAGCAAATCATGTGTTACTTTTACTGTTCAGTATGTGTCCGTACTTCTCAGTTTGTGAATATTTGTCCAGTTCTTTTGACTAACATTTCTCTTTTGAGTTTGATCAGTGTCTGTGTGGAAGGGCCTTGTCATGGCGGACTGCTTTCTACTAACATTTCCAAGGTTGCATATTCCTGTTTTCATTGAACTCTGGTAAGTGGTGTATTCCTTTCTAAGTGTTCAGTAATTGTCGTTATATGTTTGGTTTATTTTAATAGTTCTGTAAAGCAATGTTTCCATCAAGGTGTTTAGGTGATCGCATGTGAATCATGATATTGAAGGTCGACATTATCTTCCTGTCATCTCAATACCAAGATGGAAACACATGCCAAGTTGTGTGTGGTTGACAATTGCTACATTTTTAGTTTATTATTGTTATGCAAGACTGTTATTTTGTGTGTCTATGGTCTTTGATAGAAAATGAAGTTAATGTGATTTATTTTACAGGCAAAGTCATGGATGAGGATAATTCAAGTGTGAGCGACTACGTTGTGGACTCGGCCTCGGATGACGATGAACATGAACATGATGAGTCTGATTCTGCAAATGAGCAACCTGTTTTTGGGGTGCAGCCTTATTAATTCGAGCCAACAATGACTCCTGAAGAGTTTGATGCCTATTCCAACTCTGTGCATGTTTCTGATGAACAGAAGGACTTGGTCCGTATTGGCAACACTGACTGGTATGCTTTTTATGCATTGTTGCAGTCTCATATACCATAAACAGTAATTCACACATTGCCCTCATGATGTACTATTCTGGGGAAACTAGTAACATGTGACCAGTGAGACATGATGTGGTTTGCATAAGACACTGCTAATGCATTTCTGGGGTGCATACTGAATCCCCTTGCCCATGGTTGCTTTGCTCTTGTACCCTATCTGTGCATAACATAAGCAATATTATAGAATGTCAATAAATAATCTTGGTTTCTGATTGGTTAGTCTGGGGCTCTATCCATGATGTTATCCCTGCATAACACCATTGCTCTAGTCTCACCCTCACTGTGACCAGGTTCATTGTTTGGAGCTTCATTTGCTTTTTTTGTAACCTATCTTAAGAAACAAATATATGCTTCCCTAAGAACAAAAACATTTTTTGAAATGCTGTTTTTATTCTGTATAACAACAAGCCTTCATCTAATAGCAATAATGCCCTCCAGGGTGTGAGTTGTAATGGGATAACATCACACCTGATGTACTGGAGGCACTCGGCCTACGGTCTCATGCCCAGCCACCCAAGGCATGATGTTATCGAAGCACAACACAGATCATGTTGGACATTATTGCTGAAATAGCTGTTAATGTCTCTGTCTACTTTTGTACGACTGCTGGTGCACCTTACAGTTATAATGTATTCTCACGGGGTGTATTGAGGCAGGTGGGTGCTGGATATTTTTGTGCACAAATTTGCAGCACAATTGAACCCTAATCCCATCCAGCCTGCCCGTACCTACCAATCTCCTTTTATGTCATCCTCCTCTAATCTTGGTCACATCACAGTAACACCATGTTCATGACCCATGCTATTTTCAATTTACCACAGTGGCTCCCCAAACACCTTATGGTGTATAGTGGACTGTTGTCATGCATTGAATTCCAGATGTCGAATATTCTTGTTATGCTGCAAAAGTGTCATTCTGTTGTTCTGATGCATTAGCAATGTCAGTACTGCAGCACAACCACCTGTAGTGCTGACCTATTGTTGCTTTCCTCTACTTAGGTGTGTTGTAAGACAGTATTCTTGAACTTCCACTCACTTGTCATAGGGGGATACTGGATAGTGAACTCCACTATACAGTATGAGCGACTTTCATTATGAATGATATAAACAAGACAAGTAACACATTTTGCATAATGATACTATGCACAAGAAGAATACAGGATTAGAAACTTTATGCATAACCGCTGTGTTCTGTGACCTCCTTGGTCTGATTCCCATGGACCACTCAACCTTCGCTCTTGAACTTGGAGGGAATCAGAACCCATTCTGTGGCAGAACACAGTGGTTCTGCATAGTTGTCCATCCACTATTGTGTATGTGGAATGAACCTCTTACAGGCTTCCACAACTGTTTCAGTAAAGCAGTGACCACGCACATGTACCATAAACTGCAGTACACACTGCAGCTGGTGGCTGAACCCATATGCTTTTGAGTGAACCATACACTATGTATCCTTGTTACATACTAACAGGTCTCAAGTAGGTGGTCTCTATCCAGTCTTGACTCCATTGTATATATCCACAATGCCCTGTGTCTGTGTTCATACCTGGCTTGTGTTACAGCACAGACACAATTTGCATATGTTTTATGTGTATATACTGTACTTTTGTTGTCATCAAGGCTTGCTGTACGGAGTCATGACAACCTCTCTGCGAATTGTAATTACCCTACCTCTAATTTACAGCATACTATAGGCCCTGAATCAAGATATTCTTTCCACTAATTGTGTATGCAACATGCGGGTTCATGTTGCCCATGTGCAGTACTGCCACTTGTGGCATGTACATACTGAACTGTGCTGGCACCAGCACTGAACTCTTGGTGCGGTGGGTGGTCACAGTCTCCATTGAGCTTGTTCTTCATTGTGGCATATAGGATTTTGTCACACACTCACCACCACCATGACATTGGCTATTAGTGTGGTAATGGCGACAACGCTGTGGTTCTCCATTAGCTTTTTGTTCCCTGTTTATGTACTGGTAATACAACCCCTGCCCCCCTGCCCTACAGTCATACTTTACACTACCATAACCTATGAACAGGCACAATAGCTTTCATACAGGCACAGACAACCTGTCTTTCTGCTCCTGTACCACACTGTGGTTGAGCACATCCTGCAGTATATCCTCAGCAGTCATGTGTAATGTCACAATGCATCATAGTGATATGTTCTATGTACCAGTCTTTGTTGATTTACAATGGACCCTGACATTTTCCTTCCACATTTTAGGAGTACCTGTAATTTTTGTGTCCTGATGCCATCCTCAACAGAGTCTGTGTGTTGTCGTGAGATAGCGGAGGTGCATGATTGAGCTGATGCATTCAGCTGCATTATGCTGCATCCAGGGTTTGCGACTGTGTGCTTGGACATATGGGTCCTCCAAGCTGCCTACTTCACTTTTTGTCAATACCATGGTGGAATGGTTGGTGCCCACTCATGAGTATATTACTTGATTTGTTTAATATGGTACATTTAGGAGTTTGATAGCTCACTGGGTATAACTGGTGAGTTATACTATCAGAGGTTCTGGACCCAGAACCTCGAGATGGTATGACTCACTGGTAATACCCAGTGAGCTATCCTTTCTCTTTTTTTAATATATGGATGCAAACTTTGTTTTCTTGTCTGTGACTTTTTTGTGCAGCAAGGACTTTCTATGTGCTGGCCATGCCACAGACTTTTAGTGCGCCTGCCCCGCCTCCCTCCATCACACATACACAGGCCGTGGCTGGAGACAGGCCTTTTTTTTTTTTTACCACAGATCCTACCTTTACTGTGTTTGGGAAGGTAGGATCATGACCATATGTCCCCTTTTGAGACATAAAGGTAAAAAAATGACTGAAATAATCCTTTGGAGAAATGGTCTCACTTAGCGAGAAACTGTCCACCATGTTTGTTAAATTGTTTCTGCCTGCCCACACAGGAAAAGGGGCCAATCAGATGGCATGCTTGGAGATGTGGGCAGAGAGACTGGCGTGTGCGCTGTTGACCGTCTCTGATAATACTATTGTTCAGATTCCGAACTATACTATTATGGGACCTGAATGATAGTATTATCACTCTTGAAGTGTGGTATTATCACTTCGGGAGTGATAGTATTACCGCAAATATTTTGTATGCCTTAGAAGCATATTAAATTTATTTATTGTTTATTTATTGAAAATGTTTTACCAGGAAAAGCACACTGAGCAAAAAGATGCTCGTCTCACGGTGCGACCTGGGGGGACTAGAGGAGGCAAGTAAACATATAAATGGTTGAGCTTAACAATAATACAATTCAGAGACAGAGCATAGGTGGAAGGATTACAATTGAGCATATACATAGGAGAACAGAAAAGTACGCCACCATATCAAGCAATAACCGAGTAAACAGGATCTTGGTTACACAGCAAGTTAGGAACAGAGCTGAACATGAACAATAGGGTTTGGAATACAAATCATGGTACACATTGAGGCAGCATGTGGTACATAAGTGCAAGTTTCATAACAGGGGTAATGATAGCAGAGCTTGAGTGCCAGTAGCAGAAGTTGAGCTAAAGGGAGATGTAACAGGCTAGAATGGGGGGAATAGGAGAGCAAGATGGGGGTAGGGAAAGGAGGGAGTAGGGTGATGAGCTATGAAGGGGGAGGTTAGATGAGAAGGGGAGGGGGATGGGGAGCACGGGTTGAAGGGAGGGGGAAGGGAGAAATTGACAGTGGGGAGTGAGTAAAGAGAGAATGATCCATATTAAGAACCGTTAAACTCATTGTAAGGTTGCTGTCTTGGACAGGCAGAACACTATATAGTGTATATTGGAGTGTTTTTCAGTGTATAATTCAATCATTTTCAAAACTCCGTTGTTTCACAGGTCCAAGGTAAGGGAATGAGAGTTCTACCCTGATGTGGTACAACATCATTGTACAACCTATAGAGACTGCATGTGTCACTTTAATTTTGAAAGTAAAGTGACTCACAAACACTTATTCCACACATTACTATACACTATAAAAAATACAGAATGATCAAATCTGTGCACAAGAATTGTGTTTCTTGGCACCTAGGGGTTATGATTCCCATTGACATGTCAAGCTTCACTTTTGAGATCAGAGGAAATCAGAACTGCACTGTGGCAGAACACAGTCTTTGTGCATTGTTGCCCATCCAGTATTGTCTATGTGCACACTGTTCATATCTCATACAATATAGCATCATACCATGACAGGGAGTGGGTATATTGTTGTTTTTACTACATTTTTTGGTGTTCTGTCACGAGGCACAGTCGAGTGAGTTAACCACACCAGAACTGCTAACTCCACAGATATACAAACTCCTGTCATGGTATATAGCCATTATACACTTTTCAATATTTTTTTTTATAGTTATAGGAACGTTTCAGTGGGTATACTGGACAGTGTATCATGGACATGTGATGTGTTTTCACAATTATATTGTATATGGTTACCCTTTGTTATGTCTAACATTGTGCCTGCTCAAAATCCTTTTTAAGCACATTCTAAACCATTATGCGCATTCTAAAGTGTTGTTATGAACATTCGAACAGTTGTTATGCACAGTGCAAAGGTCAGACAATGTTAAACGTATACTTCATGATACACCTAGCTACTTACATAGCCAAAGTCTGGAAATTAGATTTTGATATGGGAGTAGAACAAAGAAATTACTACTTTTTTGTTTTCATCTCAGTGGGGGTCTGTCACTGTAGTGTAAAAAAACATATACTATTAAATAGAAATATGGTCAACCACACACAACTCGGCATGTGTTTCCATCTCAGGGTTGAGATGACAGCATGGACCTCTCGTGCTTTGCTGTCGAGATTCATATGCTGTCAGCTCAACCACTCCATGGAAACACAGCCTTATTGTGTATGGTTGCCCATACATTATTCTCTGTGTTACAGGATATCCTTGCCCCTTTGTCTATTTTCTCAACAGCCAGTGTTTATCAGAGGATTTACACCGGTGTTAAACTGCCAGTCTGACCATTTCATTGGCTGTTCAATTATTTGAATGGTATAACTGTAAATGTCTTGTGTATTCCACAGCATGCTCCATGCTATCCACCCATTTTTCATAATCGTACCTTTTACTTTTCTGAATTCTTGAGATTTCATTGTTATATGTAGCAGTAACAAAGAAATGTAATTTTTGTTTTCACATTGGTCTCAGTCTGTCCCACCATTGTTAGAAAAAAGCTATAAGAAATATGTGGTAAGCAGCACAGAACTAGGGATGTCTTTGCATCTCATGGTGCAGATGACATCATTGACCTGTCAAGTATACAATAGTTGTGGTTTGTTTTTACGCTGTTTTCCAACCCCCCCCAGATGGAAACACACAGCTTTTAGAATGTATGTTTGACCATACCTTACTATCAATATATGCTGTATGGTGTAATACTGTCATGCATGATATTCCATTCATGGAATAACCTTGTTATACAGCATTACTGATGTTGTTATGTCATGGTGATACATTACTGTTGTCAATACAGCAGCACAGCCACATGGAATGCTGCACTGTCCTTCATTGCCCATGTCCAAGTAGCACAGTGCTTATTTGGTTTCAAATGTGAATTGACATACAGTTATGCCTTTACACTGAGTCACAAATTGTCAGCCTACCACAATGCGTGACTTCCAACAACCACTGTATCACTTCATATTTCAATGTGTGAAATATGCATGGATGCCATTGTTGTACTGTACATATACTGTCATTTTACTAAAAATAGGCACAACCAGTGTGGTGTTCCACATTTTGCACATGACACAACATCATCTATCTTAACTGAGTTCAATGATGTATTGTTTTTTTCTTGATGCCCTTAGGCGATATCGTTACACTGCATACAGGCAGTTAGTTCGATGGTCATGGGGTTATCTTGGACATCAAGTATGTGTTCCACTGCCAGCTTGTGCCACTCACAGGATCAGGAATACATTCTCATCTCAGGAATATGTTGGTTTCAAGTATCCAACCTTGGATTAGCTCATGCCATGTTTTCAGCATAAACAGATTAACAGTACTGTTTATTAATCAACAAACATGCTATAAAAGTTACAATTTTTATTATCTTGAACAGTAATGAACATGTGCAAACGGTTCAAGTAACTGACATTAAAAACATTTTTGAAATCATTGGTCACTTATGTGTTTGGCTTTATATCCTCTGAATAAATGAAATGAAGGGGCCGGAGGGGGGTTGTGCACATCAACGGGTTATCAAGGTAGGGGAGGTGGGGAAGGGGGCCTGTGATGGAGTACATAGTTAGTGTCATCATCTGGGTCTGAAAGGGAGGTCGGGGTACCAAAGTGTAGGTAACTTTATTGCATGGAATGACAGCTGAATTGCTCATTCACTGAATCCCATCATGGATACATAATCAGGCTAACAGATATAGTGGCACGGGAACAGAGGATAGCAACCAAGATGGCGAAGGGTGCCAGTCAACAGCCATATCAGGCGAGGCTGGCAGCCATGGGCATGTAGCCTGTGGAGCTGAGGAGGGAGAGAGAGAGGTGACATGATACAGACCTTCAAGAACAAAGAAGGGATAAACAAGGTGACTACTGACAGCCACTTGCAATTGAAGAAGTGTTACACAAAAACACATCATAATATCAAACTACAGTGCTTCAGGTTTAGGGAGAACATCAGGATGTATTTGTGTACTGAGATGGTGCTTCACACCTATAAGGGGCTGCCAAGGTAACACTTGTCCATTTATTCATTGGGGGCAAGAGGGCATGGGACAGACACATAGTGCTGTTGATAGTGTGAAGGTTGGGTAATCAGGGGAATGCATAATGGATCATAGGCAAATAGCCATAATCGGTGTGCCCCTAGAACCTTTTCTGCTGTTAATGTCATAAGTCCCTAACTTCATATTTTGGGATGTTCAATAACCAAATGAAACTGTAGTCACACTATTACATTACAGAACAAATGGTACAGACAAACTGAGTGCTACACATAAGTCAATCTGTGGCTCCCACCATGTCTGTAGTAATGGTCATTAAACCCATACACTGTTATTCTTCAATGTGTCTCTGTACAATGGTCATACTGTGATGGTGTTCAGAACTCCAATGTAGCACATCAGTGTTTCGTAATGGAAACACAGTAGAAAATGAACACAAACCACAGTGCTACAGGGTGGCAGACATTCAATAAATGTTTCATCGGTGACAGGCTAGCCATGCAGTACTTCATTAAATGGCATGGGCTAGTATCAGATCCATTCTTGTCATTTACTGTAGTCTGTGCACTGTTTTCTTATAGTATATGGGTGCCTTCTGTTGTGCTTGGATTTCAGCAACTGCTGAAATCTTGTTGTAGGGCAGTTCAAAGGTCAAAAAAGCTGTTGTACTATCATTTTGACATCACATCGATAGCACAACAACTTTTTAACTTTGACCTGCCACCAGATTGGCTCAGACTAGGCTCGATGAATAAAGTAAAGACAAACATGGCAGCACGATTTAATGAGTGCTGGACAGTGCAGTAACCAACTTTTAAGTTCGGAATTGAGACATGGACTAGAGCCATACATGGCTCCCCCTCAGAAAATTTTTTTTTTTTTTTAATTTTAAAAATAAGCAGTGCGGAGAACCGAAAGTAAGAAGCGGGACCAAGCATGAGTGTCAGCATCAGAAATGGGAGCAAGCAGGAGCACCAGCTGGAATGGAGCAGCACCCACAAGTAATTTTATAAATAAAATAATGTGAAGCTAAACAGAAGGCACCATATACTATATAAAACAGTGGATGGGCGACCATCCACAACTAAAGCTGTGTTTCCCTCTCGGGAGGTTGATGACATCAGCGAGACCTCTCGAGCTTAGCCTCCGAGGTCTCGATGTCATCAACTCCCTTGAGGGAAACACAGTTTTGTTGTGATGGTCACCCATCCACTATTCTATATGTTGTAGTACAGTGACCTAACACAAAGTTTTATTGAATCTTGATTTATGACCTTCCACTTCAGATTTCTTATCCGGATGTGCAAATGAAGCACAGAGAAGTGCGGGTTTGCTTGTATGATCAGGTTTGTGTTCATCACTGCGATTTTCACACATCTGTAATACCTCGTCAACCAGGTCTTTCACATACTCTGTGTAACGAAAGAAAGATATATGTTTCACAATAAGAACAAACCATTGTAAAATAACCAACACCACAGTAGTGTGATTATACCCTGAAATAAATAGGTTGAAAATTACTTTTAAATCACCAGCGGGAAGCTTAAGGAAGTAATGGGAGATGAAGCACCGGTCACAGAGGGCATGTATTCAAATAGAGGTACACATCACAGGTTGCTTAATGAGATGGCTGATATCTGCCAGCACCACTGGCATGCCTATGTAACTGATTCATAACTGTCAGGGTCACCTACATGATTGACAGCATTGCTTCATTGTTGACCACTATTTGGTGGACAGGCAACATGTAAATCAGAGAGGAAAATGGTTAATTGAAGCCGGGGCTGCAGTCATACATACCTCTATGGGTAGCTTTAAATTAGGTACAGAGTGTGACAAGTGACAACATTGCAGAATGTTTTCTATAAACTGGCCACATAAATGTCTGTGTCATAATTGGCTGACACTTGCTTTAAGCCATTGCATTTGCAGAGTGCCACCACTGGCTAAAACAAGTGTCTGTCAACCAAGGCTAGTCACAGAATTCATGTATTCCATGTTACGATTCTGTACGTGTGAGTGTCTGCGTGTGGGGTGGTGGACATTTATGTTAAGGAATACTGCAGAGCTTTGAATTCTTGTACTCCATGGTAAACAATCACACAACATATTGTGTATGAAGCAAGACAGATGACTGTCAGGTGAAAAAACATACATGGAAGCACTACTTAACATCATTTAGCAACATTTTACCTTATTTTATTGTGACTTTGAAAACTTTTCGGATGCTCTTTTTTTCAAATTTGCCGATGGGCACATTTTATATAAGCAGTAAGACATGGATGGGTGTTGGTAGTACTGACATACACGCACACCCAGAAGAGTTGTTAGGAATGAGACTGTAGCACTACCAACACCCTGCCATGTCTTATTGCTTACTCAAAAGACAGGAGTGAGAAGGCCCCCCCCCCAAAAAAATGATACTGTAGGGCATAACGGTACGAGCAACAGGTGCTGGGTTCAGCATAATGGCGATCATAGTGATAAAACAAGTCCCTGCCAACCAGGGCAAGTCACAGAATTAATAACCTGCCTAGTTCCTAGGTTCAAACACAAACATGGCTATATGATGGATGACGGTATTGAATCCCTTCTTATTAGCCTGTGTTATTCCTTCCTCCATTCTTGCCTTACCCTCTGTTACATCTTTCCCGGCTTCTACCTGCTTGTCAAGATCATTCACTGTGTTAGTCCAAAGGGTTGAAATGGAAAACAGTACCAAAAGGTGCTGATACTCCTTGATGCTTACCATGACTTGATTGGACTTGTTTGTTTGTTTGTTTAAAATTTATTTTTATACAGGTTAATCTGATTGGGGAAAAAATCCCCATTTACAACAAATACCTGTGAAATTTACAAAAAAGACAAGACAATACAAATTAAGTACAAAATCACAATTACCTAAAAACAACTACAACAAACATTTAAATAATTATACAATTCCAATTTAAAAATATACTGGTCAGAGATTGCAATCATTTGGCAAGGTAACTTATTCCATGTCCTTGCTAAACTATTTTGTAACACCATATCCCCCATATGATTCATAATTTGTATCATGGGCAATTTTTAGTAGACCTCTAAATGAGTCTGAATATTTAGAATCTAAGTTCTGACATATCAAGTTTCGTAAGGATGCATTTTTAAATGTATTAAACCATGACATATAATAAGCCATATATAGAGTATCAGTAGCACTTCTCCCATCTGTAGTTCTTGCTTGTTTGCCTCGTGAATTTTCATTGTAATGCATAGCTGCTAACAGTGCGCTGAGAAGTATGAAAACGACAAATGTCATTACATGAACCAGCCTAAGGTGAGTCACAATCCTACAATACATTACACCAACACACAGTTCCCTGATTGCAAGTAATTTCAAAACAGTTATCATAGATAATTCCAACTATGCTACCACTGACTCGATTAGTATAAAGGAAACCTGACCCGTTCCAATAGTACTGTGGTAATGCGAAAATACAACACACTATCTTCAATATAATTTGTAAAAACAGGTACTCAGTGTATGACTCTGTTGTAAACAACAGAAGATACACATGCTTGGCTAAATACATGCACACTGTAAGAACTGAGCTATATAATTTCACATGGCTGTTATCGGTATTTTCATTCCTTCATAGGAAAACACAATCATCTTTAGCGCAAACTGAAGAAAAAGGGAATGATATGCCTCGAGGTCAGATGTCTGGTATTCAGGTGACAGTTTGGAGATGTCATTACACAGACGAGTGTTGTTCACCAACTTGTTCAACTCTACAGACACCTTTGAGACTATCACAAAAATGACAAAATTACTTTATGATATCTCAATGTTGCATACGTCATTAGTGAAGTTCATGTAACATCGATCAGTATTCAATGTGTAATCAATAAGACATGTAAGGGTGTTATTATTACCGAGATAGCCGCACACAAGAGGTGTGGTTATGCCCTATCTAGGATGTTGACTGACTGTAGCATGTGGGTGTATGGGTATTTCACTACTACCAATACTAAGACATATGTCATCTGTCTTTCTGCACATGCAATACAGTGTGCGATTCTTTATCATGGAATGGAGGATTTCAAAGCTAGTCATTGCTCCTCTATTACAATTCATCCACCACCAACACCTACATAACTATATATAGAGTGCAAAGTAGTGAATATCAGTATCATGCAAGGAAATGCGTGCTTTGCTTATGTTGAGTTGAACACAGTGAAAGCGCTGATATACATTCCAACCATACTTACATGCCGGTATCCACCATTTCATTTTATCAGTGTCAATCAGAGGTCCATGTGCACATTCACTGTATTCTGCAAAGCTGTGCCTGTGAATGTTTTGCACATGAGAAGCCACAGATCTCCATTTGGCAATGATGGTGTCTCCATCGCCATCAGGAGTAGATCCAACTCACCAGTACAAGTGATTTGAGATGGAGGTAATCCATGGATGAAGAGCATCACAGTCCTTTGTATTTGAAATTGTTGTTAGCTTTTTTTTAATGCCTGCATGTCGGTAATGGCAAACAATGTTACTTGTGGGATGCTGATTTGTCTTGGTCACATGCAATTTTCACAATATTAAATGGGTGATAAACCTTCATACTATTCTTTTCATTCTCAAACTTCTTTGTATGCGCACTCCAAAAAAATGTAAACCAATACTCCCTTTAATGCATAACAGGTATGCATCGGGCTAAATTATCTTTTAACACCTAAAAATGAAGTGGATTGATGATTTGAAGTCTACGCAGTGATATTGTAGAGTTATAATTCATGACATGTGCCTTAGAACCTCATACTGCACATTTACATTTCTGTTCACCTTGCAACATGTTGATAGACATGCAACATGACACCCACACAGAAAGATGGACATGTGAGCAGGCCCGATGGAGCTCAGGTGATGCACTGGACACCACACCTCACGCCACACTGTCGACCTTGGTTCTGGAGCAAAGTGGCATGCTGGTGGTTCACAGGGGAGAGGCTGTGGGAATGTCTGGCATCCTGGTGAACTCCCGTGGAGATCATAGGTACTACAGGATGGCAGACTGGCAAGGAGGGGCGAGCATGGTGGATGACCGCAGGATTGTCATGCGTCATGGCATAATTGCATGCCACTGATCGGGTGAACGGGGAAGAAAAGTGCAAATCCGCCTCACCTGGGGAGATGAAGAGGGCACCAGTGGACATGTGGCATACTCCTCCACAGGTGTCACCTGCTTCTCTGATACACATTTCAGTCTGTGTTGTGCAGGCCTTCCATCGGGGGAAAGCTATGGATGGAGGGACTGACCTGCCTGGGGTCAGGTGTGAAAGGAGTACCAAAGAGTGAGGAGTTCAGGCTTGGAGTGCGATGTGAGGCCAAGTGTGCACCTCAGAAGGATGACATGATCTGCAGGGGTGCAGAAATAGTAATGTAAGTCAATTTAAAAAAAAGGACATGTGCAGTGATGAATTCCGACATAAGGGTGTCAGTGGTTACATACCTTTCGAGACATGCCAAACATCATAGCAATGATCAGTATTTGGCATGTTTTCATGCACCCATTTGGATACCTGGCAATGTCTATCAGTAATTAATTTGTCAATGTCCATGTCCCAGTCTGTCACGGCCTTCACATTGCATAACCCTTCCAGCTCCATATGGGTTACCACCACACTCATTGCTCTATGGGATTTGAAGATGAAATGAAATTGGTTACAAAGCTGTGAAGTATTTCCCTTTTTATTTAAATTTTGACACATTCTGTGAATGGGGTAATAGTGGTGGAGTATGCGGTCAACAGCATCCACACAACAGAAAATTACATACCATTCATTTTTGTGATGCAGACTTTGCAGAATGTATTACATGCTTGAAACTAGCCTTCATGGGAAATGAAGTGGGTCACTGCGATTGTGGTGTACTGTGCACTATATAATGAATATGGGACTGGGCAGCACAGTACTGTGATGTGCAGTTATTTGACTAGGCATCAGGACACACGTTGGTTCTACATGTGTGTCATTCGAGAGAAATAAAGGTGGCTTGTGGTGTGCCACAGGGATCAGTGATGTGAATGTTCCTATTCAGTGACTTCATAACTATCGCGAAGTATCGCAGTAGCAAACTATCTACACACCATTTCTCAACTGTCACTGTACTGAACATAGAGGATTGTGTATCAGCAGTCATGCACAACAAGGATATTCTTGTATCAAGAGGTTCCTTGGTAACAGATGACCTCAAGAGCGCAGCTCAAGAGGTGCTCCATTACCAAGTGAACCGTGAGCCACACAAATATCCTTGTTTGTGTATGACTGCTGATATACAATCTGTTGTTGTGTATGGGCAGTCACAGCATAGAAAATCACACAAAATGTACTAGTGAAGACAACGGACAATAGAAATGCTAACATTTTTTTTTTTAAACTAACAGACTGCTGCAGATGTTTCTGCAAGTTCAAGCTAAAATAAATAACTTCCAGCTGGACTGGATAGAGAGGAAAGCAACTATGTGGCAGCATTCCAACTTGTTCTACTGCAGTAATGACATCACTACTGCAGCAGAACAACATAATGAAGGCACTACTGCAGCAGAACAAGCATATTCTAGGCATGGAATTCCATACATAACAGCATTCCACCATACTCTAGATGAGCTTGACAGCTAGTGAAATGAATGAGGGCCCTGTCAGATGCACAACATCATGGACACAACAGATATAATGCAACAGATAATGGCAGTGACATCTTCACGGCACTCATTGAAGTAATAATTAGTGTAAATGACTTGTACTATCAAAATGTTGAGAAACACATATCTGGCCATTATGGCTCATCAACCACGCATGGACATACCTGCACTAACTGGACATCAAGAACAATGCCTGCAGAAAGTTCCATCATTGAGTAGGTGCCATACTTAGCACACTGTCCAGGACTGTCTGACCGATCATCACCACCACAGATTAATCCACGCTGTTCCGATTGTAGTGCTACAATCAACCACTCCTGTTTCCATTTCCAAACTTTACTGATACACAGCAGTAGGATGTTACTTTGATGCCTGAAGAAAGTCCTAGTGGAGCAGCATTGAAGTCCAACAAATGTAAGCAGACGAGTCACTCTTGCTGCTGTAGAAACAGAGAATAATGTTGCTGTGGATAGAAGCATATTGCCAGCTGGAATTGATCCCGCGTATGGTTGGCTATGCCACACTGATGTTTTATAACATGCTTGACATGCTGTTGTCAAAATCAGCAGTCTTCCAATAATGCATTTACAAATCACAAGACCAGTTTCTCCACAGTGCTGACAGTGGCACCATGACAGCAACTTTATAAGGCAAGACTGAAAAACCAGAAATTTAGCTTCAGACTGCAGTGTGTCTTCCGGTTTCATTGTGAATGAGGAGTCCATATCCTCCTCATTGTAACTGTCTTGGCAGCATGCGCTGTCATCACTACTGCTTTGAGACAATGGTACATAGTCATCATCATCTTCATCCTCTGAATATTCGACATCTTCTTCCATTTCGCTGATGTCTGTTCCAATATCTGCATCAAAGTCATTCATACAGTTATCATCCAGAAGAACACATTGGATGCCAATGTTCTGCTTCAGTGGTTTCACCTTAACACCTGCAGATTTGGAACACAGGAAATGACTGAGATGTCTATCCCTGATGGGGATCTGAATCTTAATTGCTCTATCATACACCATACAGAATCAACAATAAAAATGGACTGCAAGTCACCTGTCATACTACGAAGACACTATTGTTTAAAGAATGCAGTTCAACCACATAAGGATGAACATAAATTCATTCACAAAACCATGAGGAACAGGATGCATTTATAAGTAAGCAATAAGACATGACAGTGTGTGCAATGAACATATTAACAAATTAAGCTGTTGTCCGTATTTTACCGAATGGGATAGGATAGGGTGGGTGTATGGTATGTCGGTAGAAGGCTAATGTAAGGGAGGAGCTATGGAGGTTATGAAGGAGCATAGGAGGCAGGACAAGCAAGGATGAAATTCATCCTGGCAGGAGGGATGGAGTGAAGGGAGGTTGAAGAGGTGAACAGGGACATTGCAAATACAGCCTGTGACAAACTCTAGTAAAAGGGCAAATGCAGACTACAGAGGATAGTGAGAGGGGCCAGGTTTGAGTGTGACAGAAATGTTACATGGGATGCAAGGAACTGACTTTGAGGACAGGATAAAGGATATGAATAGGTATACAGTGGAGGGAGATTATTGGAAGAGGGATATGATTGCAACATTGTTAGGTGGAGGGGATCAATAAACCTTGCACAGTGGTGGTGTATTAACTGAGGGAGTAATGTGACAAAACAAAAGAAAGGATAGAGGCAGCGGGGACTGTGACAAGTAAGGGAGGGTCAGTGCTGTAGGGCGCTGTGTCAGGTGCAATCCAGATTGCTTGCTGCACATACTTTGACAGACCACTTTATTTCTGAAGTAAGATTCGTATGTTGGTCTGCTTCCCTCTGACATCAACGGGAAAGTTACATAGGTCCATGGTAATCAGAAACCGTAGGTACCATGATACGAGCACACACACTTGACAGTACATACAGGCCATATGGTCTATGTGGTCTGCTGGACTGTGCATCACTTCAGCCCATGAGGATGCAGCTGTACCCAATGCCAATAACTGTTGCCTCATCCAACTACCCCCCATGGTATGTACTTTTCCCAATTAATATGCACCTAGCATTCTGTTAGCCTTATCTGCTGCCTTCCTACACTAGGCCAAGTGGTTTCATTGCCCAGTCACCAGTGCCCACAGAACAACCTCATCCGAGTCCAACCCAGCATAGATGTAGGTGTCATCGTCCAACCAGCAGAACTTATTTTGCATCCCAACCAGTAGGTGTGCAATTACAATTTTAAACAGGAGTTGTCCCATTACTGAGCTCTGCAGGACACCACTTTTCACTGTCCTGGGGTGCAGTGGTTCTCCACCAACAACAACCCTCTGTGTTGCCTGTCCCTCAGCATCTTTTCTTATCATCGGCTAGCTTACACCCTATAGTAAGACTCCTCAAGTTGCAGGTCAACCATCCATGTGTCACTGAATCGAAGGCCTTGCTGAAATCCAGATTGACTACATATATCACATGACCCTTGTCCACTACCCTTGTGACCCAGTCCCAGAAATCTACAAAGTTAGTCTGACACGATCTACCAGAGATGAACCCATGGGGTCTGTCATCTTGCAGATCATTATCCAGAAGACATTTCATCAGAGTTTGTTTGATGATCAAGTGGACATCTCGAGATGCAGTCTCAAAATCATCGTAATCATGGACACAACTCCATATCACACTTACGTGGTTCTCTATGTGCTGCCATACGTAATCATAAAAGTAGTGTATGGTGCACTGTTGTTCTCCGTAGAACTGCAGCCCTTTAAAAGTGGTCTTGTACAACAGTACCAACATCAGAGTATGTGATTCCATCCTACTGTGATACAACAGCATTATACACCCACTACAGAGTACTGTAGTCACTTTCATCTTGAAAACAATCAAAGTCACCAAGCACACATGTCAAACAGTACTGTACACTATAAAAATTAAATGATGAACAACTATATGAAGACCCAGTGTGTTTTGACACCTCGGTGTTGTGATTACCATGTATATCCCCAGCTTTGCACGCAACGTCATAGGGAATCAGTACAACTGTGAGGCACAACAGAGTGGTTCTGCAGAGTTGCCCACCCAGTATACATTATATAGTGTATAGTGCTGTATAAAACATGTGTTTTTGTCTTCTTTTGCTTTCAAGATGAAAATGCCTCAAGCAGTATTTATTTATTTTATTTATTTATTTAGTTTTTGTTGACTGGGTAAGTGCACTAGGCAAATCCTGCCTATTTTCAGACACGACCCGGGGAAGGGGGATACAGATGAATGCCAACTGACCTTGAACCAGATTAAGCTGTTGGTGGTATTTTTAGTGAATGAGGGAAATTTGGCCAGGACACCAGGGAAATTCCCTACTCTTTTCGATAAGTGCCATGGGATCTTTAACATCCACCTGAACTACCACCAATCCAGGCAGATGGGACCTCGGTTTAACGTCTCATCCGAAAGACGGCACCTCAGAAGTGCAGCACCCTCTCATGCTGCACTACAATGTCAGTATTGGGATATTAACAGTGCCAGATGTTGGGAACTGAACCCACAGCCTCTGATCTCCCGCCTCAGAGGCGCAGTTTGCTACCTACTGAGCCACTGACACTGATAATTGAGAGGTTTTGAGAGGTTGTACAATGCTGGTCTGTCAGAGCAGTGTGGAGTCACCTTCCATGACTTTTGCAGTGTGGCACAACAGCATCTTGAAATGGATGGAATTGTATAGTCAACAACAGTGCACCACACAACACACTGCTGTACTATACAGTACAATACACTGTTTGCTTAATAGATATTTCAAAGTTGTACACCACACTGCATTATTGAAACGATAATGACCATGTGTGGATGACAAACTCTTAAGAAACAAACAGCATGACACCAAAATAAACATGTCTGTAAATACAGTACCGAGTGATCTGAAATAATGAAGAGTCAAAACAGGTACTAAAATTACATTACTGCTGCACAATACATACCTTGATTTACTCTATGAACATGCTCCTGAATCTTCTCATTGCATGTATTCAACACTCCTTGGAGAAACCTGCAGGTCCACATCTTTCTTTGCTGGTGTGTCTTCAACATCCATCGTGACACAGTGCATGTCATCAAACTGTTGTTCAACAGTGTTATCTTCAAATACTTCTTCTCGAATTCTTTTACTGGCCAATTCTTGAGAAGCATGCCAATAACCTGCAGTGCAGATGAAACATTATGTGGGCTATGTGTCGGTATCTGTCAACATTGTGAATTTCAGTAAATTACATCAGTTTATGCTGAATTAACATACATGCACATGCACTACCACCATAGCAAAACCAGTTGAAGATATCAATAACTATACCCACAAATGCATGTCATGCAGTGAATTTACACTTCACAGCTATCGGTGTACAGTTGCCATACACTACAAGCATATACTGTAAGCTGTGAAATTGTGTCAATATAGTTGTACAGCAAAACTATGCAGAAGTGATATGTGTTAACAGGCATAATATGAAGGAGCATTGATTAACTCACCCATCGATGTCACCAATCAGGCATCGTCAATGAAATGCCGGTGTTGTGCATCGTATCCACATTTGGCTTCAGTGTGTTTATTGTGGTCTATTGTTGTTTCAAACAAGTTATCACGGTTGAAGAATGCAACATGAAGTATGACAAAAGATTGCTGAATATGTGTGAGGATGCAATATTTGACTTGTAACTATGGGTGACTCGTAACACCTCAGTGCCATTACCAGCTTGTTACGCACAGTTGACAATCATTTTTTAATTCTATATTAGGGTCAATGACCAGAGGTTGCCAATCACCATACAGCACTTATTTGGTGATATCAGCAACATAAGTGTTGTCATATGTATCCAAGACACACACACTACCAGTGTTGTACCAGCACAGCGATACATATGACTGTGCAACATGATGCAGACACTGTTGAACTGCAGTCTGTAATAAAATATTTCAGAGTACTCGTGGTCATTCTTAATGTTCTGCTGTTTGTGTGTATCTCACATAGTGAATAAAATGAACAAGTTAAATAAAATGGAGCGTTAGTTGTAATGATTAAATTATACAATGCTGTGTGAAAGTCCTGTAGACTCAGTGGTGTAAACATGTAACATAACCGAGAGGAATTCATGCCTCACGGCTGAGGAATGGCATGTATAAAAAACATAACAAAGCACATTACAAAATTAATGTCACACATGGGTCCATTGTATCACAGCATTAAGGAACTACAGGATATGTGTTGCTGTGCATTTTACCCACTTGTTCAGCTGTTAAGTCACTGTGCAGTGCACCATGAGACACAACACAAGGCATGGATAAATCTACAATAACCCACACCCTGTTGTGCCTTACTGCTTAACTAATTTATCATTACAGAAGCACAATGCCACGGCAAGGCCCTCCGTGGGTTGGGTTGAAGTAAGGCACTAGTGAGTCACAAATCAGAGAAGAAAATTTGTGTTTTACAATTCAATTGGCAACCTTAGCTGATTCTGTATTGACAAAAGTTGTGGTGTATTTCCACCCTCCCAACATGATAGTAACACACCTCAGTTGTCTAACACACATTCATAGTGTCTGTACATTATGGCATTGCAAAAACTTGCATCCATTCATGAAGTAGCAAAGAAAGACCTCAGTCATGAACAAAAAAGTTTAACATGAATATTTCACAGACAACAAACAGCAACTGAAGAGAGAACGACACACAATGGGAGTAGTGCACTGCAGTCTTTCTGAAGCAGCTATCTTCTGAGAAGTGAAAATTACTCCACATGGGTACAGCAGATATAGGTTGCTTGGGGGTGTGGGGGAAGGGGGAGGTGAGTATGACCAACGTGTTAAACATAGGAGTCATCATCTCAGATGACCTTCAGGTATAACATCAGTTCATGTAGTATGCAGAGAGTGCCACTTGTATGATGGAGGGCATAGAATGAGGCATAAATATCAGGAAACACAAAGTAGTGATACAATTGTACAAAAGATTGGGAAGGCCTCACCTACAATAATTCTGTATGCAGCACCTAGGCAAGGACATATATTAGGAGAGGAGACACTGTGGTGCGAAGATTGGAAGTTTAAAGTACCACAAGGACCTAAACAATGTACTCATGGTGCAACTTGTGAATGTATGAAAAGGACTACAACACACATGCAAAGCAGGAAATTTAAAGTGGGTACATCAAGAAGTACTGGGAGAAAGGTTTTCAAAACATAAATGGTACTTGACTGATGGAATACTGTGACACAAGACATAGTGGGGACAAAAACAGTGCAAGAGGTTCCTTAAGCATCCCCCAGGCAGTACAATGGGAACCTTTTTTTTTTTTAAGTTTCTTTATTCACCAGACACCCATGAAAATCTCTCCTAGTACCAACCTGCAACTGGCTTTACATCAAAGTCTGAAGATTTACTATCGCAAGGACACCACAGCGCAGTGCAAGTCCAGCGTCTCTGAGCCACCAGAGGTAGGGCCGCACACAGTGGTGCTCTATGTACAATGTGATCCACCTGGAACTGAAGTAGGCGAGGACACAGGCTGCAGAGTACAGTACCAGTATGTGGACAGTACACAGGCAACACCTTGGCCTATCCACCGAATCAGGGTTTTTCTGGCTTGTTTGCCACCCCACCCAAACAACCCGTAACTGCAATGCACTCCACTGAGGTGTGTGCATGCTCCTCTGCATGCCAGCAGGAAAGCTGCAGCAACAAACCTATCCTATTTTTGATCCAGGCAGATGCTTTGACCTCCAGTCAACACTGGGAGTCACTAGATGGCAGAATTGTGACCACCCTACATCACAGAAAAGGAGAACAGTCCTCCAGATACTGAATCCTTCCATTCAGCACCTAACCACAACAGCACTAGTCCATTCACAAACAAGGGTCGCAGATGCTGCAGGAGGTGTGGCATCCAGCGCCTCAACACTCAGTGCCACCATGCCCAACACTACAAGGGTAACCTTTACAGGGAATGGAGTGAGGTTAAACCACTGACATCATCGGGTAACATGACACATATGGTACAGTACAGTACACATACATACAGTACAAGGGACATACGGGAGACAGGATGGGAAAATAAAAACTTATCAGGTGACATTGTCATTACCATGTCATACATTGAAACTTTTAAGAGCATACCTGTTGTCTTTCCCTTTTCTTCACTGCTTCAGAATTCCATGGTTTCTTTGGGACATTGCACAGGTTACTTGGAGTGAGAGCGCGTGCAAACACAGTTGGTACAGCATCAGGTTTTAAATGCTTGTAGACACGGCCTGTAGTGATACCAAACTCCTTCATGAATGCATACATTGGTTCAAAACTGTCAACTGTAAAATGAGCACTGCAGAGTGCATTACTTTTAGATGGGCCTCTCCAGTCAAGACGGGCAGCAGCAGCAACTGCATGATTCCACCTACACAATATCGCTGGATCCAATGGGAATCTGTGCATACTGACCTGATGCTTATGAGTATTTGAACACCCATATGCAGCGCATGTGTTTACCACGTTAGCCACTGTTTTCTGACAAGTAAAAGAGAAGGGGAATGACCATGAGAATTAAACATTCATCAAATACCATTATTGTGCAATCACACCTCTAGCCACGACTGCACCACCCACCACCATCAGTACTCACAACTACAGTCAAACTCAATCACATCCACTCGTCCACCACCCTCTGCTATGTACATGTCTTCCACCATATCGCTGATAACCCGTTCCTTTTACACCTTCCTCCCCATCATGCCATACAGCAATACATATTGAGTTCCACTACAAAACACCCTTACCGTCCTATCATGGTGATGCCACACCCCAAACCTACCAAATTACACAACACAAAATATGTATTCACTACAACATACAGTATGCAAAGCTGTGCATGCTTGCCTTCATCGTGCCTTGAACCTTGCCACAATGTAGGCACCTGGTCTATGTACAACACACACTAATTACACATCTCCTAAGTAGAGCAAATACTATTACATTTCATGAGGCTGCACACAAACAGAAGCCCCACACCCCAACACCCCACCAAGTTACTAAAACCATGTCTTGCAAACCACAGCAATTCTTCTGTCTTTACAACACATTCATCACCCTAGCGAACACTGGACACTCCTACTGTCCACATGACCCTTGTGTGCTGTACACATCAGCCATCACTAAAACAAGAACATAATCTACCATTTCAATATCACACACATAACATATGACTACTCACTGACATTACAGACTTCATAATACACACACTACTTACACATAACATGTACTTCATGTATTCCTGAAACATCCAGGTGTACACAGTCATAGAGTACAGTGTACCTCACTGCCACATTATAGATTCCTCCCTCATAGCCTCTACACCTTATACATTTCCCCAATCTAGCATGTATACTGTCACCACCAGAGAGCTTCAACAACATGCAGACTGCTTATAATATAAATTTTTTCCAGTAGAATTGTAAATGCCAAGCACAGTTCAGCACAGGGGGCCACTGGCAATTGCATTCTGTGCTCTTCAGCAGTGGTACACAGAACTGAGGAAGTCCAGTTGTCACATTATGTAGTGATGGTAGTAATATTTCAAATCACTGGAAAACATTACATCCATTACATCCACAGTAAGATGCATTGTTTTGTGGCTTAAAAATAATGATTTTGTACAGGTAGTGACATCTATGACACTGCTATACTACAATGCTGTACATAAATTAGGTACCACACTCACTGAATGGACAAGACAGTTCCTTACAACTACTACTTATAATTAGGGGAAATAATTACAGAAAGGGAAAACTGCAGTTCATCACTTCCCAAATGCACAAGTACACCAGATGATCTCCACACAGGCTCATCAGCAAGCGCTGACATATTCACATCTCACAGATTCAATGGATCAGTGCTAATGATATAAATGTGGCAAGTCAAAAAATAAGAAAACCGCACATGACTGTCAGCCACACTGCCACAACCTTCAATATAGATCCAAGCAGTATTGCCACGTTCACAACGCTGCACTGCGATGGTAATCCATGGGTATTTACAGCATACACGCTACACAACAGCACATCAATGACTGAAAATCCTACTTATTCCCAGCACAAAACACAAGGCTTACATTCAATGCAGAGCTATCTGAGTACTGCAAACTGTTCTTCAATGGATATGGGACTGCATGGTCCCCTCGCAAATTAACGCAAATGCTTTCAGTCTAATTTACCGCCACTGTACTAGCACTATGCACGGGAGCCAATGAGGACACAAATCTCCCAACCTGACATCACAGCGCTTGGAGCTCGGGCATCAGCATTTTACACCGCAGCGCGGACGCGCTTCAGGTGGTTACAGCATAAAAAGCGGATTTTCACATGTTTGCAACTGAAACTGCAAAACAAAGACCGATTACATCACTTTAACACTGCTTAAGTGAATGAATGTTAGGAACTAGTGCATGACATGACAGTGGCTCTTTAATGTACATTGTGAAACAATTATACCTGAACATGAATTCATTGTCATGACTATTAGCTTGGGCTTGTACCAATTGATTGGGGGGATTACATGAGTTAATCCTAGGCACTGTGGGCATCATCAAGCCTGGATTTAATTTTTGCCTTGAAGAAAAACAACTATAAACAAAGTGGGGTTATTTTAGATGGATTTAACAACCATCAAGGCATTATACAGTGTGTATAAGATCCAAAGAAAAGGAGAGCAGTCTGGAAGCTGGGAACTTAAAAGATCATGTAAGCATTTTGATTATGTCCAGTGTATGTTAGATCTTGAAGGGGTTACCTGGGAAAGAATTGTGCTAATCTTGACAGTTGAGGAGGCTTGGCAGTACTTTAAGGATGCATTTGCTAAAGCATGTAATCATCATGCACCTTTAAGAAAAGTTTTTTGTAGTCCAAAAAATGCTATGTGGTATCAAGGGGTTTTACATGATATAAGAGAAAAGAGAAACAGATAGAGGAAAAAAGCTAAAAAAACAATGAAGAAGACAGATTGGGATCAGTACAGGGCCTTAAGAAATAACTACCTAAAAGAAGTGAGGGAGGCCAAAGCCCAATATTACAAGCAGACCCTGGAGGATACACAATTTTCCAACCCAGGTAAATTTTAGAATTTAATTAATAAACTGCAAAACCCAGGTAAAGCCAGATATTCCAAAATGTTTAATATAAATGGTAGGGACATAGAATTGGGTCAAACAGCGGCAAATGGTTTTAATGACTATTTTGTGAACATGAGGTCTATGAAAGAAATTGAATTTGATAGCATTCCATTTGAAAGTAACAAAAAAACTGATAATAAGGAAATGGGGGAACCCTTATTTGACTTTTGCCATATAAAAACTAGGGATGTACTGTTTGAGTTACTACACATACCTCTAAGAAAAGCTACCTAGCCTCATGCAATATGTGGTAAATTATTGATGTATGCTGCTCCTGTAATTGCCTGTCCACTCTCATATATTTATAACTTGTCTCTGACTACTTGAGAGATGCTGGTGGAGTGGAAATCTGCAAAAGTGGTCCCTATTTTTAAATGTGGGTCTAAGGGAGAAATTTCAAATAACAGGACAGTATCGCTCCTTCCAGTTGCTGCCAAAGTTTTCAAGAATATGGTTGCAAAACAGGTCAAAAGGTATATTATTGAACATGACATTCTGAAAGGGAACCAGTCTGGTTTTAGAAAAAAACATAGTACACTGACTGCTCTGGTAAAAGTGACTGGTGACATTCAGACAACCATGGACTAATAATGGGGGCAATATTAGAAGGCCTTTGACACTCTGAATCACAACATCCTGTTACATAAATTATATTGTCTTGTTTTCTCAGAGAATGTGATAGCTTGGTTTAGCAGCTATCTAAAAGGTAGGCTGCAAAGAGTTCATCTCAATTCACATTTTTTCAGACTGTAGAGTACTGTTACAGGGAATATCACAGGGAATGATTTTGGGGCCCTTACATTTTACTTTTTAATTTGTATACAAATGATGTAGAAGTTGGAAATAAGAACATAATGTATCATCAGTACACAGACGATACAATTTTGTATCTAGCCGGGGAAAAACATCTAGTATTAAATATGGTTTACAGGCAGCTTTTGATGAATTACAAAACTATTACCAGCATAATGGACTAGTATTGAACAGTGGGAAAACCAAAGTAATGTTTTTCTGGCATAAACACAAGTCCCCATATAGTAATAAGGTGCTGGGCATCAAAGTAAAACCGATGGCACCACACAATGGCAGGTAGAAGAATATAAGTATCTTGGCCTTTGGATTGATTCTTATTATAAATGGACAATACACATAGATAAAATGATGAAGAGGTTAGGACAACAGTTAGGGATGTTGTATAAGTTAAAAATCATTTTCAAGAAATAAAACTACATATTATTAACAGTGTAGCTGATGCCAGTGATAGATTATGCAGATGTAATTTATGTAGGGACCTCTAAAAAGATTTGAAAAGGTAGATATCATGTATAACAAAATGGCTAGATATGTGTTGGAAGTCCCTAGGCTCACTCATCATTGTGTTCTATATAAAGAACTACGATGGGAACATTTAGATATCAGAAGAATTCATCATATGATTAAAATAATGTACAAAGTCACTATAAACTAGGTGCCAGGATATATTATTAGTGAATTTAAATTGAAAGCCATTCGGTGAAATTGGAGATCAAATCAATACATAGAGTTTGAAGTTCCCAGAAACAGAACAAAGCATGGAAGTGCCATAATTGTATGTTTGGGTCCTCAAAATTGGAATAGGTTACCCCCAGAACTAAGACTGCAAGGAACTAATGTGAGCTGGTCTCTAAACAATAGATGGTTTAAGGATCAAACTGGTATATCAAAAGAATGTTGTATTGATTAGGATGTTGTATAGTGTTTTAGGAATCTTGTTATTTAGGGTACTCTTTGGTGTCTTGAGGCATATACGTGTTAAGTATTTTGTCATTGTTGTATTGATGTCTAGTGTTTATATTTATATTCTATGTTATATGTTGAAACAAATGTACATAGTATGTTATTAGAATCTTGTTATTGTATGAGTCCCTTGTAAATGAGCATATTGTTATACTCAGTGGTTACTGCCATGTTCATTTTATGAATAAATTCATTACTACTACTCCTACATACACACAAAACGCACGTGGCATGTTAGGGCTACACAGACTAAGTGGCTTCATAAAGAACTTCTTGCCTCCATCTGGGCACGTGACAAAAGTTGGAACTGCTTTAAAATTTCTGGTTGTCAAATAGACTGTGACACCTAGAGTAAACAGAAATATGTGCAAAAAAATCAGGTTTGCTAAAAGTTCGTACAGCAAGGGTCTACTACTTGAAGCTGCTAGGGATCCAAAGAAATTTTGGCCTCATTTAAAATCCTTTCTGGATCAAATCAGTCACAGCACACAAATGATATGGTCCTAAATGGTGTGCACTGCAATGACCCTCTCACCATTGCTAATTCCTTCAATAAATACTTTACAGACCTCTCTAAGTACACACTTCTCTCCCAGTGAATCACATCCTACCGGCTTCTTCTGAAACCAGTGTGACTGAACATCCACCTTTTTATTTTAAAGTAATTGCTAATGCTAATGTTCTAAAACTACTCAACTCAATCTCTAACAATATTAATGTAAGCTCTGACTATCTGGATCCTAAATTCCTGAAGTTAGCTGCTTCCTTTATTGCGGCTCCACTGGCTAAAATCTTCACTTTGTTACTCTGCCATGGTCACATTTGGAAGGTAGTAAAGTCACCCCAATCTTTAAGAAATGAGACAAAATGGACATTTCCAACTATAGCCATTCTGTCAGTACTTAACAAAATCCATGAGAAATTAGTGACTACACAGGTCACTGAGTTCCTCTCTAAATGCAACCTCTTATCGTCTTCTCAACATGGTTTCTATAAAGGGCACAGCACCTCCACTGCACTTCTACATTTCACCAATGATGTACTTACTGTGATAGATCAAGGCCTTGTGACAGGTGGAGTGTTCATTGATCTCTCAAAGGTGCTCGATCTTGTTGATCACCCTCCTACTTACCCACCTCAATTCCCTTGGCTTCTCTGCAAAAGCTGTAAACTGGTTCCACAGCTACTTAATCAATGGAAGTCAACATGTTAAATTTAACTCTGCAGTGTCTGACTCTGCACCTGTAAATGTTGGTGTTTCTCAAGGATTCATTTTGTGGCCTCTTCTCTTCTCTATTTTTATAAATTACATATCTCCAATCACCCCTTGGTGCTCAACAATTGTATATGCGGATGATCTTGTACTATACATTTCCTCTGCAGATATAAAACAAAAGAATAGTCAATTAACCTCTGCATTTCTAATAATAATACAAGACTGGATCCACAACAATAGGCTTGTCTTAAACATAAGTAAAATGCAGGGCATGCTCTTTGGATCAGCTGCCAAACTTAATACCAACCACAGACTCTTTAATGTCTCCTGTGCAAATGGGTTCACTCTTATGATGGTAACCTCGTTCAAGTATTTAGGCCTTCTGCTTGATGAATCACTCATTTTGAGCAACAGATCATGACCACTTACCGATCGGTCAACATTAAACTCGGCATTGCCTACAGAACTAGTCAGTTGCTCACCATCTGCTAGACTGGCTATTGCCATGCTCATCCTACTCCCATCCCTCATGGATGGTGCCATCACCTATACAAATGCTTCTAAAACCACCCTCAGTAAATGGGACACAACATATAACAATATTTGTCGCTATGCCTCAGCATCTCCACATTTGAAACATCATTGCTTGCCATACACAGACCTTGGTTGGCGCTCTCTGTCTGTCCATTGTGTTCTTGCCCTTAGTACGCTACTAGATAATATAATTAGAACTGGCCTTCCTACCTCTCTTGCAACCATGCTAGTGCCCCTATTCCCCACCTATGGCCTTCGCCCCACAGAGCTTTCTCTACTACGTACTCCCAGGTGTAAGATCTTAAAAGGAACCTCAGCTTTCTCTTGCCTGGCCCCAAAATATCAGAACTTCCTACCACTTGATATTTGCTCTGCCCCAATCATGCTTCTTTTAAAAAAATGCATCACATGCTCCTTGTCAAGCATGCCCAGTGAACCTGTTTTAACAGTCCCTAGGATGCTCTTATTTCCCTGCCTCTACTCTCTGAATGATCATCTCTCTCTCTGGAATTTGACTACTGCAACACATAGAACTTAGTATGGACTGTATGTAAAATTTCTGGTGCCTATGATTATATAAACTATGTGTATTTTGCACCTGTTTTCTAGAATTTGATCATTACTGTTATTACCTGAAATGTCTTACAGATTTTTCTTCGATATTGTTGCTTATCTTCTGAACAAATGTCTGTAAATTGTTTGACTGCCTAACATGTCTGTAATCTCCTGGGTCATGTCCGAAAATAGTCAGATTTATGGCTGTGGCACCTTACCCAGTAAACAAAGACTAAATAAATGAAACTTGGTTCGTGTCACAAACTTCTTTAGACTGTGGATCTAAAATCAGCTGAAATTCCACTCCTTTCTTGGGGAGTATGAAGTAAATTGAGTAGGACTCCTGCTCCATCTCAGAGAGGGGAACCTGCTATCACCACTATCAGGAGCAGGTGGTGTTTGTCCACTGCTTTTCTTTTTACTTTGTTTTTGGATAATAAAGAAGGAAAACAAATGTCCCCTTAAGGGCATGGTAGAGAGTCTATTGTGTACCTGGGAGATTCACTATCCAGGACATGAATCTGTTGCAGTCTGGGACATTTTTATTTTTGATAAAGTTCTGAAGATATCCACCAAGTGTCTGAGGGGCAACATGGGTCTATGAATCCTGTGCAGAGAATACAGTACATCCTTTCTGATGGCTTCTCCAGATCATCAGTGGAAAAGGAACCTCCATACTAAGAGAACTGGTGAAGGAAACTCTACCTCACTGATTTCCATAGCCTCAAAACCAACAAAAACACCTCTATTATATCAAGAGCATTCAAATCCCCTTCTCCCAGGAGGACTATAGAAACATTTTGACCCATAGAAAGGGGAAGCTGACATTTTTCTTTGTCATTGGTATCTTTTAGAATCTTCTCAAACTTTGAGTCAAACACTATATCACTAGAATAAGAGACCCCATAAAGTGTGTCTTGGAGGCCTGGTCCACACAGCAGTACAGAGCAGTGGTCAGACTCCTCTGATAGTGGATACTATGGTGGAGAAGTACCTCGTAGTGAGCAAAAGTCTGCTCAGAGCTACACCACTCAGAAAAGAAAGGAGGATGCTAAAACAATCAAAGGAGCACCGGGGAATCCACTGATAAACCATCCAGTGGGGCTGATACCCATTGCATAAAGCCCAAGAAACCAGGCAAGAGACATACATAAGTCTAATGTTTGATCCTGATGCTGGAAAGGCACATCGGCAGGCTGCATCTACCTTCTTATCATTCCTATCAGAGAGAGCAGATATTCTCTCAGTTGGGATCATGGTGTGCATAACCATATTAGCCACTAAAACATGAGTGATCAGTTGAACCTCCCATTTTTTAAGGCTACATTTCATAAGTTAGCAGACTTCTTGTGGGCACATGGGAGTACAGTAGGTCTATGAAAGAAAAGTTGGAAAAATCACCAAGTGAATTGTGAACTACATTTACGTACCCCTCTGCCACTGCCTGCCTACCCAAGGATATCCTCATAGAGATCACATGTACATATTACTGTTTGTGATATGTGGGTGGACTGTGTTGCACTAGGTGCTGGAAAGGACTCCATGAAGTGACAGTTTGTTTACAAAGTGGCACTTTGTAGTGTCTGGCAGAACAGGTTCACCACAAGTGCTGCCCTGAAAAAAAAGTTCCCTCTCCCACCCACTGTAGAGCCTAAAAACCCACCAGCCCTGTCCCACCCTGACCTGACTATAATAATTACCAATTTTATATTACCCCTTCCCCTATCCACTCATCAGTAAGCACCCACACAGTCCACACCCTCTATTCTCTACCCCTGCCCCACTGAATGATTACATCGCAGCATCCCATTTTACTTCACTTTACTTGATGAATAACTAACCACATCTCCCAGGCCCACACACTTAGCACCCCCACCTCCACCCCAGCTGACATTCTACCCCGAAGGAAACGGAAAAGAAAACTTGGTGGAGGGAGGCCACAGTGACTGGCACAGACCAACCTCTCACCACCTCAGCCAACAACAATTTGAGGAATGTGAGCCTGCACTTATAATAAAGCAGAGGGGTGGGGAAAGGGTAACTTATTTTACTGATGAATGTGACTGATTAATTTCAAAGACAACCTTACTGGGACAGTAGGGGAAGGAGTCAGGTGGGTGCTACTGAGAATGGGGAGGTACCTATTTAATTATCAGGTGTGGTGGGAAGAGGATAGGAGAGGGGTGTAGTAGGGGAAATCAGGGAGGATGCATGGTGTGTGTACATTATATGTGTGTGTTTGCAGGTGGCATGCGTGCACATGTGTGTGGTGCCTGCACAGCTAACAGGGAGTGGAGGGATGAGTGCCAAAGGTGTGTGTTTGTGTGTGTGTCGTTGTTACAGCATGCAAGACTACTGAACTGTCATTGAGGTCTGCCATCAACAAGTCTGGCTGCTTCTTTATTACCTCAGTATGTAAAGTTGAACTGTATTATAACAAACAATGTAAGCAATAAATCCTTAAACATTAAGCTAATGCCAAGTAGAATTAATTCATGAGGTTTTGCTGTTTATTGTGAAATTTGCCATTTGCATCTTCATCTGGCAACTTCTCCTGTAAGTTCACCCTTGGGAACATTTGGGCAAAGTTTTGTCAAACTAAGGCTGCTAGTAAACACGTGTCTTAAGGTCACATGGAAGAGATTCAGCAGGTTACGTGGTACATCTGTCTACTTAGTGAATCGACTTCACTTTCAGTTTTGTAGTGTTGGTCAGTGGAGGAGATAGGAATCTGATGAGCTTTCTAAGCAACTTGTTTCATATAAATTAAAAATATACAATATTTTAATACCTATTTTATTCTTTTTACATTCTGATTTAAGTTTTTTGTATTCTTACGAGTAATTTAGTTTTTGTTTGTTCTGTATTTTCCCTATATTTCTTTAGTTATAAACTTTAGTTATTATTTTCCCCTTTTTTTCCTCTGTGTCTATCTGATTTTTCTTCCCCTCCTCTCTTTCTCTGTCATTCTGTCTCACTAATTTGTTTATATTGAGATGGAGTTTAAGGTGGGTCTTGTTTGGACTCATGGTGAAGTAATATGCCTGCACCAGACAGTGCCAGGTCTGGACGTAGGAGGAAGGGGCAGTGGGAGGGGTGATGCAGCTGACCCCTTTCCACAGAAACACATTAGCAGCCCCAGCGCAGCAGCAGAAACCCCCAGTACAGCAGCAGCCCACAGTTTCCCCAGCTCTGCAGCAGCAGCCTCAGCCCCCACTGTGCCCCCTGTGGTACCACCACTGGCTAATACTCCTGAGAAGCCAAGTGACGGTTACTCATCTTCTAACTTCTCAGTGCCCAGTGCAAGGAAGCAGTACAGATTTTCCCTCATTTTTGGAAATTTTTTTAGCCATGGACTGCTATGATGACAGTGCTGTCAAATGCAATCTGTGCAACACATTTTTCAGTCATGGGCAAAGGGCAGCCATTTTGCCACCAATGGACAACATACATACATGAAAATCTGTCACCTGAGCCAGTGGTAGGTAAGAAAACAGAGGTGGCAATGGAGAGTGATGGCAGTGGTCCTTCTGTGTCACTAAGGAAGCAGTGCATGGTTCAACCATGTCCATGACAGTCACGTGGGCCTGGGAACACCAGCCATAGTGAGAGGCAGCGGCATGGGACAGCACCAGCACTGCCACTGCCAATAATCACCAGACGGAAGCTGGCACAACTGCGAGCACAGATGGGAGACTGCCCCCATATAGATTCTTCCATGGAAGAAACTGTAAAGAAGTTGCTTGAAAACCAGCAAGTGCTTCTTGAGGAGATGAACATGCTCCATCTTGGTAGTGTGGGTGCCGAAATATCTGGATCTTAAAATATTTCCTAAATCATGCTTTTTTCAATCTTTTCTTCTCCAGTCCTCCTCACTGATCCTTCCTTTTTTACACCCTGTTCTTTGCTCTGTCAGATAATCCCTACTGTCTCCTCTTAGTCTTGATTTTAAAAAGTCAACAAAAGTTTATACTCTTTTCATGTCTTTTTCTCTTACTGGCTGATTCCATTCTTTCATATCTTGATTTCTGCCTCAGCGATCTCCTTCTTTTAAAATAAGAAAAATGCAATTTTCTATCTAAATTTTCTTTAATGGCACTGTTCATTAGTCATAGTATTCTCTTCTCTTTTTCTCGCTACTGTTGTTGTGAAGCACTGTTGTTTACATATGCGGTATAGTGCATTTGTAAAACACCATATTAAAAATAATCTGATCCCTAAATATCTTTTTTCAGTCCAATAGTTGATGCTGTCCTCTACCAGTCACCCAGTTGGACTGATTCCCTCCCTCCACAGAGATACTTTTGTCACTGTTTTTACTTCCAGTCTTTTTTCCTGAACAAGAAATTATTAAATGGTGGTAGCTACTGTTGCATTGTTCAATTTGCCCTCTAGAACAGTATTTGTGAAGTACTTTAGTTAACACAAGTGAACAAGCACAAAATATGAATTTCTCACATCTTGAAATTTTCTCCCGAACAAGAAATTATTAAATGGTGGAAATGTACTACTGCTGCTGCTGCTGCATGGGACTGTGCTGTATTACAGTCCATCAGTCACAGTTCTTGTAATGCACTTTATGAGAAATGGCGCCAGAAGCACAATATATATATATATATATGGGCCAATTTCCCCTCTGCCATGTGTGCTTCCTGTAAAAGAACCACTTCAGGCTTGTGTTTCTAAATAAAGTCAAGGGCCCAGATATTCAAAAGGGTTGCACATGGTGCAACAGTGTTGTGCCATGCACAACCCACTGATGTGCCCTGGCGTGATATTCAAAAGGGAAAAGTGCGCGGCACAAATCCCGATGCACTGAGCGCATCAATAAATATGCAGAGCAGGTAGGCGTGCCCATGCATAACCTGCATGGCCCGATATTCAGCCCGTGGGATGTAGAGCCATGCATGCACAACCCTACCAGCCGGCACAAAGCTACGCCAAAAAAAAAAGGAACAACTGATGGCCACCCACAGGTGAGCTGCCACATTTCATGGCGCAACACGGCAGATGCCGAGTTATGACTGCACCTGGTGGCACCCCCCATGCCTGATCACGGGCATTTGTAATAAAATAAAATAATTCCACCCTATATCCCTGGTGGTCCAGTGGACCGCTATCTGCCCGATCGTGGGCATCTGTATAAATAAAGAATAATTCGGTCCAATATCCCTGGTGGTCCAGTGGACCTCTATCTGCCCGATTACGGGCTTCTGTATAAAATAAAGAATAATTCAGTCCAATATCCCTGGTGGTCCAGTGGACCTCTATCTGCCCAATCGCGGGCATTGGTAAAAAGAAAATAATTCCAATATCCCTGGTGGTCTAGTGGTATCCCCACCCGCCCACTGGAGCCCCACAGACCCGCTTTCCTCTAGTCAGCCGGCAGGCGGCAGCACCCCACTCTGCCTGCTGCCCCGCCACCTGCAGACTGACACCGTCGGTAGGGCTGAATGCCAATTGGTTCACAGAGTGAGCCAATGGGCATTCAGCCCCTACTGTACTACACATTCCAGATATGGGTGTCTCATTGATTGAAACTCATGGTGTGGAGCACCCTAGCCTCTCCCATTCCATACACAGGCAGCACCTTTGAGAAGGTTACCATGCATGCTACTTATCTAAGGCCCCTCTCCAACTCCACAAACTCCTCTTGCACTGCTCTGATCCCTTTCAACAGCCAGGTCATTTACCCTAGGTGAACAATGACAAACAGCTCCCTCCCCCATGCAGCTGTTCCCATGATGCTGATGATTCACCCCTGTCCCTCCAGGAGGCAGTATAGTACAGTGGGTTGAGCTGCAGACCTGGAGATCTGAGTTTGAGTCCCATAGTCACCTAGGTACATACCGTGTGATCCTGAGCAAGTCAGTTAACTTCCTTGTGCTCCTAGGTCTTATCTGGAAACAAGCTTCAGCTTAGTGTGCTATTCCTAGTTAAACAATGTTCTCTTTCTGTTCCAAGCCATGGTGCCAGGCAGGCACCCTACCTCCCTCTCCCTCCTCCCCCAGTTCTACCTTCCTAACAATGGGGTCCCCCACCAGGAGTTGTTTCCTTCCACTGTGGAGTCCCATGCCACCCTCCTGTGGGTCTCCATTGTGGAGGTTCCCAGCATCCTCCTTGGTCTCTACTGTGAGTGCCTCCATAGAGGAACCACACTCTGCCAGAAAGGTGTATGAATTGTAGAGAAGTACAACTGAAGGGATGCACCTTTGTTCCACCACTCTCACCCTCCCTGAGCCCACTGTTGTTCAACCACTCCTTTTTCTTGGCTACCTCAGAGGCAATAGTCCTGGTGATCCCTGGGTGGGAGGATGTCCCCGAACCTGGCCAACTCAGCTTGAGACGAGCAACCTCTCTCAATCCCAGAGAGGTGCCTGCAGTTGGGCACAATACCACATCCTCCCCAATGTCTCCCAGAAGACTGCTGCTCCACAGTCACTGCACTGCACCACTCCCATCATGTCTTATTTGTGGCCCCTCAATTGTTGTTTTGTATGCATACTCTTTCCTCTCTCTGTTTACTTTTATTTAGTTATTTTTTTATTGTTTTTGTTTTCTCCTTACTTTTCTACTGCCTCCGTGCCCTTAAAGCTCCTGCTCTTCCTGCTCTGGGACAGGACATTCCTGTATTCCTCAATAGTCTCCTTCTTACTTGCTCAGAGGAGACCTCCAGGCTGGGGGATGGATAGCTGCTTTTTTCCTTCTAGGATGGTGAGTCTTTTGTGCCTCTGTGATCACTGCCTTCCAGCTCCCAAACAGGAAGTTTCTGTTGTCAGTCAAATCCTGTGCCTATAAAAGTGAAACTAGCTAAGGGTGGGGTTGTGGTGGGGAGGGAGGGTTATATAGTTCCAGTAGAGTAGTAAAGTTCTAACAGCACCTCCTTCCTCTTGCTGTTCCCTGCCAAAAGCTATCTAGGACAGTTTTAATTCCAAACACCTGGCTTCCTGCTGCCTATGCCACTCCCCCTAATTCACAGTCCCCTTCTTCACCTAGCTAAGTGCACAGATAACAGTTCCCTTCACCCAACTCAGACAAACACACCAACTCTTGTTTTTTTTTTTGTTTGTTTGTTTTACCCTAAATCAAAGGTCCCAGTAGTAGAGTTCTAGTTTTAAGTCCCAGTAGAGTAGTAAAGTTCTAACAGCACCTCCTTCCTCTTACTGTTCTCGAACGAAGCACATCTGATGATCCTAAGACCACTCACCCGCTTCTTCCTCAGAAGAGTACTTATCATTGTCTGGTGCCTCAGCAGGATCTGCTTGAATTAGACTTTTATTTTTTTAACCTTATTATTTTTTGGTTGAGAATCAGAACCAACCCCAAATACATCGGGGTACCTTTCAAATATGTAACAGCATCTTTTGAATGTTCTGGTACATCTGCAAGTGGCTGTTGTGGACTCCCTTGACACAAGAGGTCTACAATTCTTTAGCACTGAAAATATCTCAGCAGATAGCTAACATACAGTAGTATGATGTAAATGGTGATCCATATACAGCATTCATTATATCCGATGTTTCCATTTAGAGGTTTGTTCTAGTCAGGGGATGCTGTATGTTACAATGTTACTGTATCTGGCCTTACTTTGATGGAATCTTGCTTTTCTGATTATTTAAATGTCGAAAAAATAGTGATGTGAATGGTATTCAAACTTTTCAAGTATAATCCAAAATAGATTCAAAAATGTACTCTGTTAAAGAGCAATTGACACGATCTGGCTGGCAATCCATAACATGGAGCTGCCTGTCCTAGGAGCTATTTTAGCCATATTTGGACTGTTTTAGTTACTTATAAAATAAAAGTTATTTCCTCCATATAGCCTGGCTCATAGCTTCTGTACACGAGCCAAGTGGATGCCAAGCACTGCAGCCCCACCCCTAAAAACAGCATAATTATAATGTGAGGTAGGGAACAAGTCTGCAGGAAGTCTATGGAGCTAGTAATGAAACCACAGAGGGGAACTGTCTAAATGTACAGAGATTCTCTTTGCTGGAAGATATACATGTATGGGACTATAATAAATGCTATATAATAGCCCCATACATGTATATCTGCCAGCAAAGTCTCATAAAAATACAGTTACATTTATTAATTTCTGTTATAAAAGCTCTGGCATCACAGTATCATGCACACCATTTAAATGCAGAAATCCTATGTATTTATCATCTTAATTTCTAATTAAATTGTGATATGTGGGTAGTGTACAGTAGGTAGATATACCGTGAACAGAGAGAAAGTGTATCAAATATGTTTCAAAGGACACAAGGTCAAGTTTAATCTCTGAGTCCAGCTCCAGAGGTGATGGAACTCTGGATGTAGAAGTAGTGTCCCGCATTTGCACACTATGCAATCATGCACCACCTGATGGCTGCTGATGCTGAGTCTTTTTCCACCTACTGTATTTTGGAAGGGGGTATGCTGCTGGGACAGGTGCTAACATTTGTACAGTAACTGCAGTATAGATAAAGGCACTAAACTGCTTCTCTATTGTGGTACTCTTTGTTGGATGCTTGTGTTTAACTTTGCTCAAACCACTTTCCTTAAAACTGTCACCCTTGCAATATGAATTCCACAGAACCTCATACTTGCATGACCTTTGACATTTGGCGTGCTGTCCCAGTTTAATCCAGTACATTGCATCAAAATAGCGTGTGGTGTGCCAGCACTGAGTGTGGGTAGGCATGGGGTATACCCCAGAAAGTTGTGGAGGGTGTCCCTCTACACATACCAGGACTCCCAGGAGGGGGTGTGAACTGACAGGTGACCGAGCCTGCAGAGGTAAGTATAGTATACACTTGTCATGGGTTGATGGTGCATGCTTTACCTGTTTGTGTATGTGTGCATTGTCACTGATGTTGTTTTCTTTATCTTTATATGTCCAGGAGAGCCCTGGAGAGGTGAGGCCAATCTGACAGGGCATCATCAGTGATGGTGGCACAGAGGCACTGGTACATGTACTGTGACCATGCATTATGAAGTATGGGACTGTTGGCAGTATGCTGTTTTTAAGAATTTTACCAATAAAGTATATGAGCTTTTCAAACAAAACTGGAAGTCTGAGTGTTTATCTTGAAAATGTTTTAGAAGACATATATGTACTGAGGGTGCTCATCTGTTCTCACGCTGCCATGGTGCAGCTGGAGTGTGTGTTTTGTTACAAGTTTTCCTCATGTATTGTGCACATGCTATATTGATATCCACTGAATGCACTGCCACCTCGTATTTTTGAATTTAACAACTCAGAAGTATTGCATGCTTTGTTTCTACAAGGGAAGGGAGGTGTGATAGACCATGGCACTCTTCACCACCCCCTGCAGCTAAGTTATGAGAGAGACATTACAAGATGTTGGAGAGTACTGCCCCATCCCTTGTGGCTGTGGTCAGGTGTTGTGATATGGCTGAGAGTTATTAGCAATAGGGAAAAGGGATCCTGAGACATATGAGTGTAAAAAGAAAAGAACTGCACCTGAATATTCGAGAGCGTACTGTATTGTAATGCTGGCAGCACTACAGTGGCACCTTTTGTTTAATGGAGTAAGTCAACTGACAGTGGTAGGATAATTGATGACATATTTCTAAAATTAACATTATTACCGAAACATACAGCCAAAGCTCCAGACAAGTGTGCACAGAAAGCTTCACTTTCAGCAAAGGAAGTGCAGTAAGTATTTTAACAGGAAATATTAATTTATTGAGTTTCTGTTAACCAGTTAGGTGCACTAGACATAAATGCCTATTTTCTGATACATCCTGGAAGAATACAAGTAAACACCTATACAATAAGAACAGAGTTTCAAGCACAGTATAAATGAGTAGGATAGCAGGCACAAACTATTTACATAAAATACAAATTACAACAAGAACAGAAATTACAACTAAGTAGCATCTTATGCGATCAAGTATAGATGCAGACACATGAAGCCTGTAGAACATCCACATCAAATGCAATGTCAGTAGGGTCTGTTTTTTAATACATTGATGCATAGGTGGTTACAACAGAAAAAGACCAAAAGTCCATCAAGCCTGTCCTGTTTTTTCTATCAAGAACTTCTCAAGGATTTTAGAGTTGTCAGAGCCCCTGCTTTCCTTTTCTGCTTCTAATGACCCCTTTGTACACATCCCATTGTGTTTTTAGCCCTGAGATAGTTCTAACATTAAGTTCATTACTGGGAAGATTGCTAGAGCTAACCACCAAACTCTCTGTAAATAATATTTCTTTAAGTTCCTCCTGCTGTTACCAACCCATAGTTTACGTTTTGATTCATGGTGGCTGTTTTCTCCTTAATCTAAATAAATCTGAGGATCTACCTGCTACAGCAGAACTGAAATGAAGCAGTACATTAATTTGCAGTAAATGGCATGTCACAAACACTGCATGACAAAAGATCTTAATTGCCACTGAATTACACTGTTCTCTGTGGTATACTGCACCATTTTGTGACATATTGCAGCATTACTATATTTGCATCCTTGCTGAGTGCCATTGCATGTCCCTGCATGTATTTGCAGGTTTCAGCCATGCCTCCATCTACTCTCCTCCTCTCCTCTCCTCCTCTCCTCTCCTCTCCTCCTCTCCTCTCCTCCTCCTCTCCTCTCCTCAGTAAGTACATGTTTAGGCTGCCTTATCTTTCCTAATATGTTCTACCTTGCTATCCCTTTATAATTGTTGTTGCCCTTTGATGAATATATTTTATCCCTTTCTTATCTTTTTCCAAATGAGGGTTCCAAAACTGTATACAGTGCTCCAGATTTTGTCTAAACAATGACCTGTACAGTGGAATATAACCTCTGGATTTCAACCTGTGAACCCCTGCCTGACACATCCCAGCATCCTATTAGCTTTCCCAACACATCCCACATCCAGTTAGCTTTCCCATATGCTGTCTGGCACTAAGACAAGGATTCAAGGATTTTAAACTGCTGTTCATTATAATGCCTAGATACCATTCTTCTTCTAAATTATCTGTTTTGTGTAATTGATTGACATAAATCACAGTGATCAGGCAAACACAGACTTGGAAGTAGCTGGATGTATAAAACAAACTTGCATTTAGTAGACGTTAAATTCTTTCTCTCAAACCCGCTTCTCTGATATAGCTGCCACTTCTTGAACTGTTCTTCACTACAGTTCAATCTGCTTACGTAACTTAGTGTGGTGTGCTTATGCAACTTGCTGAATAAACTTTGTTGAACCTGCTGAATGAAGTTTGTTATGGCTGTTCACCTCTCTGTGCCTCAGGAATACCACCCTATAGGGATGCAGAGGCAGGAACCCAGAGGTGGGTTCCACCATAAGGGTGCCATGGGAAGGATTTCCTTAGGCTAAGGTAGCTTAGAAAATGCTCCCAGGAGAGAGGCTAGCCACTGAAGGAGGAGGTGAGGCTGGTGGGGCAAAGAAAATGTTTCTGAATGAAGGAGAAAGGAAGACTTTAAATAGGTCACAATGAGGCTGTTGCTTCAGCCCCTTGTACTGCAGGCCACAGCCTTCAATTTAATGTGTTTCTGCAACTTAGTGTGGTGTTATGTTTATGCTACTTGCTGAAAAAAAATTTGTTGTAGCTGCTGAATGAACTTTGGTGGGACCATTCATCTCTGTACCTCGGAATACCACCCATAAGGATGCCAAAGGCAGGAACCAGGAGGAGGTTCCACCCCAGAGGTGTTGCAGTAAGGATTCCCTTAGGCTAAAGGTAGCTTAGGAAATGCCCAAAAAGAAGTAGATTGAAAGCATTGCAGAGGTAGCGAGTTGTATGGAGATTGGAATATACACATGTTCATCTAAGATGAGGATAGTGGTCGGAGATTACTTAAATGAGTAACAGTTTGAACATAGGTTGAATGGATTATGAAGACAGGGCATGATTTCTCAAGGAGAGAGGGAATGGTAAATGAGGGACACTATCCATCTCCATCCAACAGTGGAAACCTACCTAAATAACTGCAGAAACTACCAAAGTAATTTAGGGGTAGCTAAAATTATGACCTTTAGTGCTGAGGAGAGGAAAAACCCCTTCTGATGATGGAACCTCTGTGGATCTGAAGCCGAGGTCACCTTCCCTCCAGGCTAGGGGTGTTTTCTTTAGTGATGGCTCTACTACTACAATTTAAAAACCCAATCCAAGGGGAGGAAAATGTTCCAATTTGGTGGAAAGCAGTCACAATACCTCTAATGGGAACACCATGAAGGGCTGTAAGAGTCCTCTGTGACAATGGAACCTCTGAAGGTTGAGTGAGACCCCCAAGGTGGTAGGAGCACAGCAACAACTGCAGAGGCACCCAGCAGGCCTACTGACTAAAACAGACCAGGTGAACCAGAGGCAGCCATGGGGAGAATAATGAAGAGGGCACCATTGAACCTGATTCAGCCAGCTAAATGAGCCTCTTGGGTGTAAGGGCCCATTCCTCATAGCTGAAGTCTAGAACCTACATTGAAAGATGCCATCGCTGGCAGAAGTGGCTAATGATCTGCCCAGAGTGAGGACATTCCAACTATGGGTCAGATGAGAAAGACCCCACCCTGAGTTTCACATGCTTAAGGTGTGGATTTCAGTGCAGAGCGAGACTGTCAGCTGCAGAGGGCCCTGAGCCATTAAAAATAATGGTCATTACTGGCAAGCCTCCAAATTATGAAGGAGCACATACAAATAACTATGAGAACAGAGAACCATGACTGGGATGTCAACATACCAGGGTACACAATCTACAGGAGGGATAGGGAGGGTAAAGAGGAGGAGGAGGAGGAGCAGCTCTCTACATAGGGGAAGGAATCAAAGCAACAGAACTAAAGGGTAAACAGGGAGGAGGCACTGTGACTCACCTAGGAGACAGGAAATGGCACCACAATCCACACAGGGGTTGTTTACAGACCCTCATCTCAGGGGGAGGGCCATGGAAAAGAAATTGATAGAAGGAATCCTTAGAAAGGCAGAAAAGGAGATATTGTTGATGGGGACCTGAATATGCCAGATGTTAACTGGAGCACCTTTATAGCAGCCACATGCAGGAGCAGGGTCATTCTTGATGCCCTATGGGGGCATGCCTAAGACAGCTATTGTTTGAACCCACTCAGGAGGGAGCAATCATAGACCTGGACCTTTCAAATGGGGATGGAGAGAGGATCTCAGATTTAGGAGTAGGTAGCCATCTGGGAACAAGCAACCACCAAACAGTGTGGTTCATGATAAACACAGCTGTAGAGTCAAATCATACAATAGCAAGGGTGTTGGACTTTAGCAAAATGGGAGAGTGCCTCAGAAAAGCACTAGCAAACAGGCAAGAAGGAGGGGTGGAAGAACAATAGGGAAAAATCAAAACTGCCATCACAGAGGCAACAAGCCTTTGTGTAAAGCAAATCAACAAAACAAAATGAAGGAAAAAGCCACTATATTTTTCAAAAGAGGTGGTAGGGAAGGTTAAAGAAAAAATTATAGCATTCAGGAAATATAAGAAAACACAGAAGGAGCAGGACAGAAAAGTATATTAGTTAAAGCAGAAGGAGTCAGGGAAGGCAATCAGAATAGCAAAGGCTGAAACTGAGGAAATGATAGCCTGCTCTGTTAAGAAGGGGGGATAAAACCTTTTATATGTACATTAGGGAGTGAAGAAATACAAAGGGAGGAATATTGAAGCATAATAAAAGGGTAGGGATGACAAGTATAGGTGACAGTGAAAAAGAGGATACTGAATGAATACTTGCTCAGTATTCATGAAAGAAGAGGAGGGGAGGTACTTAAATCAAACAATAGAAACACTCTGGATAGGGGTTGATACTAGTCCATTCACAGAAGAAAGGGTTCTGAAAAAAACTCTTAAAACTGAAGGTGGACAAAGCAATGGGGCCTGATGGAATTCACCCCAGAATTCTAAAAGAACTAAGAGTAGAACTAGTGACACCACTGATTACCATCTTTAACAAATCATGGGAGGATGGGGTGGTACCTGAGGACTAGAGGAGGGTGGATGTGATTCCACTTCATAAAAGTGGGAGCAAGGCAGAGGCAGAAAACTACAGACCTGTTAGTTTGACCTCAGTGGCAGGGAAAATAACAGAATCACTTCTGAAGGAAAGAAATGTTGAGTACCTAGAGTCCAGAGGGGCACAGGACCCAAGGCAGCATGGATTCACAGAGGAAGGTCATGTCAGATGAACCTAATATACTTTTTGACTGGGTGACAAAAGTAGTAGACCAGGAGGGGCTGTGAACATGGCCTACTTAGACTTTAGCAAAACATTTGACCCAGTCCCACACAAAAGATTAATATACAAGTTAGCCAGCCTTGGAGTGGGTCCCAAGGTGGTAGCCTGGGTAAAAAATTGGCTGGACAACAGGACACAGAGGGTAATAGTAAACGGAGCCCACTCTGAAGAAAGAGGGGTTACTAGAGGAGTACTGCAGGGTTCAGTACTGGGAACAGTCCTCTTTAATGTCTTTATAAGTGACATTGTAGAGGGACTGGAAGAAAAAGTATGTTTCTTTGCAGATGACACAAAAATCTGCAGCAGGGTTGGTACAGAAGATGGGGTGGAAAGGATGAGAAGGGACTTGGCAAGGTTGGAGGAATGGCAAGTGTATGGCAGCTTAGATTCAATGCAAAGAAGTGCAAGGTAATGCACCTGGGAAACAAAAACCCAGGGGAAGAGTACACAGTGGGGGGTGAGATACTAACAACAACAAAAATGGAAAAGGGACCTAGGGGTATTCATGTCAGATGACCTAAAGGTGGGCAAGCAATGTGAGAAGGCAGTAAGGAGGGCTGGTGGGATACTGGGATGCACAGGGAGAGGCATCACCATTAGAAAACAAGAAGTTGTTATCCCTCTGTACAGATAGTTGGTGAGACCTCATCTGGAGTACTGCATGCTGTTCTGGAGACCCCTTCTCTGCTAGGACATAGACAGAATGAAGGCTGTCCAGAGTAGGGCAACCTAAATGGTGCAGGGTCTGCACCAGAAGATATACAAAGAGAGATTAAAGGAGTTTAATATGTATACCCTCAAGGAAAGGAGGGAGAGGGGGACATGATAGAAACTTTCAAGTACCTCAAGGGAATCAACAAAGTCCAAGAAGGTAGCATCTTTCAGAAAAAGAGATGTGCAAGAACAAGGCACAATTTGAAAAGACAGGGAGGCAGTATAGTGCAGTGGTTTAAGCCTCTGAGCTGCAAATCTGGGGACATCCAGCAGACCAGACCTGGGTTTGAATCCCATAGCTTCCACTTGCATACTGTGTGACCCTGAGCAAGCCACTTAACTTCCCTGTGCTCCCAGGTCACTCCTGTAAAAAAACTTTCAGCTTAGTGTGCTACTCCTAGTTAAACAACTAAAAAAAAAAGATAGAGAGGGATGGCTCAGAGGTAATGTGAGAAAATATTTTTTCACAGAGAGAGTTGTGGATACATGGAACGGCTTTCCTGAAGAGGTAGTGGAGCCAAAAACAGTGGGGGAATTCAAGAATGCATGGGGCAGACATAAGGCAATTCTAGTGGGGGGTAGGAGGAAGTAGGCTGTGGGTTAACTAGGATCTGTAGCTTATCCATTAGGTAGGGAAATGGGCTGACTAAGTGGGCCAAGCAGTTCTTATGTGTCATCAAATTCTATGTTTCTATGTTTCTATGAAGTGCTATATATGAGATGGTTGTGCGAAGCCAACGGCCATCAGTTAGGTATCGGTATACGGTAGGATTGTCTGAGATGGTTGACTGATATGATGGACTGAAATGATTGATGAAATTGATGGAAGGAATGCTTAATATGATTGAGTGATATGATCAAAGCCAGCAAAAGCAAGCCAACTAATTCCTCTACAGATGTCAAATGAATGATATCGTGGAAGGTAGATGATCGAGTAGTGAGTGGTTGTAAAGCCATTAAGCAGTGAGAAGTTGTGGTGCCAGAAATTGATTCAATGAGGTTTGGTAAATTAAATCAATGAGGTTTAGCAGTTGTTGTTATGGCTACAGCATGAATGGAGAATTGAAATGAATGGTTAAATAAAACTGATACAGATGGGCTATGGGTTCAGCATGAATAGTGAACAATATGATTGGAATGCATATTTCATATGCCATGAAGGCAGAGTTAAGTTATTGGAAGGCAGGGAGTATTTGGAACAGTAATAAAATGCACAGTTTTGAAAGCCATGTATGCTGCGAGGTAAACATATTTTGTCATGGATGAGTGAAAGCCACGAAGGTGGAACAAGCAAGGACAAATTCGTAGCTCACAAAAAGCATGCTCCTACTACTTGAAGCTGCAATGTCCCACTGTGACATTACAGTCCCCCACCATGGGAAAAGCAGGAGATCACAAGCAGAGCTCCAGGAGACGAAATGCAACTGTAATGTTGGTAGGTAGCAAGCCCCCATAAAAAGCTAGAGCTGATTAAATGGTTAAATTTTCAGTAAGTAGAAGGCAGCAGTGGACTGCTGAGGTTTTGGTAAAAGTATGGTTTGGTAAAATCCAAGGTGGTAGATTAGATAGCATGTTAGCAAGGAACAGCAAGGGATCAGGGAGCTAGCACTGAGTGAGCGAAAGCAGACAGAGATGTAGAACAAATGAAATATAACAGGGAGTGCTAGCTGCTGAGCTGTATGAGTGTGGACCACGTGCAAACAATTAAGGTAGAAGCATAGGAGACAGTGGAAATGCAGCAGTGGGAGCTGCATCATACAATGACAAGTGAAGGAAAACTGAGGATCAGAAGCTGAAACTAAAGCATAAATAAAACATTGCATAGAATTGATGGTTTGCAACATCTGGTAAGAAAAAGGGGACCTGTTAACACAGGTATGGGATTAGCACAATACAATCAAAGAGCAAAAGTATGCTAGGAAACTAAAGAGCCCGAAAAGAAAACACAAAATGAAAATACAAACGGAAAGAACAAGCAACACAGAAAGCAAGGAGTGGCCAGAGGCAGGAAATACTGATCAAAGCAGGAGAAACACAATGACTAGCATCCAGCACAAACTAGCAGAGCACAAAGCAGGGCTGAGGGGGTGGGACAAGCCCCAGCAGGCCTCAGGGGAGAAGACAGACCAACAGAGCCTCTGGCTGGAAAGGAAAATGCATCTGAATGAAGCAGGGAGGAGGAGTTTAAATAGGTCAGGCAGGGGGCGTGGCTGTTGCTTCAGCCCTTTAAACTGCAGGCTACAGCCTTTCAAGGCAGTACACAGGAATACTTTAAGCAATCAGTAAATGTGTCTTGGATTGCCACAGCAGTAGAAGAGTCACTTCAGTATACCATGACTTGATGTTATATACTACCTGCTGATTTTTGCTACCAATGTGTGTTTCTTTGTATTTTTTGACATTGAATTTTAACTGCCATATTCTGAACCACTGCTCTAGCTTTTTATATCCCTTTATATGCTATTGTTCAATATTTCATTTTCTACCCTCTTGCAAAGTGATGTGTCAGCTGTAAAATAATTACTTTGCCTAGTAATCCCGCTACAATGTCACTGAAAAATATACAAGAGAACCAGTCTCAGAACCAATATCTTTGACATACCATGTTTATGGGCAAACTGGATGGGCCTTGCGGTCCTTATTTGCCATCAACTTCTATGTTTCTATGTATGTCCCTTCTGACATAAGAGAATTTACCATTTAGGACCTCACTCTGGGTTCTGTCTGACAACTAGTTGCTAAACCGCTCAGTTAGCCCTCATCATAGTCCAGTTTTCTCACCGTGTGGATAGAGACTGAATCAAAGTCTAAGCACAGAATGTTGACTGCCAGGCCCTCTATCCACCAAGTGTGTTACTGAGTTGAAGAAGTCAATGAACTCATTTGACATGATCTTCCCTCATGAAACCAAGTTAATTTCTGTCTGTAAGATTATTTTCTTCCAGAAGGTACTGTGTGTTCTTTTATGACTGATCCAGCAGCTTGCCTTTATAAAGATCAAACTCACTGGTCTAGAATTACTTGGATTTTCCTTATCCTCACGCTGGTGCATAAGGACCCCATTTGCCACCCTGTAGTCCTCAGACACTTCGCTCATAATCAGTGATTCATAGAAAGTGTCTTCAGAGGGGGCTACCAGTGACTTATCCACCTTCTTCAGTATCCTTGTGTGCAGTCTGTCTGATCCTGTGGACATGGTCACGTTAAGTCTTAGAGACCTTTCCGAACTCTTCCCCTAGTTGCATGCCCTATTTCCAACTGACAATCATTACCCTGGAAAATATGTTTTTTCTGTCAGGAAGTTGTCCAGTTTTTTCTATTGTGGACACTGAACTGAAGTCCTCATGTAATACATTTGCCTTTTTTATCTTCCTCTTTGGTTGTCACATCCCTCTTTATTTTCTCTGTGATGTCCTTTTTATTTTTTTATTTTATGCATGTATAGAAAGTTTTGTCATTATTTTACTCCTTCAGGTATTATTAGTTTAGTGCACTCATTAGCTCACTATAATGTCCTTACCTTTTGCAAATTTATCTTTCTTTTTTTTTAACTCCATAGTACATACTTGGGCTGGATATTCAAAGGGTTGCGCCATGCGCAATAGGGACAATACTCGCAAGTCCGAAATTGCACCATTCTGCGATATTCAGCAGGAGGAAGTTGTGCCCCAAGTCATGCTGAGCAACAGCGCAATGCTAATGAAGACATGCTCAACCGGAGGGGAGGAACCATGCATAAACTGCACAGCCCGATATTCAGCCAGGCTGTGTAAGAGGTTGTGCAGGCAACCCCAACCTGCGCCTGCACAACTTTGAGCCAAAAATTGAGTAAGTTGAGGGCCACCCACAGGTGAGCTGCTGCATTGCGGGCGCAACACAGCAGCTGCCACCTGAGTGGCCTCCACTTCTTCCCAGTGCCCCCACAGCCCAGTCGTGGGCATAATAGTAAGCCCCTTGTAGCCCAATCGCGGGCAGAACATAACTGAATAACCCCTCCCACTGGGCCCAATCACAGGCAAAATAGAAATGAACCCCCGCCCAATCACGGGCATAACATTATTAACCCCCACTGGCCCGTTAAGCGGGCAAAACAGAACCCACCCCGATGGCCCAATCACAGGCAAAAACAAAACTGAACCCCATCCCCACTAGCCCGATCGTGGGCATTAGAGTCAAACCCCTGGTCCAATTTCCCTGGTGATCTAGTGTCCCCACCCCACCCACCCACAGGCCCCACTACCCGCTCCCCCGTCAGCCAGCGGGCGGCAGCACCACCTGCCTGCCACCCTGCACGCCCACCGACTGACTGCTTGGTAGGGCTGCCGCCATTGGTTCAGAGAAGAGCCAATGGGCATGCAGCTCATACTATGTAAGGCAGTCCAGATATGTGAATTAATTCATTCACATATCTGACTGCCTTAGAGATATGGGCTGCATGCCCATTGGCTCTTGCTCTGAACCAATAGGCATGCAGCCCTTCTGAGCAGTCAGTCGGGCGGGCAGCGGGCAGCAGGCGGGTGGTGCTGCTGCCCACCGGCTGATGGGGAGCGGGTGGTGGGGCTCTGTGGGTGGGTGGGCTGGGAGCCACTAGATCACCAGTTGAAATTGGACCTGGGGAGGTTGACTCTAATGCCCACGATCGGGCTTTGTGGTCCACTGGACCACCTGGGATATTAGTCTTTGGGGGTTGAACTCTGTTCTGCCCCCAATTGGCTAGTGGGGGTGGGGTTCAGTTCTGTTTTGCCCGCAATCGGGTCAGTCGGGGGGGGGTTCTGTTTTGCCAGCGATCGGGCCAGTGGGTGGAGGTTTAATACTGTTATGCCCGCGATCGGGCCAGTGAGGGGGGAGAGATTTACTTCATGCCCACGATCGGGCTGCAGAGGGCGTCGGTCCCCGACAGCTGCTGCCTGGCAGGGCGCCAGGCGTAAGTTGTCAGGATTAGGCACACCTGCATGCTAATGGCATGCAAATGGGGCCATAAGCAGATGCAAATGGCCCCCCCATACCTTGCATAACTTATGGCCCCATTTGCATGTCACCTTTTGAATATCGGAAATTTGCGCATGGCGCAATGGAACTTGAGCCACCGCATCTTGAATGTTCCACTCTGACCACTTGCAGTAGCACAAGTTCCACTGCACCATGCACAGTGGCTTGTGGCCGGGCGATATTCAAACGAGGTTGCTCAATAGCCCAACTCCATTGAATATTGCCCTCGCCACACCCCCGCGCAACTTTTTGAGCAACGCATGGGCTTGCACCACAGAATGGTGCAGTTTGAATATTCAGCCCACCATATTTATATTTTTGTCAGTTAGTGGCACAAATTTAGGTAAATGGCCAATTTCAAAGGACTATACAGTAGGTCACAAAGGAACACTGTGCTTACCCTTTTTCCTTTATTTTTTTCAATTTAAACTTTATTAGTACATTTCCCAATATAAAGGGCAGTTACATCGAAGCAAAATGTGACACAACCACATGTAAGAATAAGGCTGCCCAACCCTCCCACCCACCCACCCATCCCCCTTACAGCAGCAACTACTCCAGTATAACCCTAAGTGCAATGCTCATTCCCAGAGGGCCTGTGAGGAAATTTGAGATATGACATAATCACAAATGAGACAATGAAATTAGGAGTGGAGGAGATCCCATATTTGTTATAAACTGCAAGTCTGTTATGAAGACTTGCAATCACCTTTTCTGTTCGAAGATTAGCAAGGATTTCGTGCAACCACTCTTGGAAAGATGGGGTGGATTTGTCTTTCCAATTACGTAAGATGAGTTTCTTAACAGATAGAGCAATCATGGAAATATGAAATTTCCCATCTTTGACCCAGACAGAGGACATATCCCCTAAAAGACATATATCAGGAATGAAATACTCCTGAAGGCCCAGTAGGGGATCCAGAGACATCCTGATTGAATTCCACAAAAGAGAAACTTTGGGACAGGACCAGATCATATGAAGAAGTGTTCCTTCTTCCCGCATACACTTAATACAGGTACTAGAATTCGAAAAACCCCATTTCTTTAGTTTAACAGGAGTACAATACATATTATGTAATATATGATATTGCATGATGCGAAGTCTGTCTTGGGAAACATATTTATGGCAAGATCTCCATAGAGATTGCCAATCCAACTGGTACTGAGGAAGAAGTGAGTTCCAGAATCTAGTAGGTCCAAAAGAGTCCCCATATCTTTTATGATACGACACTCTGTGTAATTTAGATACAGCCTGAAGATTCAGTAAGTGAGGAAATCTCTGGGTATCAGGGCTGAAACCCGTCTGGGAAGGAAATATTCCCCAAGGTTATTGTGAGTAGGTGTCTTAACTGCATAACTTTGAAAGCGAGAGGAAACTGGGATGAGAAATGTTTTAGTAATATCACCTGGGGACAACCAGTGCCCCTCATCATCCACCAAAGAGTACAGTTTTCCATCTCCCAATTGGGGCAACCATTTACTGGAAATCTGCTTCTTATTGATAGTGAAGGATGGGGAGTTCCAAATGGACTGAGCTAAGTCAGTCTGGGGGGAGTAATGTAGAAATGAACATAACTGTGCGTATACTCTTAATGAGATCCCTACTGTGGGACAATCAACTATACCTACCTGTGATATTTTAAGGTAAAATAGGGTTAGGGAGTCCAGGTTCTTAGCTTTAATTGCATCTAATTCGATCCTAAGCCATACCAGTTGTTCCTTTTCAGGGCCTGGGGATACCCATCTCAAGCATTTTACTAAGTGACTGGCCCAGTAGTATATAGCCATGTGGGGAATCTGCAGCCCCCCTCAAATTTTGTAGCAGCTAGTTTGTAATAGGCCAAATGGGGGTATTTATCAGCCCAGATAAATCTAGTGAATATACCATGTCATTTTTTAAACCAGCGTAGAGGGATAAAAGTATTGAGAAGAGATAAGGGATAAAAAATTTGAGGGAAAACATTCATCTTGATTATATTAATCCTGCCCCATAATGATATGGGAAGTTTAGACCATCTGTCAAGGTCATGAATAATAAGCTGTGAGAGGGAGTCAAGGTTATCCTTAAACCATGTTGAGGAGGTTACGAGATAGCTTAATGCCTAAATACCTAAATGATCTGGGAGTCCAACATAAACCTGAGGGACTAATATCGTTCTTGAATACCTTGTGGTTTAATGGAAAAAATAAGGATTTACTGGCATTCAGCTTGTAACTGGATAGCTTACTAAATCTAGCTATTTCATTTAGTAGGGCGGGTACAGATGATACCGGTGGGATAGATGTATCAACAAATCATCTGCATATATGGTGACTTTAATTTCATGATGCCCAACCCAGATGCCTTGTATAGAGATACTTTTGAGAATATTTTGAATGAGGGGTTCCAAATATAAATTGAATAACAAAGACTATAGGGGGCAGCCCTGCATAGTCCCTGAATGGAGTGGGAAGGAATTAGAGAAAGCCCAGTTTGCCAAAATTCTTGTTGTAGGGGTTTTATATAGTGCAACAATTCAAGATATAAATACAGGAGGGAATTTGAAGGCACTCAAAACCTTGAACAAAAGCTCCAGTTTACCCGATCGAATGCCTTCTCGGCATCCAGAGAGACCAGGCCTGCAGGGAACTCGGTGTCTCTGGTAGCCGAGAAGACAAGAGATAATGTGCACAGGTGGTCAGCTGATGAGCGTCCTTTCATAAATCCTACCTGATTCATGCCTATTAACTCAGGGAGTACAACAGTTAGCCTATTAGCTAAAATCTTTGAAAGAATTTTGATGTCTTGATTTAGGAGAGATATAGGTCTATAACTTTGGACAAGCTCTGGATCTTTGTCTGGTTTGGGGAGAAGTACAATCAAGGCCTCAAAAAGGTGAGGATCAACCTCTGCCCCAGAAAGAATGTGTTGGAATAATCAATTAAGTACTGGTAGTAAAAGATCTTGAAACGTCTTGTAGAAAAGGGAAGAGAATCCATCAGGACCAGGAGCTTTATCTGAGGGTAAGCCGTTAATGACCTCAGCGATTTCCTCCTGTGATATAAGAGAGACTAGAGAGTCTTTGTGATGTGCTGAGAGGGAGGGCAGATGGGAGTCCATCAGATACTTCTCCACACTCTCAGGGCTGGGGGGGGTGCTCCATGTCACTGTACAGCATTTTATAGTACAAAGCAAATTCTTGAACTATCTCGGTAGGAGATATTTTCAGAGACCCATCAGCTGATGCCCTAATTGGAGGGATGAATCTTGCAGATTCTTGTTGCTTGATGCGGAGTGCCAATAGGCGCCCCGCCTTCTCTCCCTGATCAATGTAACTAGCTCTGGTACATGTGATAGCTAATTCTGCCTTTTCCTGGAGCAACTCTAAATATCTATCTCTCAACAATAGGAGCTTCCTCCTGTCTTCTTCTGGAGTATTAGCTGAAATATTAATTTAGAGTACCCGTATTTGGGATAGTAATGATAATAGTTCCTTCTTTCTATCCTTTTTCCTAATCACCATATACTAATAAGAATCCCTCTCATGTAGGCCTTAAAGGCCCCCCATGGGATATCTGGTTTTGCACTGTCTAAAGGGTTGGACAAAAAAAGGCCTTGATTTGTTCCCTTATGAGCTTACAGTATTTAGAATCTTTAAGCAGTTGGTCATTAAGTTTCCATCTTGTTTCCCTGTTTGAAAAATCCTGGAATGCCAGTTTACATAGCACTAATGAATGGTCGGAGACAGGACCAGGTTGGATCGATGAAGTCCTAACCCCAGGCAAGAGAGCCTGAGAAATAAAAATGTAATCGATGCAGGACTGCGAGCCGTGTGCCAAAGACCTGTAGGTAAACTCCTTGGAGTCCGGATATAGGACACACCAGACATCACAGAGCCTGCATTGATCCAATAGGTCTCTAAAAGCCCTCTGGCCTGGAGAAATCCCCCCCAATCCACTACATGACCTGTCGAGATTAGAATCTACAACTTGATTAAAGTCATCTCAAAATAATCTTATAGGGAGCAAAGGCAGGATTAAGTTTATAAGTCTCATAAAGTACCCAGGATCATCCACATTAGGACCATATATACTGCCAAGTAGCAGTGGGATTGACCAGAGAGTACCTTTAACTAAAACAAACCTACCCTCGGGATCCTTGATAACTTGTGTAGATACAAAGGGAATGCCTCTGTTAATAATAAGCATGACCCTACAACTATTGGTGGAGCCTTTAGCCTCGTACACCATCCCCACTTGTTGTCTCCTCAACTATGAAGCTTCCAGTTCTAGTAAATGTGATTCCTGTAGAAAAGTTATCTGTGAGCATAATAGGCTTAAATGTTTAAGAACCTGATATTGTTTAGATTTTTCCTATCCCTTAACATTCCACATTGCAAAAGCCACCTCCTTGGCCACCTGATAATAACTACTAGGTTTAATAGATTCGGCCCTGCACTCAGGGTATGTAATACGTGTGATCTGACCCTACCAGTTGCTCCTGTAAGGCCCTCCTGCCATCCTAACCCCCCATCAATAGCCCAGTTTTAAACCCCTGTACACCTCCACCCCCAACAAGAAGCCGTACCTCCCACCTCCCAACCCCCAATCTGTCACAAGCAACGTTTAGCACAGCCCTGGGTTATTTCTCCTCTCCTGCCCCTGAAATTATCCTCTGCTGATGAGAACCCACTTATATCTCTAAATACAAATGTAAATTACGAACAGATTTGGTAGGTCCTTAATACCTAAAGAGTGGTCTTGAGCTTCAGAGCCTATGGATACATAGTAGTGAATCCAATAGGGCTAGGAAAAGTGAAACAAGCTATCAAATACATGAATATGACAGGTAGCCACATAACACCAGAGTAAGAATTAGAAGTTGCCTGTCCCCAATAGAGAACTGCACCAAGACCGATACCAGAGGGAAACTAATAATGAGTGATAGCCCCAATCGTGAGCTGGAGAGAAACAATAAATGAGATGACAACTGAAACAAGACCCTGAAAAGAGAAGACTATGAAATGTGACTACCCTGGGATTGCCAGCCCCTAATTCCAAAGTATCCCCTGCAAAAGCTGGAGTAGCGCAAAAACTGAGAGAGAGATCCTTCTCAAATTCAAGGCCACCTAGACATATATTAACTAGGCAAGCCGCGCCCTCTTGTGGTTATCTCCCAGACCAACAGGTATGTCAAAAAGGCAATGAAAGCCTGAAACCGCTCTAGAGCCTGACAAACTAATACATAAGGACTAGTCAAAAAGCTATCAACCCAATGCTTTCCTCTTATATGCAACTCCCAAAAACTGAATATGTAATGAACTCCAAATTGCATTTCTGAATGAGCCATCACCAGAAGCCTAAAGGGTTTCACCCTGAAACAAAATTAACACCAGGAAGCCAGGGCATGGAAATGATAACAGATAGGCCATATATGGGTAGCCCAGTTCCAGATGAGATAACAAACAAGTCTGATCTCAGTTAGTGAAAATGCTTTCTCCATAAATAAATGAATAACAGCTCCAACAGTAGCTCTCAATGAATCCCGATAATCCAGAGGCACTCTCAGGTCTTCCAGAACAAATCTGGCAGCATAGATTTAAGGCTTGACAAAGCAGCTTCAGGATCTTCAAAATTAAACCAGGAACTGTTGACTGAGACTTGTAACCTGGCTGGATACCCCATCTTGAATTTTAAACCTGCCGCAATAATCTTAGACACAATAGGGTGAAACGCTTTCCACTTCAGATGGATCAAACCACAGAGGTCTTGTGCAATTCTCAACTTTGCCTTCTCCCAAAGGACTTCTTGTAAGGCCTTGACTTTCTGCAGAAAATGCTGCTTTTTCAAGTAATCCAGGAAGCGGCAGATAATGGGACGGGGGGGAGCATCAGGTGGAGGCTTTGGTCGCAGGCTCTACCATGTACACTGGACTGAAGGGAGAGGGACCAGCAACCCGGCCCACCAGCTTCTGTATAAAAACTACAGCATGCTGGCCCTCTTCCCCTTCTGGGAGCCCGAGTATTACAACGTTATTTCTGTGGCTACAGCCCTCCAAATCTTCAAGTTTAGCTTCTAAACAAGATAATTTCTGTCTCATTGACAACAATTCCATCTAGGCTTTCCAGTTTCCTCTCCATCAAGACTATACGAGCAGTATTGTCAGAGACCGTGACAGAAATTGCATCCAATTTTCTGGAGAGAGATTTCAAATCAGTCGCCATATCTTTCATCTCTTCTCGAAATGGTTTAAATTTTTCCAAGAACCTATTGAGAGTTAAAGGCTCTTGTTCCCTAACTTGACACGAAGGATCTGGCTTGTCTGGGCCACTCGAGGCTCAGGTTTCTTTGAGGCCTTTTCAGGAGGGCGGGAGTGTTGTTTCTGTGGGGCTTTCTCATATAAGCCTCCATCTACCACACTGATGCCCAAAACAGGAGCACAGGATACTTAAGCAATGGAAGAATTCATAGGCAGAGGAATTAGATAGGTTTTAACAATTAAAAGGCAAATTTATATTCAGGAGGCAGGAGCTTAGCGGAGGAGCTTCTACTCAGCAGTCTGCATCACGTGATCTTGCAAATGTATCTTTCTATACAACCATACTATGTTCATTCTGGACCTTCTTATATAAAACATAAAACCTTTCTTTTGCCTCATATTGCCTCTTTCACTTGGTTGTTTAACCCCACTGGTTTCATCTGCTTTTGAACTCATTCACAACTTTTATACAAGCCTGGGTGGCTCCCAGTGTTATTCCTTTAATCTTGCCCCACTCTTTCTGTCCCTTTTATTTTGTGCAGGTCCTTCAGCTTTTTGACTATGATTCTTCATTTTACTGTAATCTACGTTCCTAAAGTGGAGGGACCACTGTAATGGATTTAAGTTGGTCCAACACCAGTGCGGGTCATATTTAATGAGTTGTGTTTACTCTGGCTGATTAGATCCACATTAATGATAATCTTGATAATATCCTGATTAGACTATACCAGATCTAATAAATTATATGGCAGGTACAGGAAAGAAATGCCACTGAATGTAATTTTATTTTGAACCCACTTTGTAAGCTATTATAATATTTGGCATTTTGGGGTATCACAATTGATATTTAGTAAAGCTAGGTACATCACAGTAGAATACTAAACAAATCAGAGAGCAGCTTTCACAACACAAATGACATCATAATGGCCATCTGCAGGACTGAACCTAGCACTTCAAATCATGGAGAAAACAACAAATTTAAAAGTTATAACAAGACTTCCAGTGACATTACCATGAGCATGGCATCCATATATATATATTTTTTTTTGCTCTGCCCTGGGTCTCTTTAAAATAGTTCCACTGAATGAATAAAAATGGCTTCACCTATTAAATGAACTAGACTGGGTGTAGGGAAGTCCAAGGATACTGCTACCATAGCCAGAATTGCAAGATCATCTCAAAGTGGAAAAAAGAAAGCTGAACAGGTGACTTCTTAATCTGCATTATCTTCTAAAGATCATAATATAGCAGGGGGAGATATCAAAGACACTAGAGATCTTGAACTGGCCATCAACTGAACTGTCCTATCGGTTACACACATTTGAGAAAGCAGTCACCAACTTAAATAAGCATTTGTCAATGCCAGATGTTCACCACTTACATTGCTATTGTATTGGGTCTTGCTTGCACATATTTCTACTATATATTAACTCAGGATAGACCAAAAGACATGCAATATCTCATTTTTAGTGGCGCCCTGCCTTTAAACATTTTTTGATTGTATTTACCCAGGATAGGCCAGCTGAGAGGCAGTGTTTAAGTTTTAGTGGGCTCCTACATTTTGACCTCAAATTTCCAGCAGTTGTTTGATGAACTTGGCAGTAACAATACAGTTATGAGGTAATGTTGGAAAAAGTCAATGTTTCTTTATAACTTAGTTGTTGTTTTTTTCACATGTTGACCTCACATTTTCAACATAGTATTTTTATGAACACTTCTTGTGAACATGACAGGTGTCATTTATAAAATAGTGGCTGAAGCATAATTTTGCACCACAAGTGTGAAAACACATTTGGGCAGGATTTGAAAAGTGGCAGCTGTCACATTTTTGAGGTGGTGTGAGAAAAATGGCTTTGTTAAACATTTGGGTTCAAAATATTGGACATTGCAAAAGTTATGAGTATGTGTTGAAAAACATCAATGGATACTCATAACTTTTTTATATTTTTGCCCCAAAATTTTCAACATAATCCTCATATCACCCTACCGCATGAAAAAGGGTGGAGAAAATTTACAAATCCTGGACAAAGTATGATTTCATGCCAGAAGTGCAAAAACACATTATGGCCAGGATTAGAAAAATGGCAGCAATTGCATTCATGAGGCGGTGTGAAAAATGGCTATGTTGAACATTTGGGGTAAAAATATTGAAAATCACCAAAGTTACAAGCGTGTGTTGAAACTTTTCAATACACACTCATAACTTTATTTTGTTAATATTTTTAACTCAAATTTTTAGCTTAGCCTTCTTATGAAGAAGCAACAGAAAACCAGCACTCCAAACATCAGTTATCAGCAAATTGTTACAGTGTTCTCTTTACCTGTGAGCCATAAAGAAAATTTACAATGGACAAGTGATAAAGGCTCCCAAACCTGGAATACCATCCGCAGCATTTCAAGGTGCAATACCTCTTCACCAGAGGGTATGGCTAACAATCTGAATCATAATGCTTTTATACCCCTTCACACAGGTGTTATTAATGCAAGTCATGATTAGTTAGTGTTATTTTACAACAAAAGAGTGTTCCATTGAAAATAATATGAACAGTGTCCCTCCTCTCATATATCAACTTACAATAAATCAAAAAGAAAATTACATGTGGTGCTCCAACTTGTGCACTGTGTTTCATCTTTGACACCACTAAAATATTTTATACTTTGCCTAAAATTGTCTTACTACTGGATTAATTTAAAGAGAATTCTCTTCCTGTAGAAAAGCTGTCAAGAATTGAATTAAAGTGTAGCACCTCATGTGAAAGTTTGAAAATACACAGCTGTGCAGCAATTCATTTAAAAACATAAGAAACAGTTAACCTTTGGTTCAATGTTTGTGGAATAATGTGTGTTTATTCTGGTGCATACTACTGCATGTTTTGGCTTAACTTTATTCCCATCATTTGTATTATTACTTTAAGCTGGGTAGGTGTAGGAATTTTAAACTGGATAGCTGCATGAATAGAGAGCCCAGCACCAATGAGGGAGAAAGCTCTGGAGAAGGAGAAGGAAGGGATGGATGGTGGGTGATTTTTCCAAACACTAGAAAGAGGGGGCCAGTGAGAGGCTGATTTTTATTACATATGTAGGAGGAGTTATCCCCCCACAGTGAACCTCAGGCTAAGCCCTCCAATTCAATGTTTGTGGAATAATATGTGCTTATGCTTGTGCATATTATGTTTTCACTTAACTCTATTCCCATTGTTAGTATTATTACTTTAAGATGGGTAGGTGTAGGAGCTAAACTGGAGAACTGTAGGAATAGAGAGCCCCAAAATTATGTTTGATAATCTCCTTCAAATCATGGAGAGTATGACCAGAAATGCACAGGAGAGGGGAAAAAAACCCTTGGGGGAACCTCCAAGGACCCATGGTTACTGATCTGCCTGTCCTCTGGGTATAATAAGAGGAGATGATTGAAAATGTTACCATAAGTTTGAAATCTGGATTCAGAATGTAGGTTTTTTAAGCTGATGACTTCCATCTTCTGATCTTCTTTATAATATTGATGGGGATGTTATGTCTTGAAGCTGATGATGCTGCTCCAAGTCTGAAAGAGTTCCCAGAATATGAATAAGGATCCAGTCTCAGCTGATGAAGCAAAAGTCGAATATGGTCTATGAACCATTTTGTAGTCATTGGAGTGTTATATATTGAAGTTAGTAAGGGAAAAGAATGATTTGATCCAGAATGAAAATGCATAAGTTTGTCCAGTTGAGTCACAGGGCACCATTTGTTCTTAGATGGAAATATGGGTATAGAAACTCCTTCATGAAATCAATCCATCTTTGATGAAGGTAAATGCAGTATGTAACAATCTTCTTGCTTTTGAAGGTCCAATATTTTAAGGAATGAAGAGGAGGCAGGAGATGAGATGAAAAATTCCCAGAGTCAAAGAAATCTACAGAAGGCTAAGCCGATAGCGGTGAAAATCATCAAATTGTAATTGGGATCAAAAGGATTAAACTCTAATAAGTCCAAAAGGCATCTCATTAGAGGTCCCTCTTTGGGAAGTCTTTGAGGAATTGTAGATGGAGCAACTCTTTGAAAACCCAACAAAAGAAGTTTTACAGATGGATTGGAAAGGACTGATGGAGCAGAAGGAGCATATTGAGAATGTATAAATTTAATTCCAGCAATGTACTGCTTAATGGTCAATGAGATAAGTGTAAGGTCTTATGGCAAAATTTCATAAATGCTAAAACATGATAAATTGATATGCAAGTAGTGCATGGTGTTTGTGAAGTGCAGAATGAAGCATATTTAGACCAGGCTATAGAACCGGTAGGTCTTGTAGAAGGAGCTAATTTTTCCATATAACTGAGGAAGCTTGGTGCCAGTAGAATTCTACAACATTATAAGATTCAGGAAGGAGGGAGGAGGAGATATCTCTGGATCCACTTCCAGACATAATTTGTGGAATACCTGAAACTGAAATCTAGATAGAGCATCAGCAGCCTCATTGACATGACTGAGTATATGAAAATATTGGATGGCAAAACTATGATGATGTGAGAGCCATATCAACTTCCAAATGAACATCATTATGGAAATGGATGATGAGTGACCTGTGTTGATAATGTCTACCATACTTTGACCGTCTGAAAATAATGAACCTGATTCAAGAGACCATAAATGACCCCATAGAAAGACAACAGCTACTATGGGACAAATTTTGAATAATGAAGAGGTAGAAAAAAATGTAGGAATTGGCAGAATATCAGAAAGCCAAGGGGCAGCATGCCAAATATGGCCAAAAATGGCAGCATATCCATAAGTAAGTGAGGCATCTGTGTAAATCTTACAGAAGAAGTCCAGTGAAGGGTCTTTATAGGACAGAGAACATCCATTCCAGTGAACCAGGAATACATACCACATAACTAAATCCAATTCACTGCAGCAGTAATTTGAGCATGATGTGGAGACTCAAAACTGAAGAAGCCAAATTTAAAAGGTAAGATAAAAATGATGTACCTTGTGGGATGATTCCTCATTGCAAACGTAAGGTAGCCTAGTAGAGAAATTAATTCCCATTTGGTACAAGAAGACCCTGTTGAAAAGGACAGGACTGTATCTTGAATTTAAAGAAGTTTATTGTCAGGTAAGTGTGCTTCCTTCTGTACAGAGTCCAAAATGATGCCAAGAAATTCAAGGAAAGTAGCTGGGCCCAAGGTTTTATCTTTGGCTAGAGGAACATTTAGAGATGTAAAAAACTGAATGGGGGTATATATATACTTTCATCTGGAATGGAGTCTGGTGGATCTATTAAAAGGAAATCATCCAAAAAATGGAGCACAGCTGGTCTATGGTAAACATTGAGTAAAGCCCAACAAAGTGCTTCTGCAAATTGAACAAATAACTTGGGTCTGCTCTTGCATCCAAAAGTAAGTTGGACTGCAACATAATATTGAGTTTCCCAAGACATACCATACAGGTGCCAAAGAGAGGGATGAAAAGGCAGTAGTTTAAAAGCATTTGAAATACTGGCCTTAGAAAGCCATGCTCCTGAACCAAAGTGCTTGATAAGCATAATGGCATCATCTATACGAGTACAGGATAAGGAATACTCATCAGTTGGAATTAATTAATACTGTGCTTGGAAGAAGAATGAGGAGCAGAGAGATCCATAATAAGATCTTTTTTTCCTGAGAACTTCCATGTTGCAATGCCAGTAGGATTAATATAAAAGGTAGGAAATGAAGGCCAAAGTAATGGACCAATGATGAAGTTCATTTGGAGCTCCTTCTGAATCAGTTGCTTAACAATGTCCAGTTCTTGTTATGCAGATTGAAAACTGCAACAAATGCATGATTCAGAAGGAATGACAGCTATGCTGGCATAAAATCCATGCTGAAACCCCAAAAGGAGGTGAGCAACAGCAGTAGAGAAAGGATGAAGACCAATGTATCTGCTAACACGGAGATATCAATTGGAGTTGATGGATGAGAAAGATGTCATTTGGAAGACTTGAGAAATTTAGGGCAAACACAACAAGCATGGGCATCACCACAATAATTGCAGACATGCAGAAATTTACAATCAGAATCATAACAGTCCTGGTCATTGAAATTGTTACAGACAGGATGGTTGCCAAACATCTGGACAAGATGACCAAAAGCATCGTAACGAGCTCTAGAGTTAACAATGGTACAAGTGAATCTAGAAGGGGCTGCAGTCAGTGGAGGAGAAGAAGGTCTGGAGGTCAATGAAGAAATAGTGGATGCAGTTACAACCATGGAACACTGGAGTAAAATGGTTAAAAGAACCACACAGAGAGCAGACATGAGCCTTCTGACTGGCAAAATGGTGACAAAACAGTTAGTTGTTGAGGACTGCCCAGTTCAGTTTGATATTTTAGTGATACAATGTAGCAGTCACCTTCACAGAAAAGGATTTGTGATAGTCAAAAAAGAGTGCACCACCATAGCATGAACTGAGATCCACCATTAGATACAAGTAAGAATCCAATTCTGCATGACAATTGGAAAATGTAGAGCAAAGGACGTCCTGATAAAGACTGAAGGGAAGAAAAAATTCAGAGATTGTCAGCCTGCAAAGGAGGCAGGGGTCTTTGGATTTGAGGAAAACTGTGACATCACCACAGGAAAGGATGCATATGTCTATGAAGTCCTGAGAGGATATTAGGAGGGAAAGCAGATTAAAATCCTTGCCATTGATGATGTTCTTGTGGAGGTGATCTGAGATAAGATGTACTGGAGAAATGACTGGAGTAGAAGGAGCAGGGGATGTATCCAGCATGGCAATAGGAGGAAGAGCAGAACTTGGTACAACGGGAAGAGCAGGAGAAAGAGGATCATTGCTTGGAGAAGGATGGTCATCAGGATCTGGAGCAACTGGAACAGGAGGCAGCTGTATTGATAGATGAGCTTTGAGAGTGGACATGCGGATCTGAAGAGCAGATACAGAGTAAAACTGTGTCATGAAGTCATGGATCTCCAACATTGGAGAAGAAGGTGGCAGAGCCACAGGGACAGGCACTGGAGCCAGCACAGGTTGTAAACTGGAGATATACAGGTCGTAGAGGTCCTTCTTGCGAGCAAAGAGGAGTAAGCAATGCCATGATGGTGAAGCCCTGTAGTCAGATGAGGAACAGTCCAATCAGAAATAGAAAGCCGAGTCTTGGATGTGTGCATCCTACTGGATAGTGGTGCAGGAGGATCAGGTAGAAACTGGAGAAGGATTGACATCAGGATCTGGTAACAGAATATCCAAGGAGGAGGAGGAAGCCATAATAAAGCAGGTCGTAGGAAGGAAGAGGAACCATCTAAGGCAGAGACAAAATCAGGGCAATACAGAGGCCCAAGTAGGTATAAAAGCAGCAAAACATAGGCATTACAGAGCAGCAAGGAAAGCATGGCACTTCCAACCCAGCATGTGAGAATCCAAGGCACCAGCATTAAGGAATACGCAGGGACAGAGTCTGAAACTAAACAGAACACAAGGCACAACAGGCAGGATGATCCTTATCCAATGTGAGGCTGTGCCAGGCATAGGTTATGAGATAAACAGAGGCAGCAAAGATTATCATCCAAGGCTAATCCACTACTGCAAACAGTACAACAGCTGGAGGACAGAGACTTAACGAACAAGCAATGCAAAAACAGGACTCCCATTCCGGCAGACAGAAGCCTACCTTCACTCAATGCCCCAAAGGCAGAGTTAGGAACAGGAACTGCAGAACTGCTGTAGTGTGCTGGGTGAAAGTGAGGAGCTTAAAAAGTGAAGAGAAAGCATGAGAAGCAGCTGGGACAAAAAAAAGGGTGTGGGTAACAAGGTGGCAAGGGAAAGGGGAAGGGACGCAGCAGCCATTGGAGGGGTGGGCAGACAGAAACAAGCAAAGTGATGGTGGGTTTGTTTGTTTTGCTTGTTTTTTTGTTTTTTTCTTTTTGAGGGTGTAGAGTGAAGTGGAGATGGACACAGTTGCCAAGACAGTAGGAGAAAGCAGGAGGCCAGAGAAAGCAGACATGGTGGCTAAAGCAATAGGGGAAAGTTCCAGAAATTACTAGAGTGAAGTCATTCCCAGCAGAAGGATGCAGCAAACTGGCAGTGCTCAAGCACATGCACATGCACACACACACACACACACACACACACACACACACACACACACACACACACACACACACACAGAAGAGGAAACGTCCAAGCCACTACCGGAAGGATGCAGGAAAAGAGATACGCAAGGCACAGACATTCCATAAGGCACCTTGAGGTTTGCCCCACATAGACCTTACCGCAGGAGCACCACAGGGCATAAATTACAAAATGCCTATTGCAGGTTACAAAATGATAAATATAAACTTCCCCGACTCCCAAACTCACAGAAATAATGAAGCTTTTGCCTTGAACTGCATGTTTACAAGTTATACAGCATTTGCAAGGGTAAAAGCCTAGCATTTTTTTATTGAGCCAGCTACTCTGTATCTTGTCACTCTTAAACTCATTATGTACGAGCATATTTCTAAGGCTTTTCCTTTTGCAAACAGTGATCAAAGGCCCCACATCTGAAATCTGTCTAAGATCCCTGTCAGTTCCTAATAGATGCCAATGTTGTTGAATTATTGTTCTAAGGTCCATTGAGAGCAGACTGTACCAGGAGACAAAGGTTACTTTCTCAACTCCTCCACATGTTCCTTGTAACTGATGAGATCCCATCTATCCAAAGTGGCTACTCTTGCAAGGGCATGCTGCAAGGTCTGTTCTGCATATCCTCTATTTCTCAATCTTTGGAAAAGCTCATCTTCTGCTGAATTGAAAACTTCAGTATTAGAACAATTACACTTTAGTCTAATTAATTGCCCATATGGTAAATTCTCAATGGTGTGTATAGTATGTGCACTACGAGTGTGCAAGATACTGTTTCCTGCAGTGTTTTTGTGATAAACCTTTGGTATTGATGACAACGCCAGGGGTACTTACCAAGGTAATGTCTAGGAATTTAATAGAGACAACATCACAATGAGATATAAACCAGAGCCCCAAATCATTACAGGTGATATACTTAACAAAATCATACATATCTTGCTCTGGTCCCTCCTAAACAGTCAGAATATAGTATATGGTTAGGGTTTATTGTGGCTAAAAAGCAATGGCTTTCCAAAAGTTGTTGTAGGACAGTTCAAAAGTCAAGAAAAGTTGTTGTAGTATCATTCTGATGTCACAATGATTTTACAACAACTTTCCTCCCTTGAGTTGTTACCTGACTGGCTAAAGCAGCTCAGTGTTCAAAAAACAAATGTGGCAAAATGGCGGCACCGCTTAGCGAGCTGAGGAGCAAGTGTTTCACGAAGATAGTTTGGACACAAACTGCCATAGTCAGCTCCGTGTGTCCAAACTATCAGTTTGAAATTTTTCTTATTTTTTAAATAATCAGCACTTTCGAATGCCAGGTGGTGAGCTGAACCGTAGCGAGGACCTGAAGCAAAATGGGACTGCAGCGACAACGGGGAGCAAGCGGGTGTGTGAACACAAGGTACGAAACCTTGTATTTCAACTGTAGACATTTCTGGGAACCATATGCTATATAAATTAGTATGTAGGTGACCATGCATGACAAGGCTTTGTTTCTATCTGGGATGTGATGATTCAAATGGACCTCTAGAAACCCCTCTCGAGGTCTGTATGACATCATCACGCCCCCGATGGAAATAATCTTGTTGTGTATGGTCACCCACACTATTCTATATATCTTCAATGAAAGTGTAAATGCCTTTAATGTTTGCACTGAAGGATTAAGACAGGGATCAAAATGTACCCTCCCCACCAACCCATAAGAGGTTCTCTATAGGAGGGGGCAACTGAGAACCCATTGCAGTTACCCTATTTTTGCAAGTAAAACTTGCCGTCAAACATGAAAAAATTGCCTTTTAGAATGAGATCCAATGCTAAACAAATGAAGGGCACTGGGTATTGCAGAAATGAGTTTTCTGATAGCAATTTTACCTCTTCAATGCCTGCTTCATGTTCAATTACTATCATTAGCCACCTATACTACTCATGCCATACAAAATCCTCAAAACTTTGCAATATTACTGTGCTGTCCCTAGTACTGGACCATAACTTTACCACCTCCAGCTGTAAACAGTTATCAATAAATGAAGCAAAAGGCTCCATAAATGATCCATTGCCTGAAATAATCAGCCAGACAGTGGGGGGGGATGGTGTTTACTGTCTATATGAATCTTCAGTGTAAACACTGGGACAATGGGAAATTCACAATTTAGAAACTCAAACTCTGTGTCATTAATCCAACCCTCCTGCAAGAATGAAGTAAGGAATGATTCTAATTTTTCTTTAAAAACATACCATAGGATTTTGTTAAAGTGGTTTATAAGTTTCAAAATCTGATAACTGCCTGATGGCTTCCTGGCAGTAATATTCTTCATCTAAAACCATTACTTGGGGGCGTGGTTAGTGCTCGTCTAAGATGGCGACTTAATCGAGTAGCTCCTGTTGCACGGGGCCTAGTACCCGGGAGTTATACCCTTTGGGAAGGATTCACATCTAAAAAATAACGGACCAGGCAGCTGAAACTCGGCACTACTGAAACGGGAACTTTGGATTCCGGGGACATTCAGCAAAGCGGATTGCGAGTGAGAGATTCGTATCCCAGCTATCCGTGCTGTACATGATGGCGCAGTCAGCAAATGAGTGAGAGGAGCCCTCGATACGGGAAATGTTTGCATTGATCATGGCAAGTATAGACAACCTCACACTGGCAGCTAACAATTCCACTTTTGCTATTCAGCAAATTAATGTACGTGTGGACACAGTGGAACAAAGGGTAAATACACAGGAGGACTCACTTCTCAACTATTTGGCCTCTAATGAGAGACCAGGCAGCTAAGATTAATCAGCTGCAAGATAAAGTGGAAGAGCTGGAGAATAGGGTAGGCAGCAATAATTTGCGCCTACTGGGACTTCTTCCGGAGGCTGTGAGGAAGGGAAGGTTTTGCCATTTCTACAACAGGTACTGCCAGAAATCTTGAAGCTCCCTGATGGCATTAAAATTACAATGGAGCGTGCTCACCGTACGGCCCAGCCTAGGCCTGCCCAGGGAACATCCTCACCCCATCCTGGTTCGAATTCTGAATTTTGCTGAAAAGAGGCAATACAGACTAGTGAGAGAGCTCAGACAGCTACAGTGGCAAGGAATAGGATCATGATTTTCAAGATTATTGAAGGAATTGGCAGCTCAGCATAAAGCTTTCACTGAAGTCAGGAAGCTACAGCACTTAAAGATCCCTTTCACTCTAAGGTCCCTGGCCACACTGCAAATTTCTATGAATGGTACAATTCAGCAATTTTCATCTTCAGAGGTGCTCTGGACTATATTGCCAATTCCTCCCTAGAGGTTTGATTTCCCAGTCTTCTAGTCAGGCTGAAAATGTCCAGAGTATCCCCATTTCAGCTGCTGTTACTACAGTTACCTCTTCTCAGTCGGTACCACTGGTGGGATTAGAACCCAGGAACTTGAAAGTATGGAAGAGGCCTCCATCTTCCCCGCATACTAAAAGGACCATCCACAGGAAAGGAAGAGCAGCACTGACAACCTGACTTCTCCCCCCCCAGATACACAGGGAGAAGTTCAGATAGAATATGTTAGTCCTTACTTTGCCAAAAACCGGTTTGCGATTCTGAACGATTTCCCTGATGAAGAAGGTTGTGAAGCAATGGACAGTGGGGGGTCAGACGGGTCATTCGGGTGGAAGTTTTTAGGAAGACCCTCTTAAGGACTGCCTTCAGGGCATGGACAGTGCCACAGCAAGTATATCATCGGACTTTCTGGCCCCAGGTCAATCTACGGATCAAGAACCAGAAGAGGGAAAGCAGCCGAAAATTTCATGAGCAGCTGGACTTTTTTCCTTGGATTATACTGTTTAATGTTAGATAAGTATCTGAATTGCTGTTAGTCTAATGTTGTAGTATTGCGGGGGGGTTTCCTAGGTGTGGTTTCCTTAAGTTATACTTGGGGGTAGTGTTTTTCAGAAGGTTTTATGTCAGCTACCATTGGTGGCCCATTTGGGGGGTATAGGCTGGGGTAGAAGGGGAATGAATACATAAACATATAATGTGGGTGGTACATCTGAGGCTAAGGGATGTTTGAATATCCTCCTGTTGTAGTGCAGATCCCCGGGGGTGTGATCTATCCCCCCCATCTTCCTTCCCTGCTTGTTTTCTATAGGAGGAAGTTTATTATCTCTGTTAGGACAGTACCTCACCCTTCGTAGCATTTTGCCTCAAGGGCCTAATGGGAGGGAATAAGTGACTCAATGTGACCCTATCGGTGATATGTAGAACTTAACATTGCCAGAGTGGTCCTATCGGTTTCGTAGTAAGTGGTAATGATCAAGATGTACCACATAGTTTTACTCAGAATATGCAGTACATGGCTTGGTATATAGGTAGGCCCTAAGGATGGTTGGTAAAGATTCATTAGTAAGAAAAATGGTTAGGGATTGTTAGAAGCTCAGTTAGGGGGGATGTCCTATAGTATGTTCTGCAGACATGAAGTTGGTACAAGGGGGTCCTGAGTTTCCCATTAGCAGCAGAGCAATAACTGGTCCTAGGTTTCGGTCACAGGACTAGTACCCCCCCCCCGCTTGAGGGGACTGTAGGCAGATCCGTAGCAGGCTCTAGTAAGTGCGGATTTTGTCTCTTGCTTTTGTCCCATTTTAGAGAAGTTTGATATATGCTCCATAGTAGATAGGGATCTTCTTCCTTTTGAGAAATACCTGGTTCCCCCAGGACCGAGAGGATATACCATTGGCTAGGTCTCTAGCCGGCTTAATCCTACCGGTTCCTCTAATAGTAGTAGGTAGTTTGTTTGCTTGGTTGTTATTTAGATGGTGTAGTAGTATAGAGTAGTTGTAGTTAGGTTAGCTAATCCCCGCCTACTGTTGGGGTATGTGTTTGCCCTGATTGGTACAAGGACTTTTCGTATCTGGCATATAGACAGATTCAGTTTTATTAATAGTTTAGACTAAGGTACATTGAGGAGGGTAACAAAATGGCTGATATTGTGATGCATACCTGGAATGTCCATGGGTTAAATTCTCCGATTAAACGGAAGAAAGTTCTCGCATACCTGAAACGTAAACGTTCTCAAGTGGCCTTTCTCCAGGAGACTAAGTTTACTGGGGAAGATCATACCCGTATGATGAAGGATTGGGTTGGCCAGCAAGTGTACTCTAATGCCTTGACCAGGAAACATGGAGTCCAGATTTTGGTGCACAAGTCCCTTCCTTGGAAGTTAACCCAGACACGTGCAGATTCTGATGGCAGATGGGTTATGGCTATGTATAACACTCCCACAGGTTTAATTACTGTATGTAATGTATATGCCCCCCAATGAGGATGCCCCACTTTTTTTTCATAAGCTGGCAGAAGTAACACTAGAATTTAACCCTCCGGACTGTCCGCTACTCATTGGTGGGGATTTTAATCTGACCTTGATGCCTATGTTGGATAGAAATGATGGGGGGAAAGAGGCACATCCTAGAAGTGTGAAGGATCTCCATCAAATGCTGTCTGACCAGGGGTTAGTAGATCTCTGGAGATTGTTCCACCCTAGAACTAGAGACTACACATTTCATTCTGTTCCCAATGATTCATATAGTAGGCTTGATTTCTGGCTAGGCTCAGCTAATCTGACTACTAAAACTTTGGAGGTTTCAATTTTCCCTTGTTGTGTCTCTGATCATGCTTTAGTCCAGCTCCTATTACAATGGGACCCAGTGGCCCCCCCAACTAAACAGTGGAGACTGGACCCACTTCTGGTACAGGACCCCGAGTTCACCCCTTGGCTCATTAAGGAGGCTTCTCTTTTCCTTTCAGAAAACCCTATTGATGACACCTCTGCCTGTACAACTTGGGAGGCTTTTAAAGCCACATTGCGTGGTAGCATTATGGGGTTTTCGACTGCTAGACGCAGACAAAGAGAAGCTCAGCTGCTTCATCTTCAGCGGAAACTGGCTGATGCGGAGAGTAAGTTTAAGTCGCTGCCTTCTCCCAATATTCATTCGCCCATAGGGAAATCTATGTTAGCCATTCGGTTTGAAATTAATCAGATCATGAATAGGAAAGTGGAAGCTGCTATTTTACGTCTTAAACATACGTTTTGGGAAGGGGGTAAAGGGGCAAGGCACTTGCATACCAGTTAAGGAAACAGCAGGCTAGCAGATTTATCCCTGGCCTAAAAACAATCTAGGCTCATTATGTACCTCTGCAGGGATATTAATGAGATTATGTCTGCATTTATACAAAGTTATATTGCTCACTCATACTAATCATATTTTGGACACTCAGGGCTTCTTAAATTCTCTAAGTTTGCCTAAGCTGCAGAGCCAGCACACAAAAGGGTTAGATCTCCCTATTTCAAAGGAAGAACTGATTGTAGCTATTCAGGACTTAAAAAAGGGAAAATCTCCGGGTAATGATGGGTACCCCACAGAATTTTATCAGACTCTGGGCCATATTATCTATCCCCTTTTGATTCAGGTCTTTCAGGAGGTCGAAATTAAGGGTGCATTTCCACCCTCTATGCGGGAGGCAACTATAGTTGTGATTCCCAAGAAAGGTAAGGACTCCACGAATTCGGGAAATTACCGCCCTATTTCACTTATAAATTTGGACAGTAAACTTTATGCTAAAATCCTGGCCTACAGACTCAGTCCTTTGTTGGCTGAATTGATACACCCATCACAAGTGGGATTTATACCGGGCAGACATAGTTCAGATCATTTAAGAACCCTGATGAATTTGATTCCTCTGGCCAGGTCTCTTCACACCCCTGCGGCTGCCATTACGGTGGATTTTGAAAAGGCATTTGAATCAGTGGAATGGGACTATCTATATCTGACCCTTGCTCATTTTGGGATTGGGAACACCTTTCTCTCAAGAATAAAAGCTATATATGGAGCCCCTTTTGCCAGAGTCAATACTAACTCAACCCTTTTCCCAACCTTTTCCTTTGGGTAGAGGGACGAGGCAAGGTTACCCGCTCTCTCCCTTACTTTTTGTCTTGGCAATAGAACCGTTGGCCTCGGCCATTCGCAATCACCCAATGATTAACGGTCTGACAGTGGGGAATATATCCTGTGTAAGTTTTATGTATGCTGACGACCTTCTCCTTTTGCTGGAGGATGCTCATACCGCTATCCCCCTGCTTCTTGATTTGCTAGAAGAATTCTCTAAGCATTCCTGCCTTCGGCTGAATTGGCACAAGACAGAGATACTCCCCTGAATGAGTACTGTGTTCAGCAGGACAAGGCTGGGGGAGCTAGTTTGGCTCCAGGAGGATCACGTATTTGGGTATTTTCTCACTCCCTCTCTAGAGGTTATATGGCAGGCCAATATACAACCCTTTCTCTCCTCACTGAAGACAGATTTCGATAGATGTAGGTTACTTAAACTAACTCTTGCTGGGAAAGTGGCGGCAGTGACTATGATTGCTGCACCCAAACTATTTTATCTCCTGAGACATTTACTGGTCCCTTTACCTGCACAGTGGTTTCAGAGTATTGATAAAGTAATTGAGGATTTTTTATGGGAGGGATCTAAACCTAGGTTCAGTCTGCTAAATTAAGATCACACTGGCGGCAGGGGAGGTGGAACCTCCCGTGGTTAGAACCACCGGGCCTTTCTTTTAGCTCAAACGATTAACTGGGCTCGACCTCTTTCCACTCTTTCACCGCAATGGGTGCAGCTAGAGACAGATATTGCAGGGTTGTGTCCTCCCTTATCTCTTCTAGTACAGAAGGATAATCCCAAAAAAGCTAAGGTTAATAAGTTTGGGATAGAGTGTATGTCCCTACAATAGATTCGCCAGGAGAAACTGGGTTAGCTATCATCGTAGACTTAATCTTGCACCTCTTCCTCTTCCTATGTGCCTATTTGGCACTATCCAGACATTACCATAGGTGGCAGCAAAATTATGTGGGGACATTGGGCAGCATTGGGTATCACCAAGCTAGGAGACCTGTGGACCTCCGATCATAAGAATATCCAGACATTTCAGTCTCTAAGACAGCAATAGGGAATCCCAGCAGAGGATTTCTGGAGATATCTCCACATCAAGGATGTTATCAGGCAGCTTCTGCATTCTCCTTTGAGTAGTGTTCAACCATCACCATTGGTTAAGTGGATGTCTTGCACTAAGGGTCTTGCGGGTCAGTTGTATGCTACCCTGCGTGATACCCTTCCATCTCAATCTGAGACAGTGAGGCTTAGATGGGAGAAGATGTTGCAGACCCTATATCCTCTGAGGCTTGGGATAAAGCCTGGGTAGATGTTCACTCCTGGTTTACCGATGCCAAATCGAGACTAATTCAAAATAAAATCGCACACTCTTGGTATAGAATTCCAGTCGTTCTATATAGAGCTAAAGTAGTAGATAGGGATAATTGCTGGAGGTGTCAACAGCCGGGGGGAGATCTATTGCACATATTGTGGACATGCCCCAAGATCCAACCTCTCTGGCAAGAGATTCTGGTTCTGGCTTCTCGGGTTCTCCAACAGACCATTCCCATATGCCCACTTTTTTGTATCTTGGGGTTAAGCGGGGTAATGCCTAAATTGTCACCGTTAAAATTGAGATGGCTGGCCTTGTTAGCGTTACAAACCAAAAGAGCTATATTAAGCCAGTGGAGGACCATGGTGATCCCTGTGGTAACAGTAATAATGGGGTCTTTGGCTACTCTGGCCAAACTGGATAAGATATCCCACCTACAGAAATCCAAATTATCCTCTTTCACAGCCTTTTGGGACCCATACCTGAGATACTTGGTGCAAGTTCCTCCTCCAGCAGGAATAGGGTGATCATCCTTGGTTTCTCCTCTGATGGTTGTATATGTAGTTAGTTGAGGTGGGATTCGAACAAAGGTAATGGTAATGGTACCCCATGTCGTGGGGGATGTGATATTCCCAGAACTATAACTGCTATGATTGACTGTGTCTGGTCTGGTGGACATACCGAAGTTATTTTAGGAGTACAGATTTAAGCTTGGGATATTTTGGTATCTTTACAGGAACGGGTTGGTCCTTGCAGAACATATCTATACTCTATGTCACAGTGTTTTGAATGCCTTGAAAAGGAACACCCCCTGGCGGCAAGTATAAAATTACTTCTGTAGAGTAGTATGTCCGGCATTGTGAAGGATCTGATCCAATCCAAAGCTTTGGTAAGTACTCTTTATATGTTTGATATTGGGAGGTTATGGGGTACCCGGGGAGTGCTCGACTTAATTCTGAGGTATGTTTTTACATAATAGAGCATGTAACCCAGTTGCAATACAGCAGTCTTTATTCTGTGAGCTGCAATGTTCCGTATATATAGTTTACTCTTAGGTTATACTTTGCTGTCTTCATATGACAACTAGATCGGTATACCACCCCAGCATTTGTGGGCGGGCTTGGTTGTACTTTTACAATTGATCACTGTATTTTGTAATGTGACCTTATGTTTTGTTTTATGTTTTGAAACATTAATAAAAATTATTACAACAAAACCATTACTTTCCTTCCCTTGTCAGAGGGTTTGACAATGACATCATCCATTGCTTGTAATTCAGGAGACCCCAGAGACCCAGATAAGTACAGGCCAACCTCCTTACTCACCCCCCCCCCCATCAAAACTGTTGGAGAAATTAGTAAATTGCCAACTTAGAAGCTACATTGATACCTCAAATCTGCTAAACCCTGTGCAATCAGGCTTTAGGCCATGCCATAGTACAATCACAGCTCTGGCTAAAGTCACAAATGACTGGCTGAGAACCACTGACTTAAAGAATAACTTATGCATGGTACTCCTTGACTTAAGCAAGGCCTTCGATAACATCAACCATGCATTGCTCTCAGTTACTCTCTGCAACACTGGTCTGGATGCACCTTCCCTAAAATGGTTCTCATGCTGCATGGCAGAGCAGATGCAGCAAGTGAAAGCAGTAGGTCTCTCCACTCTAAAACAGATTAGCAGCGACGTACCTCATGGCTCTATCTAGGCCCTTACTTTTCTCACTTTATATCAAAAACCTCGACCGTGGAATCAGACTTTCCAGTGTACATCTCTTTGCGGATGACACGGGCCTTTACACTGCCAGGCCTACTCCCAAAAGTGCCTGCTCGGACTTGTAGGCAGATTTCTTTACACTACAACAAAACCTCCTGAGTCAAAAGCTCCTACTGAATGCCAAAAAGACCAAGGTTATGCTGTTATCCCCAATGACCAAGTCCATAAACTCCCTTAAGCATGACAATATTCCCACTATCACCACCCTGCTTAGCGAGTCACTTGACTATGTGACCAAGTTCAAGTACATAGATATGTGGATTGACAACAGACTTTCTTTTGCTGATCATACAGATGAGCTCTCAAAAATACTTAGACAGAGGCTTGGAATTTTTTTAGAATCAAGCATCTACTTACCCAGGAGGCTAGAAAAAGCTTACTACAAACAATGTTCCTAGCTATCTTGGACTATGCAGACATCCTGTATGGCCAAGTTCCAAAAACCACCCTATCTAAGCTTGACACCCTTAATCATAGGGCCTTACAGCAGGCATATAATACCCATAATTGTGTACTTTATTTCACGGTGGGATGGACTTCACTTACATTCAGAAGGCAAAGGAATGCTATACTATGGACCTATAGATCTATATCCAAGATGCTACCCTCCTACATTTCTGACTGTCTGCCCTCCTACACCTTACGAAACTGTGTCTTGAGAAGCCGTTTGTACATCTCACTAGCTGTGCCTTAAGTCTTTTCCCATTTTGGCAGAGCATCCTTCAGCTATGTGCTGTCCCAGCTGTGGAACAACATCCAGAAATCCATAAAATTAGTGCATCCTATTGGTTTTGTGGAATTCAAGTCACCCTATTTGAGATACTTCTTGGAGCCTTGTCAGTGCCCTCCCTATTGCTAAACTGTATCCATACATTGCTGTTCTTACAGTCAACCTCCTACACTTTCTATCCTCTCGTTAGAATTACCCTAAGCCATGTTCCTGGATTCATTCTTGCTTTCTACTTGCTGCTGAGCCCCCAGCTTGCAGTGTCACTAGCATTAATTCTGCTCTACTAGAGCTATCAGTGTCTAAAATGACTGGTTCATCACATTGGTGCTGACTTGCTTCTACCTCTGGAAACATAGAAGTTGACAGCAGATAAGGACAGCAAAGCCAATCCAGTCTGCCCATGTCTTTTTCTGCTTTATGAATGTGCCATCAGGCTTTGCCCTGTCAATGGCCTATCTATTCATACTCATCAGTATTGCTCCCTTATGCCTACCCCATGCCTGTTTGAAGCCCTGCACTGTATTCATATCCACCACTTCCTGAGGTAGGCTGTTCCCATGCATCCACCACCATTTCTGTGAAAAAGAACTTCCTTACATTACCCCTTAATCGCCCTCCCTCTAATCTCACACTGTGTCCTCTGTCCTACAATTTTTCTTATATTGAAACATGTTAGAATCTTTCACCTTGTTAATGCCCTTAAGGTGTTTGAATGTTTCGATCATATCTCCTCTCTCCCTCCTTTGTTCTAGGGTATACATATTGAGCTTCATTAATCTGTCCTCATATGTTTCCTGATGCAGTCCCTGCACCATTTTGGTTGCCCTTCTCTGGACTGCCTCAATTTGTTTAATGTCCTTGTGAAGGAATGGCCTCCAGTACTGCACACAGTACTCCAGATGGGGCCTAACCAGTGTCTTGTATGACGGATTATTACCTCCCTCTTCCGACTTGTGATACCCCTACTAATACATCCCGACATTTCTCTAGCCTTACCTACTGCTTTAGTGGTCTGCTTGAATGATTTCAGGTCATCGATGATGATGACACCCAAGCCTCTTTCTTCCCTTGTGACTGCCAGCAACTCCCCTCCCAGCCTATAGGTGGCTTCAGGGTTTCTCTTCCCTATGTGCGTGATCTTGCACTTCTTTGCGTTAAACTCCAGTTGCCACTCTTCCAACCATTTTGCTAGTTTATCCAGATCTCTTCTCATTCTGTCCACTCCATCTGGATCATCTACTCTGTTGCAGATTTTGGTGTCATCTGCAAACAGACACACCTTACCCTCCAGCCCTCCTGCAATGTTACTGATGAAGATATTGAAGAGGACTGGCCCCAGGACTGATCCCTGAGGTACCCCACTTGTGACTTGCATCTCTTCTGACTGTATACTATTTACCACCACTCTCTGTTTTCTGCCCGTCAACCAGTTTGCCACCCAGTTGACCAAGTTCTGACCCAACCCGAGCCTACCCAGCTTATTAATCAATCTTCTATGTGGAACAGTATTAAAAGCTTTGCTGATGTCAAGGTAGGTGACATCAACTGCTCCCTCTTGGTCCACCACTCTGGTTACCCAGTCAAAGAAATCTAAGAGATTAGTTTGACAGGACCTCCTTTTGTAAACCCATGCTGTTTTAGATCCTGTGCTCCTGTGGATTCCAGGTGTTGCACTATCCTTTCCTTAAGGAGTGCCTCCATAATCTTGCCCTCTACTGAGGTAAGACTGACTGTTCTGTAGTTCTCTGCCTCCTCCCTGCTACCACTCTTGTGGAGCGGAGTTACATGAGCTCATCTCCAGTCTACTGGGACCTCTCTTGTGCTGAGAGACTCACTAAACAGTTCTGATAATGGCTCTGCTAGTTCCACCCTTAGCTCCTTTAGTACCCTGGGATGTATGCTATCAGGTCCCATTGTCTTGTCCACCCTGAGCTTATCAAGCTTTTGTAGGACTCTTTCTTTTGTGAAGGACTAGAGCACACCTCCATCCCCCCTGTGTCCATGGTGCTGAGCTGTAGGCCCTGTCCTACCTTCTCTTCAGCAAATACTGAGCAGAAGTATCTATTTAGGATAGATGCTTTTACATGGTCCTCCTCCTCAGATGCTCCCTTATCCCCTTTGATCTTAGCAATGCCCCCTCTGGGCTTTCTCCTTTCACTAATGTATCTATAGAAAGTCTTGTCACCTTCTTTTATTTTTGTGCTACTGTTTCCTCAGTTTGGGCCTTTGCCTGCCTGACTGCATTCCCTGCTTTCCTTAGGGAAGAATGGTATGCCTCCCTATCTTCATCCTGCTGCATTCCCTTATATTTCCTGAAGGCCTGCCTTTTGGCTCTGACCTTTTCTGCTACTGTTTTTGGGAACCAAAGCAGTTTCCTTCTTCTTTTGCACTTCCTTTTCTCTCTAACACAATGGGATGTTGTTTCAAGTATTGCATCTTTAATGCTTGCCCACTTTGCCTGTACCCCTTCACCTGTATTTCTTTTTGCCAGGGCTAGCTTAACTCTGTTGGCCATCTTATCAAAGTCAGCTCCTCTGAAGTCCCATATTTTTGCCTTGGAATGAGATGATTTAATTCTAGTGGCAAAATTGAACCATACTATGTGATGGTCACTGGCCCCCAGGTGACCTTCTACCTGGAGATCTGTGATCCTTTCCCTTTAGTCAGTACTAGATTTAGGATAGCCCTGTCTCTTGTGGGTTGTTGTACCAGTTATTTGTGTCCCTCCCCCTGCAGAGAATCCACCATGTGTCTAGTTCTGGCAGATGTTCCTGCTGGTATTGACCAATCTGTATCTGGCATGTTGAAGTCTCCCATTATCAGAACATCTCCTTTAGCCATCATGATTTGTATATCTTCTAACAGTAATGTGTCTATGTCCTCCCCCGGTCTAGAAGCCTGTACACAACTCCAATTCATATGGCTGTCCCATTTCCTGTTTCCAGGGTGACCCACAGTTCTTCTAGCTCCTTATGTGTATTCTGAATTTGTGTAGCTTTGATATTTTTATTAACATAAAGGGCCACTCCAGCCCCCTTTGTTGTACCTCAGTCTCTTCTGAACAGTACATAGCAAGGTACTGAAGTCTCCCATTTGTGGTTACTGGTAGACCATGTCTCCCTAATGGCTACTATGTCCAGTTTAGCCTCTGTCATTATTGACTGCAGGTCTGGGATCTTGTTTCCCAGACTGTGAGCATTTGTGTACATGATTTTCCATTGGCCAGATTTCAGTGTGTTAGTTGTTGGGTGATGTCTGGCGTTTTACCCTGTGTGTCGTATAGGGAGCCGGACCTTTTTCCTTAACTGGTGATGCAAATGAACTACAAACATGCTGAACTCCTGTTTGACCACTAGCTGAGGGAGGAGGGGTGTTCTTCCCATTCAACATGTGGAGAGCTGAACCCCTCTCCAGATTTGCTAGTTTAAATATTCTGCAAAAATGTCAAATTCTCTGCTGTACTGTTTACTGGGATGAGGCTTCACCTTATGACATGAACTTATTGATTTTCCCTGTACCTTGTTTTTATTGCTATGTATTGTGTTACTGTGTCCATTTGTGCTATATGTTCTATTCTGCCACTGTATTATTTATTCTGTACCTACCAGGCCCTCCTTGAAAATCAGTTTGCTCAATGGAGTTTTACCTGGCTAAAGACTGATTGATTGATTGCTTGATTAATTCTTTCAAGGCATTTTGTTTAGTCTCTGAAAAATTGCCCCAGTGTTGTTTTTCTACACACCTTTTAATTGCAGCTGTCACTTCTTTAAATACAACATCCAGAAATACCTTTGTTGACTCACTGCAAAAATTTGAAGGGGTGAAGGTGGATTTCTTTTTAAGCACTGGTTTTGACGCTGCCTGAGAGATATGGTCTGTAGCAACCCCCATTTCCAATGTTGCATCAGACTCATTACTAATTATGGCCTGATTATCAGCTGCATTTAGTAACTGTAGCAGTTCTGTATCTGTGATTACATCCAAAATTGGGTGGTTTAACAATGGCTCATTGCCCTCATTACTAATGTTATTACCTTGACCCAGTACTGTTTCATTATCATCTTTAGCAAAATATTTCTTTAGGTTTAATTTACAAAATAATTTGAACAAATCACAGTATATTTCAAATTCATTTTCATTACGTCCAGGTACAAATGATAGTCCATAACTCAAAATATTTAATTGTTATTCAGTTAATGCTCTTTTGGACAAATTAAGGACAGCTAGTTTTTGTTCTTCCACAGTCACATTCTGATTAATCAATTGTTTTGTCTTGTTTGTTTCTTGCCGTCAGCACCTTTCTGTCTTTTTTTTTTAAGAATGTGAATGTGATGGACCACTACCATTATTTTATGCCACAAGTGCAAAAACACATTTTGGCCAGGATTTGAAAAATGGCAGCTATCACACTCATGAGGTGGTGTAAAAAAATGGCTTTGTTGAACATTTTGGGAAAAAATATTGAAAATGACAAAAGTTACAAGTCTGCGATTACAATTTTCAATGTACACTCATAACTTTGTTGTTTTTTAAATATTTTTAACCCAAATTTTCAGCATTGCCTTCTTATAACCCCACCTCATGAACAAGGCCAGAGAAAACTTTCAAATTCTGCCCAAAAGGGGTTTTCAAGCAGTGACCATGGAATCAACTTTCATGAAGGGTTTGTATCATTTCACTGCTATTGTTCATGAGGAGGGGTCCCAAGAAAGCCATGTTGAAAATTTGGGGGAAAATATTTAAAAATTACGAAGTTATGAGGACAGGTTCAAAACCCATTGAAATACATTGAACTGCATACCTGATTTAATCAGTTTGTGGTCCTGCATTGAAGAGTGAAGATGTGTCTCCAGTCCAGGGAGAATTACAGCATTGGGCCCCCTGTAGGTAAGTTAGGGATGTGGGGTGGTGGGTGCTGAGTGGGAGGGTTGGTGGGGAGAGGGTAATGGTGGTTGCACTAGACATCGATGGACAGTTTTATGTTTTACAAGGAATATAAAAAAAGACTATAAGGGATGGTTTTCCTTATTTCAGGTACTGACACAGGGGATTTGGCACCCTGGTGTTAGTGTTTGTTTGGTGACATTGGGGGTGGGCTCCCCAGTGTTGCACAATGGAAAACTGGAGGAGTGGGGGGGTAGCAGTTGGCACAGGGGATTGGGCACCCCGGTGTCAGAAACTTAAAAAAGAAGGGACAGAAGGGATTTAGGGACAGTTTTCTTACATTTTGTGGCAGCAGGGATGGGCTCCTCAGTGTCTCACAGTGAAAATGGGTGGGGTGGGGGTAGTGAACAGCACTGGGGATTGGGCACCCCAGTATCAGAAGATTAGAAAGGTGTGGGAGGGATTATAGGATGGTTTTCTTTATTTCAGATTATGTTGGGGAGGAGCCCCACCACAGGCTGATCATGATGTGATCAGCTCCGCTTTCTGGATGGTGTTATGCAGATCAAAGAAAGAGGTGCCAAATAATTGGGCCTTTGAACTGCATGAAGTTTTTGCCCTGAAGGACCAGAACAGTGTCATAATCAGGCTGGCTAATGACTGGTCTGACATTGATGAGCCCCTTACAGACTGCCCTGCACTGGATGGACAGTGACACACTTCTGAAAACTCACTCTCATAGCAATATGTTCCCACTCGACCTAACTACAACGTCTCCTCCTCCTTGTTGGTCTAAAACACAAGAGCCAGGATATTCAAAGGGGTTGTGCCTAGCGCATCTGAGTTGCACTGGTACAACTCCGCATTGCACCCCAGTGGGGTATTGAAAAGGCTGCCCAGTGCAGCACAAATCCCAATGCGCTGGTGCACAATGTAATCCTATGCGGTGCAGAAGCAGGGAGCGTGCCCATGCATATGCAACACATCCTGATATTCAGCCCAGGATGTGCGGCACATATGCTGGCGCAACCCCTACATGCACTGCTCACTGGTGCTCAAAGTTGAGCTGTAAAATGGAGGTTCAAAAGCTGGCCACCCACAGGTGGCTGGCTGTATTGCAAGGCACAACACAACAGCTGACAGCCATGGGTGGCCACCCGCCCAGTGGGAACACTGTCCAAAAGCACCCGGACCCCTTGGTGGTCAAGTGAATGCCCTTCCCACCCTATATGCCCAATCATGGGCTCCTGTATTATGTGACTAACCCCTGGTGGACTAGCTTTCTCCCCACTGCCCAATCATGGGCAACTGTATTAAAAGAACATGTCCTGGTGGTCTAGTGGTCCCACCACTGACTGATCGTGGGCATCAGTAATAATAAACCGTTTCCTGGTGGTCTAATGGTCCCCTTGCTGTCTGATCGTGGGCTGTTCTAAATGCAGAATGTAGCCTGGTGGTCAGTGGTGCTCCCCTCCCCACCCCCACAGGGCCCCGGCCACCCTCGCCCCCCATTGGCGGGTGGCATCACTCTCCTGCATACCACCTGGCCACCTGCAGCATAACAGCATACAGTATGATCTGTACACCTATTGGTCACAGTGTGAACCAATGGAGCTTACAGACCATACTGTATTACACAAGACCAGATATGAATGAACATGTTCATTCACATATCTAGTTCTGTGTAATACAGTATGGTCTGCAAGCCTTTGGTCCACACTGTGGACCATAACAGGCCAGGATCATACTGTATGCCATCATTTGGCAGGTGGCCAGTGGTATGTGGTGATACTGCCGCCTCGCCGATGATTGAGGGTGCCGGGTGGCCGGGGTCCTTTATGGAGGGTGGGAGGAGGGGTACCACTGACCACCAGGCTATCCTGCATGTACAACAGCCTGTGATCGGGCAGCGGGTGTACCGCTAGACCACCAGGGGTTCGTCATTTATTACAGAAGCCTGTGATCAGGCATACGGGAGGGAGGGGGTCCACTAGACCACTAGGATTCTATTTCCACACACTACAGCCCACAATTGGGCAGTGGAGAGAACCGCTAGACCACCAGGTTACAATATATTTCTACTACTGCCCACAATTGGGCACATGGGAGGGGGGAACTACACTAGCCCACCAGGGAGCCAACCCCCAATGACAGCTGCCTGGCAGGGCGCAGGTGCATTTCGCTGGGATGCCCAGAGCAATGCATGCGAATGGGGCTATAATGACATGCAAATGGCCCCATTTGTACCTTGCATATTATGGCCTAAATTTCATGTCCCCTGCTGAATATCTTGGGTGATGCGCCTGGCGCAACTGCACTTGTGCTGGCGCATCCCCGTGCTCCCTCTCTGTGGCTTGTGCTGGCACAGTGCTACTGCGCCATGAGCAGTATGTGCACCGACCATACCATATTCAATGGTGCTGAGCCATAGTGCATCACTGTTGAATATTGCCTGATTCTGTCCCTGGTGCAGCCCAGTTGCACTGCAGCCAGGCTTGCGCCACTGCCCAGCGCAGTCTGAATATCCGGCCCCAGGTCTAAAATGTTTGCATATAAACATAAGCGACCTGAGGCTCAGAGTCCATAAACTTTAAGGGTGGGTTGACTTATATAACCCCGATATAATAGCTATCTCAGGAAACCTGCTAATGCCCTCCATACTCACTAGTGAGTTTGAGATATTGACATGCACTACCTTCAGAAAGGATGGGATAAGTAAGAAGGGAGGAAGCATCATCTTTTATATAAGATCCTTTTTAAATGCATCTCAGCTTTCTATTCCAGTATCAGAAAACTCCATAACTGAAGCACTAATCATTAAATTACTCCTCAGAGACACCAAGCTGTTATACTGTATGTGGGTGTATATACAATCCCCCTAGAGTGGTGTCTTCTGCCTTAAATACACTTTTAAATGCCCTATCAGTCAAGTATCTAGGAGACACCGTACTACTTGGAGACTTTGATTTTAACTGGATTACTGAATCATTGAAAGGGCCCAAGGCAGCCATGCTAAGTTCCCAGCTCACCAAAATTATCTCTGATTTTACTAGAAGAAACAATAAAATGGGCAACCAAATCCTAAGAGACTGGGCCCTAGTCTCCAAGTCAGATCGAACTCAAGCTGCTGTCATGCTGGCAGACTCCCTAAGTGACCACTCCTCTATATTCTATGTCTGGAAAAATGACACCCCAAACCTCCACCTAGGATATTCATGGCCTGTGACTACTTTAAATTTGACTCAAGCGCCTTCCTAGCTACCCTATCAGGCATATATTGGGCCACAATAAGAGCCCTCCCTGATGCCAGTTCTGCCGTAAAGTAATTTGTCAGCAATTTCCTGTCTGTCAGCAGTATGCATGTTCCCCTTCAAGCATATAAGGGTAAAGGGTCAACAGTCAAGGTGTCTTGACCACAACATAATGAAGTTGACGAAGCAAAGAGAAATAGCCTCGGGGGTATTTAGAAAAATCAAATCTCACATCTGGTTGGAATAAACATAGGGAGCTCAGAAACAACCGCAAAAAGACCTAAAAGCTGCCAAATGACAGTATCTTAGGAACCTGCAAGATGCCAACCTATCTGACCCCAAGAGGTTCTATGCACAAATGAATTCACTGCTGAATGATTGAGACACCTCTGGAGAGTTGATATCATGGCAGATGGTAAACTCTTCAGAGGCCCAGTTTCTTCTGCAAACACCTTTAATAAGTTCTTCGCTAATCTTGATAGATTCAGAATTCCTTCCTCTGTGGATCCCCCCCCCAAGTCCTCTTCCCACAGAGCACCCATACCCGCATTTCTACATCAGCAGAATTAAAAGAAATGTTGTCCTGTCCCTCCTAAAACAATTAAAGGACAAAGACTCAGCTGGGAATGATCAACTCAAGCCCAAGCTTCTAAAAATAGCTGCCCTTGTTATTGCCTCTCCCACTGCTATGCTTTTCAACAAAACTCTAGTGGAAGGTAAAATCCCTGAAAGCTGGAAAGTTGCCATAATTGTTCTGGTGCATAAGGGGGGGCCTCATGGAGCCTGTAGAAAACTGCTGCCCCATCTCCCTTTTCAGTATCCTATCCAAAATCATGGATAAACTGGTGTTCAACCAGCTGCAGGACTATCTGGACTGGAATCACCTCCTGACAGACAGGCAACACAGTTTCCAGAAGCATAATTGCACAGACGCAGCTCTGGATAAATTGACTACTGGCATACCGGGGGCAATGGATAAGGGCCTATTGACAGGTGTGGTCTTCATAGATTTAACTAAAGCATCTGATCTAGTGCACCACAGACAACTGCTGGTCAAATTAGAGTGGCTAGGCCTCAATGGGCTCTCCTGCCAGTGGTTTTCTCAGTACCTGGAAAACAGGTCTCAACTAGTCAAGAGTAATGGTGCCCAATCCAACAAAAGACTCATAATGGATGGCATCCCCCAAGACTCCATCTTAGGTCCCTTGCTATTTTCCCTTTTCATCAATGACATGCCTAGTTACTGTGTAGGGTCCAACTTACTGTTAATATGCTGATGATGCTGTCCTTTATAGAAGCTCAGCTGACACTGCTTTTCTCTTGGACTAATCAGTCTATCACTTCCCCTGTCATCTCAGATACCCTTATGTTTTACTATCCCCTTATACCTTATGATCATCCAACCGTGTCCTCCATTCCGTCTTCTTATGCCCTTCAATGGCAGCTGACCCTGCATTTACTGTACTCCGTGGCATCTCCTTATCAATAATTTTAAATATTTTCTGGACTCCCTGGTTTGATGGATGAGTCTTCCACCCCTGCTACAAACTAGTGGGTAAAAATTTGTTGTGGATACTGTACATGATACTTGCAGGCCTGTGCTCATGGGGAAAACAACAACTGTGTATATGCTTCTTTATGCCTTTGTTGTTTGTATGGTAATGGGGTATTTATGTATGACTTGCCCATGATACTTGGCCCACCACTTTTGAAAACTGGGGCCTTTGTTTTGATTATCACAAGAACTTTGGGGGTATTATTTTAAAGAAATATTATTGTAATACTGTTATTCAGGATGTCTAGATTCATGAATAAAGCAGGAGTAGCTTCCTTGTGCTGTATTCTGACTTACTATTTCACTAAATGGTCTGCCTTCTTTTGCATTTTTTTAATTTCAGGAATGTTATTTTGCAATTTTATTTATTTATTTTTTGTTGACCGGGTTAAGTGCACTATACAAATCCTGCCTATTTTAAGGCATGATCCAGAGGAAGGGAATACAGATGAATGCCTACTGACCTTGAACCAGATTAAGCTGCTGGTGATATTTTCAGTGAATGAGGGAAATTTGGCCAGAACACCGGGGAAATTCCCCTACTGCTGCTGAGTCTCAGTAGCCTGTGGGGGGAGTATGGATGTTGGTGTGCTGTGACCGAGTTAGCCATGGCTCAGTTGGTGGAGGAGTCGGGAAGGGCGCTTGTAGGCGCTAAGGAGCTGGAGCAAGATGGCAAAATATCGCATAATGCAAGTTTGGATATTACGGAGGTTTCTGAGAGTTCGCGACAAACTGATGTGATGGAGATAACGGATGGCAATGGCCCGGGGAGTTCCTTGATGGCTGCTGAAGCGAGGATCCCTTCTTTTGAAAGAGAAGGTAAAGGACGTGTCTTTTAAACCGCACCAGGGTGAGTCAGTCAGCAACGCAGAAGTGAAGGCGCTGGAGTGCAGATACTTAAGTCTAGCGGTGATGGCCCAGGAAAAAACTACAGGAGAGCAGCGAGAGTCTGAGAAATGGCCTGGAAATTGGAGGAGCTTGATAGACACAGAAGAGGCGGGACATGCAGCAAATGAGAAGCAGGAGACAGGAGCTGAGGGCATGAGATCTTCTGCTATTCCCTCGTGGCCTGTAAGTACTCTGCATAAGACTTTTGCTTTCCCACTATCCCTATATCTAAGGATTCGGCTTTGTGTATAACCCTAGTGGCCCAAGACTCCAAGAAGTCACCAGTAATATATCAAAAAGACACTGGAGTGCAAGAAGGAGTGACTGAATTTTGTTTTACACACCAGCATGAAAAGAAATCATTACAGGGGCCTATATCAAAGGACTTGGGTTTCTCTAAGGCTATTGTTTCTGAGTCTCCTGATTTATTGGGTGAACATGATAAAACTTGGTCTCCACAGGCGGCCTTATCAGCAGCAGGGTGGAAACAGATGGATCATGGGGTTTGGTCTCCAGGCTCTGCTTGGAATGATTCCTGGGTTTGCAGTCTGCTACTCCGGAATGGAAACCAGGGGGAGATGGGGCTCATGCTTATGTTAATAGAGTCGTTTGCAGAAAGAAAAGGCTGTGCATTTAACTGATACTGTGCCTGGTGTTAATATAGGGAGGCCTAATCCTGATATTTCTGAGCATGTAGAGGGGCATGGAGCCAAGCCGGAAAAAACCCTATTGTCTAGCCTATTTAGTCAAAGCAAGAGAGAAGCAGCCCCAAGGAGAAATGCTGTCAGGATCAGATATAAAGGGATTAAAAGAAAAACCAAATAGGTTTTATGTTGGTAGAACTTTGATTAAAGATTCCTTAAAGTTTTCCCCAGAGATGTTTTGCATTTATTAACATTTCTGGGAGGATAACTACGATATCAGCTTCCGTTCTCCAGCTTTACTGGACCTCTTTGGGAAAGATATAACCAGGTAAAATTTTCCCTTATGGACCCCTTTTTGTTATTCCGTTATCTAAACCTTTAATTAAATTTGTGAGGGTCATGTTTAGGAACGAGGGGTTCATGTAGAAGATAAAAATTTTGGCTTTCCCAGAAATGTGAAGTGTTGAGTGAACCGATCCAATATTAGATTCCGAATTATTTTGGACGGGGGGTTGGAAGTTTAAGGTCAAACTGAGGCAATCGGCAGCAGGGGTAGAACACATTCCTAACTCATTTTTGTTGGGGAGAGATAGGGGGGTCTGTTTCTATAGTGGTCAGCCCAGGGCCTGCTACAGGTGTGGGTCTAGAACACATTTATCTAGTGCATGTGACCAACCTAAGTGTGACAATTGTGGTGAAGTAGGCCATGTCACTATGTTTTGTTCAAATGCTTTAAAATGTGATTTATGTGAAGAGTTGAATGATGCTTTCAAAGATTGTCCCTGGGCGGCCCAAAATAAACTGTCTTGTGGGGATTCTGATTTATTAATTCGACAAGCACAAGAGGCTGGTGTGTCTCAGCATGAGGTGACCCCGGAAGTCAAAAACCTGGTTATCCCCCAGAATGTAATTAAGGTGAAGGAGGAGGTAGTGGAGGTGGATACTGTGGTTCATAAGCAGACTATAGGTAGGGAGTTCCAAACTTACTTCAACCAGTATGCTATGTTGATAATCCAGAGGAAAAGGGTAGGGCAAGTGATAACGGATTACATCCTGGTTGCCCTTTAGCACTAAGAGGTCCAGTAGAACATCCAAAAATATTTTGCCTCAGGATTCCATAGTATTGAATCAAAAATCCTTTATGGGAGCTGTCATGGGGTGATTCAGAAATGGATATGGCTGATACTGATTCCCAAGTTTCTGTACAAGAGGGTGGGAGAGTACAGAAGGAGGATTATAAAGGAAAAAAGAAGAGAAGGAAAAATGAGTGTTTAATAATGGCTTTGGTTAGGCTGATAGGATGGATTTTATATGGCTACCTTCAATACCCATAGTCTTCGAACTTTCAGAAAAGACAAGCAGTTTTTCAGTTGATATTTGATTTACGGATTTCTATTTGTTTTTACAGGAGACATGGATGTTTGCTAACAATCAAGTTTAAACTTTTGCTAAAGATTGGCCGTGGGGACCTTCTTTTTGGTCCTTTGGGGAGGAAAGGGCTGATGGAGTGGGATCCTTTTAACTCTTTTAATTTTACACTTCACAAATTGATCGAGGTATGTCCGGTAGAATATTACTTATAGAAGGATGCTGGTATAAGAGCAGAATTAGATTGATTAATATTTATGGGCCTCAATCTAAAGCGGGTAGAGTTAAGTGTTTCACTGATGTTCGCCATATTTGATTACAACAATCCCGGTTTTCTGGGGGGAACTTTAATTGTAATTTAAAGGGGAACAATGGTGTAGATAGGTTGGTTTCTGGGAAGAAAATTTATTGTGACTCTGTGTGTCTAGCTAATATTATAAAAACAGCGGATTTAGTAAATTGTGTTAATACTAGGGAGTGTGGCTTAACAGGTACCTTTTTCACAAAAGGGAAATGTTTTTGATTGATTATCTATTTACTTCAAAAAAAAACAGATACATAGTCCACAGATTATTCCTATGGAATTCTCTGATCACGCTTTGGTAGTTATTAAGGTTGGTGCTTATCAGAGTTTTGTCAAACATAACACTATGTGGAAATTAAATGCCTCGATTTTACATGAGATTGTGGTAATTAATTCTATTAGATGTATTTTGGAAGCTAGGTTGTCAGTGGTCTTTTTGTATCAGGATATAGGCATATGGTGGCAAGAAACTAAAAACGATTGTATATGTTGGTTTAAAAAACATGGGATCCGGAAGAGGAACGCAGCCTTTTTTGAATATCTTAAACTTAGAACACAGCTTCAGAAAGTTTTGACATGGGCTAATTCCTCTAGAAGTAATTTTACTGATCAAATAGCTGAAATCAAAGGTCAAATGAGGAATCTACAGTATGACAGAGCAAAAACACTTCAAGCTCTAGTCCAAAATCATTTAAAAAAGTCTGTTTTTGGGGATCAATTTGAATTGTGTAAAATGACTAAAGATCAGGGAGCACTGGAATTTTTATATCAAGGAGACACTAAAGTGTATTCCACCAGTGCACTAGAAGAAATTATTAAGCAACATTTTAAGGATTTAGAGCCTAAAGATACTCCATCGTCTCTTCAGATCAGTCAATTTCTAGGCAGAGTTTTAGGGGATAAAAGAATCAAGGTAGGTGGGGGTACATTAGAACAGCCTTTTTCGAAAGCCGAAATTCAGAATGTCATTAAATCCCTAAAATTGAATGTGGCTCCGGGACTGGATGGGTTATCAAATGGTTTTTATAAGGTTTTTCAGACTGAAATAGTGGAATGTCTTGTTTTGGTGTTTAATTTTTTCCTTACTGGAGGGGAACTGTTGAACTCATTTGCAGAAGGACGTCAGATATACATTTTTAAAGCAGGTGATAGAGGGGATTTCAAAATTGGAGGCCTTTAACTTTGTTAAACACAGATTACAAACTTTTGGCTACTTTGATTAATAATAGGCTGAAAGGGTGGCAGAGGAGCTTTTCATGCCTATTCAGCATTGTGATTCCGAACAGAAGAATCTATTCAGTTTTATGTTTAATCAGGGATATTATTGAACAAGTCCAGATTGAGGGACGATCAGGGGTCATTGTGTCTTTAGACCTGGAGAAAGCATTTGATAGGGTGGATTAGGGTTTTTATTTGCTACTTTAGACTGGTTTGGTATCCTCAGAATATTATAACTCTACTGCAAGGTTTATATAATAATGCAAAAGTCTTTCGGTCTTAAATGGAGGTTTGGGGAGGGATTTACATTAAGTGTGGAGTCCGGCAGGGATGTCCGTTAAGCCCTCTTTTATATAACTTTCGTTAGAACCCTGATAAGGGGTCTGCTCCCCATGTGTCGGGGATAATGGTGCCAGGTGTGCCAGTCCCTGTGTCATTCAAGCATATGCAGATGATATTTGCTTTTTTCCAACCATATGGAATTCCAGTGTCTTTTTCTCAATTTTTTCTTGCTTATGCTAGTGTTGCTAACGCTAAATTAAATATACATAAATCAAAAGGGTTATTATTAGGCAATCATCAGAGAGAATTGTTTTTCTTTAAGTCTGTAGAGTTTTCACTAAAACCTTTAAAAATACTAGGGTGATGTTTTCAAATCAGAACTGTCCATTGGATAATTGGTCGGGGTTCTGGACTCTATAGCACAGAAAGTGTTACTTTGGAAAGGTTTAAGTTTTCAAATTGAAACGAATCCAGATTTTAAAACAATTTATTTTACCAAGAATTCATATGAGTGTTATTTTCCGTTACCTTTGCAATTCGAGACAAAACTAAATAGCATATGCTTTCAGTTACTATAGGGAAATAGATTGAACCCAGTAAAGAGAGGTTGTACTTATTTAAATAGAAAGCAAGGGGGTTTAGGGATGGTGGATCCAGTGGTGTTTTGTTTTACTCTTTTTTTTTCTTTTTCTTTAAAAAAGGGCTTGGGTTCTTCTACAGAAGTAGATTGTTTAGCTTTCAAATATCTGTTTAAGCTATATCTTAGTAGGTGGGGTTCTCAGGCACCTAAATGGTCTCTGAAATTGGGGGTACTGGTTATTTTAAACCTCATGCCCAAAACTATATAAGTGGAAAGTGTCTAAAGATTTGATATTAAGATGCTCGTCCAAAAGTTTGTATGATGGAATTATGGCACAATTTTTCCATTTAGAGCCAAACTTTAAAATTGTTCAAGTGACAACACAAGAAATGTGTTAGAGCAACTTAATAATAAGAGACTTCCCCCTTATATGTGGGAAAATCTATGGCTTATAATGTATGGAAAATTAAATGTGAGGGGTATGGCTAAACATAAAGCTATTGAGGAAAGATTTTGCCCTTATCCAGAATGCATAAAATGGAGGAGACGATGGAGCACTTTTTTCTGCAATGCTCTTTTCCCACTAAATTATGGTGTTTTTTGGCTCAGGTTTGGGACTTTCCTTGGTTGGCTAAGATTAGCTATGATATCTTGGTGATCGGGGACTTTCCCCCTCACCTGAGTAGATTCGAGAACAATACTTTACGCTATTCTTGGCTAGTTCTGCTTTTGCTTATGGCATACTAGATGCCAATGGGTATTATATCAGAAACTTCCTCTTGGAGGGTTTAGAGTTTACGCTACTAATGTATTGAACAGAATTTATACTGAAGAATGTCAATTATATACCTCTGACAAAGCACGGTTTTGGTGGAGGGGATTTTGCACTTCATTAAATATAAATGAGGAGGATTAAAATAAGGATATATATATAAAGTAATGATATGTAGTTTTTAGAGTGGTGAAGAGTGTATAATTAGGTATTAAGGCCTAGTGTGTTTTTTTTTTTTTCTTTTATTGCTTTTGAATAATCCTGTCCTTTTGTGCTTGATTTGTTAACCTGTGGAATAGGAATATGTTTATCTGTGATAAATTGTTTTTGTTTTTTTTTTCTACCTTTTTCAGGATTGTTGAAGTTTGCTGTTTTTTGACTTGTTTTTCCTATGTTAATGTGTATTGTTTGAATGTGTTTATTCTAATAAAGTTACCCTACACTTTTCGATAAGTGACATGGGATCTTTAACATCCACCTGAACTGCCACCAATCCAGATAGATGGGACCTCGGTTTAATGTCTCTTCTGAAAGACAGCACCTCAGAAGTGCAGCACCCCTCTCATGCTGCACTACAGTGTTAGTACTGGGATATTAACGTAAGTGCCAGATGTGGGAACTGAACCCACAGCCCTATGATCTCCCGACCTCAGAGGTGAGTGTGCTACCTACTGAGCCACTGACACTGCAATTGGGTGCTTGCAATCACAAAGTTGATTAATGCTTGTGTAACTATTTGGTAGCTGAAGGCTAGTTGTATGGTTGAATGTTAGTTGTAATTTGTAGTTACTATGGCCCTTTACACTCTGTGTCCCCTAAAGGACAACCACCTTCATGGGTTACCAGGAAGGCAAAGGAACCCTCTAGAGATGCTGTGGGAATACGGTTCCTTTGGCTAAAGGTACCTTAGGAAGTAGTCCAAGGAGAGAAGCAAGCCACTGAAAGAGGAGGGGTGTATGGAGGGTGGAAAGAAAAGGATCTTCTGAATGAGACTGAAGTAAGCTGGTTTATATATCCCAGGAAGGAGGTGAGACCGGTTGCTCCCACCCATCAAACCACAGGCATTGCCTTTTCATTTAATGGGTGTACACAAACCCAATGTGATTCCTTTGGCTAGAGGTACCTTAGGAAGGAACCCAAAAGAACAGTGCAGCACAAGCTGCAAACACAAATGAACAATATGATGACACTGACAGCTGAGTGCTGATGATGAGTGCTAGCAAACTTGAGGCGTGACTTCCAGAGGAGAGAAGGAATTGCTGAATTGTATGAGGAAGAAAGCACCATCTGACCCCAACTGACAGAGGAAATTCTAATACTGGGTAAAATGGTACTAGGCAACTATGTTATGGCCTTTGGTGCTCAGGAGAGAAAAGCCCCAATGGAGGGAATCTCTAGGAAACCATAGATTCGGCAACCATTCCTCTTGGTATAGGTACTATTATTAGGCTAACTGTGCTAATTTGGAATTCCAATTAAGGGGGAACATTTGGAGGGTGACCTCTCACATTATCCTTCCAATGGTATAATGTTTTGAGAGTACTATAAGTAGATTTCAAAGCCAAAGGAGGCACCTGAGGAAAGAAGTACCCCCCCAAAATGTGAACTGAGGAGAGAACAAATGCTGAAAGACTAGCACCTATCCTCGAGGCCATGAGGACGCCTAATCATCACTGGAAACCAAAGGAAGAGGATACAAAATGAGAATAGGTGGACCATAGGCAGATGCAGGGAGAATATCTTTAGAAGTTGATGCCAATGTGGTCTGCACAGCTAAAGTAACCCATGCTGGCTCATGGTCCCACCCACTGGCAGCTGAAGTGTTAAATACTATACTGTGAGGCGCTGCTGACCATGGGTCTGCATGGTTGAGGCTTCCCCCTGAGTGTCAGACCTATTCACCACCTGGTGGGACTGCTGGGAGGAACCACAGGAGACAAACAGCCTGAAAAGGATGAACACCCAGTGAGGGACTCACCCTCAAAATGTGGAGTTTAAAGTGAGCAGGAAAGGGCAGGGTGATAATGAACAGTAGGAATACATTTGAAGGGCCTGATGGCATGATGCAGAAATGGACTAACTGCATGATGATGCAGAAGGAATGAATGACAGACTAGATTGAACTGAATGATGATTGTTGAAGAATGCAAATTGCGGTTGGCATAAATCCATCTGGAAACCTGTCTGTTTTTTCGGGGGGCTTTGCCACAGATGTGGAAGGCTCTGCCCCCTGAACCTAAGGATTATCAAGTCTGAATCAAAGTTGATTCGGGGAGGAGGTGCAGGACCAGAAGAAAGAGTGCTGGGGTCTTGGGCAGACTTTATAGCGATCTGTCAGTGTTGTCGGCATCGACACGTTCGCTGTAAAGATTTTGCTGCAGGATCGGCATACGGTGTACACCCTTCCATAATTGTTTACACCTGGCTTCACTCAGCAGTTAAAATTCCTAACTTTTCAATTCCCATGTGCTTGCTTTTCTAGTAGTTTTATTGTTGCTCTACTGCCATTTACTCCTGCTTCCTTAGTGGAGGCCTAGTGCTTCCATGCCTTAGTAACTGTCCCTGCTCCTTACCAGTTAAATTATTTATGTCCTCCTTCTTAGCAGTTTAAAATCATTTGTGAACCACAGTGCACATAGTACTGTCTCTAGTGCTTGAAGATCTGCCTATGTTGGTGAGTCTCTCTATTCGTTATGCATGTCTTATATAATTAATCTACCCACAGTCTAACTATCACCAACCTCCCTAGTTCTGTGATGCCATTTCAAGTGTTTTGGTGTAAAACTTATGAATTTGAACAGTAAAGAGAAATCTTTATTTTACAATAATTTGGCTTCCCTTATGGAACTGGTTGGCATGCCATGCTCGTGACATACTGTACATGTTGTGACACATCTACATGAAGGTATCACATTCCAGCTTGACTTATGTCACCGGTGGCCGTTAACCCACTAGTTGCCTGCATTGCTCATTTACCATTCTTGTACTTAGACCTAACTGAAGGTTTCCTTACATGTTACTGACCTAAGTGTGGGTCTAATATATGCTGTGTGACCTTTGTGTGGGTCTTGTGTATGCTATATCTGACTTGTCTCCTGTTGTCTGCTTTCAAAAATGGATGCATGCTGACCTCAACCATAAATTACTGTGGCTCAGGGCCTGGCTTGCAGCCAACAGTCTTGTTCTGGACCCACGAAGTCCACATCTTGAGGATGCAAAACTTGGGGTGGGGTGCTTATCTTGCATCACAGGTTGCTGTTTACCCACCAGTTGCTTCTAGTGGTAATGTCCTCACTCCAGGCAGAGCTTTAGCCATCACCAATGGTTGTTAACTCACCGGTTGTATCATGAAGGCTGGCTGAGCACCTTCAGAGGTTGTTGCTCTCCTCCTCTTACCACCTTGGCAGAGAGCTTCCCGTGTGTGACCCCTTTTGTTGCAGAGTTTCCTCGCAGCCCTTCACAGTGTTCCTGTTAGAGGGACAGAGTGAGAGCCTTCCTCCAAACTGACTATTTTCCTGAATTGGGTTTCTAAATTGCAGCAGCAGAGTCATCACTAAAAATATCCCAGACCTGCAGGGAAAGCCACCTAGGCCTTTGATCCCCAGAGGTTTCCTCCTCATACTTTTTTTTTCCTCTCCTCCATGCCAATGGTCATAATACCTACTTTGTTTATATTGCAATAGATTCTTAGGTAACCTAGGTAGATGCCAGTGTTGGTTGAAGTTTGATGATGGCTCTCCTTTGTCTGTCCCTCTCTCCTTAGGAAGTCATGCCATACTGCTCAGTTTCTATACTCAATAGCTCTCAGTCTGTGTCCAGTTCCACTCATCACATGTGGCTGTTAACCCACCAGTTGCTGCCAATTTGTGCTCCTCAGTATTCATAAGCAATGCTTGCTGCTCAACACCCTTTTTGGGGCTCCTTTCTAAGGTACCTTTAGCCTGAGGAAATTCTTCCTATGGCACCTCTATGGGTGGAACCTTCCTCAGGGGTTCTTTCCTTTGGTACCTCTACATGGTGGTATTCCCTGTGGAAAAGAGAGGTGAATAGCCACAAAGGTTTATCAACATGATGCACAAGCATTGCATTACACTAAGTTGCATAAGCCAATTGAATTGAAAGGCTTTGCCTGTGGTTTGATGGGCTGAAGCAACCAGCCAAGCTCCCTGCCTGAACTATATAAAGCAGTCTTTCCAGCTTCACCCAGAAGCATTTTCTCTTTGCCCTACCATCCTCCCCTCCTCCATCTTTTGAAGTGTCTCACCGTTCTCCTCAGGGCTCCTTCTTAAGGTACCTTTAGGCTAAGGGAATCCTTCCCACAGCACCTCTAAGGGTAGAACCCTCCTGAAGGGTTCCTTGCCTTCAGTACCCCTACAGGGTGGTATTCCTAGTGGAATAGAGAGGCAAATGGCCACAAATGTTTATCAACAAGTTGCACTAGCATAACACTACACTAAGTTGTATAAGACCATTGAACTTTTGTTAGTCTATGAATAATTGAAAACAGCATGTTCTCTTCCATGAGCTGAGCCACTAAAATTTTCATGATGGATAAAAATACTTTGCCAAACACTGAGGTAAGGCTCAAAGTTTTGTAGTTACCTTTGTCTGACCTTGCCGCCTTCCTAAATAGTGGGACGGCAGGGGTATCATTAGCCCCCAAAATGGGGACATTGCCCACCAAGTTAAAGCTAGTGACCCCCAGATTATTTTCTTCTTTGTTTGTTTTGTAGTGTGCATTCCTTTAAGTGATTGTGCCTCAGATCACTCACAGTTACCAGCAGCTGAGCCAGTGTGCTACCTCCTGTCACTCCCAGGCCTGATCCCCCTCCCAATCTTGGCTCCACACTCTGACACCACATACTTAGTCTGTCCCCATCCCAGCTGTCCTCTGCTTTGTCTGTCACTGTGGGCCATGCCCTTCCTTCTGACTCGGTCTCCCACCATGTTCCATGCAACCAGGTCTGCAACCCTTGACCCCTGACCCCTGCTTGCCATGTCAGCTGTCCCATTTGTCAGTTGGCAAAGGTGAGTGTGGGGCATGTGGAATTTGGAAAAGAGTAGGGAGGGACAGGCCAGCAGGGTAACTGACCCATCCTTTGTTCTAGTGATGTGTGGCAATTGAGTCACACCACCACACATGACTGGAGGAGGTTATGGAGCACAGGCAGGAGTCAGGACACACCAGGCTGTGACCCTCAGGCTGAGAGTCATCCTTTACTTCAGCCAGCAGCAGCAGTGAGCACAGTCAGCAGGATGCTGCACTATATCAGACCTCTCTAAGCCAGATAAAATATTTTAAATAGAGATCATTGACAATGATCTTACAGAAAAAAAACTCTTTTAAAACATGAAAAGTGAAAAGAAAAGTCACATAAAGCATTTGACAAAGTGAAAGTGAAAAAGTAGAGATGGGGACGGAAGAGAGTGTAGGCTGGCTCAGATGGAGCCAGTAGGAGACAAAATCAAGAGAGATCAATGATTGTAAGTAGAACATTTTGCAGCAGGAGCTTTCTAACAAAAAATGTATTTTAAAAATGTAAAAAAAAAATTAAAAATTAAAAAATGAGAGAGGGATGGGAGGGGAGACAATAACTACACAGCAGGCTCTTGCTGCTTGCCTGAGGCAAGCTGCAGGCTGGTAGACTGTGTTTACACTGCAGCAGGAGTTTAATTTACCTACACACACACACACACACACACACACACACACACTCTCTCTCTTTAAAAGTGGAAAAAAGTAAAAATGAAATGGGAGGGGGAGCAGAGACTGTACTAACAGCACAGCAGGCTTCTGCTGCATGCCTGAGGTGAGCTTCAGGTTGGGAGGCTGTTGCTTGTTTTGCTGACTAAATTAAATTAAAAATAGAATAGAAAATGAAAAAGCTAACTAGCTGTCAAAATGAGAGAGTTAGACTATGTGGGGGGGGGGACACTGACTGCAGCAGCAGGTCTTAGGCAGCCTCCAGCTTTGCACAATCTTGTATAACTTTCTGACACAATTCATTTATTTTTCATTACAAAAATATGTATTTTGCAAACATTTAATTTTCAGACATGGTGGTTCAATGTAATGTTGCATGAAATTTGCTTACTAAACAGCACAAAATTACAGTTTCCACATTTATGCAATTTACCTGAAATTCTTTCAAAATCTAATGTAATTTCTCTTTTTTTCTCAAAAACTGCACATGTATTCCCAAATTATACATTTTAAAAAACATGAGTGCTTACAAATGTGTAATTTTAGCAAATAATGCACTGGTTGATCACAAAAAAACATGTTTTCCTTGTAATATACAGTTGCTAGTTGAGCTTGCCTGTACAATGTATAGTGTGCTGGGGTTACTAATGTCAAATTTCAGTGCTGACACCTTTGAAAGTCAGCACTGCACATGTACTAGGATGTTGTGCAGGATGCAGAATTTCTCTATGGGATAAGGTGCTTGTAATGCTACCGGCTGAACAAAAACCAAAAAACAGAAAAACCCCACAATATTTTCATTTTTATATACAGCTGCTAGCATTACTTACCTTTCAGCTTATACTGTGATGACTGCTGTATGGGAAATTTGAGTGCTGTCACTTTGGAATGACAGTACTGCACGCACACTACTCTGGTGTTCATGGCATAGGGGCTTCACTTGAGTGGGTGGCTTATATTGCTACTGGCTGATCACAAACAAAAACATAGTTTTGCTTATAGCATACTCTGCTGGAACAATTCCCTGTACAGGTTTGGCTAGGGCTGCTGCTATAGGGTGCATTTCAGTACTCATGCCAGTGAATTGCAACACTACGTGCATCCTGTGCTTCTGTGCATGGCGAAGGACCCCTGCTAAATTGGTGTACATGTGCTACTACTAGCTGATCACAAAAAAAAACAAAAACACACTGTTTTGCTTTAAATATACAGCTGTTAGCCCAATATTTCTGTACAATTTTGACTGGCACTGCTGTTGTATGGTGAACGTTAATGCTTATGCCTGGGAATTACAGCATTGCATGTTAGCTGAACTGCTGCATATGACACATGACTCCCTTATGAGTGGGACACCATTACTACTACTGGCTGATAAAAAAAAAAACAACTATACAGCTGCTTAGTACAATTTCCCTGTACAATTATAGCAGTCACTACTGCTCTACAATTAATTTCTGTGTTGGGGCTTGAAAATGACAACACTGCACACATGCTGTGCTGTTACACATGACACAGTGCCCCCACAAGAATGGGGCTCTTGTACTGCTGCTGATTGCTCACAACAGAAACAAGCTCTAGCCAGAGCCAATATGTCTGTGGTGAGCTTGAAGACGCTGCAAGTAATGAGTGCCATGAGTGTCACTGAATGACATCTCATATACACCATGCAAGGAAACCTTCATCATTGACACATGCTTTTTGTTTTGTTATCTTTGCATGGCTTCCAGCAGGCTAACTGAAATGAAGACATAATCTCTGATTGTACACTGCAGTCACTAAACATTTTAGTATAATTCATCTTGCTCTGTGCTGTATATTAGAATGTAATCCAGTCAGTGGTTTTAATTTCTAACATGACCACACTTACCCCTTGCACAAACTTGTCATAACAGAAAAATAACTTAATCATTGTTTTAACTAATAGTATCTTCAGCAATAACAGTAGCAAGTCCAAATCTCGGATATGAAGTAAGGAAATGTAGTGATACGAACATACAAAAATGCCAGCAGATACAGGCCAATTGGTCTATCAGGTCTACTCAGTTGTGCAGCACACAAGTTAGACTCCTGCTGCTGTCCCCACCCCTTGCTTCCTTCTCTTCCTCCCTCAACTTCCCACCAACTACTATCTTGCCCTTGACCCTTTCCCACCCCCTTTTAAAACTCTACACTGTTTTAAGAGATACCACTTCCTCAGGAAGTGTGTTCCACCCCTACCACCCTCTCCATGAAGTAATGTCTCCTCACGTCACTCCTGAAACTACACCCCCACCAACTTCAGGCTGTGCCCCCTAGTAATGCCTTCACCTTTAATTGAAACATGCTCTCTGTACTAACCCAGTTGATGCCCTTTAAGTAATTAATCATTTTGATCATATCTTCCCACTCCCTTCTCTCCTCCAATGAGTACATGTTGAGGTCCCTCAATCTATCTTTGTAAGGTGATCTGGAACAGTATTCTGTAGTCTTGAGTTTACAAAGTTGTTACCTGGCTTGAGATAAATAAATCACCTGCTTCAAATCCCACCAAAGCCACTTACATGTGATGACCCAGGAGCACTTGTGTTAGATAAGAGCTACTTTCATCATGTTCAAGGCTACTGTTACAAAATAGAATCTATGCACATATATTTGTTTTTTTAAATCTGAGTTGAATACATTTTGCTGTAGAATGTATGTCCATTTCCCTGTTGCAGCAAGGTTAAACTGGTTACAAAGAGATACATTATGTAAATTAACAGTAAATGCACACAGAGGGAATAACAGAACAGAATTTAAAGGATACTTAAACCTTAATTTTGTGCCTGAAATTCCAGTTAACGTGGATCCCAGAGTGAAGCAAAATAGACAGTGTCCAGTTACAGAATGTGCCTCCTTAGCATCAAGTAAGCAATAAGACACAACAGGGTGGTGGTTGTTATGTGATACCTGCACACCTAGGTGCGTGGTGAGGCACGAGGCCGAAGGCCCAGTGTCCTTCTGCACTAAGTGTGCGGTTATCACATAACAACCACCACCCTGGAGTGTCTTATTGCACTTATAAAATGGGAAATAACTATGGAAACAAAGAAAATGACAAGGTGTTTATATTTTGAAAACTTTGTAACATTTATTTAAATACAGAATAGAGAATTAATTGAAATATTGAGATAAAATAGTCCCTTGGTAAACTTTTTTGAATGGTAAAAAATAGAAATTACTAACAACATTAGCAAACAGCAGTCTACTTGTTGTAGTTTATGAACTGCACTTTACTCCACTGTGATTTTCTTAGTCTGTCTCGAACATCGATTTTGCACACCGACCGCGCCATTGTGCGCTACCTCTGTGAAAACACATTTTGGGTGAGATGTGAAAAATGACAGTTGTACTGTTCATAAGGAGGTGTGGTAAAATGGCAATACTGAAAATCTGGAGTGAAAATATTAAAAATGCTCGAAGTTACGAGCGTGCGTAGGAACTGTGCAATGCACGCTTGTAAAACAGTCGTTTTGGAAATATTTTCACCAAATTTTCAACATAGCCAGTTTAAGACCACTGCTCATGAACAGTGTCACTGTGATTTTATTAATCTACCCGGAACATTGATTTTGCACACCGACTGCACCATTGTGCGCTACATGTGCAAAAACACATTCCGGTGAGATGTGAAAATGACAGTTGTACTGTTCATAAGGAGGTGTGGTAAAATGGCAATACTGAAAATCTGAGCAAAATATTAAAATGTCAAGGTTACGAGCGTACGTAGGAACTGCACAACGCACGCTCGTAAAGCAGTCGTTTTGGGAAATATTTTCACCAAATTTTTAACATAGGGTTTTTAGGAGCCTACCTCATGAACTGTGACACTATCATTTTGGTAATCATTCTGGAAAGGTGGTTCCATGCAATGACTGCGGAACCACTTTTTGGGACCGATTAACAAAATAACAGTGGTACAGTTGATGAGGTGGGGTCCCAAAACCCATGTTAAAAATTTGGTGAATAAACTCCCAGAAACGGCTTAGATATGTGCTAAAGTTGAAAAAAATCCATTTAGACCATTACACAGCTTACCAGCATTTCTTCAGTTCGCGGTCGGCTTTGAAGAGTGCAGACGTGTTCTCGGTCCACCGAAGATCGTCGCGCTGGGCTCTGGAGGTAAGTATGGGTTGAGGTGGGGGTGTGGGGAGGTGGGTACACAGAGGATGGGTGCGGGTTGGGGGAGGGGCAAAAGAATCAACGAGGGAAGGTTTTTTTTTGTTCCAGGTTTTTTTTAATTTATTTACACACAAGGGACTTTTGCCACGCTGGGGCAGGCTCCCAGTGTGGCTTGGGGAGCAGTGAAGTCAACGGGGATTGGGCACCCTGTCAGTTAAGGATGTTTTTGCCATGCTGGGGTGGGCTCCCAGTGTGGCACCAGGCAGCATGGGGGGCAGTGAAGCTGATGGGGGATTGGGCACCCCCGTCGGCTAAGGAAGTTTTTGCCATGCTGGGGTGGGCTCCCAGCGTGGCATAAGAACATTTTGGGGGGGCAGTGAAACTGACGGGGGATTGGGACCCTCATCGACAAATGTCTGATTCAAATCCAGGTCTCCAGAATTGCAGCATAGACCATTCAGCCTCTATTGTATGCTGCCTCCTTTAATATTAAATTCCCTCCATGATCGTTGCGGTCGCTACTTCTTTAACTTTTTGGTGCCTACCATCATGCATGGCGCACTTCCATCTCGGGAAGCGATTGGCTTTTTTTTTTCATGTCTCTACACTCACATTGTATGTTTGAGTTAACTGATAGCCTGTGTCACCGGCTGATTACCTCTATGGATTGCTTTTATTAATATTAGCAATGTATATTTGGGCACTCTGGGTCTGCTTCTGCCTATTTAACTGTGTTTTCCCACCTTTTCTTTTTGTTTATAAAGTATTGCTGTATTGCCTACTTTCTTCATCCTGTTTTTTTTGTTTTCTGTTTTTCCCCACATTCAAGACATAAAATATTTATCATGGAATGTTTACTATGGAATACAGAGATTCAAACTTCTGCTCTGTTCCACTTGTAGAATGTTACTCTCCCGACATTCTGTACACACAGACAACAAAGGCCTGTTTTTGAGCCAGAGACTCAGTTATATCACTGTCAGAGCAAGCATGAGAGATTTCACTGATGAGCAGGTAAAGACAGAAGGGGAATTTTTTACTGTTAGTAAACAAACAGTTGTAACGAAAACTATAAACAACACTTAATGTTTCTAATTTCTTTATGTGAATAAGGGGAGTATGATGATCAGGGAAACAACATTTAATGAATTTATTTTATTTTTTTTATTTAAGGTAGTTTTATTTTTAGGGCCCAGCTGAAGTTTTTTTTACAGCGTAAAGGTAGCAGCCATGTTTATAATGGAAGATTAGTTCTGGTTGAAGGGGGACTGATGGAAGATAGTTCTGGTTGAATGAGGACTGATTTGCTCATTGTGTGATGTGGTTTAGGACCAGGATGACTGTGCATATATAGAGATTTAATGTACAATCAGCTGATGTCTCTTGGCCAATTAGATTTCTAGATGTTTTCTTACCATTTTATAAATAAGTTTAACCTTTTGCAACGGGCAGATGGACATACATTGATAACATTGTTCTAGTACTGACATTTGGAGTTGCATTGCATAGCAGTGCATTCGTGTATAAAACAGGGCACATACTCTTATACATGGATGCTTATTTTGGATCAGTGATAGAAAACAAAAAAGAAACAAAAAATTATAGAAGTCATTACACCCTTTGTATGACTGGTTTTGTAGTTCTAATTTATTTTTGAATTACGTAACTTAGACACATGGGAGTGTTGGCAGCAGTAGATAGTAGACATTTCTACATGATGTCTCCCAGCTTCAGGGCTGGGATTCTGGGGAGGGATCTGGGTCTACTTTTACATTGCTCTGTCTCCCACATAACACATGTGCCTAATTAGGCATGTCCTACTGAGTCAGTATTCAATCAAACTAAGGAGATAATGAGTTAACCTCTAGGCTGCTGAAAGAACTGGAATGAATCTATTTGACTTGAGCTGGACAGATGCTCATTCTGCAGCCCTGCAAGGGTTAAATGACGGCATTTTCAAAATGTTTTATTTGTTTAGATCCTGAGCCATTGGGAGGCACAGTAGCACCCCCCCACCACAACCACATTTAAGGCAGAGCAGCCAATAGCAAAAATCAGAGGGGGAGCACACTATTTTGCAACTAATGGAAGGATACACTGAAAACTCCTAAAAGATGTGTTCCAGAGAAACACCTTTTTTCAAGTGAAAGCAGGATGGCTGTAGGCTCTGCCCACAGCCATAAAAACACAGGTTTGCTTTTAGTATACAGTACATCTACTGCCACAATGTCATTATAGAATTTCTGCTGGTGCTACTCCTACAGTATATAATGAATTTCAGTACTAATACATGGGAATCACAGCACTGCATGTGGACTGTGATGTGGCACACAATGCAGAACCTCCTTCAGACAACATGAAGTCTTGCTATATTATGACAATTGCAGTATGACCGCAGGTTAGAACTGCTCCGGAGGTGAAATAGTTAACTTTCCATGCAGGCATGGAACTTAGAGCACGAGCTCAGTTGAAAACTCTGTCTGTTGTGCTTCAAAGACAAACTGTCAGATTCTTTACTCGACTCACTGAACAGTCGCTCCAGAGATTTCTCCTTCTGCTCGGTTCATTTTGTCGGTTTAAAAGTATTATTTTCGGTTTTAGCAAATTAAACCGCAACCGGTCGGTTCAAGCTCTGTCTGTGGTAATGTAAGTAATAGATAGGTTTTACATTTAGTTTTTTTGTGTGGAACTTGTAATTTGTTATCGGTTCGGTTTGAACCGATCAGATTGTGTTTAAATCTACTAGTCCTTTTTTAGAGTGTGGTTCCTGGTTCTTATAGGTTCTACAAAAAACGGATTTCATTACGTTTTTTTCCACGACCCGTGACACGGTTGGGAACCGATAAGGGTGTCTTGGTGGATTGCCATAAGCGGGCAAGTTGGTTAGGCTGGCATTATGTCTGAGAAACCCAAAGAAAAACCGGACCCACTGGGTTTCAACACTGTAGTGTTTGCGGGAAACTTTTGCTAAGGCTGACCCACACACCACATGTGTCTACTGTCTGGGGTTTGACCACCTCAATTCAGACTGCCAGATTTGTCACAATTTCCCTGCTGCCACCATAGATAAGAGAGTTGGTAGGCTCAGGGAAAGGGAGGCCAAAAAGTCCGCTGACCCGGATGGCCAGCCCGGTTCAGTACCAACCGAACCGGAGGGAGTGCCCTCTGACCAGGGCGATACTTCCTCGGGCAAACGAAGAGCCGGTTCTGAGGAGCCAGTTCCAGCAAAAAGGACTAGAAAGTCAGCTAGTGTAGAGCCAAAAGTTCTCTCCCCAACTGCTGAGGAAATAGCTAAAGCAATTAAAATTGTCCAGTCTCTCTCTCCGGTTCCGACCGAACCGACACCTTCTGGTAAGCGTTCGGTTCGGCCGGTTCCACCGGTTCAAGATTATGATTTTGAGGATTTTTATGAACCGGAGGAGGGGGAAGAGGAATATGAGGAGAGTGAATATGGTTTCGAAGATCTGGATGTGCCCATTGATGCGGACATCTCTCCAGATAGACCCTTAGGGGTTTCTCCTCAAAGACTTTCTGAGTCCCCTTCTCATTTCATGTTTTATAAAAAAGTTGCTGAAAATCTCCAGCTCCCTGTTGAGGAAGCTGTTGATGACCAAGAGGAGCCAGACTATGTAGAAATGATGGATATTCCAGAGTTTAGGAGACTGTCTATTCCTTTGCATAAATCTTTTCGAAACAGACAGTAAAGTTTTAAAACTCTCACACTATACCTCCTGTGAATAAAAGGATGGACAAGAGGTATACCTTATCAGGCTCCAACACTGATTTCCTCACTCAGCAATGCAGCCATGTGGGGGTAGTGCAGGCTGCAGCCTGTGACAAGGCTAATATTCCCCTAGTTTCACACCCCCCTGAGAAGGACTCCAGGAAGATTGATGCTATGGCAAAGAAACAGTACATGGCAGCATCTTTGGGACTCAGACAAGCAAATTATATGGCTTATGCTGCTAGGTACCAGAAATCCAGATGGGTTACTGTGCTGGCCCTAGCAAACAAGTCCCTGACCAGCTTGCCAGGGAGCTGGAACAGGTGGCTATGGATGGTATTGAGGCATCCAAGGTGCAATTTCATGCTGCAGTGGACTCTAGTGATGTTTCATCAAGAGTCATGGCTACATCTGTGGCACTTGCAGGATGGCTTGGCTCAGATGTACTACCCTGTCTCAGGATACCCAGTCTAAGGCCATGGATTTTTCTGTTAGAAATTTCTGTTTGGGGAGCAAACAGAGAATTACATGAAGAAAATGGATGAATATAGAACCACCTATAGGAGTGCACAGGCCAAGGAAAGGCAGGCCACTCCTCAAAAGTAGCTTCCTAAAGGCAGGGGCAGGCCTTTTCATAGGTCTTTTTACCAAGCCCAAGCTTCCTCCTCCACCTATGCTCAGAGGGGGTTCTTTAGAGGGAGAGGCAGACAGGGTACAAGCAGGTCTGCTTCCACCCCTCAGCCCAAAACCCCTGCCAAGCAGGCACCCTGATGGGATTGCCAGGGCCGATTCTCCTCTACCTGTAGGGGGCAGGCTGGCTTACTTTGTCCAGGACTGGATGTCTTTAACATCAGACAAGTGGGTCCTGGAAGTAGTAAGCCAGGGACTGGTTCTCAGCTTCAAAAAATTTCCAAAGCTGAGAACCAGATCTTTTCCACCTGCAACTCCATCAGAGGCACTTGCCCTAGAGGCAGAGGTCTCTACTCTCCTGGCTCTCAGAGCTGTGGAAAGGGTTCCTCCCCTACACCAGGGCAAAGGTTTGTACTCCAGGTACTTCCTTACCCCAAAAAAGACAGGAGAATGGCGGCCCATCCTGGATCTCAGATATTTAAACAAGCACCTTTTAAAGCCAAAGTTCAAAATGGTGACTCTGGGAATTATCCTACCCTCTCTAAGGCCAGGGACTGGATAGCTTCTGGACCTCAGGATGCTACTTCCATATTCCCATCAGAAGCTCCCATCTAAAGTACCTCAGGTTCGAGCTGCCTTCAGGCCACTACCAGTTCAGAGCAATGCCCTTCGGCCTCACTTCTGCCCCAAGGGTATTCACCAAATGCCTGGCAGTAGCAGTTGCCTACCTAAGAAGGCAAAAGATTGCCATCTTTCCTTACAGGGACGATTGGCTCATAGTAGGCCAGTCCCCAGACCAGGTCAAATTACACCTTCAGATAACGCAGCAACTGCTTACCTGTCTAGGTTTCCTTCTGAATCTCTCAAAGTCAGTTCTAGAGCCTGTTCAGCTTCTTACCTTCATAGGCACAGAACTGAACACACAGGAAGCCAGGGCTTTCCTTCTCCTAGACAGGGCAAAGACCCTGGTCTCCCTGGCCTCCTCATTTACCCTGCAGGTCTCCCGGCCAGCAAGGCATTTTCTGCAGCTCCTAGGACACATGGCTGCTTCCACAGCAGTTGTGCAGGGAGCAAGATTTCAGAAGAGGGACATCCAGTTCCATTTGAGAGCTTTTTGGTCTCAAAGAAAGGATCCTCTTACCAAGTTGATCCCAGTAACTCGAACCCTGATCCAATCCCTACAGTGGTGGCAGGATCAGAACAACCTGAGACAAGGGGTTCCTTTTGTCACTCAGTCTCATTCTCCAATCCTTACTACAGATGCATTCCTCTTGGGCTGGGGAGCTCACATGGGCGACTTCACCACCCAGGGTCTGTGGTCTCCCCAGGAATCCCTGCTCCACATCAACCTGTTGGAGCTCAGAGCAGTTTTTCTAGCACTTCAAGTTTTTTCCAAATCTGTTCAGAACAAGACTATTCAGGTCAGAAGAGACAACACCACTACAATGTGGTACATCAACAAGCAAGGGGGCACGCGGTCTACGGCCTTGTGCACCGAAGCAATGAGATTGTGGTCTCTGGCTTACTCCCTGAACACCTTTCTTACGGCAGTTCACCTCCCAGGCAAGGACAATGTCCTGGCAGATGCTCTCATCAGGATTTCCCAGGGCCACCACCAATGGTCACTGGATCCCCTGGTCTTGGGAGTAGTATTTGCCAGATGGGGCACCCCACAGATAGATCTTTTGCAGTCCCAGACAATCACCAACTTCCTCTTTTTTGCTGAAGGCCCCCAGTGTTGGGCTCTCTCCCACTGGATGCCTTAGCCCTCAGTTGGGAGGGGAAGTTTCTCTATGCCTTCCCTCCCTTTCCTCTCCTGTTCAAAGTGCTAGTCAAAATCAGATCCCAATCCTGCAAAGTCATTCTGATAGCTCTGGATTGGGCCAGACAGCCCTGGTATCCTCTCCTGCTGTCCTTAGCAGTCCATCCTCCCCTGTGCCTTCCCAGGACTCACAGTCTGTTAACCTGTGCCCAGGGAAGGGTCTGGTACCCGAATTTCAAATCTCTCAATCTCAAGGCTTGGTTCTTGAAGAGTTAGAGTTTGCTGATTTACACCTTTCCCAAGGTGTAATGGATATATTGAAGGCCTCAAGGAAGCCTTCCACCAGGGCTACTTACAATTCCAAATGGAAAAGGTTTTCCATATGGTGCTCAGAAAAGAATATTTCCCCAGTTTCTGCTGACCTACCCACAGTCCTGGATTATATGGTCCACCTGAATTCTTTGGGGCTGAGACCAGCTACCCTCAAGGTGCACTTGGCAGCTGTGTCTGCTTTTATTTCAACAGGTAAATCCTCTTCTCTTTCAGCTCATCCTGTATTTTAGAAGTTTTTTAAGGGGTTGTTTCACACCAACCCTCCATTCAGAGATCCTGCCCCTGCCTGGGATCTTAATGTTTGCATTGCTCAGCTTATGCAACCCCTTCAAGCCCTTGTCTTCAGCTGAGCTCAAGTACTTGACTTGGAAAACTGTGTTTCTGGTAGCCATCACCTCTGCCAGATGCATAAGTGAATTACAAGCGTTGTCAGTGGAGCAGAGTTTATCTCTTTCACAGAGATAAGGTGGTCCTTCGGACTAACAGAAAGTTCCTGCCTAAGGTGGTTTCAGATTTCCACCTTAATCAATCTATTTCTCTTCCAGTGTACTTCACTGACCACTCCTCCTCTGGGGAGAGGAGGCTGCACAGCCTAGATGTGAAGAGAGCCTTTAGTTACTACATAGAGTGTACCAAGGGTCATAGGTTTGACTCCCTCCAACTGTTCCTTACCTATGGCGAAGTTGGTAAAGGGAAGCCAGCCACTAAAAGATCCATTGCCAGGTGGATTGTCTTTTGTATCCAATTCTGCTATGAGAAGTTGGGTAAAGTTCCTCCCTCAGGCCTGAGGGCTCACTCTACCAGAGGTACAGCTGCTTCTCTGGCTGCTGCCAGAGACATTCCTATTCTAGAAATATGTCAAGTAACTACCTGGAAAACAGTTCACACTTTTACCAAGCATTACTCCCTGGACATCCAGGCTAGGAGTGATGCTCAGTTTGGCACAGCCGTGCTTCAGAGCCTATTTCCTAAGTAGGTTCTGTCCCTCCTCCATGGGGTATTGCTGTGTAGTCTGCAATTGTCATAATATAGCAAGACTTCATGTTGTTTGAAGAAAAAATTACTCACCTTAGTAATGTTGTTTCTTCTAATGGAGTCTTGCTATATTATGACCTCCCTCCCTGCCTGCCCCTCTCAGAACCTCTGTTTTGGGATGTGGGTGGGCAGTACAGGGCTGGCACTTTTTTGATGCCCACCTTGTTGTTTTTCACCTACCCTTTTGGGTGAATTGGTGTTGTGTTTTTTTTGCATTTTTGGGTCTCCTGACTTGAGTCTTTGTTTTAGGCCAGAAAATGAGTGTTTATGTTGGTAGCCAGTTGGCTAGTGTAGGTTTACAGCTTCCACACAGAACCTTAGTGAGTTTTAGCTCGTAAAGATCTGATAGTTTGTCTTTGAAGCACAACAGACAGAGTTTTCAACCGAGCTCGCACTCTAAGTTCCATGCCTGCATGGAAAATTAACTATTTCACCTCCGGAGCAGTTCTAACCCGCGGTCATACTGCAATTGTCATAATATAGCAAGACTCCATTAGAAGAAACAACATTACTAAGGTGAGTAATTTTTTCTTATGGACTGTAAACTAAATTGTAAAGCTCAGAAAAAAAAAAACTTATACTTCCTGCCTTAATACTTTGCTATGGCAAAACTAAAACATATTAAATACACCCCATAAACTGAAGGTACTTCAACAATAATACTAATAATGGATTGTCAAGTCATTTTGTGCAGACTGCAAAGGAAAAAAAATAAACGTAACATTTTTTAATCAAGGATTGATCTACTGTGGACTGCAGGTCTGTAAGTCTAAGTGTTCATACAGCTCTCTCTAAAATGCATAGAGATGGCTGATTGATAGAGAAGCATGCTCAGTGTAAGCCTATCAGGAATCATGGGAGAAAACCCCTTTGTTCCTCCTTTCCTCAAAAAAAAGTGCTGTTTGGTATCATTTCACTAATTCTTCCTCTGCAAATGTTGTACACTTTCACAACTGCACGTTTTAGAAAACCAAAATCTATAAAGTCACATAATCTCATTAATTATGGATAGGATAGGAAATTGGCTCTCTGAGCATACTCAGAAGGTGGTGATTGGAGGGTTAGCCTCATCCCCAAGGTGACTTACTAGTAGGGTTCCCCAGGAGTCAGTGCTCAGGCCACTCCTGTTCAATGCCTATATCTCAGACATTAGGAGGGGGATCATGAGTGAGATGAGTCTCTTTGCAGATGACTCAAAGCTAGGTGCAGTGGTGGTTGGGGAGGAGGGGAGGGTGGCCTTGCAAGAGGACCTGGAGGCTCTGGAAAGGTGGTCAGGAAAATGGAAACTAAAATACAATGCAGGGAAGTGCAAGGCTCTGCACCTGGGAGTCAGAAATCCAGACCGGGGGTATACCCTGGGAGGAGACATGATTCAAGTCACGGAGGGTGAGAGGGACCTGGGGATAGTGGCAGATGTCAAAATGAACAACTCAGAGACCTGTAGGAGGGTAGCAGCAAGGGCAAATAAGATGCTGGGATGTATCACCAGGGGGATTACCCCCAGAAAGGTGGAAGTGATCCTTCCACTGTACAACTGCTTGGTTAGGCCACACTTCAAGTATTGTGTACAATTTTGGAGACCACATTTAAGGAGGAGCATTACATTCCTAGAGAGGGTCCAAAAGAGGGCAACCAAAATGATCTGGTGACTGCGGGAGAGGACCTATGAGGAGAGGCTCAAGAAGCTCGACATGTATGCCTTGGAGGAGAGGAGAGAGACGGGGATATGATAGAGGTCTTTAAGTACATGAAAGGGATCAATAAAGGAGGCCCAGTTAGGGTGCTCCAGAGGAAGAAGGGTGGGGCAACAAGAGGTCATGGGTGTAAGCTGGAAGGGGACAGGCTCAGGGGGAGAGGAGGAGATGTTATTTCACTGAAAGTGTGGTGGAGCCATGGAATGCACTACTCAGGGAGCTGGTAGAGATGGAGACTGTGGACGGGTTTAAGAGGGGATGGGACAGGTACAGGGGGAGGATAAATCTGACCAGGCACATTACAGGTGGAACATCTGGGACTGGGGACAGATATAACCCAAGGGGTGGGGGACACCAAAATCGTCCCTCAGTGCGGGTACTGAAAATCGAGCAGACTTGAGAGACCATTAGGCCTATTCTGCTGGTGTTTTAGTATGTTAGCATGTGAAAGAAGCCACATGATGCTCCCAGAACATCTTCCATATCACGAGATTACATTGATAACCTCTGCAGTGTTAGTCACCTCGAACAAATTAAATGAATATGCACATCTTATACCTGCACAAAGTGCTATGTAAATACACTTAATTTATGAAATTGCAAGAAAATTCATGAGCATGGTGAAATTACGTATAAAATGCACAAAACAGATTTTTGCCTTTTTGCCTACCACTAGTCAGTGGAGTAGAGGCTATCTAATAGGAATTCTTCATGCATGCACCCGTCATCTGAAGGTGACTCAAAATATTTAAAATCTTCTACTGTAGCCAGGGTAATAATAGACATCTGGTAGCTTAGTGACAGTACACTGCAATGCACTGCAGAGCAGGGGTCCCTACTTTTGGAACAGCTGTGGATTTCTCACACACTGAATTATTAGTGGTTGACACCTCATGGAGGTTATGATATCATTGAGGGAGTGCTAGAATGCATCTCTTTCCAACAACCCCTGTGGTCATCTGATGAGTGGGAAATTTTGGACTCACCCAGAGAGGGTTCTGCATATATATAACCCTGGGCTGAGTACTGATGACTGGGGATGCATTCTACAGAACTGGAGGGGGGGACATAGATAAGTATAGAAACATCAGTGCGAAGCCTCATAATGACAGATACAGGTGCACTCTACTACAGAATATTTAGGAAACACTTGAAAACACAAAGTCTAGTCAGAATGTGAGTCAGCACCCAGCTGACAAGGAACCAGAATAAAAAATGCCTAACCAGACTTCCAAGGCCATGCAAAGTTTTATTCAGAATTCCACTTACTAGCAAAATCAGTATACAGAAATAGCAATCTTCAATTTCTTAGTAACTCTTATGCATGATGGCTTTGGCTGCCGAAACAGGCTTCAGTACATTGCAGTATTCAGAACAATGTTCTTTTAGTGTGCTAGCCACTTGGGAATTGATCCAATGTTTGAGAAATAATAAACTGAAAGTGCCTCTGCTACTTGAACATGCTGGCCAGAAACAATGTGGGCGTTCACAGTCTGCTTTTGTATGCTTTAACGTCAAGATGACATCTTCTTCAGAGCGAGGATAAATATGGCATTTCCTCATACATAAATATGGCATTTGTTCCTAGGAAAACAATAATGTGCATCACACTCCTTCCAGTCTGTCAGTATGTTAGCTCACTCACCACTGAGCCACACAAAGAATGTTCTTTTTGCATTTTAAATGTGGTGCACTGTCTCATTTTCTTTTTCTTCCTGTGCTCTTTGACTTTCTGATCTTCATTTCCTTTCTTACTTTGATATTTTTGGCCCCTTTTGAATAGAATTTGTTGGCAGAAAAGGACCACTTGACCCACCCAGTCTGCCTAAGTGTTCTCTGCATATTGTACCTCCACAGATCCTACTGGTCTCTGTGACCCTCCCAGCTCCCTGCCTCTTTTCTAATATACTGTACCCCTATGTTTATCTGATGCATACTTAAAGCCCCCCACCATTCTGACCTCCACCACTTCTGCTGGCAAACTGTTCCAGGTGTCTTTTACCATTCCTGAACCCCCACCCTGATTCTGTTAATCACATGCTGTCTGGACCTGGGGCTTGTCTTCATTTCAAAGAGACTCCCCACCTGCAACTTGTTCACCTCAGTGTGATACTTGTAGGTCTCTGTCATGTTACCTTCTCACTTCTGTCTTCCAGGGTGTACACAATGAGATTCTTCAGTCTCTCCTCATAGGGCTTCTCATGCAAACCTGCACCATTTTAGTTGCCCATACTCTGGACAGCCTCCACCCTGTTTATATCCTTTCTGAGGTGTGGTCTCCAAAAGTGGACACAGTACTCTAGGTGGGGGCATATCATGGAGTGATACAGCATCCATTTTTTAATTCTTCTTTTGTCCATTATTATCTTCTAAGCCCTTCCCCTACTAAGTGTTATGTCTCTACCCTTCCCATGCCCCTCCCTTCCAGATGATCCTTCTATTTTTAAGCCCAATTTCCTCTCATCTTCTTTTTTGAAAATTCTTTATTTCCTCTGGCCTATGCTTCCCTCCACTCTTTTCTTTCTCTTGTCACTTCTTTTTACCAGCTGCCCATTCCTGGTCTCCTCTTTGCCAGTCTGGACATTTTCAACCCTGATTGACTCAATCCATTGGATGACTGTGGTTTCTTCCATGCAGTGGGGCTTCTTCCCCTGCCATTCAGCAAGGTCACATCCTAATTAGCACGGGGGAATTCTATTCTGATGCAATAGCACCAGATGAGGACTGTCCTTTTATAGTACTGTCAGGGCATAGGCAGTGATGGGATGACCTTAATGCTTCTGGCAGTCAGAAGGTATTTGTCCCAGTTAGAGCACACACTCCTCCCCCAATTGTTTATGAGTGCTGGCTGTTACTGCACTATGGGAGGGTTTGCCAGGCAGTGTATGGTCACCCACACAACTAATGGCACCTCCATAGGGCTACCACTAGGTGTCGCTATGAGAGTAGCCCATCTAATCTACCTCACCCTAGGAGAAGAGCATCCACATGGATGCTATGAGCCCTCCCTGCTGACCTCCAGGCCTGATGTCCTGTGCTTGGGGCACAAATCCCAAAATAATTTTATCTATTTTATGATGTTCTGTTCTGGTGGTCCAGTGGCCATACACTGTATCCCTGTTCACAAGTAATCCCTAGCTTCCAATGAACCTCCTAGTCCCATTACCCACCAATCTGGTGTCATTAAACACATCACACTATAATCTTCATCCCTGTTGGCCATCTCTCTCCTGGTCACAGAGACAGGATCCATCCGCAGATCATAGTGGTTAATGAACAAGTGGTGTGGCAACTAGCAATCATCTTGTATGATTTTACCCAGGCAGGCATAGTACTGAAGGACTGCAAGGTTTCCATTGTGGTTCTCATCTTTAAAGAGGGAGCAAGATTAGACCAAGGCAGCTACAAGCCAGTCAGCTTGACATCAGTGCTGGGCATGGTCCTTAAAGTCATTATCAAGGATAGAATAACTGACCATTTGATTCAGACCATGGTCCTTGCCCTTCTAAGCATGGTTTTATGATGGTCATATCATGCTAAACCAACCTGATCACCTTCTTTGAGGGGGTAAGCAAGGAGGTGGACATGGGCAAGGCCATGGCTAACCACTGTCTGGACTTCAGCAAGTGCTTTGACACAGAGGTGCATAACATGCTTCTAAGCAAAGTGTACCATTGTGGCATACATAAAGCATACCTACAGTAAGTTGAACTGCAAACTGATTTGGGCAGTACAAAGGGCTGTAGTGGACAAGAACTACTTCAAGTGAAGGGGGCACTTAGTGGTAGTCCTCAGGGATCAGTATTGGGGCCACTGCTGTTTAACATTTTTATTATTGATCTGAATGCTGGGGTCTCCCTCAGGCTGCTTAATTTCACTGACGACATCAAGCTAGCCATGGCAGTTGATTGCCTTGAAAATGAGGGAAAAACTTCAGAGGACATTAACAAGCTGGGCAATTTCCCTGACTCCAATGCCATCAAATTCAGTGTAGCCAAATCCTAGGTGCTACACTTGGAGCGGCAAAACAGAGATATGACCTGCACATTGTATGGGTATCCTCTTGCTGCAGTGAAAGAGGAAAAGGACATGGGAGCATAACACACAAGGGGATTAAGCATGACAAGTAGTTTACAGCCACTGTCAAGAGGGTAGGCATAATGCTTGGGTGCACCAAATGAGTGGTTACCAGTAAAGCAGGGGAAGTAATGCTTCCACTTCACAAGGTTATGGTTAAGCTCCAGCTGCTGTATTGTGTGTGCAGTTTGGAGCTCATCAATGCAAAAGAACATTATGGTAGCCAAGAGGCTGCAATGAATGGCAAAAAATTACCATGAATATGTGGATAACATTAAGGGGAAATGCTGGTGGATGTTAACATGTGTACCTTGGAGAAAAGCAGGCTAAGAGGCAACACTATCTCAGTCTTCTGCATACTCAAGAGTATCGACAAGATGAGACAGACAGAGAGCTGTGATCTAGTGTTCTTCCGAAGGATGTGGTGGCATGCTCTGAATCTCAGAAGTAGTAAGTTCAGAAGCAATACTAGAAAGCACTTCTTCTCCCAGAAGGTGGTGCACCTATGGAACAGTGCACCAGTGGAGACAGAGGACAGGAAGACAATACATGCCTTCGAGGTAAGCCTGGAGAAATTTTTGCTTACCAGGAGACTCACAAGGCACCCTGGGTAGTCATGGGTAGGGAATCCCAATAACTGAGTACATGTTTGCACAGCATGCTGTATTTATTTATCCTTGGTTATGAAGCCCTGCAAAGAGAATGAACATGATGAACCTAGAGTCCTTCCAGACCTTAAAGTACTGTGATTGTTACAATGTTAAAACTGGGGTTGTGTTGCACTAATCAGAAAGATAACATTTAGTTTATTTAGTCCATGATAGCACAGGCTTTATTTATTTATTTATATATTTTAATTAAGATTTTGGAGAACACCTTTGATCCAGGGATCTTTTACAAAGGTTCCACATCAAGAAACAGGATAAGTAGAAAGCCAAAACAACATGAATGAATTACATAACATACTTTAAGGTATACAATAAGGGTCCACCAATGGTGTTGTCTAGTATTGTGGTGTGAATATTTAAGCAGCAGGACAGTACACCAGGCATTATACAACGTATGTCTAGGGAAATTGCATTAAAGGTTAGGGCAGAAGCAAGAGATTACAGGTGTAGAAAGCACTGTAGACTACTAAAGAAAAGGAGGGAGGTGGAAAGCAGCTCAGAGAGCATTGTTAAGGAGGGGATAGGTGAGAATAAGTGGGTAGGTGGGGAAAGGGAAGGGAAGGCTAGATGTGGAAGTGGGTAGACAGAGAAGGAGTGAGAGGGAGAAAGGGTAGGGGAAAATGGGAGGTTGGAGGGGGATGGGGCAATTGAGGAGGGGGTGGTAGTGAGAGGAAATATGCATGGTAGGTGAGCAGGGAGTTAGAAGTGGGGGAAGGGGAAGGCAATAAGTGTAGAACTTGAGAGAGAGAGGGATGGATGAAAAGGGGCTATGTTAACTGAGAGCAAGTGACAATGATGGGGTGGAAACAAAGGTATCGGGTGGGGGGAGTATGAAGGGGGCAGACCTATAACAGATTATGTGAAGCAGTCACAGGAGGCACTAGCCACATGGTTCTGGCACAGTTTGGGCTTAAAAGTGCCAAGCGTGCCATTGTTGGTGATTTCTGATGGAAGACAGTTGAGCCAGTCTGAGGCTGTAACTTTGTATGAGCGCTGACCTTGTGTAGTCCAGCAGTGGAATACAGAAAATGGTAGACTTTCCAAACTTCTGGTTAGGCAGGGGACACAGTGAGGGGTCAGTATAGTCCGAACACCAGGGGGCATAAAACCCATTGAGATCTTCTTTGCTATGATGCAGTTCTGGTACTTTAGTCTGCCTGTTAGCTGGAGCCAGTTTGTCTGCTCATAAATATCACATGTGTGGGTGGCTGAGGTAAGGAGCCGAAAAGCCTTGTTAAGGGCTAAGGCTATGCACTGAAGTGCAGTGTTAGTGGTTGATCCGTAGATAGCAAACCCATAGTCAATAATTGAGATTACTGAGCTCTGAATAGCAAGGTTTAGGGCTTCAACCATAAGGCAGTCCTTATGCTTGTATAACAGCCCTATGCGGGTATTCACAGCTTTAGCAATGTTATCAATATGTTTGGTGTATGAAAGAGTGCAGTTAAGGGTCACACCCTGATATTTAAACAGATCCACCTGCTCCAGCGTAATGCCAACGCTGTTTCTGATTGTTAGTTCTCAGTCTTTATGCTTGTTGTGGGTTCCATGAAATAACATTGTTTTTGTTTTTTTTTGTAATTAAGGATGAGTTTATGCAATTTAAACCAGGCTGCAACTTCCACAAAACTTTTCTGCAGCTGAATTTGTAGAAGGGAGGGATCTGAGTGACACGTGTACATTACTGTGTCGTCTACATACAGTACAATTCTATCATGGCATGAGGCAGGGAGTTTGTTTAAAAATATGTTAAATGGCAAGGAAGCCAAGATACAGGTAGATCCTTGTGGCACTTCAGAATGGACCGGGAGGGTGGTGGAGAGGGATTCACCAATCCTAAACTGTTGGGTGTGATCACTGAGGCGGCTTTGAAACCAGTGGGTAGTGTCAGTTGAAAGTCCTAGGAGAGATAATTGTTCGATCAGCAAGGAGTGGTTGATGCCTTTGTCAGGTCATTGAAAGTGATGCCGACCAGTTGTACCCTGATCAAGGGCATTGTGGATGTAGGTGGTGAATTTGAGGAGAGCTGTTGTGGTGCTTTGACCTTTTGAAAACCGTGCTGCTGGGGACATTACAGGTTATATTTTTCCAGGTACTCAACAAGCTGATCAGCAACTATCCATTCCAAATCTTTTGGGGGAGGATGGAGATAAGTCTGTAGTTGCTAGGTAGAGTCTTGTCACCACTTTTGTGAATTCGAGCCACCACTGCAGTGTTCCACTTTAGGGGTAATTGGGAAAGCATGAGGGAGCGGTTCAGGATTTTGGTGAATGGGGACAGGACTTTGTCAATGGTGAGGGTGAGAAGTTTAAGATCTAGGGAATCTCCACTATATCTGGACATCCTGAGCACTTTAAGTAAGATTTTTGGCTAGACCTTCAGAAAATGCTTTGAAGTAGAATGACAGGTGCTCCTGTATCATTCCTGTTTTATCAGAGAGTACTGCATCAGAGGTGGGATCAAAGAAGTTTAGGGGGTAGCACATGACTAAGGTCCTTGAAAGTAGCATTAAATGCATTAGCTATGGTTACATGATCCAAGGTGATGGCATGTTGAGCATTGAGGGTGTACTTTGGGGTCTTTCCCTGTTACTTCAGTAAGGTTGCTCCAGAACTTCCTTCCATCTTTCCATGTGCTGGCTAGGGCTCTCCTGTAGTAGTTGGCTTTCTTGAAGTGAATTGCTCTAGTGCAGGCATTCCTCACTGTTTTGTAAGCCTGAATGTCAGCCTGAGTGCCAGTCACCTTAGCTCGGTACAAGAGATGGTCTTGGGATTTCATTTGTTCAAGGAGATCTAGAGTAATCCATGGGTTATTGACACCCCTTGGTCTCACACTTCATGTATGGGGCACAGACATCACAAGCAGAGTTGAAACTGGAAATAAAATACTCAAGTGCTGTGTCCATGTCAGGGGCTGTGTCAACTGGTGTCCAGTCAAGTTCCTGTAGAAGAGTTTTAAGGGGCCCTAGGTGACCAGGTGCCAACCTTCTGCTGTTAATAGTTTTTTTTGGGGGTTAGTGAATTTTTTAGACCATGTGCATAGGACTGAAGAATGGTCACTTAAGGAGTCTGGGAGAACTTCAGTTTTTGTGATGTGATCTGGATGGTTGGTAAGCACCCAATCCAGTAGCGTACTGGTCCCCATTCCATAGTTCATCCTGGTGGGTGATTGAACCATTTGCAAAAAGTTAGCTTCAGTCTGGGCATCCTTATTGCTGTTCACACTGGGGGCCAGCCAGTTGATATTGAAGTCACCAAGCATGATAACATCTGTGTTCTGATCTAGAAAGTTGATACAGTCAAGGAGGGAGTGTAGGCCCTGATTAGCCAGCTTGGGTGTTATATGGGTATTATATAGACTGAGACCACAGTCAGGACCTTTTTATGTGCTCTGAGCAGTACCTTGGTGGCAAGGACCTGAATGTCATTCCCAAAGAAGGGCATGGTCAGGACATGTCCTGTGAGGGACTCTTTTAAGTAAAGAGCACAGTCCCCACCTTTCTTGGATAGCTTGTCTTGCCTGAAGACACAGCCATGTCTCAAGCACCGATAGGATGTCTGGGTTGTGCTGAGAGACCCAGGTGGTAAGAGTATCAAGTTTAGTAAGGAGGCTGCAGATGTTTATGCTTGCCAGGGAGAGAGTCCCTGCCCTGCCGGTACCCTTGGACCCATGCTGTGGGGGAGCCAGGGTTGGGGCGAATGTTGCCCACGATAAGCAGCAAGAACATTATTTGGCATTTTAAAAGAGCTTTAAGGTAATCCCTATGGGGCAGGATGGGCCTTTTTTAAGAAGGTTCCCACACCACAGCTGTAGCTGTAGTAGCAGTTGCCGTTAGCCAAATCAGCTAAACAGCAGTTGCTGCCTTGCTGCCCCGGGCATTCCTACACCGCAGACATAGCTGCAGAAGCAGCTTCTGCCCACCAAGTCAGCCAAATAGCAGTTGCTGTCCAGCCCCCCCTTGGCATTCCCACACCACAGCTGTAGCTGCAAGAGCAGTTTCTGCCCACTGAGTCAGCCAAACAGCAGGTACTCACTCTGGAAATTCCATGGACATTGCACCCCATCACCTTATTTGAACTTGGCACATTTTTTGGCTGTTGGACTTTCTCCTCCTGGGCTCCAGGGAAAAGAACAAACTGCTTTTAGCATAGCTCACCTTCTTGTGCTGGTGGCTAATTCTCAGCCCTATGAGCTGCTAATTTATTTTAAAAAACATGGCTGCTAATTTAAGTTTAAAACCTAGCCGCAAATCCTGGCTGATAATTAATTTTAAAAATCTAGCTGCAAATGCGTTAATAACTAAAGCGATCCCATTGTGAACTGAGTTGTACTGTGAAATTATTTTCCTGTGCCGCTGAATTTTGCTAAGTACCGAGCTGTCAATTTCTTTGGTATTTTAAAAGCGCTGCAAAAGTATTTCTCCGAAGGGGACTAAAACCGAAGTGCAAACTAAAATTTCTCAGAGCTTAAATTCTGCTCTGAAACTACTGGAGCAGCTTGCTGCAGTGGGAATCTGTCAGAGCTTAATTCTACTCTGAAGCTATTTGGAGCAGTTTGAATTTTCTGCGACTGTGCAGTTTGCACCGCTGCCTAGGAAGCCTGAAACCTACATTAGCCTGAATCTATGGGAGAACCATATTACTTATTTTGTTTGTAATGAACTTGCCAGGAATTAATCTCTTTCCAGCGCTGTATTTTACTTTATTATTTCTCTGCAATTGTTGACTGCTAAGCTTAATAGGAGTGTACTTCCAATTGTATTTCCTCAGACAGTTTGGTACCCCCCTCCGCCTCTTTCTATCTCTCTTCTCTTGCTCAGCCACTCTCCTCCCCCTTCTTGTTAAATTATTCTTTGTCTGCTAACCCACCCTCTCTCTCCTGCCCATTGCCAAACTTGTCTAATCCAGGTTTGTTCCTTCCCCCACCACTAATCCCTTCTCCCCTTTTTATTCACAGTCACTGCCAGCCCCTCTGGGCATTCCTACACTGCAGCCATAGCTTCAGGAACCGCTCCCACCAGTCGAGTCAGCCAAACAACAGGTATGCCCTCTGGGCTCTGAGAAAAAGAACAAACTACTTTTAGCATAAGAAATACAAAGTCACACATGACCCCACAATGCAAAGCATCATGGGCTGCATATGCAAATCATCACAGAATATTGTGCTGGTTCAACTTTAAGCAGAAATGCTTGGTGCCAAAAGACCTCTCACACAGTTTGCAAAGGGTGCCAACAGAAGACATAGACACGTGTTTCGTCCTACCAGGACTCATCAGTATGCCTCATCTGTCCGACACCCCAGTGGAATGAACCAGCTACCCTAAGATAGTATATCTGGGTTATGTTGTGGTGAACCCAATTAAAACAAAAAAACATTTAAAATACAAAGAACCTCGGTGCATAAGCACTGAGGCAAGGGTTACCCCAAAGGGCATTTGGCTGGGAAGCCAAGTTTCAAAGAAATGGAAAGTCACACATGACTCCACAATGCAAAGCATCATGGGCTACATATGCAAATTACCACAGAATATTATGCTGGTTCAACTTTAAACAGAAATGCATGGTGCCAAAAGGCCTCTCACACAGTTTGCAAAGGGTGCCAACAGAAGACATAGACACGTGTTTTATCCTACCAGGACTCATCAGTATTCCTCATCTGTCTGACACCTCAGTGGAATGAACCAGCTACCCTAAGATAGTATATCTGGGTTATGTTGTGGTGAACCCAATTAAAACAAAAAAAAACATTTAAAAGACCCTTTACAAACTGTGTGAGAGGCCTTTTGGCACCATGCATTTCTGCTTAATGTTGAACCAGCATAATATTCTGTGGTGATTTGCATATGCAGCCCATGATGCTTTGCATTGTGGGGTCATGTGTGACTTTGTATTTCTTTGAAACTTGGCTTCCCAGCCAAATACCGTTTGGGGTAACCCTTGCCTCAGTGCTTGTGCACAGAGGTTCTTTTACTTTTAGCATAGCTCACTTCTTGTGCTGGTGGCTAATTCTCAGCCCTACGAGCTGCTAATTTATTTTAAAAAACCTGGCTGCTAATTTAAGTTTAAAACCTAGCTGCAAATCCTGACTGCTAATTAATTTAAAAAATCTAGCTGTAAATGCGTTAATAACCAAAGTGATCCCATTGTGAACTGAGCTGTACCATGAAATTATTTTAACTGGGCTGCTGAATTTTTCTAAGACCTGAGCTGCCGACTTCTTTGGTATTTTAAAAGTACAAAAACACAAATCCAGGCACTCACCACCACAAAGAACTTGGCCCAGAAGGGAAACATTTTAAAAGGATTTATTGAATTGCCTGACGCGTTTCTGGTCCCACTGGACCCTTTATCAAAGGTTAAATGAGGCAGAAAAAAACACACACATATATAACCCTAGAATAGACCACATGACAAATTACATCAATTAAAAAACACAAATAAAATGTGTATAACAATGAAGTAGTACTACATTCCTCCGTGGAATTCTATATATCTAACAGGCAGAACACTACTTACTACATGGCACCCCGTCCTAGTGCGAGCTCCTTTGTGGTTTTTGTATTTTAAAAGTACTGCAGACGTATTCCTCAGAAGGGGACTAAAACCAAAGTGCAAACTAAAATTTCTCGGAGCTTAAATTCTGCTCCGAAGCTTGTTGAGCAGATTGCAGTAGTGGGAATCTGTCAGAGCTTAATTCTATTCTGAATCTATTTGGAGCAGTTTGAATTTCCTGCCCACCCACCCTCTCCAGCCACACATATTAAATAGACTTTCTGCCATAAGACTCCACCCCTTTATCATCTACCCAGCCAATGGTAAAAGGGACAAGAATTAAGCCCTGTTTACAGATACACACCTAGCTTTTCTCTCTTCCTTTCACTCGCAGGCATACTAAACACCAATTCTGAAACTGTAACTAGAGGTAGGCTGCTCCTGGCATAACACACCAGGGGCTGCATAACCACCAAGGAATTTTTAAGTAACTGCAGAATGATTCATAACTAGAAAAATAGACCATGATAATCCTCAACACCCCCCCCCCCCAGTGCATAACCACCAAGAAATTCTTATATTAACTGCAGAACGGATCATAACTAGATAATATATCCTGATAATCCTAAAATAAAATAAAAATAAAGAAGAATAAAGAAAAAAAATGATTAAGGGAATAATTGCTGCTACCTTATATGCCCTGTTTGTCTTGGGCTCAGATCATATCCTAGAACCTGAACGTCATGGCCCTGAACAGGCAGCCAGTTCCCCTAAACATAACTACCCTAATATCAGTACCCTATGTGAGCCATATGTCCCAGATATAAGCCTACATGGTCTCAGACAAAGAGGTACCCTGTACAAATGAATGTGTTATATAACAGATCATAGACCAAAAATCCCCCTCCCCATGCCAGGATTCATAATCAAAATCCTGTCAAAACTAAAGTTACTACTAGGAGGTGACATTGAAATTAACCCTGGCTCCCTGCATCAATGCTCACTTCACCTCCCCCACCAAACTAGAACAGACTAACACAAATGGATTAAAGATAATCCATATGAATATATATATTTTTTTGTCAACTTTGTTTCCCTCCCATCATGGCTCCAAGGTCCTCTCTCAGGCATCCCATTCTTATCCTGCCCACCTGAGGATCCCACGCAAAGCCTCCTCTCCTCCATCCTCGCTGGTGCCAGCACCCCCGGCTAACCCTATCTGGGGTGGGTCACCCCCTCTCCAACTTGGGGTGCTCTTCAAGGCAGACTCTGGCATCGGATGAGGAGTGGGCCCGGGGATACTGAAGGCAAGCTAGGGAATCCCCGGCATAGGGCATGGACGATCAGTGCCATCGCCTGATCCTTGGAGTCAGATTTTTACTGTGTTCTTGGTTACCCCCCCACCAACATGGGATGTGGAATGCCACCCAGCTCTGATGTAGATGCTCCCACCCATGTCAGAAAGGCAACTGCCCGATGTTACCCCTTAGTGTGCCAGCCCTGGGGCATAGCAGTGCTGCCGGTCTACACCGGGGGCCGCTGTCACATTGGGCTACCCCTGGATCCCTCCCTGAGAGAGGAGAGTAGTCCCATGGATGTTCAATCCTCTCTCCCCCCTACCGACCCCTGACAGCCCGAGCTCATACCTGAACCCGGGTCACCAGCGTGGCGTGAGGTGTGGCATCCAGCACCTCAACCCTCAGTGCCACAGGGCTGGCTTCATATAAATATTAACAGCTAAAGGTCAAAAGCACATGAGTTAGAAGCTTGGGCTTCTCTGTACTCCCCAGATGTGTTAGCTGTCTCAGAAATCTGACTCAAAACTGATATACTTGATATAGAGGTAGCGTTGGGGAGGATTCAAAATCTACAGACAGGATAGGATTGGAAAAAAGGGGAGAGGAGTCTTAATTTATGTTAAAACCTCCCTAAATGCCTCCCAACTGGCAATGCCTGCCTTGCACAATACCAGCTGTGAGGCCCTATTCATGAACATACTACTGGGTGGTTCTAAACCACTGACAATAGGCTATGTATACAACCCTCCCTAGGTATCCACAGCCACCCTAAATTCCCTTATAACCTCCCTACCTGACATTCCAAAGGGTGAGAAAATAAAACTGGGTGACTTTAACATACATTGGGGGCCCCAAATGAACAAGGATCTAAAAAATCTCCTACTGGAGGCTAACTTAGCACAGTTGGTCCGTGAAAACACAAGGCTAAATATGAAAACAGGGAAACACTCCACAATAGATTGGATCCTGGCCTCAAACCCTGACAACTTTAAACTGGTAGGAACAGATTCCCTTAGTGACCATTCGCCAACATTCGTAATATAGAAAAATAGCTTCTGCACCATGCCTTCCAGAATCATGTGGGTACGGAATTACTCAAAATTCAATGAGGAATCCTTTCTTGCAACACTAGCCGAGGTAAATTGGGCACAAGTCAAACATGCCCCAAACTTCAATGCAGCCGTCGACTTCTTCATCAGTAGTTTTCTGTCTGTCGCAAATAAACATGCACCAGTGAAAAAGCTTAGAGTAAAAGGCCAGGAAGCAAGATGGATAACCCAACACCTAAAAAGTTGCATGAAAAAAAGAGACAGGGCTTGGGGAACATTCAAAACCACAAGTCTGCCTCAGGATTGGCAGACCTTTAGGGCACTATGGAATAAATGCAAAAATGAGCTAAGAGCAGCAAAAAAACTTTATCTCAGAAACCTCCAAGTGAAAAATCTCTCCAACCCCCCAAAAATTCTGGTATCAGATCAACACCCTCATCAAAGGCCACCCAGCCCAGGGAGAATGTGACATAGTGGCAAATGGCACTACACTAAAAAGCTCAGTCAAAGCCATAGATGCTTTCTACCTTTTCTTCACTGACCTGGACTAATTCAAGACACACAGTACAGGTACACATCCAGCCACACACACAGAGCCTGACAGCCCCCCACCCTTCCCCAAATTTCCATTTCAAGTTCACTTGTAAACGTGAGGTTCTTAAATTACTTAGGAAAATCAAAACCCCTGGATCTGCCAGGCATGACAAGCTAAAACCCAGGCTACTCAAAATCATTGCCCCAGTCATAGCATCCCCAGTCACTAGGTTATTTATCAGATCCATTCTAGAGGGGTGAGTCCCAGCTCTTTGGAAAGTTGCTCTGGTTACACCAATACAAAAAGGTGGCCCTCGTGAAAAGTTGAGAACTACCGACCCATCTCGCTTCTCTCCATCCTAAGCAAGATACTAGAGAGAGTCATCTATGACCAATTAATAGACTACATTAAGAGTCATAACATCTTCACAGCCAGGCAACATGGCTTCAGGAAATACCATGGGACAGACACCGCCCTAGTCAGCCTCACCTTGGACATCTTCTCTGCCTTTGATGAAGGCCTCTTAACCAGTGCAATCTTTATCAACCTCACCAAGGCCTTTGACCTGGTGGACCATAAGCTACTCATCAAAAATCATGAAGCAATAGGCCTAGCTAGTCTGCCAGTACAATGGTTTTCTAACTACCTAGAGGGTAGGACATAGCTTGTATAATGGCAGGGAACCCAATGTGACACATGCCCAATTCTCGATGGGGTCCCTCAGGGGTATATCCTGGGACCCCTATTTTTCTCTGTATTTATTAATGGGATGCCAAATAATTGCGGAGATGCAGACATAACCCTGTACACTGATGACTCAGTGCTTTACAGGTCCTTCAAAGATATAGCGACCCTTAATATCGAACTGACAACTGACCTACAACTCCTCGAGTGGTGGCTGGTAAGAAACAACCTCGTGCTGAATGGTAAAAACACAAAGGCAGTGTTGTTTGGCAAGACAAGCATAGGATCAGACAGATCATTGACTCTGACACCTACTATCTATGATGGAATGACAATAGAGGTGGTCAAATCCATCAAATACCTAGGTATAACTCTAGATCAAAATTGCACTCTCAAATCACACATTGACCAACTAACCAAGACTGTGAATCAGAAATTGAGCATACTTTACCACCTAAGCCCCTTCCTCACACGTAAATCTCAGCTAAAGGTGGTTACAGGCACCATAGTACCTACCCTAGTCTATGGTGCTCTGGTCCTACTGACTGTCAGAGGGACAGAATTGCAAAATCTCAGAACCCTGTACCATTGAGTGGGCAGATTCACCTCAGGAGCTCTACCCAATCAGCATCACTGCTAGGCACTACATGCCCTCTCATGGCCATCCGTAGAAGGGAGATTACAATACCCAGCACTATGTCTAACCTTCAAGCTAAGGCAGGAAAATGCCCCCCAACATAGCCAGATTACTATCTGACAAACCAATTAGAAGGTCCCTCAGATCCTCCAGCCGTAACCTCCTCAAGGTGCCCAAAGTCAGATTGTCCCTAGGGCAAAGGATATATCCAGCTGGCATCCCACCCCTCTGGAATGCACTCCCTGAAAGCCTACAGAACTGCTCCTCCCTCAGGGGATTTAAAAAGGGTCTCAAGGTACACCTTCTGGAGCTCAACCAGTGTACCTGCTATCGTTGACATCCCAAACCTCCTATTCACTGCACAGCACTTGAAGTAAACAATGTGTGTTATACTTTATTTGTTCCACAACTGTCTAATGAGGATTAACAACTGTCTAAAAATGGCTGTAGTCATTGGCCTGTAAATAATCATGGTTAGCAAATGTTGTGAAGTGAGCTGGAAACTTACAGAAATGTCTTGGTAGAAATGCCCTTGCATGTTATATTACTGCTTGTAAGTGTATCACCACTGTATGTGTAATTAACTCCAGGTCACCCCTGCAAAAGGGGCTGTCATGGTCTCAATGGGCTCATCCGGTTACCAAAATTAAATAAATAAATAAATGATGAACATGGAGTCCTTCCAAACCTTAAATTACTGTGCTTGTTACAGTGTTAAAATTGGTGTTGTGTTGCACTAATCAGAAAGATAACATTTAGTTTATTTAGTCTATGATAGCACATGTAATATGCAGCATGTTGTTTCATTGGAGTCCTACCTCTGCCATATTTTGTAGCTGGGTTGACTGCAGCACAGGGAAGTCAAATGACTTGTACATGGTCAAAAAGTGAGTCAGTGACTTTGTTGGGATTTTAACCTACAGTATGTTTCCCAGTCATCAGTGCAATGCTCCAAACACTGATCTAGACATAACTTTCATTTTGTTAATAGTGGTGGTAAAGTGGAGTTAAGAATTACATTGAAAGAATCTCAAACATCAGCCTTTTTCTGAAACTCCTATAATGGCTGCAAGTGTTTTAAATGCCTGCTAGTGAATTACACTACAAGACATTTAATCAAGTGCATTGGTGAAAGAATATCACATTTCAATTAATTTGGCTTAAATGTTTTTGCTGAATAAAACAATATAGTAATTGTATGACAACAAAATAAATGTGAAATATTGCATCCAGTAGATGCCAACAAACAAGATAATATTGTTAACCACATTTTGTATATTACAAGGGTATACTGTATGTAGGATTCTTATATCACAATACTTACTGTATCTTTAGAGTGGTAGTACTGAGGCATAAGTTAGCACTGGAAATGAAAAAGAATAGACTTCTGAAAACCTACTCCTTCTTGCATGGGGTGGGGGGATTGGAATGTGCCACTTTTGTTCATTAAGCCAATGCCTTTTAGATCAAATGTTGCTATACTGATTATCTATTTAATGAGTTTGTTACATATGGTTTCCATCACAAGCTTTAATAATGACATTATGATTCACAAGAGTGATTTTTTCTTGTGTGTCCTTGTGATTGTTATATGTATTTAGTACAGCTTGCATAAATATTTTCCCTGCATTGTGAAACAACCTAAATTCACCAAAGAAAAAATACTTTAGAAATTGATTTTTTTTTTTGACTTTATCTTTGTGCACAGACTCAAACTGTGCTGTAAGGAGAAAGACAGCACATATTTATTGATTGCTATGGCACGTCTAGAGTGAAATATTTCTGTCTGACCTCTCACCATTCTGGCCATATCTAAAACACATCTGCAAAATATACCTGCCTATTGAACATACTCAGACTGCATTGTATAAGATTCACTTTATAATCTCTCTGATGTGACCGCATTGTTGAGCAAGGTAACTCAACCCCCTTTTTTATCAGGAATTCTCAAAGTACTGTAATGTGATAACTCCTTTAACAGACTGTTTTTGTTATTTGGTAATGCACATTAAAGGCAGTGTAGAACTGTTTATAGATCAATGCATTGTTCTTGTTCAGGAGTACAGTTTAAAGACCATACCATATTAAAGCAAGAGGAGAAGAACACGTAAGCTGCTCAGGTGCATCTTGATGCACCTTAAGTTATTCAAGTTTTCTGTGTTTGTTGTGGTGACAATACATAAATAGTAAGTATATTGAAAACACTTGTTGTTCACAGATAAGAAATGCATAATTTGTATGGGGCAATCTTATAGGTAGTATTTTGGAAGGAGGGGGATGGAGTGAGGATAACTAGTATCCAGAGAACAAAGAAAGAGTGCAGCAATGGGTATGATCCTTTACATCACTGGAGTTTTGCAGCCCCCTCATAACATTTCAACTATTAGCTTTTAAGGAAGTAGCAGAGCCATTTTGGTGGCTCACCATTTTAATGAGGTTAAAGGAAGTCACATAATGAATAATCATATACTGAGTGTACAATGACAGCAGTCCCAGTGTCCCAATTGGTTGCATGCTCGACTCTGGGGTTGGAAGACAGAACAATTGTGGGTTCTAGACCTACACCAGGAACTAGGGATCATATGATACCCAGTGTTGACTGTAGTACAGCACTGGGAAGGTGATGCCCTGCTGAAGTGCCATCCTTTCAATGAGACATCAAACTGAGGTCCCTTCTGCCCATCTTTGGTGGCTTTCCACATGAATGATTAAAAGCTCATGGTTCTTACTGTAGAATAAGAAAAAGAGGGATTTTCTCCAATATCCTGGCCAACATTCCCCCATCAATAAAACAGGTGCAAATAACCAGCGTCTGAGACCCACACAGAAAGAGCTGTCACAGTTCAATGTGCCTTTCCTGGTCAAAAATGAGAAAAGAAAGAAGCTTATTTTGAAACTGATAAGCAGATTTGGGCCCTTCTCTTCTGTACATTGTGTCTTTAAAAATTTGCAATAGGGAAAGATGTGAAGGAAATGTAAAACAAATGTAGATTAATTGCCTGCATTCAGGCTTCTAGCTTCTCTAAATCCACAAAGCCTGCATGCTTCAAATAATTCAAGAAATATGCAGTGTTTACTGAAATAAACCACTTATTTACATGAGTATTGGGGGAGGCTATAACTCTGAATGGGTAAAGAAAATAAGTTGATGGCCAATGTGGTATACAAGGAAATAATACAGTTGAGGGGCTAAAATTATCATAATGCCACAGGCCCAAAGAGTGATCCTTTATGAACTTGTTAGGACCCAAGACGATATTGTTTCATGACTACAGTGCAGCATGCTTTGTCATGTTCTTTTGCTGTATACACAAGAAATTCAAAACAAAAGAGGAAATAGGTGGGAAGGATGGGAAGACAAGGATGAAGGAAAGACACACATACTGAATTACATTTATGTTCTATATTTATTATTGATAATAAAGGGACATTATCAGACTGTGAGGTATTGGCAATAAAGGCAGAGGGAGGAATGGAGGAGTGATGGGCCACTGGGACTCTCACAAAATTAACATTAGATACATTGCACTTGGTAGACTTGATGGGCCAACATTGTCTATATATGTCTATATAGTTGTCTATGTCTATATATTTTTCAACTAAATACACTTTATTAAAGATTTTAACAATACAAAAAGCTCAGAAATCCACACAGTCGTGTGAACGCATAGACATGAACATAAAGCCATGTAAAATGATTAACAATCCTGAAGATAACATTCAAGCCCAGACTCCTAAGTGGCTAAAGTAGTAACAGAACAAACAGATTATAAAAACACAAACAGGAATACAAACAAACACACAAACAGATTGAACATCCTAGACAAGAAAAAGGAATCAAGTTGAGGGTAGCAGAAAAGCAAAACAACTTGTGTACAGTCTCAGCCCCATATAGAGATGGTCCAGGAAAATCCACAACAGTTAAACAGACATCGACAACACAAGAACAAATTGCAGAGAGAGGAAAAGACTCAAGCATCTTGTGGGGACTGAGACAAATGCAACAAAGTATGCAGTGTTTGCCACTAGCTATGATATACATGTTCCACATGCCGAATGCTGACAAGCATTCACTCCATGCACAATGCTTCAATTACAGCTGCTAGCCACTCTCTACAAGATGGTGTCTGATCATCCATTGCCATGTTATAATTTTCCTGACCACAGCTGTTATAACAGCCATGTGAAATTTCTGTTGACCTAGTCAATGCTAGCAATCTCCAGGCCAGTAAGACATAAGAGGCGTTAAGGAATGTTTATATATTTATATGTTTTGGTGTCATTATTTGGTTATATAATAGATAAGGATGACTGGATGGTGCAGGTTTTGAATTTTGATCACAGCTCTAATCCTTTGCATTGCATGTATGTGGTTATTTGTGTGCATGAGTGTGATTACTAAATGCACATGCACACAAATGTCTTGACTTGTGTCCATGTGCATTTGTTTGCATGCTACTATGCATGTGATGGTGTTGAGGACATTAGAGGTTCTGTTATAAAAGGATGAAGTGTCATGTGAGGCCCTTTAGATCTTGTGTTGAAGTTGTTATTGAGAACAGTTTTGAATAGTGTGATCACAATGTGGTTGGGTGAGCATATTTAATGGTTTGCTCTCTGTTGCAGGGTTTTAACATTTTTTTATATTTTTTGCTGGACCATCAATAAATTTTCATTGCATAAGTCTTCAGGCTGATACCGAGCCCATCCTCAGGTGATTGAAATTTCTACTAAAGGTGTTGAGCTGTTAGTGTGCTGCCGTGTAAAATGTTTTCTTATGAGTTGTGAATGTATAGTTTATTCCTTTACTGTTTAGGGTGTTTCATGATTGGCTGTAGGTCTCATTTCATGTGGTAATGTGTTTTTGGGAGAAATGGATGTGGCTGTTTGGAGGCTGGAGATGTGGAGGAGTTTAAATGGTTGATTTTATTTATGTGTGTGTTTACTGTGTTTTGTGGGTTTTAGCTTGTATAGCGCTTAACTGGTCAATTATGTGATTTTATTATGCAAAATATGCATCTTGTTCATGTGTTGTAAGGTGTATGTGTCATATGTTATTTTAATATAGTAGCTGTATATGTTAATAAGATTGCAAAATTGTGCTTTGTAGTGTGTCGTGTGTTACTGGTGTTTGTATTTTGTTTATGAAGTGTGAGTAGTTAGTTGTTGAATATTTAGCACTTAATTTGACTTTTAATATGATGAAATAAAATAGAGCTTTTCTGTGGGAAAGGTCCATCCATGTAGTGTGTGTGTGTGTGTATCATATTGTTGTAGTAGTGCCAGTATAGTTAGGGTAGAGTACAGTGTTCAGTGTTAAAGCTCTAATTTTGAACCTTATTTAATGTTGGTGGTGTTTGATGAAATTGCCCCAGATCTGGCATGCGTGTTTGGGATGCAAGTTCTGAAGTTGTGAAAAGCATTGTGATGGTTGTTTACCCAGTTTTTGAGGTCAGGATGTGCTGTTTCACAGAAAACTCAACTTTTAGGCTTTTAGATACACGTTTTTGCTCTCATCTACAGCTTAGATGTTTTCCCCAAAACTTTCAGGATAGAAGGGCCAGTGTCAAAGTAGTGTCTTTCAAGGTTTTGCAAAAATATTAATCGGTTTTAGTGTTATAATGATTTAAAGTTTTTTCTGACCATGCTCAGTAGGGTTTTAGGATAACCCTCTGATACAACACTAAAATATTGCTTTCCCAGGGGTTTTCTTTCCACAAATTAGTGTTTTTCAGATTATGAGAAAAATATTCAGGCTGTGACAGCTGCCATCTTGTTTTCTTTTAAACACAAATATGGAAAATACACAAAAAGTATGGATTTTCAAACAAAGACTTGAGCCTTGGTAAACAGGACCTGTTTAGATAGATTCTGGTGTCTGTTTTTTGATTTTTTCCACAGAAATACCTTTTCTGGGTGCTCCAAAATCCTGGGTGCCCAGCTTACTGAGATGAGCCTTTTTAAGGGTTGTGAGTCAAGAATTCCCCTGTTGCACACAAAGTGCTGCAACAGAGGGATTTTCCTCTCATACACAAAAAACTGTAAGTGGCATGTTGTATTGTTCCCCTCTCACACCTCAGCCAGCCCTCCATCATCCTTTTTGATGGTGTTTCTGATCATTTTTACTTATGCTTCCCTCCCCCTCCCAGCTCAGCCAGCTCTCCTTTGTCCTTCCCCATGCTAATTTACATTTTAAGTTTATGTAGACTGGGGTGCCTACCCTTGGTGCCATTTATAGCCCCCCTCCAAATCACCTGCCCCCTAAACACATTGATAGCAACACCGGCTGCCCACACCAGTGCCACCTTACACTATGTTGACACTGGGGTGCCCAATCCCAGGGTCTCAAAGCGGATAGCTGGTGCTGCTCGGTAGGGTGTGTGGTACAGCTGCTGGGGCTGACTAACCCTCATGTAACTCACAAAAAGCAGGAAGCGGCATATACAAGTCAGAACAAAAACACACAAACCAGCTGGTAGTGCAAGTGATAAGTGATCAAACTGATTTATTACAGCTAAGGTAGCCTGTGCATGACTCAGTTCAAACAGGGGCCCATAACACCAAGGTGCCCCAGTGCTTTGCCAAGTAAGGCTTCATCAGGGTCTGGTTTCTGAGCTTACTGAGTTCATTTTGTAGGTCCAGGCTCTGACATCATTGAATCATATGATAGTGACATTTACATCAAGTTTATACAGTTGCAATGGAGACCTTACTCTGATATCCCCTGAACCTAAACCAAAATCAAAATCAGTATCAATGTGAATATGTAATGATATGGCAGTGCAGAAGATTAAACTTTATACAGTTAAAAATCAACTGTATTAGCTACCTGAAAAAATGGAATGCAGTTATTGCCAAATCATTCTTTTATAGCTGCGTGTTCCAAATAAAAAGTAGATCACAACAGAACCTTCATGCTCATCACCAGTCATTACAGAAAAAGAACAAAGTGCAGGGTGCAGACAGACTTGTTTATGGCAGCCACAACTTGTACTGGCAACCACCCCTATTATTTAAAGTGTGACTTGCCCTCCATAGGGGATTTGCTTGACTCTTAAAACTGCTCACCATGTAACATGCTGCTGTAAGAGAGAGACAGAAGAAATGAAATAAAAATAAAAAGAATACAGAAGATTAGTACAGGATTTCATATCTACAAGCTATAGCATAAAGGGCATGTTTCCATTTTATTCCCAGACACACCATGCATACATTCAGGAATAATTTTAAGTTTATCTGTTCAATTTTAGCATGTTTTGATTTGATCACTTGCACTACCAGCCAGTTTGTGTGTTTTTGTTAAAATTTATGTGCAATGCTTCCTGCTTTTGTGCACTCCACTGTCTGGTCTTCCTGAAATAAAGAAGAGTTTAATTGGAAGAAACCTAATACAGCTGAACTAGATCAGCGAGCATCCATAGCTACAGTTACCATAGTTACTACAACTATGGGTAGGGTGCCCAGCACAACACAGAATACCCCACGCTCAAGTTTCAAAAGAACTGAAACAGCAGGAACTGACTGTAGTACTTGAGAAAGTGCCTCAGAGCCTGAGGACAGTGAGCCAGGACAGGGGCCTTTTTTAGGCATCACTCCTCCTGGGCAACCCCAGCCCAGGAGGAGCAGCAGACAAATAAGGTTTCATTCCCCCACAGAAAACAACAGATATACAAGAACATGAGTCAGGGTAAGAAGAAGGGGAAGAGGATGAGACGCATGGTGAGGGAACACACCAACGAACAGATACTAACAGTAATTAATATCTCAAAGAGAGAGTTATCTAAGGTTGAATTGCAGGTACTTTTTATGGGACTTTAGTTTATTCCTACACAACAATTGACAGGATTCAATGCACGTGTTGATACTGAAACATTTGCTAGGAAACTTAATCTGAAAATGTTTTTCTCTAAAAATGATGAGAGTGTACAGACACAAAGCAGTAACAATGACAGTGTTGCTAGTACTAACAGTGAGTAGGAGCCAGCATATGAAAATGCATTTAAACCATAGTCTGTATTCTGCCCACCATTACACTCCAGTATTGAAACGTTATTAGAATGTTGTGTAACAGACCTAGAAAATCTATACAGAGATCCTGCTCATGCCCTTTAGCAATATGTCTAACAGTGAGAGAGCAGCCATAAAAGCCTGTGTAAAGACCCCAATATAGTCAGCAAGGAGAACCAGGGATAAATGACAACCAATGAAGGGGCTGGAGTAGAACAGTGAAACAGTCTAGGAGGTCAAATCATGGAAAGCCATGTGCAAATGCCAGGAGCCTTAGCAACAAGATGGAAGATCTGGAGGCTGTCATGGTACAGTCAGACCTGGACATTGTGGCCATCACTGAAACCTGGTGTAATGATAACCACGACTGGGAGATGGCCATACCTGGCTACAACATATTCAGAAGCGACAGAGCAGGCAGGAAGGAGGAGGAGGTGGCACTGTATGTGAAAAATGACATAAGGCCACAGAGATCCAGGAGGAACAAAATGGGGAGAGATATTGTGGGTTAAGCTGGAAAGGAAAATGGGGACAGCCATCTGCACAGGTGTGGTCTATAGACCACCAGCCCAGGAGGAAGAAACAGATAGGGAGCTGATGCTAGCCATCCAAAGGATGGCAGACAAGGTGAGGTAGTACTGGTTGGAGACTTCAATATTCCAGACATGGACTGGAGCATCCCAGCAGCAGCATCAACTAGGAGCAGATTTATCCTGGACTCCCTTCAGGGTGCCTTCCTCAAGCAACTGGTCATGGAACCAACTCGGCAGAAGGCAATACTGGACTTTGTGCTCACAAACAGGGACAGTGTGATGGGGATAACAGTGGGGGAGTACCTGGGAAACAGTGACCACCAGTCATTGTGGTTTGAAATCACAGAAAGAGCAGAACCAAACCACGCAAAAACACGTATCCTGGATTTTAGGGGCAGACTTTGGGAAAATGGGGAGATACTTGAAAGAGGCATTAAGGGGAATGGGACAGGAATCAGGGGTTGAGGAACAGTGGGCAGTATTTAAAATGGGGATTACAAGAACAACAGAATTATGCTGAGATATCTAGATTAAATTTAGTTGTTTGTATCAGAATCATACAAAGTAGAATCTTAGTTTGTATGACGAAACAGAACTAAGATCCTACTTCATATGTCTCCACACAGTAGGATCCTAGTTTGTATCTCGTCATACGAACTAAGATCCTACTAATATGTAGCCTGATATGAACAAAGAATTTAAATGTTAAATAACACACATTTTAAGGGCATTTTCTAAATAGTAAAGTGCAGAATGCACCTAGGGGGTCACAATAAGCAAGCTACATGTGTTGGTTGCTTCCCAGAATATCATTTTGGGAAGTTTCCAAATTTGAATTTCAGGCAAACTGGAAACAAGATGGCGGCCATACGAAAGAGGAATTTTCTCATACAATGCAGGATTCCTCTTTTGTATCATACAGCTATACGAAGTGCCTACTGAGCATGCTCATAAATGTTTTTTTTTTTCAAATTTTAAAATTGTGATAACTTAAAAATGGCTTATTGTTTTTTCACCAAACTACAGTAGCAAAAGGCTCATATGTGGGGTAGTCCCTTTCTGTCCTGAATATTTCATACCAAACAAACAAACCCTCTGGCAAGTTCAAAGAAAATTCCCAGCAAAGTCAATGGGTAAAAACATGTTTTTTCACCTCTTCATAACTCGGAGACCACACATCTGACTGGAACAAAACTTGCTGGATCAAGAGATCTATAACACAGGAAGGAGCATACCAAATATCTTGCATATCCTGTTGATGGTTGCAAAGTTATTAAAGTGCAACATTTTGAGTTTAACATTGAAGTGCCTACTCAACCCTAACTAAAGGGGTGCGACCGCACCCCTATAATATATACATATCTATATATAGATCTATCTATATATATTATAGTAGCATGGTAGTGCTACCATAGTTAGGGTTGAGTAGCACTTTTAAGGTTAAAGGGTGAAACTTTGCACCTTAATAACTTTGCCACAATTCAACAGATTTGCTTGAAATTTGGCAGGCATGAGGCATAACCATAGATTTTGTGATCTGGCAACTTTTGTACTGGTCTGGATATACAGCTGTGGAGTTATTAAGTGACATCCATGTGCATGTTTATGTTTTTCACACATTCTTTGCTCATGCTACTGCAAATTAGTACACTTGGCGCGACCGATCCAAAATCTTCAGGGATTGTGCGGCCGGGGTCTCTGATGTGCCTTTTGAAGATTTCGTGAAAAAATATTAAACGGTTCAAAAGTTATTCAAAAAACAAGTTCCCATTATAAGTCAAAGGGAAAAGTTAAAAAGTTTGACAGTGTCGCAAATGACCCGAGTAGTGTCGTGAGTCAGCCATTTTTTTTCCAGTTAGTGATCACAGAAATGCTTGCCATTTAAAATTGGGACAATCTAGAGACATAATTATTTTTGTGCTTACCTATTCGAGCCCTGAGGATCCTAGCCATGTCTTTATTTTGGGGTTAAACACCCCAGAAATATGTTTTTCAAATTTCTGGAAAAAGTAGTGTTGCAAAGTAGTGTCGCACTCACGACACTTTCGCAAATTTTGTGAAAGGTGTCACAAATCACGACACTACTTTTCCAGACTATAACCAAAATGACAGGAGTTCTTTGCCACCCTGCTGCAAAAGAATGGTTTGGTCTTTTGAGCTGAAATTTGGAGGGAAGGCAGCCGACATCTCGCAGATGTGCCTTTTGGTGGTTGGGTGAAAAAATATTGCATGGCTGCCAAGTTATGGTACTCTGAAGTTGGCATTTTTTCCCATAGACAAACATGGTGGCGTACGCTGCACCTTTCAAGGTTCATTTCTCTGAAACGGTGCAAGATGCGGAATTTTTGTCACGACAATATGTAGCCTATGGCTACGGATTCAGCTAAATGTAGCCAGGAAAATCATGAATCATGTGAATTTTTAATTTTCCTATGTAGTACGGTTACAGCTCCTGGTGGGGGACTCAATTATTAGGGGGATAGAACTGGGGGGAGCAGGGAAAACTGAAGTAAGGTGCCTGCCTGATGCCATGGCTTGGAGAGACAGGAAGCGCATCCTCAGGATCATGAGAACAGCTGCACGGGAGTCTGAGCTGGATGTCATTGTCCACCTAGGGACAAATGACTTGGCTAATCATGAGATCAGAGCAGTGCAGAAGGACTTTGTAGGATTGGGGAGGGCCTAAGACAAGTAGCACACACAATATCCTTCTCTGAGGTGCTGCCTGTCAATGGCATGAGTGAGGCGAGGTACTTTGTACCATGCAGTTTAATGAATGGTTGAAAAAATGGTGTAGAGCACAGGGGTTTGGCTTCATTGGGGACTGAGGTTTCCACCAGGAGGGACACCAGCCTATATACACTAGCGGATGGTCTGCATCATCTGTCCAGGAAGGGAACAAGTCTTTTGAGCAATCGGTTTAAATGCTTCATTGGCAAGTTTTAAACTAGTCAATGGGGAGGCACTGATAAGCATCAGGAAAATCCCAGCCTCTCTGTACAAAACTGGGTACTAAATGAGAAAAGACTGAGGTAGACAGGTCAGTGGGGGATGCTGCAAAAGAAGGTAAAGCCATCAAAAAATGGAGAGCAATGAGTACCAATGCCCATAGTCTGAGTAACAAGCTTCCTGAATTAGTGACCTTGATGGAGGAGGAACATCTGGATATTGTGGGAGTCACAGAAACATGGTACACACAAAACCATGACTGGGACATAAACATACCAGGATACACTATCTACAGGAGGGACAGGGAGGGTAAAAGAGGAGGAGTAGGAGTAGTAGCTCTTTACATAAGGTACGGAATCAAAGCAACAGAACAAAAGGGAAAACAGGGAGGTGAAGAAGCACTGTGGGTAAATTTGGAGACCGGCAATGGCACCACAATCCGCACAGGGGTTGTATACAGACCCCCTTCTCAGGGGGAGGAAATGGACAAGGAAATGATAGAAAGAATACTTAGAATGGCAGAAAAAGGGGAGATATTGCTGATGGGTGATCTGAATATGCCAGATGTTAACTGGAGTGCAGTTGCAGCAGCCACTTCAAAGAGTGGGGTTATTCTAGATGCCCTACAGGGGGCAGGCCTTAGACAACTAGTATTGGAGCCCACTCAAGAGGGAGAAATCTTAGACCTGGTTCTCTCAAATGGAGATGAAGAGAGGATCACAGATGTAGAAGTGGGTAGCCATCTGGGAACTAGCGACCATCGAACAGTATGGTTCACAATAAACACAGCAATAGAGTCAAGCCATACAAAGGCAAAAGTACTGGACTTTAGGAGGGCTGACTTTGCCAAAATGGTGAGTGCCTAAGAATGCACTAGCAAATGGGCAGGAAGGAGGATGGAAGAACAATGGGGAAAATAAAACTGCCATCACAGAGGTAACAAGCCTTTGTGAAGCAAATAAACAAAACAAAACGATGTAAGAAACCACTATGGTTCTCAAAGGAAGTAGCAGTGAAGGTTCAAGAGAAAAAGAAAGCATTCAGGAAGTACAAGGAATCACAGAAGGAGCAGGACAGAGAACTGTATCAGTTAAAGCAAAAGGAAGCTGGGAAGGCAGTCAGAACAGCAAAGGCCCAAACCGAGGAAAAGATAGCCAACTCAGTTAAGAAGGGGGATAAAACCTTTTATAGGTACATCAGGGAGCGAAGGAAGACCAAGGGAGGGTTAGTGAGGCTTAATAAAGAGGAGGGAGGGTGGTCAGAGGGTGACTGTGAAAAGGCAGAGATACTAAACAAATATATTTGCTCAGTATTTACAAAGGAAGTGGGAGGTACCTAAAACAAACAGTAGAAACACTCTGGATACAGAAGTTGATACCAGCCATTACAGAAGAAAGGGTTCTGAAAGAACTCTTAAAACTGAAGGTGGACAAAGCAATGGGGCCTGATGGGATTCATCACAGAATTCTAAAAGAACTAAGGGTAGAACTAGTGACACCACTGACTACCCTCTTTAACAAATCATGGGAGGATGGGGTGGTACCCGAGAACTGGAGAAGGGCAGATGTGATTCCCCTTCACAAAAGTGGGAGCAAGACACAAGCAGAAAACTACAGACCTGTTAGTTTAACCTCAGTGGAAGGGAAAATGATGGAATCACTTCTGAAGGAAAGAATTGTCAAGTATCTAGAGGCCAGAGGGGCTCAGGACCCAAGACAGCATGGATTCACAGCAGAAAGGTCATGCCAGACAAATCTGATAGATTTCTTTGACTGGGTGACCAAAGTAGTAGATCAGGGAGGGGCTGTGGACATGGCCTACCTAGACTTTAGCAAGGCATTTGACACAGTCCCACACAAAAGATTAATATACAAGTTAGCCAGCCTGGGAGTGGGTCCCAAGATGACAGCCTGGGTAAAAATTGGCTGGAGAATAGGACACAGAGAGTAATAGTAAATGGAGTCCACTCTGAAAAAAGGGGGGTTACTAGTGGGGTACTGCAGGATTCAGTATTAGGACCGGTCCTCTTCAATGTCTTTATAAGCGACATTGCAGAGGGACTGGAAGGAAAAGTATGTCTCTTTGCAGATGACACAAAGATCTGCAACAGAGTTGATACACAAGGTGGGGTGGAAAGGATGAGAAGGACTTGGCAAGGTTAGAGGAATGGTCAAATGTGGCAGCTTAGATTCAATGCTAAGAAGTGCAAGGTAATGTACCTGGGAAACAAAAACCCAGGGAAGAGTACACAATGGGGGTGAGATACCAACAACAACAAAATGGAAAGGGACCTGGGGGAAGTCATAACAGATGACCTAAAGGTGGGCAAGCAATGTGAGAGGGCAGCAAGGAGGGCTGGGGAATACTGGGATGCATAGGGAGGGGCATCACCAGTAGAAAACAGGAAGTTATTATCCTCTGTACAGACAGTTGGTGAGACCCATCTGGAGTACTGCGTGCAGTTCTGGAGACCCAATCTCTTAAAGACATAGACAGGATGGAGGCTGTCCAGAGGAGGCAACTAAAATGGTGCAGGGTCTGTACGGAAGACATATGAAGGAGACTTAGGAGCTGAATATGTATAGCCTCGAGGAAAGGAGGAGAGGGGACATGATAGAAACTTTCAAGTACCTCAGGGAATCAACAAAGTCCAAGAGGGTAGCATCTTTCAAAAAGAGGTGTGCAGAACAAGGGGCACAATTTGAAGATTGAAGGGGCAGCTCAGAGGTAATTTAGAAGTATTTTTTCACAGAGAGGGTGTGGATGCATGGAGCGGCCTTCCGGAGGAGGTTGTGGAGTCAAAACAGTGGTGGAATTCAAGCATGCATGGGACAGTCATAAGGCAATTCTAGGGGGTGGGGGTAGGAAGAAGTAGGCTGCTGGTTAACTAGGATCTGCAGCTTATCCATTAGGTAGGGAAATGGGCAGACTGGGTGGGCCAAGCGGTCCTTATCTGCCATCAAAATCTATGTTTCTATGTTTCTATCTATGTTTCTATGTTTCTACTGAGATATAAGCAATTTAGTATTTCAACACCTCATTTTCGGCTCCAAGGCCCATTAATATGCATAAATTCTTTGTACACACAGTGTTTCTCTGTGCAACTGTTGGGGAAAAACAGGGTATGCGCTTCTGCTAATGTTACAGTTACTATTTCCACTTGCGTTTACATACCCGTTTGCGTCATCATTCCCGTCTACGCCACCATGTGTGTTACCCTTTGCGTTCTTGTTTGTGCTTGCCTTTGCATTACTGTTACCATTTGCATTTCCACTACTGTTTGTGTTTGCGTTTCGGTTTGTGTCACCATGTGCATTGCCATTTGCGTTCTGACAGCCCTTTCATTTGCCAACTGCGTTGTCTTTTGTTTTGCATCTTCGTTGCTGTTACTGTTACCATTTGTGTTTCCTATTGCGTTACTGTGCCCGTGCGCATTATGGTTTGCATTTCCATATGAGCTTGCATTTCCTTTACAGGTTTCTGTTTTTTCTTTAGCGTTATTGTTGCTATTACTGTTACCATTTGCGTTTACAATTGTGGTAACGTGACCGTGCGCTTAACGGTTTGAATTTATGTACGTGTTTGCGTATGCATTTACGTATCTGTTTCCTTTGGTGTTATTGTTCATGTTAACTTTACCATTCGCGTTTGCAATTGTGGCACCGTGCCCGTGCATGTTATAGTTTGCGTTTATGTGTGCGCTTCTGTTCACATTTTCATTTCTGTTTCCTTTGGCATTCTTGTTGCTGTAACACTTAAAATTTGCATTTACAATACTGGTGCCATCACTCTGTGCATTACCAGTTGCGTTTTCATACGCACATGCGTGTCCATTTGCGTCACTGTTCACTTTGGCATCACTTTACGCTTGCGTTTCTATTAACGTTTACTTTACCATTTACTTTTGCTTTACCATGTGTGCAACTGTTGCCGCTTGCGTTTGCATTGCAGTTCCTGTTACTATGTAACAAGACATCACATGGTGGGAGCGCGGGGCTCTGCTCCAGCCACCGCATTCCATTCACTATTTATCATCCTCATTCTCAAAAGAAGAGAAATTAGAGGCAAAAATCCATTTAATGCATCAGTTAGGGTTGTTCCACAGTGACAAAAGTGAGGAAATTCGTGTTGGGGTTGAAAGCCCCTTGGACCCCCAGCCCACCCCAACTGGCATCAGGGTGCATGTGGAGTCATCAGTTCTAACTCCCACCCCATTCTCCTATACTTCAGCATCTTTACACATGTGAAGGTGAGAGTTAGGGCCGATGACACCAACATGCACCCGTATGGTTGGGTGGTGGGTTGGGGGTCCAAGGGGGCTTCCAACCCTAACACGAATTTCCTTGCTTTTGTCACTGTGGAACAACCCTAACTTGATGCAGTAAAGAGTTTTTCCTCTAATATATATATATATATGTGTGTATGTACATGCTCTAGGTGACAGGTTTAAAGGCTTCCTTGGCAAGCTTTTAAACTAGCCAAGGAGGGGAGGTGCTGATAGGAAACAGGAAAGTTCAAGCCTCCCCCCACAAAACATGGCAGGTAGTTGGGTAAACACTGAGGTACAGAGCTTGGCAGAGGGCAGGACAGGGGTAAATGGAAAAATGGACAAGGGCAATAAGAGCAGGGATGGGGTAAAAAAGGATAAAGCCAACATTAAATGGAGGGCAATGAGTACCAATGCCCATAGTCTTGTAAACAAGCTTCCAGAGCTAGTAGCCCTGATGGAAGAGGAACACTTGGATATTGTGGCAGTCACAGAAACATGGTACACGGAGAACCATGACTGGGATGTCAACATACCAGGGTACACAATCTACAGAAGGGAGAGGGAGGGTAAACGAGGAGGTGGAGTAGCTCTCTACATAAGGGAAGGGATCAAAGCTACAGAACTAAAAAGTAAAGGGGAGGACAAGAGGAACTCTGGGTCACCTTGGAGACAGGGAATGGCATCACAATCTGCACAGGGGTTGTCTACAGACCCCCATCTCAAGGGGAGGAAATGGACAAGAAAATGATAGAGGGCATTCTCAAAATGGCTGAAAAAGGGGAGATACTGTTGATGGGGGACCTGAATATGCCAGATGTTAACTGAGCTACATGGACTGCAGCCACATCCAAGAGCAGGGTCATTCTCGATGCCCTACAGGGGGCATGTCTTAGACAGCTAGGGTGGAACCCACTCAGGAGGGAGCAATATTAGACCTGGTACTCTCAAATGGAGAGAGGATCACAAATTTAGAAGTCAGTAGACATCTGGGAACAAGCGACCACTGCACAGTGTGCTTCACAATAAACACAACCGTGGAGACAAACCATACAAAGACAAGGATACTGGACTTTAGAAGGGTTGACTTTGGCATAATGGGTGAATACCTGAGGAATGCATTAGCAAATGGCCAGAAAAGAGGGGTGGAAGAACAATGGAGAAAAATCAAAACTACCATCATGGAGGCAACAAGCCTTTGTGTGAAACAAATAAAGAAAACAAAGCGGAATAAAAAACCACTATGGTTCTCAAAAGAGGTGTCAGGGAAGGTTAAGGAGAAAAAGGCTGCATTCAAAAAGTATAAGGAATCACAGACGGAGCACGACTGGGAACTGTATCAATTAAAGCAGAAAGAAGTGGGGAAGGCAGTCAGAAAAGCAAAGGCCCAAACCAAGGAAAAGATAGCCAACTCAGTTAAGAAGGGGGATAAAACCTTTTATAGGTACATTAGGGAGCATAAAAAGGTTAAGGGAAGGATAGTGAAGATTAATAAAGGAGAGGGGAGGTGGGCAGAGGGAGACAGTGAAAAGGCAGAGATTCTAAATGAATACTTTTGCTCAGTATTCACAAAAGAAGAAGAGGAGAAGTTACCTAAACCAAACAGTAGAAGCACTCTGGGTAGGGGGGTTGATGCCAGTCCATTTACAGAAGAAAGAGTCCTGAAAGAACTCCTAAAACTCAAGGTGAACTAAGCAATGGGGCCTGATGGGATTCACCCTAGAATCCTAAAAGAGCTAAGGGAGGACCTAGTGACACCACTAACCACAGTTTTTAACAAATCATGGGAAGAGGGGGTGGTACCTGAGGACTGGAGGAGGGCAGATGTGATTCCCCTTCACAAAAGTGGGAGCAAGGCAGAAGCAGGAAACTACAGACCTGTTAGTTTGACCTCAGTGGTGGGGAAAATGATGGAACCGCTTGTGAAAGAAAGAATTGTTCAGTACCTAGAGGCCAGCGGGGCACAGGACCCAAAGCAGCATGGATTCACAGCAGGAAGGTCATGTCAGATGAATCTAATTGAATTCTTTGACTGGGTGACCAAAGTAATAGACCAGGAGGGGCTGTTGATATGGCCTACCTAGACTTTAGCAAGGCATTTGACACAGTCCCCCACAAAAGATTAATAATCAAGTTAGCCAGCCTGGGAGTGGGTCCCAGGGTGGTAGCCTGGGTAGAAAACTGGCTGCACAACAGGACACAGAAGGTAATAGTGAATGGAACACATTCTGAAAAAAGTGGGGTTACTAGTGGAGTACCTCAGGGTTCAGTACTGGGCTCAGTCCTCTTTAACATCTTTATAGGTGACATTGCAGAGGGTCTGGAAGGAAAGGTATGCCTCTTTGCAGATGACACAAAGATCTGTAACAGAGTTGATACACAAGGGGGTAGAAAGGATGAGAAGGGACTTGGCAAGGTTGGAGGAATGGTCAGACATATGGCAACTTAGATTCAATGCAAAGAAATGCAAAGTAATGCACCTGGGAAAAAAATCCAGGAGAAGAGTACACAATAGCAGGGGAGGTACTAACGACAACAATAATGGAAAGGGATCTGGGTGTAGTCATATCAGATGTCCTAAAGGTGGGTAAGCAATGTGAGAAGTCAGTAAGGAGAGCCGGGGGATACTGGGATGCATAGGGAGGGGCATCACAAGTAGAAAAAGAGAAGTGGTTATCCCTCTGTACAGACAGTTTGTGAGACCCCATTTGGAGTACTGCGTGCAGTTTTGGAGACCTCATCTACGCAAGGACATAGACAGAATGGAAGCAGTCCAGAGGAGGGCAACTAAAATGGTGCAGGGTCTACATCAGAAACCACTGACTGAGAGCTTAATATGTATACCCTTGATGAAAGGAGGAACGGGGGGACATGATAGAAACCTTTAAGTACCTCAAGGAATCAACAAAGTCCAGGAGGGTAGCATCTTTCAGAAAAGAGATGTGTAAGAACAAGGGACATAATTTAAAGTTAGAGGGACAGCTCAGGGTAATGTGAAATTCTTTTTCATGGAGAGTGGTACACGCATGGAATGCCTTCCTGGAGAGGTTGTGGGGTCTAAAACAGTTGGGGAATTCAAACATGCATGGGACAGACATAAGGCAATTATAGTGGGGGTTTCAGGAAGTAGACTGTTGGTTAACTAGAATCTGCAGCTTATCCAATAGGTAGGAAATGGGCAGACTGGGTGGGCCAAGTGGTCTTATCTGCGTCAAACTCTATGTTTATATATATATATATATATATATATATATATATACACACACACACACACACACACACATATACATATGCATATATATATATATATATATATATATATATATATATATATATATATATATATATATATATATCTATATATATATATAGATATATATATGTATTATACCGCGATAGTTAGGTTGCGCAGCCACGTCTATGTTAAACCACAAATATTGCACTTTAATAACTTTGCAACCATTTGTCTGAATTGCCTGAAATGTTGGCTGCACGGTGTCCAACCATAGATATCTGGATCTGGAAAGTTTCGTTTCAGTCGGATGTACAGTTGTGGAACCGTAGAGTGTCCACAAAGTGAAAATTATCCAACTTTTGTGCATTTTTCATTGGGGCATAATGGACTGAAGAATGCATCTGAGTGGATTCAGATGTGCATGTCTACATATGGCCTGGGTTAAACTGGTGCCTTTTGAAGATTTGGTGAAAAAATATTAATCCATTCAAAAGTTATGCAAGTTTTTCATGTCCAATTGTAGCCTATGGGAAAATGTATATGTGCATTGTGAAAACTGTCACAAAAACTTTCGAAAAAACATTTTTTTGTTCTTGACAACATCTTTTGTGTGCGAAAACATTCCATTATAAGGTATAGGGATTTTTGTTGTTGCAAAAGCATTGTTTTTGCCACGAAAACTATACTCCACAACATTGTCCCATGAGTTGTTTTCTTTGTTACTTTTTTGTGCCAAGGTGGAGTGTGCTTTTGGGCTGAAATTTACAGGGTGGCAAGCCCTGGTCCCACAGATGTGCCTTTTGGCTGTTTGGTCCCAAACCATTCAATGGGCCCATAGTTACAGCGTTCCAAAGTTGAGAAATTTCCCATAGGATAACATTGCAGCACCTGCAGTGCCTTTCAGCACCTGTATCTTGAAAACGATTCGAGATACAGATTTTTCGCTACCTGCAGCTTAGTCCACCTTTATGCAGACTAAGCTTGTGAGGAAGTTTCAAAGTCATAGATTACACCTGCCATGGATTTTTTTTCATAGCTGCTATGGTTACTTAGATATTGCCAAATATGTGTTACAAGGGTTAATTTACAGTACTATGGGGTGCTGTATGGCTCCGTATTTTAGTGTAAGTGGGAGCGCAGGGCCCAGAGGGCCTGCACTCCCACATACATCTCATTATGCAAAAAATGGGCCACGTGAAGGGAGCGTAGGGCCCAGAGGGGGCCCACGCTCTCATAAACATGCACCACTAACCACTTACATTACACTTTCTCAAAAAGAAGGGACATTCATTGTAAAAACTCTGTTAATGCATCATTTAGGGTTGATGTCACATTGACAAAAGTTTGGAAATTTGATGTTAGGGTTACCACCCCACCCCCAACCTACATGCACCAACAGGCATTGGGGGTGTGCCATGGGGTCATCAGACCTAACTCTTACTCCATTCTTCTATACTGTAGAGTGTTAGCTTGCTCAAACATGGAATGGGGTGAGAGTTGGGGCTAATTACACCATGGCATGCTCCAATGTCTGTTGGTGCCTGTAGGGTTGGGGTGGTGGGATATTGGCAGATTAGTGTTACAAGGGTTCCTTTTCAGGTCTATAGGGCTACTATATGGCTCCGTTGTTAGATGTAAGTGGGAGCGCAGGGCCTGCAGGGCCCCATGCTCCCTCAGAGACATATCATTATGCACAAATGGGCAGTTTGGTGGGAGAGCAGGGCCCCCACCAACACATACTATTTACTAGTTACATTACACTTTTTCAAAAAGTAAGGAAATTCATCACCACATTCTCCTATACTGTAGCATGTTAGCTTACTTACTCATGGAATGGGGTGAGAGTTGGACCTGATGACCCCATGGCATACCCTGACATCTGTTGGTGTGTGGAGGATGGGAGGGTTGGGGGTGAGGTGTTGAGGGGGTTAACCCTAACATCGAATTTCCAAACTTTCATCGCTGTGACATCAGCCCTAACTGATGCATTAACAAAGTTTTTGCAATATATATATATATATATATATATATATATATATATATATATATATATATATCTATACACACACACACACACTTACAGATATATACATATGTATATATATTATGGTAGCACAGTAGTGCTACCATAGTTAGGGCTGAGAAGCCCTTTTAAGGTTAAAGGGTAAAATTTTGCACCTTAAGAACTTTGCCACCGTTCAACAGATTTGCCTGAAATTTGGTAGGCATGATCAAGAGTCATACATCTTGGGATCTGCTAACTTTTGTAGTGGTCAGATATACGGCTGTAGAGTTATTAAATAAGATCTGCGCGCACGTTTACTTTTTTTGTGAATTCTTTGCTCACGCCTACAGGTCGCATGGTTTGCACGACTGGCCCGAAAACTTCAGGGAACATGTGGCAGGGGTCCTCGATGTGCCTTTTGAAGATTTCATGAAAAAATATTAAACGGTTCAAAGGTTATTCAAAAAACAAGTTCCCATTCTAAGTCAATGGGAAAGTTAACAGAAAGTTTGACAGTGTCACAAATGCACTTTTTGGTGTTGCAAGTGGACCTAGTAGTGTCACAAATCTGCCATTTTGTTTTCAGTTGGTGATCATAAAAATGCTTGGCATTTAAAATTGGGACTCTCTAGGAACACAATTCTTTTTGTGTTCACCTAGTTGGACCCTCAGGATGCTAGCTATGTTTTGGGGTTAAACACCCCAGAAATATGTTTTTCCAATTTCTGAAAAAAGTAGTGTCACAAAGTAGTGCTGCACTCATGACACTTTCGTGATTTCATTTGCGAAAGTGTCGTGATTTGCGACACTATTTTGTGACACTATGCCCAAAATAACAGGAATTCTTTGTCACCCTGCTGCAAAAGAACAGTTTGGTCTATTGAGCTGAAATTTGGAGGGAGGACATCCAACATGCCACAGATGTGCCTTTTGGTGGTTTGGTGAAGAAATATTGGAGGGCTGCAAAGTTATGGCACTCCGAAGTTGATGCTTTTTCCCATAGGATAACATTATGGCATCTGTCGTGCCTTTCGGGGCCTGTATTTCGGAAACGGTGCGAGATACAGACTTTTCATCGGAAAAATGCTTAGCCCCCCCACCAGGAGGTTAAGTAAAAAACTAGACAGGAATGTCATAATTCATATGAAATTTTCATTTTTTTTCTATGTCGTATGGTTCCTGAGATATAAGGAATTTAGTATTCCAAGTCCTCCTTTTCTGCTCCGAGGCCCATCATTATGCATACATTCTTTGTATTCACTGTCTTTTTCAATGCAGTTTTTGGGGAAAAGAAGGGTGTGCCCTTTCGTTACTGTGCCAGTTAGCATTTCCAGTTGCATTTCCATTACCATTCACATCACTGTTTCTGTGTACGCCAGTGTGTGCGTTACGGTTTGCATTTTTGTTTGCGCTTCTGTTTGCGTTACTGTTACCATTTGAGTTTCCATTACTGTTTATGTTTTTTTTTTTTGTATCAGCCTGTGCATTGCCATTTGCGTTTGTGGTCGACCTTCTGTTTGCATGTGTCTTTCATTTTGCATCATTGTCGCTGTTACCGTTACCATTGGCATTTCCATTTTGGTTACCATGACCGTGTGCGTTACGGTTTGCATTTCTGTACATGCTTGCATTTGCATTTTCATTTCTGTTTCCTTTGGCATTACTGTTGCTGTTACTGTTGCCATTTACATTTCCAATTGTGGTACCGTTAGCATGAGTGTAACGGTTTGCGTTTACGTGCAAGCTTGCGTTCGCGTTTCCATTTCTGTTCCATTTGGCGCTCTTTTTGCTGTAACACTTAACATTTGCATTTAAAATACCAACACCGTCACTGTGCGCATTTCCAGTTGCATTTTCGTATGCGCTTGCATGTGCCTGTGCAGCACTGTTCGCTTTGGCATCACTTTGCGCTTGCATTTCTATTACTGTTTGCTTTGTCATTTAAGTTTGTGTTACCATGTGCGTAACTGTTGCTGCTTGCATTTGCATTGTTGTTCCTCTTACTATGTGACAAGACATCGCATGGTGGCCCCGCACTCCCGCCACCACATTACATTCACTATTTATCGTCCTCATTCTCAAAAAGAAGGGAAATTAGAGGCAAAAAACTCCATTTAATGCATCAGTTAGGGTTGTTCCACAGCGACAAAAGTGAAGAAATTTGGTGTTAGGGTTGAAAGCCCCTTGGACCCCCAGCCCACCCCAACCGACATCGGGTGCGCATTGGGGTTGTCGGTCCTAACTCTCACCCATTCTCCTATATCTCAGCTTCTTTACACATGTGGTGGGGTGAGAGTTAGGGCCGATTACAACGTGCACCCAATGCCAGTGGAGTGTGTGCTGGGGGGGTCCAGGGCTTTCAACCCTAACACTGAATTTCTCGCTTTGCTGTGAACAACTCAACTTGATGCATTAAATGGATCTTTTGACCTCTAATATAATATATATGTGTGTGTGTGTATATATATATATATATATATGTATTTGGAAAAAAGCATATGGTAGTGATGACTGTTGATTTGTACTGTATATTTTAATATGATGATGACTGTTTTAACTGTTTTAATTATTTTAACTGTACTGCACCTTGGTATTCAAAAGGTGCAATATAAATAAAGTATTATATATATATATATATATATATATATATATATATATGGTAGCACGGTAGTGCTACCATAGTTAGGTTGAGTAATCTTTTATTATTAAATGGTGAAATGTTGCAACTTATTAACTTTGCCACTGTTCAATGGAGCTGCCTGAAATTTGGCAGGCATGGGGCATAACCGTAGATTTCAGGATCTGCCAACTTTTGTACCAGTCAGATATGCAGCTCCGGTGTTATTAAGCAACATCCATGTGCGCATTTACATTTTTTGCGCATTCTTTGCTCGCACCTACAGGTCGCATGGTTTGTGCTACTGGTCCAAAAACTTCAGGAACATGCGGCCCTGGTGCCCAATGTGCCTTTTGAAGATTTCATGAAAAAATATTGAACGGTGTAAAAGTTATTCAAAAAACAATTTCCCATTATAAGTCAATGGGAAAAGTTAACAAAAAGTTCAACAATGTCGCAAATGCACTTTTTAGTGTCGCAAATGACCCCTGTAGTGTCATGAGTCAGCCATTGTTTTTCAGTTACTGGTCACAGAAATGCTTGGCTTTTAAATTTGGGACCCTCTAGGCACACAATTCTTTTTGTTCACCTAGTTGGACCCTGAGGATGCTAACATGTCTTTATTTTGGAGTTAAACACCCCAGAAATATGTTTTTTAAATTTCTGGGAAAAGTAGTGTCGCACTTGCAACACTTTCGCAAATTTTTGCGAAAGCTTTCGCAAATCATGACACTACTTTTCCAGACTATGACAAAATGACAGGAATTCTTTGCCACCCTGCTGCAAAAGAACAGTTTAGTCTTTTGGGTGGAAATTTGGAAGGAAGGCAGCCAGCATCTCACAGATGTGCCTTTAGGTGGATTGGTGAAAAAATATTACAGGGCGGCAAAGTTATGGCACTCCAAATTTGACACTTTTTCCCATAGGATAACATTACGGCATCCGCCACATTATGGGAATCCTTTGCCGCCCTGCTGCAAAATAACAGTTTGGTCTTTTGGGCTGAAATTTGGAGGGAAGAAAGCCAACATCCCATAGATATGCCTTTTGGTGGTTTGGTGAAAAAATATTACAGGGCAGCAAAGTGACGGCACTCCGAATTTTATGCTTTTTCCCATAGGATAACATTACGGCGTCCGTCATGCCTTTTGGGGCCCGTATCTCATAAACGGTGCAAGATACTGACTTTTTGTCACAAAAATGCTTAGCCACCCCACCAAGGGGCTAAGTGCAAAACTAGCCAGAAAAGTCATAATTCATATGAAATTTAAATTTTTTTTCCACTTCGTATGGTTCCTGAGATATAGCAGTTTAGTGTTCCAAGTCCTCCTTTTCTGCTCCGAGATCCATTGTTATGCATACATTCTTTGTTTTAACTGTGTTTTTCAATGCAGTTTTTTTGGGAAAAGAAGGGCGTGCCCTTTCGTTACTGTGCCAGTTAGCATTTCCAGTTGTGTTTCCATTACCATTCGTGGCACCATTCCTGTCTACGCCACCGTGTGTGTTTTGGTTTGCGTTTAAATTTGCACTTGCACTTGCATTTCTGTGTTTTTTGACAGTATTGTTGCTGTTACCATTACCAGTTGCATTTGCAATTGCGGTACCATGCCCATGCGTTATGGTTTGCGTTTCCGTACACGCTTGCATTTCTGTTTGCATTTCTGTTTCCTTTGGTGTTATTGTTGCTGTTACTGTTACCATTTGCATTTACAATTGTGGTACCATGACTGTGCGAGTAACGGTTTGCGTTTCTGTACGTGCTTGCATTTGTATCTGCATTTCTCTTTCCTTTGGCGTTATTGTTGCTGTTACCATTACCATTTGCGTTTACAATTACGGTTCCGTGACCGTGAGCATTATGGTTTGCATTTCCGTATGTGCTTACATTTGCATTTCTGTTTACTTTGGTGTTATTGTTGCTGTTACCATTACCATTTGCAATTGCAATTGCGGTACCATGACCGTGCATGTTATGGTTTGCATTTCCGTATGCGCTTGCATTTCCATTTCTGTTTCCTTTGGTATTATTCTTGCTGTTACCATTACCATTTGTGTTTCCAATTGCGGTACCATGACCATACGCGTTACGGTTTGCGTTTCAGTATGCGCTTGCATTTGCATTTCTGTCTCCTTTGGCATTATTGTTGCTGTTACCATTATCATTTGCATTTCCAATTGTGGTACTGCGAACGTGCACATTACCAGTTGCGTTCCATATGCCTTTATGTTTGCATCTCCATTTCCATCACTGTTCTCTTTGCGTTGCATTTCTATTACTGTTTGCGTTACCATTTACATTTGCATCACCATGTGTGTAACCGTTTGTGCTTGCATTTGAGTTGCACTTACTGTTACTGTGTCACACAAAATCACGTGGTGGGAACACGGGGCCCAAAGGGCCCACCTCCACCACCATTCCATTCACTATTATAGTACTCATTCTCAAAAGAAGGAAATTCATGGCAAAAACTCAGTTTAATGCATCAGTTGGGTTGTTCGACAGCTACAAAGTGAGAAATTCAATGTTAGGGGTTAGAACCCCCCTTGCACCCCCATCCCACCCCCCAACCGGCATCGGGGTGTGCATTGGGGTCATTGGTCCTAACTCTCACCCCATTCTCCTATACTTCACCATCTCAGCTTATTTACACATGGAATGGGGTGAAAGTTAGGGCCGATGACCCCAGTGCACACCCTGATGCTGTTTGGGGGGCAGGGTGGGGGTGCCCTAACATCGAATTTCCTCACTTTTATCTCTGTGGAACAACCCTAACTAATGCATTAAACAGAGTTTTTCGCCATGAACATATATATATATATATATGATACATGATGGGCAGGAGTGTGATATGGAAAATATTCTCACTCCTACGGAGTGAGCTCTGGATATTCATGAGTGCCAATGGAATGAATGACAGTATCCAGAGCTCACTCTGCAGAATTGAGAATATTGTCCATAGCACACAACTGCCCATCATGTATTTGATTTATACAATCGGGGTGTGAGTGATTGTGCAGTATGTATTCTACTTATTTTCTGTTTTTTGCTGTTTCTAAGTGTGTGGTTTTTGTTATTTTTAGGTAGTTTCAATTTAAAAATATATTCTCCTGAATTGGAAAACATTTTGCCATTTGAGTTTGGCTAAAATGGCAACTGCTGTATTTTTCTGTGCAGTGTTGAGTGCTCTATTGCTTTTTGTGTGAATATGCTTTGTTTACTACTCTGCTCCTTTCTGTGTGAAATGCAATGCTGGAATGCAGCTCCAGGAACAGGTGAGGAAGACAGCAGCAGGTGTTGATGACCTTTGCACTGTGTGTGTAAATGTAAGATCTTACATTTATCACATACCAGTGGAAATAAATTGATTTATCACACTCATTTATTACTCACCCCATTGTATATATATATATATATATATATATATATATAATAAACACATTTTCACATATCCCAATAATGCAAAGCATCATGGGAAACATATGCAAATCCTCATGAGAGAATTTGGATTGGCTCTGCTTTAAGCAGAATTGCATGGTGCCAGAAGGCCTTACAGTACAATCAGCAAATGCTAAGAACAGCAGACACGTACACGTGTTTCATCCTCATTTGGACTCATCAGTGTGCCATATCTGTGTCTTAGCCCAGGGAGAGTGAGCCATTCACCCCATATTAATAATAATAATAATAATTTTTATTTATAGAGCACATTATCCATAACCAAGGCACCTAACAATTAAAAAAAAAGAACAGAGTCACATAATGCAGAGCACCAAGTAACAGTCTCCTCCGCAAGCTCCAGCCACCCGTCCTCTTAAATATCTCTAAATGCCAATTTTTAGCTGAAGACCTGTTGGGCAATCAGCAAAAATCCTACCTGGAAGCCTGTGGTATTTCATCGAGGGGTTTGATGGAAGTTGAGATGCGGAAGGCGATGCCTAAACATACCCCGCCCACAAATCCTAAGAAGGCTCTGAAAGAATCTAAGGCCTCTTCTATGCACCAAATGAAGATCCCAGTGGCTGTGAGCACAGATTCTGAACCCCTCACACTCGCCAGATTCTCAGAGGAGTTTCAGCCTTTCAAGGCTGAAATGCAAGAAATCTCCGGGGAAATCAAACTTTTTTTGAATGCTCTGGAAGACCTCACACAAAGAACCTCAGACAGCGAAGCCCGCATTCAGTCCTTAGAGCATAAGCAGGACATAGAAACATAGAAACATAGATTTTGATGGCAGATAATACCGCTTGGCCCACCCAGTCTGCCCATTTCCCTACCTAATGGATAAGCTGCAGATCCTAGTTAACCAGCAGCCTACTTCTTCCTACCCCCACCCCCTAGAATTGCCTTATGACTGTCCCATGCATGCTTGAATTCCACCACTGTTTTGACTCCACAACCTCCTCCGGAAGGCCATTCCATGCATCCACAACCTTCTCTGTGAAAAAATGCTTCCTTAAATTACCTCTGAGCCACCCCCATCTTCAAATTGTGCCCCTTGTTCTTGTACACCTCTTTTTGAAAGATGCTACCCTCTTGGACTTTGTTGATTCCCTTGAGGTACTTGAAAGTTTCTATCATGTCCCCCTCTCCCTCCTTTCCTCGAGGCTATACATATTCAGCTCCTTAAGTCTCTCTTCATATGTCTTCCGGTGCAGACCCTGCACCATTTTAGTTGCCCTCCTCTGGACAGCTTCCATCCTGTCTATGTCTTTGCGGAGATTGGGTCTCCCAGACTGCACACAATACTCCAGATGGGGTCTCACCAGCTGTCTGTACAGAGGCATAATAACTTCCTGTTTTCTACTGGTGATGCCTCTCCCTATGCATCCCAGTATCCCCCAGCCCTCCTTGCTGCCCTCACATTGCTTGCCCACCTTTAGGTCATCTGATATGACTACCCCAGGTCTCTTTCCATTTTTGTTGTTGTTTGTATCTCACCCCATTGTGTACTCTTCCCCTGGGTTTTTGTTTCTCGGGTGCATTACCTTGCACTTCTTAGCATTGAGTCTAAGCTGCCATACATTTGACCATTCCTCTAACCTTGCCAAGTCCCTTCTCATCCTTTCCACCCCACCTTGTGCATCAACTCTGTTGCAGTTGCAGACAAAATTGATCTCGAGCTGGTGGCAGTAAGACAACACCTAGCCAAAATGGAAAACAAGGTTGAGAACCTGGAGGGACCTAGCCACCGCAATAATGCAGTAATAATTGGCTTGCTCGAGAAGGAAAAGGGATTGGATCCTATTAAGGTTGCACAAAAATTTGTAGAGAAAGTTGTGGATCCGCCTCCCTTTGGGCCCAGTTACATAATTGAAAGAGCCCACCATGCACTCCGCCCATTGTGCGCAACCCCTCGTACCTTCATTTTTCACTTCTTAAATTTCCAGGAGCAGCAACACTTTTTAGCAAAAGCAAGACACACACAAGAATTGCAGTGGGAAGGGTCCAAGCTAAGGGTAGCGCAGGACCTACCATTATCGGTATGCCAATAGCGGGCCTCCTTTCACCCACTTGTGTCAAAACTAATCACAGCTGGGATTAAATTTAAAATGGGATGCCCAGCAAGGCTTCAAGTATCCCTCTCAGGATCCTTGTTCACTTACGATGAAGTGGAGATCACATCGACCAGCCTTAAATCAGCGCTCCCTGAGCTTTTCCGAATCCCCTGAATGATTTTACACAATCACTTTGGCTCTAATTTACCAGTCTAGGAAAGCATTATTTTCTGGCTCATTTGCTTTAGATGTTTGTTTTGGTTTCCTTGGCCCATGGTTTTTGCTGAGAGGGATAGCTCTGCTGTTCTGGAGAATCCCAAGGGCGATTGTTGGACCCTCCGCAGGTATGAGGGGTACCTTACTTCCAGATGTGCCGTGACTTTGATTAATTGCACCAACTCCAGGTTCTTGATGTGGGTTTAAGGATGGGTGAGCTTGATGTTGTTTTAAAGATGGGCGAGATTGTGATATAGCAGTACATTAATCAGAATTGTAGCAGTCTGTTGTTTCACCACTAGATGGCGCTAGAAACTATCATCTCCATTTGGTTTCCTCAGACGAGCTGGCCCATTTGCAATTGGAAAACGACTATTATCGGCAGTGAACTCTAAATTTGTGGCTTCTGAGTCTAGTATTTTTGTAATGGTTTATGTGCAAGTAGTTGATACCTCATTACTGCTTTTTACTATTGCTTTATATACCCTGCTGAAAATATATTTTTCAAATAGGCTCGTTACACTATATTAAGGTTAAAGAAAGGGAACCTCCTTTTGATAGGTAGTTAGGCAAAGTGTCCAGATCAACTGTCCGACTAATAGATAATTCCCAGTTGGGTATCAGAGCCTACCTCATTAGGTACGCTTTGTATGTAAGGACACTTTCATTTATGGGTTTGTTTTTTCAAGTTACCCAATAGTTTCTTAAATGTTTTTTACTGTGCACTGGACATCTTGCAGTTAGTTTTTATCTACTTTATAAAAGACGCCAGTTTGGTGTTGTCTTGACTTAGCTAGCCCATAAGCTATTAGTGTAATGTTACAACTATAATTTAGTTATTAGGGTGCGGGTGGGTTGGGCGGAGGAGGGCACATTGGGTGTGCTATTCATCATGTACCACAATATGAAGGGGCAGAGGGAGGAGGGGGAAATGGGGCTTTGTTGGTGTTTGTTGTGTTTTGTATTAGGGCTGTTTACTTAAGGGGATGAGAGGTTATAAAAGGGGAAGGGAAGCAGAGAACTTACATTGACAAAAATAGGTAGGAACTGCACAAATATAAATGAACCCATAGATATCCCATTGGTAACAGGGATATTTAATGGCTAGGGATCTTAGAGTGATTACCTGAAATGTTAAAGGGGCCTGACACAAGACTAAACAATAAAAAATGTTAAAGCACTTAAACCTCCTAAAAGCAGATATCACGTTTATTCAGGAAACCCATCTACTTAACTCTGAAGCAAGTAAAATGAGGCACCAGCAGGCAGGTGGGACAGGTTTTCGCTGCCAAAGGAAACACCCAGAGTAGAGGTGTAATTATTGTAATACATAGATCTGTCCCCTTTAAATTTCTCCAACTTGTCTGTGACCCCTCAGGTAGATTTCTTCTAGTTAAAGGTAGATTACACACCTTGGACATCCTATTAGGTAGTATTTATGGCCCAAATATGGATACCCCTGTCTTTTTTGTACAGGTTACAGTAAGTTTAGCCCCTTTCTTAAATATCCTAATAATTATTGGAGGTGATCTAAACATTACCTTTGATTTATCCCTAGATAGGTCTGGCCTATCCCATAAAGGTCTATCCCCTGCCCAAAGGGCATTCAGAGAATTATTAGACCATACTGGTCTCTGTGACATATGGAGAATTCTCCACCCCAATGTACGGGAATATACTTTTACCTCTCAGGTCCATGGAACATCTTCCCAAATTGACTACCTTCTTATTTCTCAAATCCTTATACCTGGAGTACTGGACTCCAACATTGGTGCAGGGCCTCCTTCAGATTATTCTGTGGTCACCTGCCTAATATCTTTTCCATCGCTCCCCACAAAAGGTAGTAGATGGAAATTTAATAACCAACTTTTAAAAGAACCCGAGGTGGTTAAATACATATCAAACCAAATAACCCAGTTTACTTCTATTAATCATAATCCCACTATGCAGCCTGACATTGAGTGGGGTGCACTTAAAGCATATCTGAGAGGGGTTTTGATTAGTTTAACCTCCTGGAGAAAGAAAGAAAAGGAAAAACATATCTCATCTCTTCTTTCTCATATTCGGGATAAAGAAAACAAACTCACTCCTCTCTCATCAGAGCAATATAGGCAGGAACTAGTTAAATTAAGGGATTCCTACTTAAACCTCTTAGTGGAACAGGCCAAGTTTGCAATCCTTAAAATGAAAGCAGCCTATACTGACCAAGGAGAAAAGGCAGGTCGCATGCTTGCAATGCGGATTAAACAACAGGAGTCCTCCAGATTAATAACCGCTGTCCACTCCATTAAGGATAACTCCTTAAAAACCTCCCAGTCAGAAATAGTGGCAGAATTTAGTAGCTACTTTAAGCAGCTTTGTGGCCCTGTGGCAGATCCTCCATCTGAAGATACTTTACAACAATATCTAGAGGATTCACAGTTACCCTCCCTCTTAGATTCCCAGCAGGCTCTTCTTATATCTGACATCTCCCAAAGTGAGTTAGACAGAGTTATTAAAGCTCTCTCATCAGGCAAGACTCTCAGCCTGGATGGCTTTTCCTCCAATTGTTATAAAGCTTTTTCCAAACAATTAATCCTTATTCTCTTGCCACTCTTCCAGTATATTGTCTCAGGCCAGGCATCTGATATATAATTGTGTGAGGCACACTGATTGTTCTACTGCCCCAACCGGATAAACCCCCTGACCTTGTGTCAAACTATAGACCAATATCACTTCTTAATCATGATATCAAAATTTTAACAAAACTCCTGGCAGATCATGTGAACAAAGTCCTTCCCACACTCATAGGTGTGGAACAGGTTGGTTTTATGAAGGGAAGATCCTCTGTGGATCATCTGCAGACTCTCGTTCATGTTTTCTCAGCCTCCAGGGATGCTGAATTCCCAACTGCTTTGGTCTCCTGGATGCTGAGAAAGCTTTTGACAGGGTTCACTGGAATTATTTATTTGCTACAATGAAGGCATTTGGCTTTCCCACAGAGTTCCGGAAATGGGTCAATTATCTCTATGAGCTCCCAACCACAAGGATCTCTTGCAATGGGATAATTTCTGACTCATTCCCATTACATGTAGGGACTAGACAAGGTAGTCCTTTGTCGCCACTTCTTTTCAATATCTACCTAGAGCCCCTCATCCATCGGCTAATGGAATCCCAAGAAATTCAGGGTATCCCCCTACATGAGCAAGTAGCTAAAATCTTGGCATATGCAGATTATCTTCTGCTTCAATTATCACATCCTGCTAAATCCATCCCATCTTTGTTAAAAATCATAGAGGGTTTCAGTAAAGTTTCTAATTATAAACTAAATGCTGAAAAAACAATGGTCTTCCCTCTTAATCATAAAAGTCAAAAACATGAAATCTCCATTTTCAGACTCTCCTGGAAATCAGATTCAATTAAGTACCTAGGGCTTTCTCTCTCGAGGAGCCCATCTCATTTCAACAGCCTAACCTAGACTCACTTGTTCACATGATTAGCCAGGACTTAAACAGATGGGCTCTGCTCCCCTTTTCCTCTGGGGAAGGATTAATTTAATCAAAATGAATATTTTCCCACACCTTTTTTAACCCCTTAATTTACTAAATTACTCGATAGTATCATCACAAATTTCATCTGGGAACGCAAAAAGTCTAGAATGGCATTTCACAAACTGGTGTCTCCTAAAGCAAAGGGAAGGTTAAGACTGCCTCACATAGGGGTGTACTACTGGGCCAGCCATGCAAACAAATACCTCAGATGGATAGCTATGGAAGATCCTCAGCTTCATCTCCCCTACATCCCAATCTGGCCAAAAGTGGAGCTAGCATGTATAAAAGAGCATGGCCTTTCACCAACAGCTATGGCATACACAAACCCAGGTTCTCTTCACACATCTTTACGAGGCTCCCTTATAAGGACTTCTGTCATGGTTTATTCTCAGTTGTGTGGCTTTTTAAAATATGTTAATACCAAAGACTTATCTCAACCATTAAGAGGTAATCTCAAGTTTCAGATAGATGGCAGACCTCTCTTGGCCAGTTGGCTCCCCCAGTTAGGGATTGCCAACTTAATTGCCTTGTCAGAGAAGATGGGAAATGGTTTTCTTCACCGGAACTCATGAACAAATTTCACATTCCCCGTACTAGTATTTTTAAGGTCTTCCAGCTTCATCACCTGTTGATAAAGGTTATGGGGGTTGCTCCCCCTCCAATCATAAATATATGTTTCCAGACAGACCTACATTTGCTGGCCAGTTCTCCACATGCAGTTTCTAAAATATACAGTACTCTTTATAATTGGGCCTATCCTAACAATTTTGGTCCTGTAGCCTTCTGGTCCACTCTCTTCCTGGGCAAGGAGTTCAGTTGGCCCCTTCTCTGGCAAGGCTGCCACAAATTTCTGCTTCAAGATAGACTCAGGCTTATGCAATTTAAAATATTGCATAACATTTACTACTCTCCACAAAAACTAGCTAGGCTGGGTATTATACCCTCCTCATTTGTACATGGTGTCAACAGGAAGAAGGGGATCTTCTTCATATTTTCTGGAGTTGTTCTAAAGTAGCCCCAACTTGGATCACCATTAAGCAAAGGGCTGATCCTCTATTAGGTTTGGCTGATTTGTTTACAGTGGAGACATGCCTTTGGGGGGATTTCTCTAACATTCCAGTTCTTAACAGGAAATATCACATAGCACTAATATCTTTATCCGTTAAAAAGGTAGTCCTCAGGCACTGGAAAGATAACATGGAAATTACTTTTGTTGAGTGGCTACAAGAACTTCTGCCCAATCTTAGAACAGAGAGGACCATTGCTAGTCTCCAGATCAAATTACAGAAGTTTAACAGGATTTGGGGTCCACTGCAATTTCTGTATTCCCTACAGTCTAATGGAGGTTCTTCCTATTCTATAAGTTGCAGTGGTTCCAGAGTATAAATCTGTGCTGGGTTTATAAGTGGGATGTGGAAGGATGGTAGAGAGGGAGAGAATGAATCATTACTGTAACTGTACTCATCTTGCTTATATTATGTATATCACATTGTGGATTTATTCTCTATAATGTAAAACTTTAATAAAAATTGAATGGAAAAAAAAAAACAGAACAAACATCAACACAATTAACATTAAAATAGCAGTACACCAAAAAAGAAAGATCAGTCATTGAATGCCTGGTGCCACAAAAAAGTTTTTAAAGTTTGCTTGAATCCCTCCACAGTTGTGCACTCCGGTAACCGATGGGGTAGAGAATTCCAAAGGGTAGGAGCAGCATACATAAATGCTCTTACCCCAAATGATTTCAAACACACCCTTGGAATCTCTAGCAACCCCTCGTCAGCTGGGCAGAATGATCATCCAGGGCAGTAAGGAACCAGGAGCTCTTTCAGGTAATCCGGGCCCAGTCCATGTAGGGCTTTAAAAGTCAGCAAACTGACTTTGAAGGTAATCTGCCACTGTACTGGCAGCCAGTGCAGTTCCCACAGCACCGGCAAAATATGACAGGACCAAGCAGATCCCATCAAAAACTGGGCTGCCGCATTCTGCATCAGCTGCAGGTGGCAGATTTCCACCACAGGAAGCCCTAGGTAGAGGGAGTTGCAATAATCTAAGCACGAGGACACAAAGGTGTGGACCAAAGTAGGAAGGTCACCAGATGGAACCAGATGCTTAATCCTGGTGATATTCCTAAAATGATAAAAGGAAGATTTGATGACAGCCGACACCTACAATTGCAGGGTCAGCCCTTCATCAAAATGTACCCCATGGTTATACCCCCGTTCAGAGGTCAGGTGTGAAATGCCACCGAGAAAAAGTCCAGAGGGTGAACCAACCCCCCTAAATGGTGACCTGGGTCCACAACCAGCACCTCAGTTTTTTTCCGAGTTCAACTTCAACCAGCTGGAATCCATCCACTCCTGGATTTCTTTCAGACAGTTATTAAAGACTGAGACAGCTCCATCCTGGTTTGGTGCAAAAAAGATAGAGCTGGGTATCATCAGCATAGCAGTGAAACCTCAGCCCATACCTTCTTACAGAGTCTCCGGGGTAGCATGTACACCGCGAACAACATGGGTGACAGCACTGAACCCTGAGGAACCCCTAATGACAGAGAAATAGGACCTGAGGAAAAGACCCCAGACACCACTCTATGTGGTCTACCCATGAGGAATGATGTAAACTACCTGAGGACTGTTCCCAACAGTCCACAGATGTGCCTCAGGTGACCAAGCAACACCCCGTGGCCCACAGTATCAAATGCTGATGAGAGATCCAGAAGAACCAAGATGGAATGGCTCTTCCAATCTCTAGCCATCAGGAGATCACTGAGCACCTGAACCAGCTCTGTCTCGGTACTATGTCTCTTTGAACCGGACTGCAGTGGTTCATAGATGTCATGGATGGTTAAATGGTCCTCCAGTTGTGCTGCTACTATTTTCTCAATCACCTTCCCTAAGAAGGGGAGGTTAGAAATAGGTCTGTAGTTTGCATGGCAGTCTGGGTCCAAGGTAGCTTTCTTCAAGAGTGGTGTCACCACCACCTCTTTCAGGGGGCTAGGAAACTCTCCAGATTCCAAGGAGCACCAGACTATCTGTGCAAGGACTGCAACGATGACATCAATGCAACTCAAAATTAGGTAAGTTGATCCAGGGTCCAACCTACAGCACATAGGGCGCACACCCTGGATGATCTGCATGACATCCATGAAGTCCGGTTGGCTGAAGGTACTCCAAGAAGGCCGAGGTGCAGTGACCTCATACTGATAAAAAGCAATGCCCATAGAGTGTGCCGGCTGGAGTACCGCCCTGATGTAAGCCACCTTATTAGCAAAGAATCAAGCAAGTTCATCGCACTCTAATTGCGAAAAGGCTTTCCAAACATGTAGACAGCCTGGGTTGCATAGTCTGTCCTCAGTTCAGAAAAGCTGAGCCGGTTGACTCTGAGCAGCCGCAATCTCCCCAAACAGGAATTCTGCCTTCTCATGAGTGATTGCAGAATGATAGGCTTGATAATGGTCCATTAATCTAAGGCGGTTGGTATCAAGGGCAGACTTCCACCAGCAGCGTTCTAACCTTCATCCTAGTCTCCGCATCTCCCTCATAGTCCCATCAAAGCAAGGGAATCGAGGGTGAAGGGAGAGAGGACAAACATGGACTGGTGCAATGGAACCAGAGCCACTGAGACAGATGAATTATAGACCATCACGAGGGTCTCTGGGTCACTGCTTGCTGATGAGAGGGACAAGAGGTCAGGCACTGTGGCTAGGCTATGAGAACTTATAGCTCATAAAGGACGGTAGCTAACCATCTCCACAGGGGTAGGCCTATGAAGGGGGTGCTAAAACTAAACCTCATGGTTTAATGATCTGACCACCCAACTGGTTCCACCCCAAGTCAGGCGTTTTGATCCCTAGGAAGATGACTAAGTCAAGGGAGTGTCCGTGTTTGTGAGTAGCTGTGGTAACCACCTGTGTAAGGCCCAGAGATGTCATCAACTGGAGGAAGTGCTGACCAAATTGTGAGAGTTCGTCGTCGACCCCGGTGTTGAAGTCTCCAAGAACCATCAGTCTGGGTGACTCAAACGCCATGTCCAAGACAAAGTCTGCCACTTCCTGAAGGAATCACTTCTCATCACTGGGTGGACGATAAATGAGGGTGATCCGATTACCTACACCTGCTACTACGGCACACTCGAATGACTCAGCCTCCTCAACTAGTACACTAGTGAGGTTAAGTTCGGTCTTGAAACAGACCACAACCCCCCCCATGGTCCAATCTCAGGCGGTGTATCACCGAGTACCCAGCTGGAGTTAAAGCCTCCAAAATGGGCCAGAGTTCTCATCCAGCCAGGTCTCAGTGATGCATGCCAGGTCCACCATTTCAACAAGATCTGCAATAATTGCAGTCTTTTTCTTGATGGACCTGCCATTGCACAACACCACCCGAGTTGGTCGAACCTCCCAGACCACTCGAACCACCTGCCCACCACAATTGGTAGTGCCCTTGGATATGGAAACCAGACATGGAGAACCACATTCTGGGTTCCATTTTGCCCCAGGGCATCTTCTGGATCTTACCACCCTGATATGATGTTATTTGTTTGGGTCATGGGAACCCCACAATAGAGAAGGAAAAGGACTACAAAAGAACTGTATCTCTCTCTCTCTCTCTCACTATATCTATATATATTCATGGCAAAAAACTCCATTTAATGCGTCAGTTAGGGTTGTTCCACAGCAGCAAAAGTGAGGCAATTCGGTGTTAGGGTTGTCACCCCTTTCACCCCATGTCCACCCCGCCCCCACCAACAGACATCAGTGTGTGTGTTGGGGTCATCGGACCTAACTCTCACCCCATTCTCCTATACTGCACCTCCTTAGCTTATTTGTACATGGAATGGGGTGAGAGTTAGGACTGACAACTCTATCACACCCCAGTGCCTGTTGATGGGGAAGTGGAAGAGAAGGCGGCAACCGTAACACTAAGTTTCCTCACTTTTTATCGCTGTGGAACAACCCTAACTATACATTAAATGGATTTTATCACACTCTATTAGAAGACAAAAAAACTCCATTTAATGCATCAGTTAGGGTTGTTCCACAGTGACAAAAGCAAGGAAATTCAGTGTTGGGGTTGAAAGACCTCCTTGGACCCCCAAACCCACCCTCAACAGGTATCGGGTTGCGCATTGGGGTCATCAGCCCTAACTCTCACCCCACCACATGTGTAAAATAAGCTGAGGTATAGGAGAATGGGGCGAGAGTTAGGACCAATAACCCCAATGCGCACCCTGATGCCAGTTGGGGGTGGGCTGGGGGTCCAAGGGGCTTTCAACCCTAACACCAAATTTCCTCACTTTTATCACTATGGAACAACCCTAACTGATGTATTAAACTGAGTTTTTTGCCTCCAATTTCCCTTCTTTTTGAGAATGAGGATGATAAATAGTGACGTTAATGTGGTGACAGGAGCGCGGGGCCCACGTGATTTCTTGTCACATAGTAAGAGGAACAGCAATGCAAACACAAGCGGCAACAGTTACACACATGGTAACACAAACGTAAATGGCAAAGCAAATGTTAATAGAAATGCAAGCGCAAAGTGATGCCGAAGTGAACAGTGACATAAAGGGACACACAAGCGTGTACGAAAACATAACTGGTAATGGGCACAGTGATGGTGCCAGTATTTTAAATGCAAATATTAAGTGTTACAGCAAAAAGAATGCCAAAGGGAACAGAAATGGAAATGCGAATGCAAGCACGTGCGTAAATGCAAACCGTTATGCACACTGTCACGGTACCGCAATTTGAAATGTAAATGGTAATGGTAACAGCAACAGTAATGCCAAAGGAAACAGAAATGGAAATTCAAATGCAAGCGCATACAGAAATGCAAACCGTAATGCGCACAGTCATGGTAACGCGATTGGAAACACCAATGGTAACGGTAACAACAATGATGACTCAAAACAAAAGACACACGCAAATGGAAGGTCGACTGCAAACACAAATGGCAATGCACAGGCTGATACAAAAAAATAAGAAAACATAAATAGTAATGGAAACGCAAATGGTAACAGTAACGCAAACAGAAGCGCAAACGAAAATGCAAACCGTAACGCACATGGTGGCGTACACGGGAACGGTGACATGAACGGTAATGGAAACGCAGCTGGAAATGCTAACTGGCACAGTAACGAAAGGGCACACCCTTCTTTTCCCCAAAAACTGCATTGAAAAGACAAGTGAATACAAAGAATGTATGCATAATAATGGGCCCTGGAGCAGAAAAGGAGGACTTGGAATTCTGAATTGCTTATATCCCAGGAACCGTACCACGTAGAAAAAAAATGAAAATTTTATATGAATTATGACATTCCTGGCTAGTTTTGCACTTAGTACCTTTTGGGAGGGCTAAGCATTTTTTCAATGAAAAGTCCGTATCTCGCACTGTTTCCGAAATACAGGCCCCGAAAGGCTTGACAGACGCCATAATGTTATCCTATGGGAAAAAGTGTCAACTTTGGAGTACTGTAACTTTGCAGCCCTCCAATATTTTTTCACCAAACTACCAAAATGCACATCTGTGGCATGTTGACTGTCTTCCCTCCAAATTTCAGCCCAATAGACCAAACCGTTCTTTTGCAGCAGGGTGGCAAAGATTCCTGTTATTTTGGGCATAGTGTTGCAAAATAGTAAGAAATCATGACACTTCTCAAATGAAATCACGAAAGTGTCATGAGTGTGACACTACTTGCAACACTACTTTTTCCAGAAATTTGAAAAACATATTTCTGGGATGTTTAACCCCAAAATAAAGACATGGCTAGCATCCTAAGGTCCACTAGGTGAACACAAAAATAATTGTGTTCCTAGAGGGTCCCAATTTAAATGCCAAGCATTTTTCTGATCACCAACTGAAAACAAAATGGCAGATTTGCAACACTACTAGGGCCATTTGCGACACTAAAAAGTGCATTTGCTACACTGTCGAACTTTTTAACTTTTTCCATTGACTTATAATGGGAACTTGTTTTTTTGAAAAACTTTTTAACTGTTTAATATTTTTTCACAAAATCTTCAAAAGGCACATCAGGGAACCCAGCTGCATGTTCCCTGACATTTTCAGACCAGTCATGCAAACCATGCGACTTGTAGGTGAGAGCAAATACTTCACCAAAAACCGTAAACGCGCGCGCAGATCTCACTTAATAACTCCGTAGCCGTATATCTGTCCACTATGAAAGTTGGCAGATCCCAAGAAGTATGATTCTTGATCATGCATTCCAAATTTCAGGCAAATCTGTTGAATGGTGGCACAGTTATTAAGGTGCAAATTTTGACCCTTTAACCTTTAAAGAGGTAATTTACTATATATATATATATATATATATATATATATATATATATAGAGAGAGAGAGAGAGAGAGAGAGAGAGAGGTACATGATGGGCAGGTGTGTATTATGGAAAATATTCTCACTCCAACAGAGTGAGCTCTGGATACTCATGAGTGCCAAAGGCATGAGTGAGGTATCAGAGCTCACTCTGCAGAAGTGAATATTTTCCATAGGACATGATCAGCACATCATGTGTGCTATTTATACAATGGGATAGGAGCTTTTGAAACATTTCTGTGTGTGTGGTGTGAGTGTGTGTGTGAGTTTTCTGAATGTGCTGGGAGTCTTAGAACACCATGGCAGACAGGTGAGTTTTTTTTACAATGGTAATTGAGTAACTTGCAAGCTTCAGTGAAAATGAGAAACTGAAACAGTTTCATTTAGAATGTAGGGTGTAGTGAAGCTGATATTATCACATTAATGGCTGGTGAGTCTCTGAAACACTACAGCACACAGATGAGTTTCCTTTGCAATGGTAATTGAATAAGTTGCAGGCTTCAGTAAGAGAGAAAGTGAAGTAGTTTCATTTAGAATGTAGGCTGTAGTGAAGCTGATATTAGCACATTAATGGGCTGGGAGTCTCAGAAACACTACAGCACACAGGTGGGTGTACTTTGCAATGCTAATTGAGTAACTTGCAGGTCTCAGTGAGAAAGAGAAATTGAAGCAGTTTCATTTAGAATACAGGTTGTAGTGAGTGAGTGGTGACATCAACACAGTATGGATAAAGAGGGTTGCCCCTTTAAAAGGGTAGACCCCATTGTCCTAGGCCCCTGCTAATAAGTATGGAAGCTCAGGAAGGCAGAAAGCGGGGGAGGGGATGTGGATCGGGGAGGGTACAAGGGATCAGCTAATCACAATAGGGGAAGGGGTATGAGGTCACAAAGGGGAGGAGGATTGAGAGTTGGGGAATGCTGAGGTGGATGACAAGGATTGGGCACAAGTACAAGGGAGGGGCCTAAGGAGGCCCCTTTTACAGCTGCAAAGCAATAGGGAAGCTCACAGTTTGCTCTGAGAAGTTTCCACCCACCCACCCAGAAGAAAGAGGGAACCCTGTGGCAAGTGGAGCACAGGGCGCTGCTGTGGTAGGTGGAGCACAGTGGCGGGTCACAATAGGGGCTGCCAAAGGTGGACGGCAGTTGGAAAAAGGGAAAAAGGATGAAAAGGATAGGAAAGAAAGGGAGAAAAAGGGAGGACATGTAAAGGGCACAGCATTGGAGAAACAGGAGGCAGGGGTATGATGTGTACACTCGTACCCCTTGACAGCATGAGAGGAACAGGAGAAGAAGTAAAGACCCCCCCCCCACAGGTGTACATCTGGGGGGAGCAAAAGAAGAAAAGGAGAAATTAAAAAAGGGAAAAATTAAGAAAGTATCAGAAGAAAAAGTAATGAGATGTATATTACTGTGTATATATTACTTCATATATATGTTTAATCGAATGTAAGAAGTGTATAAGTTGATGTCAATGTATACGGAACAAGATTGCACATATAAGTAAAGTATAGCCTAATTAAGCATCCATACTGTACCTAAGTTGTCTGTGTCCTTATTTTGAGGGGCTCTGGGGACAAATAGCATTTATCATCACAGTTCTGATGTCATCATCATTTATCACACTCCAGTGAAGATATCTCCATTTATCACACTCTAGAAGCTCCACCCTATTGTATGTGTATATATATATATATATATATATATGTGTGTGTGTGTGTGTGTGTATATATATGGGATATGTGATGGCAGTTTGCCAAATACAGTATTTATTTCCATGAGTCCCTGGTGTCCTCAGGTGAACTCACAAGCGGCGGAGTGTAGCGTAGCCATGAGTGGTTTGCCCTGAGGACACTGGGGATAAGTGGAAATAATAACCATATTGGGTGAACCAGGCATCGCATGTTCGATTTATCCAATAGGTGTACATTGAACTGTGAGGTTGCGGATCGTTGGTTTTGTGTATTATTTGTAAAAATTTGGGGGACTTTTTGTACTTCATTTTTTTGTTTCTACACTTACTTTAGCATGTTTTGAATGGGGAAAGGGTTGTAGGTTTTGATTGGCTTTTGTGGATGAATGGATTGCATCAGTCACTTGTGATTGGTTTGTGCAGCATGGGAAAAAATGTTGGGATTAGCCGGTGTGTTGGATTTAAGTAGTGGTGGGTGTGGTTTCTTCTGTGGTGCATGGTTTGGGTTTAGTTGCAGTATAGTTGCTGTTGGAGGAGGTTCTGGAGCTTGATGGCAGCGATTGTGTGTATCGGATTTGGAAGGCAGCAGATAAAGTAGGTGGAGGAACTGGGTGAAGTGTATGGGAGTCGGGGAGGTTTCTGGAGTTTCTAGCTTGCCATTCATTGATCGGTAGTTTTGGAGCATCGAGTTCGTGGCATTGTGTGTTTTTATTTATAATTTTACTGCCTGTTTTGCTGTATTGTGGAGTTTTCTGGGAATGGAGTAAGAGGAGCCTGATTTTAGACCTGTGTCTCTGGGGGTGGGATTTTTTAAGTAATCAGGTGCTGGTGCTTCACTACTGGGGGAGTTTGGGTGTCATGATCGGGTGGTGTTTAATGGAGAATTTTATGCTCTTTGTATCAATTGGATTTTGGATGCTTTACTGATAGTTGCTGGTGTTGTTTTTTTTTTTTTAATTTTTATTTTATTTTATAGTTTTGGAGTAGGCCTTGGCAGCGGGTCTCAGTTTTCACAGTTCTTCGAAGACATGGTATTGATCTTGGTTACTGTAATTCGTGAAGTATGTCTAAGTATTCAGACTCAATGGGATACTTCATTTTTTTTTATTTGCCATGATGTGGATTATTTATTTAGGGATTCGGATCATACCTTTGAGCTCAGAGCTCTTTTACAAAAGTTCCACGTCAAACAGTGACAATGACAGTAATAACAAACAGTTTACATATAATACTCGAATAGTAGGTAGCTAGTATACAATAAGGCTACAATGTCATTCATAGTATCAATGGTGATAGTACAGTGTCAAGAGCATTCAACTAGGGTAAAGGACAGTGTTTATATGTAGCAAAGGAGATAAAGAGGTGTGACACCTAGTGTGAGAGTCCAAGGAGGAGTCAAGGTGAGGGAGGGAGACTGGGGGAGAGGGCGGCCAAAAGAAGTGGCTTTGTCTAGGAGGTTGGGAGGTAATGGTAGAGTTAGTTTAAGGTTGATCCAGTGGTAGAAAAGGCACTGGGGAGAGGAAGACAGAGGGATAGGGCAAGAGGAAGAGTGGGGGTTAAAGGAAGGGGAAGGAGAATGTGGATGAGTGGGCATTATGGTGTTAGAGTCCTAGTGGCAGTCACAAACTGTCCTAGTAAGAAGGTGTTGCCTTAGGCCATTTTGAATTGTGAGATGCATTGGGAGTTTAGAATATACACTGGAATTTCATTGAGCCATTGGGGGCCTTATAGCTGAAAGCACGCTGTCCCTGCACAGTTTGACAGAAAGGTGTTGATAGGGCCCCCCTCATCCTGCCTCTGGTGGTATAGCTGGTAGCACTTGGTGTTAGGATGCTAGAAATGCATGGGGCGGTTTTACCCATTTGTGCCTTTTTTCCAAGGAGACATGTTTGGAATATAGTTTGGATTATGACCTTGAAGAGTTGCTATAGAGTTGGGACTTTTATTGGGGTGAAACCTCTGTGAATTATTTTATTTGGATTTCTATTTTCCTTTATTGGATTGTGACTTTGAAGAGCCGCTATGGTATTTGGACTCTTTTTGTTTAGGGGGGATTGTCTGGAATGATTATGTGGATTACCAGTTCATGGAGGCAAGAATGACAAGGTAAGAAGATTTTGAAAACACTTTATTCGGCTCAAAATGCTATACATAACAATTAACTTTTTTTTAGTGCCAAAAAGATATTGACTAAACAGTTGTGCATAGTTTCATACTTTTGACAAAGGTTAAAGTTGTCTGAAAAAATGGGATTGTTTTTTATTACTATGGAAGGAAATCTGTCACAACTTCATTAACTATTGTATATTCCAACAAAACCTACTTTATTTACAGTTGTACTCATTAATTTTATGCAGGTACATTCATATTACAGTACTTCAACATTGATATTGTGCTGAGCCATGCTATTGTGAATCAGTCTTTCACCAATGTGCAGTCTTGCACCTTTAGGTATTTTTTATGTACTTACAGCTGTCTATGAAGTTCATTCTAGGTTCATTACAGGAAAATAAGACATTCTAGTGAATTAACTGGTGGTATATGGAAAGAAAACCTTGAAACATTGTTTTTATACATTGGCCTCGTCAAGTTGTTTGTTGTAATTGCTTTTTGTTATTCCAGTTCCATATATGTATAGTTTTAAGTTCATAATATGGTGGTACATGTCTATGAGAATCAGTCTTGCACCATTAGTTCCTCTTCTTGGGAATCAGTCTTACGCCATCGGGTAATATCTGCCATTGTGGTTTCTTTTTCTGGGCATTCTTTGTGATTTGTGTGATGTTTCTTCGATTCAAGTTATTTGCATGTCTTTTGATAGTTTGTTGAAGCTAGGTTGCTGTTTCTTCTTTATTTTATTATGTTGGAGAGAAAATGCATTGAAAATATTGCATTTATATATTTTTCTTTATATGTTATGTAGTGGTATACTGTTAAGCATATTTGTAAAAACAGAAATTTCTTTTCTTTTAAATAATTTGCTATTGTGTGGGACAAATAAGTTTGGTTCATTAGTTGCATTTTGGGGGGTACTACGATGGATGGTGGTGTTAGTGTGGCCTTGTGAGTTTATTGTTATGATGCCAATTACTTGGATGCCATGGCGGTGGTTTGAATTTGGGATGGGATGGTGATATGTTGTTCTTTTCTTGCTGAAAACCTTCATTTTTTTTGCAGAAAACTTATTTGCCCCACTTTTAGCCTCATGAAGTCTAAATATTTGTTGTATACACTTGCACATTTAAACATATTTCAAAGTTGTGATAATGTTCTTTTCATACAGTATTACTTTACATCTGAAATGGGTGTTTACTCACCTGGTAAAGGTGATTGTGTTGGTTGTTATCCATGGCACTCCAGACATTACCTCATGGGTTACAGCCCACCTGATAGGCTAATGATGCATATGACCCAGATCAGATTTCCAGTATATCCAGGTCCCAGGAACCCCTGCTCTCCAGTTTGAATTTTCCATAGCTGAAAGGAAGAGAATATAACACAAGCAAGAAATGCACACAATAAAGACTATTAAGGATGAGATATGCAACGACAGGGTACAATAATGGAGCCAGAGGCCTGAATTTATTGCCTATTCTGTACACACTACCTCGAACCATGGTTCGACTTGAGTTCTGTTGCAGCAGAATAAGTTTGAAGGAGTAGGGACCTCCTGAATCTCTTCCTTCCTTTTCTTGTGTGCGCTCCGATCATACCGAGGAGGGCCTTGGAGTGCCATGGATGCCAACCAACACAATCACCTTTACCAGGTGAGTAAACACCCATTGTGATTGGTTGGCATCTCATGGCACTCAGACATACCTCATGGGAGATAAGAAGCAGTTTAAGTCTCTGGGTGGGATCCGGATGGATCAGAGGGACCGAGAGATGGGGCCGCTGCAAGGGCGTGGAGGCGAAGGCCGGCCTGAAAGCCTGGAGTTGCTCTAGCCTGTAGTGCCTCACAAAGGGTGTAGGGAGCTCAAGTAGCAGCCTACAGATGTCCTCAGGAGATACCAGTGCTCGTTCCGCCCAGGAGGTGGAGGCCGCCCTTGTGCAGTGTGCTCTGATCCCTGTGGCCGGGGTCAGATGCTTTTCTGTATAAGGCGAACACGACCCGTTTGATCCAGCCTGCGATGGTGGTTTTGGACACTGCTAGCCCCTGTCATTGACCCTTGAGGCGATGAAGAGTCTCTCCGTCTTGCGGATGGGTTGAGACTTGGCCAGGTAGACCGAGAGGGCTGACCCGATGTCAGAGGGTCCGTGGAACTGTTCCCATCCCTGTGGAGTAGAGGCGGGTCAGGGTGGGTAGGTCTATTGTTGTTCCCTATGGAACTTAGTAGAGGATCTTGGTTGGAATGCGCGGGACAGTCGGCCGTACTCCTTCGGGGTGGCTGAAGGTGGTGTAGGGCGGTGCACAGATAAGCACCGAGCCCCCAATTCTCCTGGCTGAGCAGATGGCCACAAGAAAAGCGGTCTTCAGGCCTACCCAGAAGAGGTCTGCTTGGTGAGGGTTCGTTGGTGGTGCTCTTAGGGTCCAGTACCAGAGGTAGGTCCCAGGGTGCAACCCGGGTCTGGCCCTGGGTCGCATGAGGTCCACAGCCCTTATGAACCGGATTGCATCTGGGTGGGCTCCTGGTGGGTGCCCTCGACCAGACCTCTGGCCGCCCCTATGGCTGCCAGCTGCACCCTCAGAGAGAGGGTGCCAGTCCATTATCCACCCCTGCTGCAGGAACAACAGGATAGTGGGATATCAGCTTGTTCCAGTACGAGCCTCGACGTTGGCACCACTGTGAGAAGGCGGCCCATTGCCTCTCATATGTAGAGGTGGTGGGGCAAGCGTGACCAGAGGAGGCGGCCTAGACTGACCTGGTGGTACCCGGAGGCCGATAGTCGGTCCCTCTCAGGAGCCAGGCCATGAGTTTCAGAGTTCGAGGGGCGGGTGCATCACGGGACCCTGCGACAGCATATCTGGCTGGGTCGGGAATCAGAAGCTGGCCAAGGCAATCTCTGTGATCGCTGTGAACCCACGATCTTGAGGCCAGTATGGGGCCACCAGGAGTGACAGTGATTGAGTTTCTGGATTTTTCCACGACTTGAGGAATGAGGGCAGTGGGGAAACACATATCGCGCCCGTGCCGAGGCCCTCCTGAGACAGGGCATCTGTGCCCTGGGAGTGCACGTCCCTGAACCTGGACAAGTACCTGTCCGCCTGGGCGTTGTCCCTTGATGCCATTAGGTCTATGGACATGGGGCCTCCACGCTGTCTGGATTAGACAAAACAGGTCTGGGTGCAGACGCCATTCTCTGGGATGAATCTGTTGGCGGCTGAGCCAATCCGCCCTTATGTTCAGTTTCCCAGCTAAGTGGACTGCCCCTAGGTGGGATAGGTGAGTTTGAGCCCAGCTCATTACTCTGGCGGTTTCCCATGACATGGCCTTGCTTCTGGTACCCCCCTGTTTTGCTATGTATGCCACCATCACGCGGTTGTCTGATTTGATCAGAACTGACTGCCTTTGTATGATGTGCTGGAAGGCCCTTAGCGCGTGGAACACCGCTCTCATCTCCAGTATGTTTATTGAAAGTAGGGCCTCCGTTGGGGACCAGGTGCCCTGCGCTGACTCGTCCCCCAGGCAGGCTCCCCAACCAGAGAGACTCGCGTCTGTCTTGATTGGAATCGGGGGAGGTGCTTCCAGTGGAACTCCTCTGGTCAGATTTCCCGGAGTGACCCACCACCTCAGGGAAGATCTCACTTCCGCGGGTAGCTGTACCGGGCCGTGCAAGTTGAACTCGTTTGGCGCTCCATTTGCCAGGATGAAATGTTGGAGCGGACGCATGTGCCACCTGGCCCATGGGACGAGGTCGATGCAGGAGGCCATGCAGCCCAGGAGTTTCGTGACCTCTGCCACTGTGGTGCGAGGGTGCGACCTTAACTGCCCGGCCAGTTTTCGGAGACTGCAGATCCGCACTGGGGTCGGCTTTGCCCAGCCGTCTGCTGAGTTGATGATGGCCCCCAGATGCTCGATCTGTTGGGTTGGACGGAGCTGGCTCTTCTCCTCGTTCACCACCCAACCGTGGTCCCTGAGTGCCCATAATGCAGCTCTGAATGAGCGCAACATCTCTGGACCGTGCGCGTATGGCCAGTCATCTAGTGCACGGAACTATGTCCAGCCCTTGTTCCCTGAGCCTGGCCACCAAGGTGATGGAGACCTGGTGAAGACCCTGGGGGCTGAGGACAGACCGAATGGGAGTGCCGGTACTGGAAGTGCTGACCCAGTATGTGGGCGTAGAAACCTTCTGTGGCTCTTGATGATGGGGATATGTAGGTAGGCGTCCTTTAGATCGATTGAGGTTAGGAAGTCGCCTACTCTGATCCCCCGTAGGATGGACCGGACAGTCTCCATCTTGAACCGAAGTGGGAGCATGTATTTGTTCAGACGTTTTAGGTCCAGGATAGGCCTGAGCTCCCCCGACTTTTTGGGCACTAGGAAGAAGATGGAGTACATGCCTTCCCCTTGCTCCTGAACTGGGACTGGTTGAATGGCCCTGTTCTGGATCAGATCTGCCAGGATACTCTGTACCTGGTGTGGCAAGGCCCTCCTTCTGGAGATGGGAGATGAGATGAACCATTGGGGTATGGACTGGTGAGTCAGCTCTATGGTGTATCCCCTGGAGACCATGTCCCGGACCCACCTGTCTGACGTGGTGATCTCCCAGCGGTGGGCGAACAGAGCCAACCGCTGGCGCAGGAAGTACCGAGAGGTTCTCGAGGCAGGAGTCACTGTTTTCCCTGAATCCTCTTTCATGGCCTCCTGACCTTTGACCTCTAGGTCTGAAGGAGGAGGGACTGTAGCTGTTGAAGGCGGGAGTGCGTGAGAAGGATGTGGGGACCCGACTCCGAAAGAATGGTTCTGTGTAGGGTTCCCTGCGGCTTTGGTTCTGGCCGGGCGAAACCTTCATCTAGCAGCTGGTAGATGTGAGGGTCTTGATCTATTCCTTAGAGGTCCTCACCCTCTTCCCTCTGTTTCAGATAAGTCTGTAGGCCTTCCCAAATACACATGCCCCCCTTAGGAGGTAAATTTTGAAGCAAAGTCTTAGATTCTGGAGTCAGTGTCCCAGAGTTTGAGCCATAGTGCTCTACGGGCCCGATTTATGATGGCGGACACCCTGGCCTGGGCGCAAGGAGTCCACTGCCATGTCCGGTAGGTGCCCAGCTGCATCAGGGTGCAGTCTAATAGTTCCAACCTCCCTCGACTTGGACTTCCCTGCTCCTGCAGTTCCTCTAACCAGTGGATCTGGGCCCTCGAGGTATAGATCGCCGCTGTCATTGCCTTGGCCATGGTACCTTCGATTTCGAAAGTCTTTTTAAGCATGTCCTCAATCTTCTTGTCAGTAGGGTCCTTGAGTGCTATGGTCCCGCATGGCAGCACGGTCTTCTTGCTCAAGGCTGCCACTTGGGGGTCGATGGAGGGGGCCTTGCACCAGGCGTCGGACTTGTCGCCCTGAATCGGGTACATTTTGAGTAAGTTCCTTCTGTTCGGCATTCTGCCTGGATCCGTGGATTGCCATTCGGTGTGAATCAGTTCCTCAATGGCCGGGCAGACTGGGAAGGTCTCTGGGGTGATGGTCCTTAGCTGGATCATAGGGTCTAGCTTGGATTCTGTCTTCTCCCGTCCTTGTTCCTCCGTGGCGAGGCCCATGGTGGCCTTGATGACCTTCATGAGACCGGGAATAGTCTCGAATGTGCACAGTTTAGAGGTCAGGGACGGAGTTGGCTCGAGGTCCTCTATGTCTGAATCCATGCCGTGTTCCTCCTCCTCCTCCCCCTCATCAAACTCGTCCTCTTTTCCCTCTCTTCAGTGTTGCCATCCTGGGGAATGCTGGGAGTGGTTCCTCTGGTGCCGGTGGCTCCTCTGGAGGTCTGTCTGACGGGGAGGCTCCACGTTGGATGGTCTAGCTCTGTTATGTAAGTGACTCCAGCTTCTCCATGATCTTCAGCATGAAGTTTTGCTGGCTCTCCATCATGGCCACCGCAGCTTGCTGGTTTTGAATCAGTAGGGGCCGGGTCCACCCATGTCGAGTTGCTGGGGCTGGGTAGCGAAGGAGCCAGCGGTGGAGTTCTCTCTGTGAAGGACAGCTCATCGTCCATGAGGCAGGCTGCGCAGGGGCCCTGGAGTTTGAGGGAGGAGGTTAGCGCTGCATGCGGTGCACTTCTTTGCCTTAACCATCTGCAAGATAAGAGAGAATCTGGCGGAGGAAAGGACTCTGGCGTTTTCCCCCATAGACCCAGTTAGAAGGCTTCTGTGGTAAAGGCGCTGTGTGAGGCCCTTATCCGAGCAGCGTGGGTGGAGGCTTCTAGTTGAAACCTTTCCCCTTATCCCAGGTTGGCGATCCTGCTAGGGAGAGCGGGCCCGCTGTGGGAGGGGGCCACGACCCCCCGAGCTGGGGAATGGGGATCGCAGGATCTGCCTGGGTCGCTGTGTGAGGTACCCGGGCAGTAGCTCTGCGATGTCCAACTGGGGTCGCTATGGGAGGGACCCGAGTGAACAGTTAAGTCTCACCCTTTTTTTTTTTTTTGCAAATGAAGGAGGCCAATGAGTGGCTTGAGGCCCCTGTGAAAAAAGGCTGCTGTCCATGGATGGACCCCCATTGCTGGCGTCGCAGGAGACAGTGGAGATCCGCACAGGGGAGCTTAGGGCCAGAGAGTGCACTGCAGGGCCCTAAACCACTGGCCAGACCACCTGCCTGCTCGTGGAGGGAGTGAGGGGATAGAGTGGTCCAGGCAGAGGGCCTGCGGCGGTGGGCCCGCTGAGTCACGTCCTAAAGCTGCTGCCCAGGTTAGAACCTGGATCCTGCAGTACCAGAAAAACATACACTGCCTCCACCAGACCATATAACAGCTCCTGTTCCCATCGAGCTCTGCTAGGGGCCTGGGATAGAGGCGGATGGGCGTCCCTGAGCTCCCCGATGGGCGTCCCTAGCCTCCCCGAGGATCGGGAGGCCGATGTCTGGCCAGGGAGCAGCGCTGTCCACACCCACCCAGGTAGGGCTTTTTGGGGGTGAGGATTTCTAGGGGAGTGCGCTGGGGGGTAGGGTATAGCCGCTAGAAGTCTCAGGGAGAGGCGACTCACGGCTGTGGATTAGGCCGAGGCCTGGAATTTTGGGTGGCCCGGCTGAAGGGGCGTGTTCCTGAGGGTGAAGGGGGCGCGTGGGTCAGATGACCCGCGGAGTCGGAGCAGAGGCGCACTGTGTGGGCCTAGTAATAGGGCCTTGCAGCAAGGGAGGAGGGGAATCCGGAGTCACGGGAGCAGAGGTGACTCGCGAGGCTGAAAAGGGGCCATGGCCTGAGGTGAAGGGGGCCGTGTGGGTCAGAAGACCAGCAGTCACGGGGAGTAGGCGACTCTGGGCCTAGTAATAGGCCTTGCAGCAAGGGAGGAGGTGTAGGCAATCCAGCGGAGTCGCGGGGCAGAGCGACTCGTGGGCCGACAACTAGGCAGCGCTTGGACTAGGCATTTCAAAGGCTCGCGGGGACGCGAGGTGTGCTGCGGAGTCGCGGAGTAAGGCCACTCGCGGCAGGTAGCGAGGATAAGGCCTCAGAGCGGAGGCCGAGATAAGACCGCTGGAGTCGCTGGGAGCAGAGGCGACTGCAGAGAGTTCCTGCGCGTGGCCTGCTAGGGGACGCATGTGCAGCGTGGCTGCAGAGGAAGGCAGCACGCTGGTTTTGGTCTGAAGGCCCACCAGGGAATGACGCTGCGGTTGTAGGAGGCTCAAGATGCTCTGAGAGCCTCCAGGAATGATATAGAAGCACATAACTAGCCACATGAGAGGAAATCCTCAAACGAATGGACTGTATTCATGTAGAATTTCTGGGAGCCAGAGGCTCCTTCATAAACAGTAACACAAAATGCTATCCATAGTTCTTGAACAACAGCCCAAGAAGGCTAAATAAAATGCATTTCCTACCTTAAAGGATGAGAGCAGACAGGGGTTCTCTGGATGCTTCTTGCCTATTCAGATGCACAAATTACAACTGGAGAGCAGGGGTTCCTGGGACCTGGATATACTGGAAATCTGATCTGGGTCATGTGCATCATTAGCCTATCAGGTGGGCTGTAACCCATGAGGTAATGTCTGGAGTGCCATGAGATGCCAACCAATCACAATTATGGTTACTGTTCTGTTGTTGGTTATGAGAATTGTCATAAGTTTCCTAGCTTGCATTTTTAGCCTTTTTTTGTTTGGGTTTTTCTTTAAAAAACAAAACTGGTACTTACTGTTTAGTCTGTATCTGATTCAATTCTTCATGGTCTTCTGGGCTGCATCTTTTCATAGTTGTTACCTGTTGGGTGAAAGGAACATAAGATTTAAGATATATGCTTCATTGGTGAGTTTGAGGGTGGAGGGTTTAGGGTGGGGTGGGTTTATTTTAGTAAAGTTGGTGGAATGAGATATATATATATATATATATATATATATATATATATATATATATATATATATTTATACAATAGAGTAAGAGAGCCACAGTGATAATAAAACATGTTATTTCCACCGGAATGTGATATCTGATGATGACATAACTGGAGTTAAAATATCTTCTGTTTATCACACCTGCGCTAAACCCATGCTAATCCCACGCTAATCCCATGCAAGCCGCGCAAGTCATGCAAAGTCATGCAAAAGCTGCGCAAAAGCTGTGGAAAGCTGCACAAATAATCTTTGCAACAATAGGACCCCCATTGTATAAATTGAACACATTATGTGCAGATCATGTGATATGCAAAATATTCTCACTCCTGCATCGGTGAGTTATGGATACTCTCATTCGTGCCTTCGCATTCATGAATATCCATAGCTCACTCTGCAGGAGTGAGAATAGTTTGCCATATCACACTCCTGCCCATCATGTATCCCTATATATATATATATATATATATATATATATATATATATATATATATATATATATATATCCATATATTTTACATACCTCGTATTATTTAAAAGCTATGTTTTTGGCTTTTATGACTGGCTTGTGGAAAGAGGGTCTGAGAAATCTTCCATGTTTGGTTATTGAAAAGTGATTTTGGATTTCTTGGCTGCTGGCTCTGCTGAGGCTTTAATCTTTGTACCACTGAGAATGTTTGATATTTCCAGTTGCTTTGTTTTATTGATTTTCAAATAATCATTGAGACTTTGAAGCTGCTTATGGCCTGATATCTGAATTATCTCTGTTGGGGCCATGCCACTGTCTGACAGTTTTTGAATAAGATGCTTTCTTGCTAAGTGATTGGTCAATCTTTTTTGAGTGTGAAGGTTTGCTTCAGATATCATAATTTTCAGGATGTTGGCTATCTTATTTATTCCTATGGGTTGATTTTTGTACCAGGCCCCTCCTATCTGTTGTTGTTTCAATGTGTTGACAGACAGGAAAAAAGAGGATTCTTTTTCTAATGTTTTATTTGGTCATTTCGACTTGTAGATTTCATAGGCCTGGACGGAACATATGTCTTGATTGCTTGGGATATCATAAGCTCTTGGTTTTAATTTCCAATATTCTTTCGGATTCACTCCACTTCTGGTTTTTGTTTGCCTTTTGTAATCATATTGCTGTTAGTGTCTTTCATTTTCGTCTTGCTTGTGTTCTGTATCTCCCCAACATATGGATCTCATTTTGGTGCTGCCTCTGACTCCAAAGTATAAACTAATTGTTAGCCATGGAGTGTTGATTAGTGACTGGGGGCTGTGTGTGCCCAGTTGTTTTTTTCATACAATTGCTCTATTATAGCATCTGTTAATTCGTCTGCAGCTTTAGACCTGCACCCTTTGCCCAAGCTTTTTAATTGTTTTTGTCTGGCTTGTAGTACTTGTCTAGTTGGCTCAAAAACCATAGATGTGGATAGTGAGACAGGTTGCTGGTGGTTCTTTAGATATCTTTCAATACTTTGAAGTACTGATCTTAATGTGAGTGGCTTATAAGGAGAACCACATTTTTTTGTACAGTCATAAAGTATTGGCAGTGTATTTTATTTATGTTCACTGGTACAATATCCTCTAGTGGTTTGTTTATTTTGAATATGTCTTTAATATAGGATGTCATCATTTTGACATTGGCCTAAGTTTGTTTCACAGTGTTTATGTTTTTTGTACTGTCTATAAATTCTTCTATGGCAGTTTTATCTATTGTTAGAAGTTCATCTTCTGTGGCTTGCCTGGTCTCGTTAGATGAGTGGCTAATGCTGAGTTCTTCTTCTTGTGCAGTGCTAAGTGGCAGGAATGGATTGTGTTGTTGGTTTGTGCTGTTTGTGGAATGTAGGGTGGGTATTTCTGATGAGGCTTTAGAAGTTTCAGTCCTTCTGGCTTTTGTACTTCATTGTGTGACTTTGACAGTTAGGAACTCTGTTGGGTTTTGCACCTCTAATGTGGTTGTTTCTTCAAGTTGGTCTGAATTATTGCAGATGTCCACTGATATATGTACTGTTGTTTTGGATGGCTGAGGCCAGAGTGGGTTGTCCAGTTCCACTAAAGTCTCAGTGTCCATCTCTATTTGAGTTAGTCTTTCTTACATCTCTTGATTGAAACTGTTGTCTGGTGTCTACGTTCCAGTTGCCATTTTCTAAGGATTTTATTATTTTGTTAGTCATTTTACTTTGGTTTATTTGACTTTTTTTCCTCCTTTTTTGGTACTTATGCTTCCCAGCTGTGCAAGGTTTTCTCTGTGGCTGAGGCAATGCTCATGTGGGTTGGCTACTAGGGTGAGCGACTGTGCCAGGTGGGCAGTGGTGATAGTGGCTCGTGGTAATTAAGTGGGTTGTTTATGCAAATGAGGGATGTTTTGTGCTAGTGCATGGATGTGTTTTGGGGTTTTTTTGGGAGGGTATTTTGCTATAATATTTGTCTTTTTAGATGTGTCCCATTTTGTGTAGCGTGATTTTTTTATTTAATTTTTATGAGTTATGATTGGGAAAAAAATACCAGAAGCAAGCTGGAAGAATGTAGTTATGAGGCATGGCACCACTGCGGGTTCCGTTCTAGTATGCTGACAGTTTTTTTTTACACTGGAATTAAATTTTTTGTTTTTAAATGATAGCTGCTCTTCTGGTGTTTGTTATAGTGTTTCATGTTATGCTGGAATCAGAGTTGTGGAGCGAGTTGCGTGCATCTGCGGACAGCCGGTGGGTGGGTGGAGTTGAAGAGGTATTCGGATGGTTTGACATCCTCAAAGTGGGAAGGCTGCATTGAATTTCTTAAATTTGCACAAAAACATAGTTTGCCATGCTTACATTTTCTTTTCACTGGAAGGCATATTTTAGTGCTGTGTGTGTACATTTGGGATGACAGCAGTTCGAAAGGGTGCTTGTGGAGCTAGTCAGCTAATTGGAAAGGCAAGAAGTTTCACCACATTTTATTTCATTGTGGGGCATTGCTTAATGTGGTCTGAGTTTTTTCCTTTTCTGTTAAATATATTTTTTATTGAGCACCTTTTTATATGATGTCAACACTACTGTCTTTTGTGAATGTTACATGGTATCATGAAAGGATGAGTTGTGTCCCATTGGGTATTTATGATTCAGCTGTCATTTCATTGAGATTATTATTTTTAACTGTCAATGTATTTTTTAAAAAGTAGTTTTTTTAAGAAATACTGCTGGATTTTTTTGAGTGGGTGGTATGAGATGATTATTTGTAGGATGAGTTCTTTATATGAACATTTGAGGATGCAATGGATTGCAATGTTATGTGTGTAAAAGTATGGGTGTGTAGTTCCGGCAGCAGGAGATGACGATTGATGGCTTGGTGTTAAATAAATGGTGGTTGAGTGATGTTGGGGTGCTATATAAATATTTTGACTGCCATTTATTTAACATCAGTGAAAATAAATAGATTTTTGTAGCTGTTTATTAGTCCACACCTATTGCATAAATATATATTATATATATATATATATATATATATATATAGAGAGAGAGAGAGAGAGAGAGATATTATAGTGGCACGGTAGTGCCATTATAGTAAGGGTTGAGTACCCCATTTATGGTTGAATCTGACATTTGGCAGCTTAATAACTTTGCCCCATATGACAGATATGGATAAAATTCACAATGCTCAGTCTGGTACTATAGATCTGTGGACCTGTCAAGTTGCGTTACGATCGGATGTACGGTTGCAGAGCTACAGAGTGCTAAACAATGTAGAAATGATATTTTTTTTTGTGTTTCTTTGCTTGCACCTACAGCCCACACATTTTGTGCAGTCCATCCAAAAACATCAGAGAACATGCAGCCAGGGTCCTCAATGTGCCTTTCAAAGATTTTGTGGAAAAATATTAAATGGTTCAAAAGTTATTCCAAAAACAAGTTTCCCATTATAGTCAATGGGAAAAGTTAAAATATGTGAAAGTGTCGCAAATGCACTTTTTACTGTCACAAATGACCCTTGTAGTGTCGCAAATGAGCCATCTTGTTTTCAGTTGGTGGTCACAGAAATGCTTGGCATTTAAATTTGGGACCCTCTAGGGACACAATTTTTGTTGTGTTCACCTAGTCGTGCCCTGAGGATGCTAGCCATGTCTTTTTGGGGGTAAAACACCCCAGAAATATGTTTTTTAAATTTTTGTAAAAAGCAGTGTCACAAAATACTTTTGCATATGTGACACTTTCGTGATTTTATTTGCGAAAGTGTTGTGATTTGTGAAAGTACTTTGTGACACTATGGCCAAAACAATAGGGAATCTTTGCCACCCTGCTGCAAAACAACAGTTTGGTCTTTTGGGCCAAAATGTGGAGGGAAGAAAGCCAACATCACACAAATGTGCCTTTTGGTGGTTTGGTGCCAAAATATAACAGGGCTGCAAAGTTATGACACTCTGAAGTTGGTAATTTTTCCCATAGGATAACATTACGCATCCGTGGCGCTTTTTGGGTCCCATATCTCAAAGCGGTTTGAGATATGGCCTTTTCGTCATAAAATTTCTTAGCCCCCCACTAGGAGGCTAAGTACAAAACTAGCCTGGAGAGTGGTAAATAATATGAGATTTAATTTTTTTTTCTATATCGTACGGTTCCTGAGATACAAACAATTTAGTATTCCAAGTGCTCATTTTCCTGTCCGAGGCCACTATTATGCCCACATTATTTGTATTCACTGTGCTTCTGGATGCACCTCTTTCGAACACAAAGCGTGTCCATTTGCATTACTGCTACCGTTAGCATTTGCATTTACATTTACATTTGTGTTTCCTTTACCATTTGCGTTAGCGTTTCCATTTATGTCACTGTGTGCGTTACCAGTTGCGTTTGCATTTGTGCTTGCATTTGCATTACTGTTTCTTTTGCATCACCATTGATGTTACCATTTGAGTTTGCATTACATTTGCATTTCCATTACCATTTTCATTAGCATTTCCATTTGCATCACTGTGTGTGTTACCGTTTGTGTTTGCATTTGCATTTGCGTTACCGTTTGTGTTTTCATTACTGTTTGCATTACCATTTCCCTTTGTATTTCTGTTGCCTTTAGTGTTTGCGTTAGCGCTTGCGTTTCCATTGTTGCTTGCATTACTGTTTTCTTGTGCATCGCCATTGCCGTTACCACTTGCATTTGCATTTACATTTGCATTACAGTTACTGTTTGTGTTTCTGTTACTTTTTGCATTAACATTTGTATTTGTGTTTACATTTACATTGTCGCTTGCATTACTGTTTTCTGGTGCATTGCCATTGCCAATACCGTTACCATTTGCATTTGTGTTTGTGTTTCCATGTGCATTACTGTTACCGTTTGTGTTTCCGTTACCATTTGTGTTACCATTAGTGTTTGCGTTTATGTTTGTGCTTGCGTTTAAGTTAACGTTTGCATAATTGTTTCTGTTTGCATCACCAGGTGTGTTGCCCTTTGCGCTTACATTTGCATTACCGTTGGCATTGCTGTTTCCTTTTGAGTCACCTTTGGTGTTAACCATTTGTGTTTGCGTTACTGTTACCATTTGCATGTCTGGTACCATTTTCATTAGCGTTTTTGTTTGCGTCACCGTGTGCATTTAACATTTGCGTTTGTATTTGTGCTTGCATTTGCATTTCCGTTTGCATTACCATTACCATTTTTGTTTTCATTGCCATTTGCATTACCATCTGTGTTTGTGTTCATGTTTGCACTTGCATTTCCTTTACCGTTTGCATTAAAGTTTCCATTTGCTTTTGCGTTTGCATTACCGTTTGCATTACTGCTTCCTTTTGCGTCACCACTGGCATTATCATTTCCGCTTACGTTTGCATTACCATTACTGTTTGCATTTTTCATTACCATTTGCATGTGTGTTTTCATTACCGTTACTGTTCTCGTTACTGTTACCATTGTCGTTAGAGTTGGTGTTACTTTTAGCGTTACCGTTCCCATTAGGATTACTGTTAGTGTTACCGTTACTGTTAGGGTTATTACACACAAATGGGAAGCATGGTGGGAGTAAGGGACCCCACCACCACATACCATTCACCATTATAGTGCACATTCTCAAAAAATTCATAGCAAAAGCTACATTTAATGCATCAGTTAGGATTTTTCCACAGCAGCAAAGTGAGGGCAATTCGATTAGGGTTGCCACCCTTTCCCCACACACCTGCCCCCACCAACAGGCATCAGGGTGATACGTTGGAATCATCAGACCTCTCACCCCATTCTTCTATACTGCACTCCTCAGCTTATTTGGACATGGAATGGGGTGAGAGTTAGGATGACAGCAACCCCAGTGCACCCCAATGCCTGTTGATCAGAGCGGGGTGGTATGGAGCAAAAGGGAAGTAACCTAACACTGAATTTCTCCACCTTCACTGTGGAACAACCCTAACTGTTGCATTAAACAGAGTTTTTTGCCATGAAAAAATATATATATATATATATATATATATATATATATATATATATATACATATTAGAGGCAAAAACTCTGTTTAATGCATCAGTTAGGGTTGTTCCACAGTGACAAAAGTGAGGAAATTCAGTGTTATGGTTAAGCCCCTTGGACCCCTCAGCCCACCCCCAACTGGCATTGGGGTGCGCATTGGGGTCGTTGGCCTTAACTCTCACCCCACCACATGTGTAAAGAAGCTGAGGTATAGGAGAATGGGGTGAGAGTTAGGACCGATGACACCTAACGTGCACCCCGATGCCGGTTGAGGGCTGGGCTGGGGACCAAGGGGGGCTTTCAACCCTAACACCGAATTTCCTCGCTTTTGTCGCTGTGGAGCAACCATAACTGATGCATTAAACAGAGTTTTTTGCCTCTAATTTCCCTTCTTTTTGAGAATAAGGATGATAAATAATGAATGTAATGCGGTGGCTGGAGAGCAGGGCCCTTTGGTCCCTGTGGTCTCGCCACATGATGTCTTGTCACATAGTAAGAGGAACAGCAATGCAAATGCAAGCGGCAACAGTTATGCACATGGTAACACAAATGTAAATGGCAAAGCAAACGTTAATAGAAATGCAAGTGCAAAGTGATGCCGAGGCGAACAGTGATGCAAAGAGACACGCAAGCACATATGAAAATGCAACTGGTAACATGCACAGTGATGGCGCTGGTATTTTAAATGCAAATGTTAAGTGTTACAGCAAAAAGAACACCAAAGGGAACAGAAACGGAAATGCAAATGCAAGCGCGCATGTAAACACAAACCGTTACATGCACGGTCACGGTACTGCAATTGGAAATGTAAATGGTAATGGTAACAGCAACAGTAATGCCAAAGGAAACAGAAATGGAAATGCAAACGCAAGCACGGATGGAAACACAAACCGTAATGCGCACGGTCATGGTAACGTGATTGGAAATGCCAATGGTAACGATAACAGCAATGATGACGCAAAATGAAAGACACACGCAAATGGAAGGTCGACTGCAAACGAAAATGGCAATGCACAGGCTGATACAAAAATATGAAAACATAAACAGTAATGGAACACAAATGAATAACATAGCAAACAGAAGTGCAAAGAAAATGCAAACCGTAATACACACGGTGGCGCATACGGAACGCAGTGACGCAAACCGGTAATGGAAACGCAACTGGAAATGCTAACTGGCACAGTAACAAAAGGGCACACCCTTCTATTCCCCAAAAACTGCATTGGAAAAGACAGTGAATACAAAGAATGTATGCATGATAATGGGCCTCGGAGCAGAAAAGGAGGACTTGGAATATTAAATTGCTTATATCTCAGGAAACGTACAACGTAGAAAACAAAATGAAAATGTCATATGAATTATGACATTCCTGGCTAGTTTTGTACTTAGCCCTCAGATGGGGGGGCTAAGCAGTTTTCCAACGAAAAGTCCATATCTCGTACCGTTTCCGAGATATAGGCCCCGAAAGGCGCAACAGGACACCATAATGTTATCCCATGGGAAAAAGCGTCAACTTCCGAGTGCTGTAACTTTGCAGCCCTCCAATATTTTTTCACCAAACCACCAAAAGGCACATCTGTGGCATGTTGGCTGTCTTCTCACCAAACCACCAAAAGGCACATCTGTGGCATGTTGGCTGTCTTCCCTCCAAATTTCAGCCCAATAGACCAAACTTTTCTTTTGCAGCAGGGTGGCAAAGAATTCCTGTTATTTTGGGCATAGTGTCGCAAAATAGTGTTGCAAATCATGACACTTTCGCAAATGAAATCACGAAAGTGTCGTGAGTGTGACACTACTTTGCAACACTACTTTTTCCAGCAATTTGAAAAACATATTTCTGGGGTGTTTAACCCCAAAATAAAAACATGGCTAGCATCCTGAGGGAACTAGGTGAACACAAAAAGAATTGTGGTCCTAGAGGGTCCCAATTTAAATACCAAGCATTTTTCTGATCACCAACTGAAAACAAAATGGCAGATTCGCGACACTACTAGGGCCACTTGCAACACTAAAAAATGCATTTGTGACACTGTCAAACTTTTTGTTAACTTTTCCCATTGACTCATAATGGGAACTTGTTTTTTGAATAACTTTTGAACTGTTTAATATTTTTTCACAAAATCTTCAAAAGGCACATTGGGGACCCTGGCTGCATGTTCCCTGAAGTTTTTGGACTGGTCGCACAAACCATGCGACCTGTAGGTGTGAGCAAAGAATTCACAAAAAAACATAAATGTGCATGCAGATCTCAGTTAATAACTCCGCAGCTGTATATCTGAAAGTTGGCAGATCCCAAGATGTATGATTCTTGATCATGCAGTCTAAATTTCAGGCAAATCCGTTGAATGGTGGCAAAGTTATTAAGGCACAAAGTTTGACCCTTTAACCTTAAAAGGGCTACTCAACCCTAACTATGGTAGCACTACTGTACTACCATAATATATATATATATACACACATAGTGGTATATGCCATAACTGGTTTTTACAACACAGGTAACAAGGAGATGTGTGATTTTTTTTTTTTATCATATAATGGTTTCTTACCTGCAGCCACTGTCCTGCTTATATCCAGCCACCGCTTCTCCACCGCCGACAATGAAGCTGCCATGCCCAGCTGGCAGAGGCAACTACACTGTCAAAAGAGGCTCCCCCCAACACCTCCGCACCCAGCGAGGATCCAGTACTGGCACACGCCATCCAGGCATCGTTGACCGATGAATCTTGCCGCCATCAAGCTGCTGCAGGCTAGTGCTGCCATTTTCCCTATTCTATTCCCCCATGGGAGCACAGACGTGCAATGACGTCCGTGCACTGGCGTGCAGATGTCTGCCATGCTCCCCCTTCAGTGTTTGGCACCCGTGCTTCTGCAGTACCTCCGAAGCTGCCATGCCTAGCTGGCAGAGGCAACCACACCATCGAGGGAGGCTCCCCCCGACACCTCTGCGCCCGGCAAGGATCCAGTACCGGCACACACCATCCAGGCATCGTCAGCCAGTGAATCTTGTGGCCATCAAGCTGCCACAGACTAGTGCTGTCATTTTCCCTATTCCATTCCCCCATGGGAGCACCGATGTGCAATGATGTCTGCGCACTGGCATGCAGAAGTCTGCCGTGCTCCCCCCTTCAGTGTTTGTCACCCACACTTCTGCAGTACCTCTGGGTGTCCCCAGGGACCACTAGAGTACAGTGTGCACCCACCCAGTTTCCCCAGGACTAGGAGAGCTGTGGTTGGATGCTCAATCCTAGTCCTCCCTGCCAACCTGGGCTCATTCCTGAACCCGGGTCGCCAGAGTGGAGTGAGGTGTGACGTCCAGCGCCTCAACCCTCAGTGCCACCAGGCCAGTTGAGATGTGTGATTTTGATTGGTTTAACAGGCTGATGATATACGTTCATAAGAAATAACATGTCATGTATGTATACACTGATGACATACAGTACATGCATACATAAAAATAATGTTATTTCTCATGTCTGTATGTCACCGAGATTAGATAGGACTGATTTGTGACTGGTTATTCTCACTTCAGTTGTATAAATATATTGAATGAGCATGGGTATAATAAAAATATACATGCTATTTTCCAACTGCTCTGTGAGCTGAGAAGTCATGGATCAGAAGGGTTTTCTTTGAGCAGCATACTTGGGAAGGGTGTGTGTGCACCACTATTCATACTGACCAATACATCTTCCTGGAGTCAAGACTGATACAGCACAGGTCCCCTGGAGGCAGTCCTGTCAGAAGAAAATACTAACGGCAATGGAAACAGCACACTGTGGATTTAGGAAGGAGGATTGCTGAGCTAGTTAGCAGTTGGGCTACTATTTTTTTTTTGTTAGTTGTTTAACCAGGACTAGCACACTAAGCTGAAAGCTTTTTTACAGGTACGACCTGGGAGCACAGGGAAATTAAGTGACTTGCTCAGGGTCACACAGTCTGCAAGTGGAAGCTGTGGGATTCAAACCCAGATCTGGTCTGCTGGATGTCACCAGATTTGCAACTCAGAGCCTTAAACCACTGGGCTACTATTGACCCCCAAACACCTGCGGAGGGCTGGGGCTAGATGATTTTTTTATTTTACTGGTTTCTCCCTTTATTTTAATGTCAGATAATAAATAGCAAATAACCAAATATCTGGTGTTGCAAGTATACCTAATTGCTGAGATTTAAAGAAAAGGTACAGGACCTGATAGGGAGATACTGTGTAAGTGACTTTCATACTATATCTCACTCATAGCTCTGCTGCTTGTGAGTGCAGGTCTAAAAACAACTAACCCCCAAGCTGAGATCAATAAATAGTGTTTCAGTTTACATAACGGAGTTCCCCTTTAACATGTGATCATTATCAAGGAGGAGAACTTTGCAGTTTGAGACTTTTAGCCAACTGAAGTATACTTTGAGTCAGGGGTTAAAAGAGGGACAGAGGGGGAAAGGGAATTGAGAGAGCTGTCACTGAATGAGTCAAATAGGATTTAGAGCATTTGTCATCTGGGTAGATGTAATAGCATAGGTTAAATTTAGAATTCTGATGGACAAGAGGTAAGAGGGTGACAGAAAAGAGCAGAGAGCCAAATATGGAGCACTTGGTAATACTAGCTCATGACAAACCTTTATGGTATAAAATAAGTGCTTATTCCAGAGACACATAAATGATGGGTAGAAAGTGTGAAGTAGAGGCAGAATAGAGGAATGCCAGGGACACCAACAATGTTATACAGACTATCAAATCCTGAAGAGTCTTGTGGATAATTTTGTTTAGTGCAACAGTAACCAGACCTATACTTAATAAAGCTAAATATTACACCAATATGTCTATTACGGGCATGGCTAAGACATTTATATTACGTGGTTAAATGTGTTTCTACCCAGTTTTTGAAGCTGTAGATTGCTCTTATTGCTGCAGCCTTGTGTTGCACCCTGTTGGGCTCCACTGTATATGCCGGTATGACATTACAAATCCCATTATACATGCTGCACTTAAGATGTCATAATTATGTATAACAGGATTTTAGGAATGTTAAAAAAGTGTCTGATGGCAAATTCATGTTTTCCACCCAATCTCTCTTACCCCTTCCACTACATATTCAACATTAAATTTCCCCCATTCCAAATCCACCCCCACCCAGTTGTAGATCCCAAACCCTATGTGGTCTGTATATGTGATTTTGTCATTTTTCTTTTTAACATAAACAAGTTATTATATTAAATAAAATATCAAGGTGCCCTACTCACTCATTTCTATACATGCCACCATTTTTTGTGATAACTTTGTAAACCTTTCAGTTATCACTATTATGGTTTCTGAGGCCATCCTGAACCTTGAGAGTGAAAAAAAAAATCTTATGGTGTACAGTTACACATTGTTTTGTATGGAAATCAGCCAGCTGAAAATCCTTGTTGTGCACACTCCAAATATAATGTATGGTAAGTGCCTATTAACCATCATAATCATCAGTCACACAGCTTTGTTATGCACTGATTAGAATTTTAAAAGTTGTTAACCACACTTCGGAACTTCCAAACAGTGGCATAACAAAAAATAATGCACCAGAGTTCCATAATTCTCACACATAGTATGCAAACAGTGTTTTTTTGACCATACACTATAAAAGATGATGGCTGGGCATCCGGTGTCAAACACGCTGAAATCACCTCTTGTGGTTGCTAGGGCTACGGTAAACCTCTTGAGCTGCGCTCTCGAGGTTCCACTCGAGGTGATTACAGTGTGGGTATCACCCGATCCCCAGCCATTATTCTCAATGTTGTACACATTCTAAAGAGTTATCATGCATATTCCAAACAAAACCAAAACCAGATCAAGGACAGAGTCAGTTTGTGCAGTGCATTAGCTCAGTTGGGCAGCAGTGGTGAGTAACTAATAAGAACATTTTTTTTTTGTAGGAATGACCATGTACTATAAAAAACGAATGTGGACAATCATACACAATTCTGCATGTGTTTCCGTATCAGGTTTGGAAGGACATCAGGGACCTCCTGAGCTTTGCTCTTGAGGTCTCTGCGATAGTTTGCAACCACCTAATGGAAGCACAGCCATGTTGTACATGGTTCTCCACACACAATTCTAAATGTTATACATGGTTCCCCCATGCATTATTTTGTAAGTTATGCATTGAATGCCACTTTTATAAAGATGTGTTGGTACACTTCTGGTTAGCTAAGATACTCTAATTGGCTTATATTCCATTAGTTGTAGAAATAACAACTGTTTATCATTTTGAAATGATTAATTAATTTCAAAGTTTTACCAGGAAAGACATACTGAGATGGCAGAAGCTCTTTTCCAGTTGTACCCCCTGGGGAGGAGTGGTAAGGAACAGCAGTGCAAAACCGCAAGAAGCAGCATATATAATAAAACATGAACACAACACAGTGATTGCAAACTATTTTTATCCTTTTTAAATAACCTATTTAGTCATGGCCAGCAACAGAAGCTCAGAAGAAGCCAGAAGGGGAAGGAAACATGTTCATTTCAATGCTTTACAGTAACTGGTAATTGTTATTTTTCTTTTAAACTTAGATTGTGGGCTTTTAGTGACACTGTACTTTCTTTGCTGTCTTTACTTAGAATTGTTTTTGGGCTGTTGAAAATTTAAAATGTATTGGTGGTGTATGTCTTTGCTGTCTTTAATTGCTGCAAATTTGAAAATTTAAAACGTAGCGGTGGTGTATTTCTTTGCTGTCTTTAATTGCTGCAAATTTTCTCCACCCTTCCCCTTTCCCCAACTCTTAATTATATGCCCTATTAAATCTGATTGATAGGCGCTAAACACAGGGGATAGTAGGGGGTGTGGAGTAGGAGGGGCATAATAGGGAAAAGGCCACCCTCAGCATGACAAGTGTTTTGACTCATTTATTTGTTTATTTATTTATTTTTTTTAAAGAAAAGTATCTGAGGATCAGTGGCAGGATTGTTAGGACAGTAAATTAATAAAAAGGGAACTAGGAGAACTTTAGTAACAGACAAGTAGTGGAATAGCAGTATAGAAACATAGAAACATAGAAACATGAAGTTGATGGCAGATAAGGACACAAAGGCCCATCCAGTCTGCCCATTTCTTTTCTACCTAATAAATGTGCCATCGGCCTTTGCTCTGTCAGTGGTCTATCTATTCATACTCATTTGTATTGCTCCCTTATGCCTATCCCATGCCTGTTTGAAGCCCTGCACTGTATTCATAGCCACACTTCTTGAGGTAAGCCATTCCATGCATCCACCACCCTTTCTGTGAAAAATAATTTCCTCACATTCCCCTTAATCGGCCCCCTCTAATCTCATGCTGTGTCCTCTTGTCCTGCTATTTTTCTTTATTTAAACATGTTAGACTCCTTCACCTTGTTAATGCCCTTAAGGTGTTTGAATGCCTCGATCATATCACCTCTCTCCTCCTTTGCTCAAGGGTATACATATTGAGCTCCTATTAATCTGTCCTCATATGTCTTCTGATGCAGTCCCTGCACCATTTTGGTTGCCCTTCTCTGGACTGCCTCAGTTTGGTTAATGTCCTTGTGAAGGTGTGGCCTCCAATACTGCACGCAGTACTCAGATGAGGCTAACCAGTGTCTTGTAAGAGGAATTGTGACCTCCCTCTTACAACTTGTGATACCCTACTAATACACCCTAACACCCCCTAGCCTTACCTACTGCTTTAGAGGTCTGCTTGGATGATTTCAGGTCATCAGTGATGATGATGCCCAAGTCTCTTTCTTCCTTTGTGACTGCTAGCAACTCCTTCCAGCCTATAGGTGGCTTCAGGGTTTCTCTTCCTATGTGCATGATCTTGCACTTCTTTGCATTAAATCCCAGTTGCCACTCTTCTGACCATTTGCTAGTTTATCCAGATCTCTTCTCATTCTGCCCATCCCATCTGGATCATCTATTCTGTTGCAGATCTTGGTGTCATCTGCAAACAGACAAGCCTTACCCTCTAGTCCATCTGCTAGGTCACTAATGAAGATGTTGAATAGGACTGGCCCCAGGACTGATCCCTGAGGTACCCACTTGTGACTTGCATCTCTTCTGACTGTATACCATTTACCACCACTCTCTGTTTTCTGCCAGTCAACCAGTTTGCCACCCAGTTGACCAACTTCTGACCCACCCGAGCCTACCTAGCTTATTTATCAATCTTCTATGTGGAACAGTGTCAAAAGCTTTGCTGAAGTCAAGGTAGGCAACATCAACTGCTCCCCTTGGTCCACCACTCTGGTTACCCAGTCAAAGAAATCTATGAGATTAGTTTGACAGGACTTTCCTTTTGTAAACCCATGCTGCCTTGGATCCTATGCCCTATGGTTCAGGTGTTGCACTATCCTTTCCTTAAGGAGTGCCTCCATAATCTTGCCCACTACTGAGGTAAGACTGACTGGTCTGTAGTTCCCTGCCTCCTCCCTGCTACGACTCTTGTGGAGTGGGATCACATAAACCCTACTCCAGTCTTCTGGGACCTCTCCGTGCTCAGAGACTCACTAAACAATTCTGCTAATTGCTCTGCTAGTTCCACCTTTAGCTCCTTAAGTACCCTGGAATGTATGCCATCAGGTCCCATTGCCTTATCCACCCTGAGCTAGCAAGCTCTTGTAGGATCCTTTCTTTTGTAGGGAGTAGTGCTCACCTCCTCCCCCTGTGTCCATGATGCTGAGCTGTGGGCCTGCCCTACCTTCTCTTCAGTAAATACTGAGCAAAAGTATCTATTTAGGATAGATGCCTTTACAGGGTCCTCCTCTCACATGCTCCCTTTTCTCCATTAAGCTTAGCAATACCCCGTCTGGGCTTTCTCCTTTCACTAATGTATCTATAGAAAGTCTTGTCACCTTCTTTTACTGTTTGTGCTAGTGTTTCCTCAGTTTGGGCCTTTGCCTGCCTTACTGCCTCCTGCTTCCCTTAGGGCAGTTTGGTATGCCTCCTATCTTTATCCGCTGTGTTCCTTATATTTCCTGAAGGCCAGCCTTTTGGCTCTGACCTTTTCTGCTACTGTATTTGAGAACCAAAGTGGTTTCCTTCTTCTTTTGCACTTCCTTTTCTGTCTAACACAGTGGGATGTTGCTTCAAGTATTGTATCCTTAATGCTTGCCCACTTTGCCTGTACCTCCTCACCTGTGTTTCTTTTTGCCAGGGCTAGCTTAACTCTGTTGGCCATCTTATCAAAGTCAGCTCCTCTGAAGTCCCATATTTTCGCCTTGGAATAGGATGATTTAGATGTAGTAGCCAAATTGAACCATACCATGTGATGGTCACTGGCCCCAGGTGACCTTCTACCTGGAGATCTGTGATCCCTTCTTTGTTAGTCAGTACTAGATCTAGGATAGCCCTGTCTCTTGTGGGTTGCTGTACCAGTTGTTTGAGGCCCTCCCCTGCAGGGAATCCACTATGAGTCTAGTTCTGGCAGATGTTCCTGCTGGTATTGACCAATCTGTATCTGGCATGTTGAAGTCTCCCATTATCAGAACTCCCCTTAGCTGTCATGTGTTGTAATTGCAGTATAATGTGGGAGTGATGCAATGCAGTGGCTGTGGGGCAGCCATATTCAGGCAGACCTTCTGGACACTGAGGTGCTGCCCTATCTGCATGCATCTCTCTGGACTGTGGGATGAGGTAGCCAGACTCAGAGTGGAAGTAAACTAGGTCAGGAGTACCATCACCCCATCCAGAGACCACCCAGTCCAATGCCACTGCCTCAAAGGATGCCGAGAACGAGGAGCACTTGGATGACAGTGGTCTCAGGGAGGGTTAGGGCAGTCAGGCAGAGGCACATCCCAGATCCTATTCCACTCAAGAATTCATATGCCACACTGGCAAATGGAGACAACCAAATAGAGGTACCCAGAGAAGTGGAAGGAAAGGATGTGGAGGTTAGCCAAGGAGGTGACCTCAGCGGGAAGAGCAATGGACCCCAGAGGAGGAGGAAGTAAATCCTGGTGGGGGACTACATCATAAGAGGGATCCAGCTAGGAACACAGGGGAGGACAGGAGGTGAGGTGCCTACCAGGTGCCACTGCATGGAGGAATGGAAGAAAGATCCTGGGGATCGCTGGGAAGACAAGACGTGAGGGTGACCTGGATGTAATTATCCACTTAGGTACTAATGACAAGGCAAATGGGGAGCAAAGGAAGTTCAGGAAGAGTTTAGGAAATTGGGAGGGTCTCAAACAAGTAGCTACTTCTGTCACCTTCTCAGAGTACTACCTCGAGAGAGCAAGGGAGAGCATAGGGTGCATGCTCCAGGAAATTTAACTCATGGTTGAAGAATTGGTGCTGTGAAGAAGGGTTTGGATTCATTGGTGACTGGGACCCATCTGGAGGGATGGAGGTTTGTTCAAGCCTGACGGCCTGCATCCATCCTGGAGGATCTAATCACTTAATGATAAGTTTAAATGCTACATCGACAAGCATTTAAACTAGCCAAAGGGGCTGGCAGGCCAGCAAGGAGGTACCTACTTGCTCACCCCCACAGCTAGCGTGAAACCAGTGAACTGGAGGAGTGGCTATCTCTACAAAGCAGTGTGCAAAAGATGGAGATTAGCAACCAAGAAGTGGATTGGCAGAAAAGGGTAAAAATTCAGCAGAAGGGCAGACAGCAAGGAGAACCAGGGATAAAGGATAACCAGGGAAGGGGCTGGAGTAGAACAGCTAAACGGTCTAGGGAGGTCAAATCATGGAAAGCCATGTGTGCCAATGCCAGGAGCCTTAGCAACAAGATGGAAGATCTGGAGCCTGTCATGGTACAGTCAGACCTGGACATTGTGGCCATCACTGAAACCTGGTGTAATGATAACCATGACTGGGAGATGGCCATGCCTGGCTACAACATATTCAGAAGAGATAGGGCAGGTAGGAAGGGAGTAGGAGTGGCACTGAATGTGAAAAATGGCATAAGGGCCACAGAGATCGAGGAGGAACAAAATGGGGGAGAGATACTGTGGGTTAAGCTGGAAAGGAAAATGAGGCCAGCCATCCGCTCAGGTGTGGTCTATAGACCACCAGCCCAGAAGGAAGAAACAGATAGGGAGCTGATGCTAACCATCCAGAGGATGGCGGACATGGGTGAGGTAGTACTGGTTGGAGACCTCAATATTCCAGAAGTGGACTGGAGCATCCCAGCAGCAGCTTCAACTAGGAGCAGATTTATCCTGGACTCCCTTCAGGGTGCCTACCTCAAGCAACTGGTCATGGAACCAACTCGGCAGAAGGCAATACTGGACCTTGTGCTCACAAATAGGGACAGTTTTATGGGGGTAACAGTGGGTGAACACCTGGGGAACAGTGACCATCAGTCATTGTGGTTTGAAATCACAGAAGAAGCAGAATCAAACCACACAAAACACGAATCCTGGATTTTAGGGAGCAGACTTTGGAAAAATAGGAGATACTTGAAAGAGGCATTAAGTGGAATGGGGCAGGAATCAGGGGTTGAGGAACAGTGGGCAGTATTTAAAATGGGGATTACAAGAGCAACAGAATTATGCATTAAGCAGGTTAGCAAAGAGGAAAAGGAAGAGGAGACCATTTGGTTTCAAAGAGCAAAAGAAAGTGAAAGCCAAAAGATTGCATTCAGGCCATACAAAAGACACAGGCAGAAGGGATAGGGAGAAGTACTGGGAGAAGCGAAGGAGGCAGGGAGGTCAGTAAGGAAGCCAAAGTTCAGACAGAAGAGCACATTGTAAAATCAGTGGGTAGAGGACAAAACCTTTTACAGGTACATAAGTGAAAAAAGAAAGGCAAAGGGAGGGATAGTGAGACTGAAGGGGAGGATGGGGGCATGGAGGATGACAACAGTAAAAGCTGACATATTGAACAGGTATTTCTGCTCAGTCTTTACTGAGGATGAGAGTAATGGGTCTGAATGGAGTACAAGGGGTGAAAATGGTGCAGAAATGGACACAAGTCCCTTTACGAAAGGGTCCTGAAGGAACTAGAAGTAATAAGAGTTGATAAAGCAATGGGGCCAGATGGGGTGCACCCCAGGGTCCTTAAAGAACTAAGAGAGGTGGTGGCTGAACCTCTGGCTATCCTGTTCAGCCAATCACTGGAAACAGGGAGGTACCCAAAGACTGGAGGACAGCAGATGTAGTCGCCTTATACAAAAGTGGGAACAAAAGAGGAAGTGGGCAACTACAGACCAGTCAGCCTCACCTCGGTAGTGGGAAGATCATGGAAGCACTACTGAAGGAGATTGGTGGAAAATCTAGTTGTCAATGGACTACAGGACCCAAGGCAGCATGGTTTCACCAGGGGGAAGTCACGTCAGACCAACCTCATTTAATTTTTTGACTGGGTGACTAGGGAGGTAGATCAGGGGAGGCAGTGGACATGGCCTCTCTGGACTTCAACAAGGCCTTTGACACTGTGCCACATAGAAGACTATTACACAAACTGGGGAATATGGGTGTGGGCAGGATAATAGTGTGGTGGGTAGGTAACTGGCTGGCTGGCAGGACAAGAGGGTGGTGGTAAATGGCTGTCACTCCACAGAGGGAAGAGTAACCAGTGGGGTACCACAGGGATCAGTGCTGGGACCGGTTATATTCAACATCTTCATCAGTGACATTGCACATGATCTAGAAGGCAGAATTTCACTGTTCGCTGATGACACAAAGCTTTGTAATGAGTAGACACACCAGAGGGTGTGGACAGAATGAAAAGGGACCTTCAAAAACTTGAAGAATGGTCAGGGGTTTGGCAGTTGAAATTCAATGCAAAGAGTGCAAGATAATACATATGGGGCACAAAAACACCGGCACAATATATGAGTTGGGGGGGTGAGGATATAGCATGCACCAAGCAGGAAAGGGATCTTGGGGTTATCATCTCTGATGACCTCAAGGTATGGAAACAGTGTGACAAGGCAGCAGGTAAAGCAACTAGGATGCTGGGATGCATAGGCAGGGGCAGCACCAGCAGGAAAAGGGAGGTCATAATTCCACTATACAAGACACTAGTGAGGCCCCACCTGAAGTACAGTGTACAGTTCTGGAGACCTTACCTACGTAAGGACATAGACAGGGTAGAGAAGATTCAGAGGAGAGCAACAAAGATGGTACATGGATTGCATCACAAGTCCTATGAGGACAGGTTGAAGGAATTGAATATGTACTCCCTTGAGGAGAGGAGGGAGAGAGGGGACATGATAGAGACATACAAGTATCTCACAGGGAGGAACAGGGTGTGGAATACACTATTTTAAGCCAAAAGATGTTACAGGACTAGAGGGCATGGGATGAAGTTGGAGGAGGGCGATTCAGAGGAAGCGTGAGGAAGAATTTCTTCACAGAACAAGTGGTGGACAAGTGGAACACCCTGCCAGAGGAAGTGGTGGGGGCTGAAACAATCACAGGATTTAAGAATGCATGGTATAGACATAAAGGAATTCTGGAGGTCAAGGGTAAGGGGCAACAGACTTCTAGGAAAACATAAACTGAACTTACAAGCTCAAATGGGCAGACTGGGTGGGCCATAGGCCCTTATCTGCTGACACTGTCTATGTATCTATGTAACATGTTGCTTGCACACACCATGGCTGCAATGGCACATGATGGCACCATGTGGTGCAGCTTAATTAAATGAACAAGAGGAACTTCACTGTCCTTTTTTTCATTCAATTGCTTGTGGCAGCATTTGTCATGCAACCCACTGATCAGCTACACGGCAGAAAGAAACATGCCCTTCGCCTTAACTGTAATGGTTATCATAGTCTTCTTTCAGTTTTTCTGTGATAATTTACAAGAAAGAAAGAAAGAAAGAAAGAAGGAAGGAAGGAAGGAAGGTAGGACTGGAGGGCCTTTGCAGATGACACCAAGATCTGCAACAGGGTGGATACACTGGACAGGGTGGATAGAATGAGGAGGGACCTGGGGAAGCTTGAAAAATTATCTGTGGTGTGGCAATTGAGGTTCAGTTCCAAGATGCAAAATAATGCACCTGGGAAGAGGGAAACCTGTTGAGAGCTACAGGATGGGGGGTTGCTGATGATCATCAAGGAAGAAAGGGATCTGGGGGTTATCATTTCTGCTGACCTAAAGGTGTCTAAGCAGAGTACAAAGGCTGCAGGGAAGGCAAGTGGTATGCTGGGATGCATAGGCAGAGCTATCACTAGCAGAAGGCAGGAGGTAGTGATGCCATTGTACAAAATGCTAGTGAGGCCTCACCTGGAATACTCTGTGCAGTTCTGGAGGCTACACCTTCGTAGGACATTGACAGGGTAGAGGTGGTCAAGAAGGGAGACTAAGATGGTACAGGGCTTGCACCAGAACACATATGAGGCGAGACTAAAGGACCTTAATATGTACTCACTGGAGGAGAGGAGAGAGGAGAGGAGATCAGGGGACATGATAGAAACATTCAAGTACCTTAAGGGCATAAACAAGGTGCAGGGGTAGACATCTACCAATATAAGAGATGTACAAGAACGAGGGCACATGATATGAAATTGGAAGGTGGCAGGCTGAGGGAAATGTGAGAAAGTTTTCGTCACAGATGGGGTGATGGACACATGGAATAGACTGCCACATGGGGTGGTGAGGCAAGCACAGTGGAGGGTTTTAAACATACATGGGACAGGCATAAGGGTACCTTAGAGGTGGGAAGGTAGGGTGAAAAGTCATTAACCAGTTAGGGTCAGAGGCCACAAACTAGTGTAGGGCTTTCAGGCAGACTGGATTGGCCTGGCAGTCCTTATCTGCTGAAAATTTCTATGTTTCTATGTTAAGAAAGAAAGAATTAGGCTATGCTTGAAATGTACTGAAAAACAGTATATGCAAGTTTTGCATGTGTCCTTCAGTTTCCTTTACAGGGCTCAGCCCCTTAGGTAAAGAGAGTTATGCAGGATCCGTCAGTGTGCTCTGTAGCACTATAGAAATTCACCCAGAAGATAATGTCTGGTTTTGCACTCTACATTTTAGGAGGTCATTTGTTCTAATGGTTTGAACACTAACTCGGGAATCAGGAGCTGGCAGGTTCAAAGCCCACCAGAGCCAGCTACTTACTGTGTGACCTTTAGCAGTCTCTTTGCCTCTCAGTGTGTTCCAGCTTTAAAAATAGTCAGAAACAAGACCCCACTGAAAATGAGATGCTGCATCTCAGCTGGGATATGCAGCGTAAATACATTGTAGAATTTAAAGAAATTACAATAATACTCAGTCAGTAATTTACATTTTAGAAAAAGACAGACACAACAATCAACTGGCCATCAAACATCATTATCATATATGTTTTGTAGAAGTTTGTGGACTGAAAGGAACACTGAACCAACACTCATTTGCAGGATGAATCCCAGGAGCACAGGGAGGTTATGACATGCTCAGGGTTACACAGTATACAAGTGGCGGTTATGGGTTTCCATCCCATGTGTTCTCGTGTCTCCTGGTTCACAGCTTGATGGTCTAGTCTATAGGTGACACTGCCTCCCATGGTATTTCTGCAGTAAATATAGTTATAATTCATTTGGATGAAGCACAGTTCTGGGTTTTCATTTTTTTTAAACAGGCAGAGAATGAGACTTGTCTCTGGAAGCTCCTGTTTCAATGACACAACAAGTAGCTGGCAAGAGATGTGTGCTTAATTGATGCAGCTGGGATAAATTGGGTCAGTGCCAGTGAAGAGTGACATGTACAGTATTACATGGATCTAAATACAATCTGGAGCCACACTGTCCTTTTGCTTGCATATCTAAGCTATGCATTATCTAGAGAAGGAATTCCAAGCATCTGTTTTTCATTGGTTGCTTATAAAAATAAATCCATGTAAAATACTAGAAAACCAAATCAGGGTGCCCTTTTGCAATTCTTCAGATTGTACCATATAACCTCCAGCTGTCCTTTTCAGCAATTCTTCATTAAAAAATAAAAATAACAATTTACAATTCTATTATCTGTTTATTTAGGATTTCTGCACCCAGAATAACCTCATTTAGGTGATGCACCTAGTTTCCAAGAGGGTCAGTGTGGGGTGCATTTCAGCATCAGAGTTTAATAATTATGATGTGAACAAAATTAGAGTATCTACTGTAAGTGCAGAGGTATATTTGGAAAGTGCGTAACTAATATTTACAATAATTGCATTGAATCAGATATCTCCTTTTGAGAAAACAGTTAAAAACTAATTTTTAACACTACATACTGTATATGCATATTTCTCTAAGAAGCTGTTGCTCACAGAAGCATGTAATATGCATCCTAAAAATAAAATGTTTTCAAAAGATATATGTTGCCTGAATATGATGGGAATTTACAAATATAAGTTAGCAGATATTGCCTGGTACCCCCCCCCTTCCCATATCTCCCTTTCCTAAGAAGACACATAAACCAAATCTTGAAGAAATGGCTGCAACCACGTGTTTATTGATTTACAGCACATCATCCTGAACATAGGCTCTCCTGGAGGATCGCCCCGGATCCCTGGGAAAAGGTCATATGGCCAAGGTGCTGGTGGCTGCCCTGTCTGGTGCTGCCTGTAATCCTTGCGGTGACCTGATGAGGATGAACTGCAACCCCCATCTGGCTCATAATCTAGCAATCCTCTGGCCTCATGCCAACTGGAGACAATGAGTCCTTTGTGAGAACTGGGTACATCACCCATGTTCCCCTGATACCTCGGGTCTGCACTCCTCCCAAAGCACCTCACGTGGCTGTGACAGTTCTATGCAGGCACAACAACCTCATCTGCGGAACCACACTACCCTTACCTCTGTCGGCTAACTAAGATAACATCCCTTTGAAGGAGGCCAAAAACTCAGAAAACCCTGATGTTAAGCAGGAAAAACTGGGAAAAGTCACCCCCCAACCCCTAATGCAGTTACCCATAGAGGATCAAAGGATGCCCTACCTCTCTGGCCCCTGACCCTGCCTTACAAGGGTGGGTGGATGGGATCTTCTGAAAGGAGAAGAGATGGGGCAGCTGTGCTGAGAAGCCCTTTAAATGTCTCCCCATCTCCTCTCTCCAGCTATGCCATCCCTCCATAAGGGCGGCCAGCTGGGGACCTCCTCCTGGGTGTTGCCAGGCCCAGTGTTTTCCCAAGATGAGGCCTCACCTTATCCTAACCTGGTCAAGGGAGAGGGCCCAGGCAAATGGCCAGCTGCTATGACTGGCTGGCAGCCTATCTATTGCCTGGTACCACCACATCTTTCTTTCCCAAACACCAAATCTTGGAGGAAATGGCGCAGCCATGTGTTTATTGATTTACAGCACATCATCCTGAGCATAGGTGCTGCTGGAGGATGCACCCTGCTCCCTGGGGAAAGGTCACATGGCTAAGGTGCTGGTGGCCACCCCCATCCAATGCTTCCTGTAATCCTTGCAGTGACCAATGAGGCTGGATCATGACCCCCACCTGGGTCATAATCTAGCAGTCCCTGGCCTCATGCCAACTGCAGACAATGAGTTCTTCATGAGAATTGGGCTCGTCTCCCATGTTCCCTGATACCTAGGATCTGCGATCCTCCCAAGCCGCCACAGGCTGGACCCTGTCCACCCCCAAGCCTATCAGTCAAGATGATCCTCCAAGATTTCCTTAATGGCTACCAGCATCTTATCCAAGTCTACTGCCTGCACTTGCTCGCCCTCCCCACTGAAATGGGCTGGCAGGAGGCATAGATGTCCCCATATCTCAAATTGCACCCCCAACAGAATCCATGACGACTCATGCCCCGATTTACTGTGATGCATGCCAGTTAAGAGCTCCCAGCTGCCTGGCATGCTTCCAACATGATCTTTTCAGCAGGTGGGACCAGATGAGAGCCATATAGGGCCACCAGTCTCTAATGGCAAGCAAATCTTCCCTCATTGCCATCAGGAGATTCACGGTTTTGTGAAGGCCCAATTCTTCTCCTCCCAAGTGAATCAGCAGGATATCTCAGATGCCCTGTTGGCCAACCTCTTCCTGCAACAATGGGAGCAACCCCCACACCCCCAGTGCAACGTTTCTTTGCCAAGGCAAACAATCTGTGCTTTTTCTGGTGAAATGCATGGATTACTCCCCTTTGGTTGGCTGGCTGCTCGCTTCACTGCCCAATGGATGAATGTTGAACAGTAGGCATTTTAACACAAAACCTGCATGAGTTCCCTATAGGTCCTTTTGGACCAAGTTATCTATTAATGGTATACACACCCCATGTTGTCTGATTGAAAACAGATCCTCTTGTCCCATAACCTTGGGCCCAAATATACAGTGCCACTACCACGGAAAGAATTCCAAAAGGGTGATCTGACGGCCAGTCCTCTTCAAGCTGCTCTGGCAACCAATCACCGGAGCACCACTCTCCCCGGAAATATGCCCTGAAGCCCAAGACCCTCAGCTGCGTCCACGAACAGTTCCAAGGATGCCTCATCCACTGGTTCCTGTCACAGGGCTACTCCACTGAAGTGATCCAGGAAGGTTCTCCAGAACTGGTGATCCTCCCGGAATTCCACCATCACCCAAATCTGGTGATGCTGCTCTCTGCAACCTTGGCCCAATTGGCCAAGTGCTGCATAAAGGATCTCCCATGGGAATAACCCTGCATGCAAAATTAAGATGCCACACCAGCTGCTGTAACTCCTGCAGCATAACCTTCCTGGCCAACTCTGCCTGCCAAAGCAACCCCTTAAGAGACTCTAGTTTGTCAGTGGGCAGCTGACACTGCTGAAGCTCAGTGTTGATCCCTATGCTGAGAAACGAATGACCATAGTCAGCAGCATGACCTTCCCCGGGCCAAGGGAACCCCAAAGTCCTGGCACGTATGGATGAAGACCTCCAGGAATGCCTCACACTGCTAATTCAAACTGGTCCCACAAACAGAAAATTGTCAAGGTAGTGCATGTGCCTCATTTCCCACCCTCTGTGCAGAAAAGTGCTGAATTGCTCAGATATTAGCGAGGCCACCATGCACCCCAACAGCATGCAGTTATCAACATAGTATTCCCCTTCAAATTTCATGCCTAACAGAACTCTGCCATCGGGGTGAACCGGCAGCAGTCAAAATGCTGACTCAATATCTATCTTTGCCAATAAGGCCCGAGCCTGCAGCCTTAACCATGTTGATGGCCTCATCAAAAGATGCATCATGCACTGATGTAAAGGCTGAATCAATGTGAGCATTAACGAACTCCCTTCTGGGTAGGAAAAGTGATTGATCATATGATATACACCCAGCGCTTTCTTAGGTACCAGGCCAATGGGTTACACCTTCAAAATGGGCCAAGGAGGAGACTGAAATGGGACGCTGACCCACCCCAGCCACCTTTCTTTATCCAGTTTCTCCTGGACCACCTGCGGGCAATCATGTGTAAACTACAAATTTTTGGCCTCAAAGCCCTGAATAGGGCCAGACTAGCACAGTCTGAAGCCCACAGTAAATCCCTCTTCGAGCAAGGTGGTGGCTAGTCTGTCTGGATACTGGTCCAGCCAGGGCTTAGGCCTTCCCATCCATACTGGGGTGGAAAGGCTTCTCCCCTTGAGGCTTGGGGGTCCTGCCCCTCCCACCCTGGAATCCTCCCCGGGAGGAGCGGTGGCCCGAACACTGCATGAATGGGTGCTGCTGGCCGCATGCCATTGATGCATGAAGAAACCAGCAAGACACCCTGGTGCAGTTCCTTTGATTAAAGGCATAGCACTGCTGTCTGGGCCCACCCTCAGCTTGCTGGGAAGAGGACATCCACAGTGCCAAGCCACTGTCCATATGCACACACCCTGCCTCATTGCATGACATCCACCAATAAGGGCATGTCAAGTCAACCCCACCCCCAGGAAGAGTCCACCTGCCACTGCAGCTGAAATTCCTCATCGTACTCCAGCCAGGCCAACCCCTTCACACAATGCATCATGGTAATCTGATGCATGTAAATGAACAATTCTAACCCTTGGGATGCATCTCCTTGAAGAACCACCATGGTGTATACTGGAAATGCTGCAATCCAGTTGTCAAAAGTTTGCTGGACCTTAACCCTGTCTCCCTTGTGCTTATCCTTCCTCCTGCTCCACTTCCTGATTCAACAGGAGAACATATCAATGTACTCCGATTCTGAATCTGCTGGTGAACTTTATCTGACAGATATGTCCCTACCAGCATGTCCAGTCCCACGAAGAAACTGGCTGCCAGTCAAAGGGGCAAGACCGGGGTCTACGGGAGCCCAGGAAGTGAGGTGTTAATCTTAGCCAAGAGTGCCACTAACATGTCTGCCAGCTTCATCAGGCTGTCAAACAACTCCCCCTGCTGTGACAACCCAGCCAGCTCTAACATCATCCGGGGACCCTCTGGGGCCTAGCCTACCTAGGGACACTGCCATCCACGTCGACTGCCTCAGCCTCACTATCTAAACTTTCCCCACTAATGGCCTCCAACACCTCCCTTACCATCTGGGTCCTTACCTGAAGCCCTCCCCGGTCCTTCCTTACCTGTCACTCTGGAAATTTTTGCTTGAGGCATGTTATCCTTCTTCACTGCACCTTCTCCTGTTGAGGTTCTCTTCTTCAAAGCTGAGTCTCCCAACGCCAATGGGCCGTCCAACTCATCCAAGCACGTCTCCAGCCAGGTTGCACCTTTCTTCATATATAGCTGCTGCACCTGTTCTTCAATGGCCACCTGCCTCTTAGCAGTAGGAGTCTTCTGACAATAAACCCTAGTCCTGAAATGACAACTAAGTCCCCCATCCCCATACTTCATTAGTATGGGATCTTATGAATTACCACATTCATTATTATTATTATTTTTGAGTGAGGGGGTGGCAAAATGGAAGACACCTTTATTACTTTTTTTTTTAAACAAAGACCACTAAAACAAAACCTGCCTTCAGGGTGGTCCAAGAGCTCAAGGGAGGGGAAGTGACTAGCCAGGGGTATAGCGAATGCCATTGCAGAGCCTGAAGTGGGGGTGAGAGAACCAATAACTGGAAGACATTATGTTCTGGGCTCCCAGAACTGCCGGAATCTGCATTGGGAAGGTAAAAGCCACCTTGTCTTGTTGGAATCCCATTGAAAGAAAACACTTCCTCTCCCTTAATATGGGCTGACCGAGAGAGAGGAAGCCTGGTTGATTATACACCTACTCCTTATGCTTTTTTTTTTTTGGTGCCTAGTAAACTATTCTTATGAAATATACCAGGAAAGAGAGGGAAAAGCAGACAGTTGAGTGACTTGAACAGATTCACACTGAGTGCCAGTGGGGATGTGAGAATCAAACTCAGGTCTGGTGGATCTGCCAAGTTCCAGCACAGCTCATGGCTCCAACCTAAGCTGAACTGCCAATCCTTCCAGCTAAAACCCTAATCGATTCCAAGTCCTACCCCTCCAGTCTGAGCATGGGAACTAAAGTGGTGGGGAAAACCACAACCTCTGATGCAGATAGCTTCAGGGAGGATCATGCGATACACTATTATTGACTGCCCTGTAACAAGATGGCGACCCCATGGGCAGTGCCATCTTGCAGTACTGCCAGTACTCCACTGTGAAGGAAGAGGAAGTGGGGAGGGTGCCAGCCATGCAAGGCCTGCCATGTGATCTGCAGGGGTCCCAAAGATGATCAGACTCTTACAGCAGCCAAAGATTCCCCTAATTTAAAAGCCAGTGCTAATATCGGCCATCCGGCCATTCCTAAGATGGCTGATGGATTCCCATTACTGATGAGAGAAGCCAGCTCACAAGGACTCACTAGAGCTGGAAGTAATGCAGTGGAAGTGCACTGAAAGAGCATGCTGCATCTCCCCTGCATGGTGGCCAAAAGTGCATCAGAACTCCACTGATCGTCCTCCAGACGTCATCCTGCCTGGTGACCTGGGATCCATCACATTGCCCAGAGGCATGCCAAATGCCACCAACCGCTGGCTCACAAGGGGAACCCCACCCCATCCAGGCTCTGAGGACCACTCTGCACTGGGCCAGGACTGTTCATGGCAGACCGAATGCTTCCATGAGGATACCAGAGAGGAGGGTGAGAGAAAGGCCAAGAAGGGGGAAAATCAGTGCAGAGGGCTGCTCAGCCAGATGGAGGAGCTGACCACTCGCTGTGGAGCTACAGCCATGTGGGATAAATGCTTGTGGGAGCACCTGCAGGGGCCGAGGTGCAAGAGGTGGAGCAAAACATAAAAATGCTGGGCTGAATTGCTGAGCCCTTGGGCTTGAGGGAGAAACAACCTAACCTAATGTGGAAGGCAGCTCTAAAACCTCTCTCCTCCTAACAAAAGGCCGACTAGGCCCTTACCTCCAACTATGGAAGGTGCCTGCTGTGAATGTTAATCCTGATCTGATGGAAGGAGGAGAGAGGAGGGAGCTGTGCTGGGAAGCCCCTTAAATGTCTCCCCTGTCTCCTCCCTCCAGCTATGCCATCCCACCCTAAGGGCGGCCAGCTGGGGACCTCCTCCTGGGTGCTGCCAGGCCAAGTGTTCTCCCAAGAGGAGGCCCCCCTTATCCTAACCTGATCCAGGGAGGGGTGGCACAGGCAAATGGCCATCTGCTATGACTAGCTGGCAGCCTCTATTAACAAAGGACACCATTCACCATACTAGTAATGGGTCTTTAAATTTTTTTATTTGAAAAGCATAGTAAACAGTTTCAACTGCCACTCCAACGTGACTATTTATTATGTTTTTTGAGGATCACATTGGCTCTGAGGTAATTTATCATTAATCTCTGCAAACGGTATCCCATGTAATGAGCAAAAACAAAAGAAACTGGCACCAGAATCTAGCAATGTGCACTATACAAATTTATTACATGCAAACCAAGCAAAAGTACAGAATTACATGCCTGAAACAGAAATTCTTGTGGGCGCACCCACAAAACCCTCAACCAGTTTTGCTGAAAAACATCCTTAGGATATAGTGCACTTCTTGAGTCTGGTGCCACCTTCTCTAATTATTGCCTGTTTATCTCCCAGCCACAGCACAGACTGGTCAGTGTAAAGCAACATTTCTGTTTTGACTCAAATCAGTGTAATGAAACTTTGGGCATAAGTGATTTTTCATTATGTAGGAACATTTTAAAATATTATATGCAGACACAACTCTGCTTACAGATATATTATACCGTGCCCCTATATTTAGGGTTGTATGGGCACTTCAATGTTGAATCCAAACATTTGCACTTTAATAACTGGGCAACCATTTAATGGATTTGCATAAAATTGTGCATGCACATGGTATGGTGGAGTAGATCACTTGACATGCCAAGTTTTGTTCTGGTTAAATGCGTGGATTCTGAGATACAGATAGTGAAAAAGTGGATTTTTCTGGAGTTTTGCCATTGGTTTGAATGGGATTCTATCAACAGCTAGCACATATACACTTTCGAATTTTGGCCTGAAAATTTCAGGGCAGAAAGGAAGTGCCCTGAGATGTGCCTGTTGCTTGTTTGGTGAAAAAATATTAATCTGTTCCAAAGTTATTTAATTTTGAAATTTTCAGTAATTGGTTCTGAGCATGCTTAGTAAGCACTTCAAAATAGCTTTATAAAACAAAAGAATCCTTTTTGTATGGACATCAACCTTTTCCATGTGGGAAAACCCTTTTCATTTCTCCGTTATCATTTTCTCCACTTACATGCTGCTTGACTGTCATATTGTGTTTAAGATGTCAACTGGGCAAGCTGAGCAATGACCAGACTGTTTAGAATTCTGCTTAGAAATTGGTATGTTAAAATGGGGCTGTGGCACAGATGTGCCTTTTGGTACTTTTGTTAAAAAGGTTCATTGGTTCCAGAGTTATAATTTTTTAGGTTTATAAATCTTCCTTCGTGAGTTGTGATATGAAAAAGATTCATTTTCGTATTATGATGTCACCTAACATCTTTTCCTTGGTGTCTAGTGGCACCCACCCTCGATTGCAATCTCCATTGCCAAAGTTTACCTCTGGTGCCTAGTGGCACCCCCCAACCTCCGATTGCTGACCCCATTGCTTTTTCATGGTGTTTTGCTTTTTTTTTTTTGTTTATCTTTTGTGCCCCCGCTGTCTGCCACTGATTATCCACCTGGTCACAGTGCCTCCGACTTCCACCTTCTGCCTTGCTCCTCCCCTGAAACCCCCGACTTACCCCTCAGAGGGTGGGGTCGCGGCACTGGCCAGGTGCCACGATCAATGGGACTATCTGGCGGAGCCAGTCAGAAGGCTAATTGAAGCCAAGACAGGCTTCACGGAGGCAGAAGACTACAGGAGTTTTTTTTCCCTCATTTTACTGGAGGCGGGGACATGTAATGACGTCCTGCATCCTCCCCACCCCCTTAGTGCTGTTGCACACCAGTAGCTGCAGTGCCCCCAGCTTCCACCAGGGGTCCGTCAAGCGACAGATGGGATCCCCACCCTCCCTCCAGAGTAGGAGAGCAGTCAATTGGATGCTCCATCCTTCTCCTCCCAACCGGCCCTCCAGTGACCCGGGTCTCTTTCCGAACCCGGGTCGCTGGCATTGCAAGTGGAAATCCAACCACTGCACCAATGGGCCAGCCTGGTGTCTTGCTTTTTATTGCAAATCTATGGTGTCAAATTGCACCCCAACCCTCTCATTACCCTCATGTCTACATACTGTATGTATTTCCCTGGTGTCTAGTGGCATCCCCACCGGAGATCCCTCTCCCCATAATAATTGTATTAATATAAAATGACATTGACACAGGGATATCCAATCCCCAGTGTCATCACTCCCACAGTGACCCCATTGGGGCAGGATCCCCTGACTATCACTGTTGTGAATACCCCCTCAAACATAACAGTGACACTGGGGGTGCCCAATCCTCCAGTGTCGCGATTTCCACTTAAAACTAAGGAGATATTTTTTTTTGTAACCTGTAAAAGAAAACCATCCATTGATGTCTTTGTGGCTCTTTCTCTCCACCACCCAACCATACCACTCAGCACCCACCCACCCACTCCCCAAGCCATTACTTACCTAGCGGAGTCCAACACCATCTTCTTCTATGGACAGCAGACCGTCTTCACTCTTCAAAGCTGGATCATGAACTAAAGAAACAGGTATGCAGTTCAATGTATTTCTATGGGGTTTTAAACTTAGTGGCATAACTTGGCAATTTCTGCATATTTGTGGCCCAGATTTTCAACATGCATTTTGGGACCCCACTTCATGAACAATGGCAGTGACATTAGACAAATCTGTCCTGAGAGGTTATTTTGTGGTCTCTGTGTGAAATCACCATTTAGGCAGGAGTTGAACATTTTCTCTGCCCTTGTTCATGAGGTGGAGTCATAAGAAGGCTATGTTGAAAATATGGTGTAAAAATATTAAAATCAACAAAGTTATGAGCCTACGTTGAATTTTTGTGAATGCAGGCTCATAACTTTGGTCATTTCAATATTTCTACCCCAAATGTCCGACGTAGCCATTTCTTTACAACACGTCATGAATGTGACAGGTGACATTTTCAGATCTTGCCCAAATGTCTTCAAGTGCCACACAGAATTACACTGCGGTGGTGCAGAATTACATTTTGGTGGGATTTGACAATTTTACTACCACCTTAATGAGGTGGGGTAATAGGAAGGTGAAGTTGACAATTTGATTGCTGTTATCCTACAAATGGAAGCGCAGGGCCCAGAGGGCCCAGTGCTTCCCAATACATATACATATATGCATCTCTGGAGGGATGAGAATACCGGGCCAGGAGGAACCTGCACTCCATCAGACAAATAAGGATACTATTACATTACCTCAAAAGTATGGATGCATGGGAGCACAGGGCCTGGAGGGGCCTGCACTCCAACACAAAAATAAGGATACAATTACACTATCTCAAAAAGTAAGGCAATTCTTTGCAAAGAACTCAGTTAATGCAACATTTAGGGTTTAGCCTAAAGTGGCAAAGTAAGGAAATGTGGTTTAGGGTTTCCAACCCTAAAACCCCAATCTCCCCATAAAGCATATCAGTGGCAGAGTCTTCCTATGAGTTGTCAACCCTAAAGCTCACTCCATTCTTTACACTCCACGAACACACACACACCCTAATGGGGTGAGCTTTGGGGTTGACAACCCTGGAAGAACTCTGCCATCAGTGCTCTGGAGTGGCATTTGGAGTTACAGGGTTGGAAACCCTAAAGCCACATTTCTCTACTTTTGTTGCTTTAGGATAAACCCCAAATATTGCATTAATCGAGATTTTACAAAGAATATATATCTATACACACACACACGCAGCAGATAGTCATAGATACTGTAGATATAAAATGCAGGCATGGTACACCTGTATATTACAGTTGCTTTAGTATTTCATTAAAAATAACCACTTTCAGAGGGTCATATATCAGCCATTTTGGACTCTAGGATTATAAGAAATGATATCCACATTTTCACTTTGAAGGTCTTGTACACCTTAACATTTTTGGAGGATCAGTTTTGTACTTTTGGAGATATTAAGAACTGAAGTTAAATATGTTGCCTGATTTGTTAGCTAAATGTTTGCACTCAGAGAACTACAAACAGCTTAGAGCTATGAGACCTACAGGTTTTGTAGATATCATAAGGAATAGATCCTTTGGACTGTTCATAAAACAACAACACAGATTTTAGGTTAATAGTGATTAATTGGTCATGCAGGTGCATTTAAAAAAATAACAGAGAAAAATAGCAAAAATTACATGAACACTTTTCCATGTTAAATTTCTAAGTGAACAAAAACTTTACTGTAAGTCAATGTAACTTTTTAAAAACATAAAAGTAGAGGTAAGAGTTATTAGTTTCCAATGTATTGGTACTGTGATAGGAATGTGACCATGTTGATGTAATTTCTTTTGTTGTTGTAATTATTTTCTTTTCTGTTTATTCTTATATAAGTTCTTTCTATGATTGGAATGGCATGGATTGGACAAAATGTAGCTCAGGTTACATATCCAGCAGTTATCCTAGGAAATCTTCAGAGAAAACAGCATGCCAGGTGTGATGGTATTACAGTTACTTTTCCCACAGTGGCATCCAAGCAAGTTGCAACTAGGAAATAAACAAAGTAATAAAAGATTGTGAGGGAGCTTTCAAGGACAGGGTTCCAATATTCAGACAATAAGACAAGAGGATACCATAAAGCCTTAAGGATAGGTTTCAGAGGTGTGCCCACGAGTGAGGATGTTGCTAGGAGTGAAAGGGCAATTTGGCCCAGCAGAAGTAATCATACACACATGCATCACACACTCATGTGGGTGGGGAATACTGAAGAGCGCTGTCACTATAGACAAAAGTTCCATCCTTCTGCCCTGAGGACACAAATATAAATCAATCAATCAACTTTTATTTATATAGCTTAATTCTCATTATGTTTCAATGCGCTTTACATTAAAAACATTTAAAATAAACACAAATACAATAGCTCAATAAATAATCAATATTAAAACAGTAAAACCTCGGGTCTGTCTTTGGTGAGAGCTCTCCAATAGGAAGGAGAGCCCTGCTCCCATCGCTAATATCTTGGTGAGGAAAGAACAGTCTTAGTGAATTGCTCTTTCAAGTTAGCTGGCAGGTAAATATGGATCCTAGTGTGAGATTAGATTGTGAGATCATTCTACAAGGCCATCTATCTGTTCAAACTATTTTATTTTCCTTTCCTTTAAATGAGTATCTCTTTGTTTGCTGTACCTATCCTGTCTCAACATCTTGTGGCATTATAGTAGTAAAGAATCTATTTTACAGTACCACTGGCTGATTATCCTATTGCAAAGGTAATTTTAATATTTCTGCTGGGCAAAGTGAACATTCTCTGTTTAAAGTCCACCATCTGAAGTACACTCTACAAAATATTACTGTGCTTGACCTTCCATGTCCCTGAGCAAGGAAAAGGTATTTTCCTAGTACAGTATAACCAGGTGGTAGTAGCAGAAGAAGTGATTCACACAAAACTCCCTAGAAGCTGGTACAGCCCAAATTTGTTTTTGTCACAGGCACTATGAGATACACAACGTAGTTTGTTGTTTAAATAAACGAATTAGTCATTAGTTATAATTAATTAAAAATTAAAAAGTTTGCAAAGTAATACTTCACAATTTTTTGGTTTTGGAATCTAAATATTTTTAAGATTTGTGGTAGGATGGTTTTCCTACTTTGCATGCTTTTGGAAACTGTTGGTAATTTTACACATTATGGGCAGAATTCACAAAACAGATGTGCGGTGCAAGTTGAAATGCACCAGAAGGCAATTCAGGCACAGGGAAAGAAGCCCCAGTGCAAACGAGATGCCCTGCGCTGAAAGACATGTGCCATAGGCATAGCGTAATTACATGCAGCGTGATGTACAGGGGTGTACCCATGCATACAATCCGCGCATTCCTATCCACAGAGCAAAACCAAGGAGCAGCAATGGAGCAACTCCAGCACAAAGCCAGGATGCGCCTAAAAAAATAAGTACAATAGAAGGAGACTGAAGTCCAGCACACCAGCAGGCCATCAATGGAACGACAACAGCAGGACACACACACAGAGGGAAGTCTAAACAGAGGGAGAGGCACAGACAGCAAGCCACACCACAGGGCTACAGCAACAGAGGGGATGAACCCAGCAGCAGTCGCCATTGCTGGTGCCCTAATGAGGAGGAGGAGGAGGAGGCGGAGCGCCAGAAGTAACCGCAGGCAGCCGGCCCCACTGCGGTACCCTGCCTGGCTGTCTTTGAGCAGCTGACAGAGGTGGAACAGTTGGGCAATACCACCTCAACAGGACCATGCTGGGGCAGCTCTGTGAGCTGTGCCATGATGTGATGCAGGCACCCACAGCACGAGGACATGCCATCATGGTGGAGACCAAGGTGACAACAGTCATGTGCCTGCTCGCCATGGGAACCTTCCAGAGGCCTACAGGGGACACCACTGGCATATCACAGGCCTCAACATCCCACCTCCTCACACAGTTCCTCACCGCACTGCTACCGCATGCTTCGGAATACATCAGATTCCCCAGCACACAGGCAGAGTGGACAGAAGCCATGCAGGGGTTCCACAGGTGGCACGCATGCCAGGTGTCATAGGGGCCATGTACTGCACCCATGTGGCAATCATTGCACCACCTGGTGAGGAGGGCATCACATATGTGAATTGGAAGGGGTACCACTCAGTGAACAGCCAGGTGGTGTGTGATGCCATGGGCGCATCACCCAATGTCTGCACCACACACCCTGGGGCGCACATGATGCATACATATGGCACCAGTCGGCACTCTGTGCAAGGTTCAAGGCTGGGGACATCAAACTGGACACCTGTTGAGGTACATGTGACTGGGTGCCAGCAGCCGGGAGACACCATGCCGGGACACCTGGGGCGGACCATGGGCGGGAGACCACAGGCATGGGGGCACTGGGCCAGAAGGGATGTGGAACTGTGCTGGGGCAGCAGCAGGGTGGCATGGTCCTGATGTGTGCCACAGGATGGACGGGGGCAGGTAGAGGCAGCAGGGGCAGGGGAAGCAGGACTGCCAGGCACGGGGCAGCATGGGTGGGGGTGCAGGACAGGGGCACACAACACAGGGCGATATGGGTCGGGACACACACCACAGTGTAACAACATCAACTAATGGAGACACATCTACCCCCACAGGTGACGCTGCATACCCATTGCATCCCTGACTCCTCACCACCTTCCGACGATCCAGAACAGTGGCAGAGGAATACTACAATAAGGCACACGCAGCAATGCGCACCATCGTTGAGCATATCTTCGGCATGCTGAAGATGCATTTCCGGTGCTTGAGCCGGTCAGGCGGTGCCCTACAGTACAGCCCTGAGAAGGCATGTGGCATATTTCTGGCCTGTTGTATGCTACACAACATGGCCCAAGACCATGGGATACATTCCGAGGCCGGCGAGGGCAACAGTTCCAGGGAGGAGGAGGGGGCAGGGAGGGCGCAGCAGGAGCACACCCAGAGGAACATGGAGCCAACAATGGACACGGGTGCAGAGATCCAAGGCTGGTGGCCAGGGCATGGGCATACTGCAGCAGAGTGGTGGAGGAACACTTCGGGACACGCAGGTGAGTATGCGGGATGGAACATGTGCAGGTGTGGGCACCACAGTGTAGGGGCAACATGGCGGGCAAGGCAGACACTGTATGCCACACCGGGGTGCACATGTGGGTGCATGCACATGGTGAGGGACACACACACACACACACACACACACACACACACACACAGTATGCACCACACCAGAACCACACAGACCATGCCCACACAGTCACAGGTCAGGATGCACTCGCGGCTGGCACATGGGCATGCATGCACCGTAATGCACTCATCATACTCATGACACATGGCATGACTGCAGCACACACACACACACACACACACACACACACACACACACACAGGTGCACAAGCACAGGCGACATGGGGGCATGCAAGGGCAACCATGTGGCTGGAGACCACCATGCACAGTAGCACTGGCACCACCCACGGGCAGCCAGTATGCATGACCATGCCACCCATCACCACAGGCCTCTGGGCATGGACATCACAGGGCTGCCCTTCGACTGCCATGGACATGCAGGTGGCCCCTGCCACAGCCGCTGGTGATCAGGGTACCACTACCAGCCACAGGGGGTGTCCCCAGGGACCCCACAGGGGTGCTGCACTGAGACCATGAATGGGTGCTCAGTGGGGTGGCCGATCCACACCCCCACTTGCTGAGCCATGGTCAGTGGGGGTGGATGCCAGTGGAGACAGGTCAGCAGCAGAGGGCCCACCTGGTCCCATCGACAGGGTGTCTGGGACATGCTCCTGGGCATCCAACTGGATGTACACTGTCCACAGCATGCTGGGGATGCAGCCACTGCCTCCACAGTGGCTGCAATCTGATCCATGGCTGCGGTCATGCCCACCAGAATGAGGCGTGTCTCAGCCAGCATCTGAGCATGCCATGCTGCCGCAGACTCATGCTCCTGGACCATGACAGCCTGATGGCTACAGGACTCTGCCCGGAGTGCCTCCTGACCATCCACAGTTGCACGCAACAGGTCAAGGTAGACACCCATGTCATTGGCAGGCGATGCGGCATGTGGGCGCTGCCGCCGAACCGGGGAAGGGGCAGCCTCACCAGGGTCATCCACAGGCAGTGGATGCACCCTGTCAGGCTGTGTTGTGTGCGTATCATGGCTCGGCATGGTCACCTGCTGTCCATGCATGTCATCCAGTGGTCCTACTATAGCGGGTGCATGCCCACTGGTGCCCTGCCTGGATGTCACTGACGCTGCCAGTACTGTACTGGGCAGCAGTGCAAGGGGCATGGCACACACAGCCCCAGACATATGTGCCACCACTGCACCGGTGTCCAGCACAGTGGGAACGCCATTGGCACCCAGGGTCCCATGCACAGATGGCCCCGCGCTGTGTGCACTGCAGTCGCCAATGGCAGTGGTGCTGCTGATGGTGGAACATGCATCGGTGCTAATGCCCTCACCCTGCATGCCACTGGCAAGCACGATGAGTGCATCTGCTATGTCCACCACATTCTCTAGGTCACCATCAGACAACCCAGCAAGGCCCCCCAACCATGTGATGTACCCACCTGCAGTACCACCATCACTGGTGGAGGGCTCTGTAGGGCCATCTGCCACAGGTACCATGACCGGTGGTGTGTGGAGCATGGACATGACCATGTCACTGTCAATGGCCCCATGGGGTGGCCCGCATCATTGCCTACGGGGCCTGTGCTGTTGGCCATGGCCACGCCATGGAGTCACGATGGAGTTGTGGAAGACAGAAAGGAGACGTGGTTAATGTACAGGATACACATGGCACATTGCACAGCCAGCCACACACCGCGGGTACACATGCCTGTCCATGGCGGGTGCGGTCAGGCGCACAGCTACTCACCATGCTGTGATGGGCTGCCCCATCTGGAAGCTACCCCAGGGACACCATGCACAGGCGTCCCTGACACTGGTGGCCAGGAGGGCCTCGTTGGGGCTTAGTGATCCCACTGAGCTGGGCCCACCCCTGTCTGCCGCAGGGATGTCTGTATGCTGGCCACCCTCTCCTTGGCCCTCCGTCGCCCGTCATTCCAATGCTTCCTGCACTCCTGCACTGTGCAGTTGTATGGTGCAACCACGTTCACATGCGGGGCCACCTCCTCCCAGCCTGCTTCATGTGCCATCCTGCTGCCACCCCTACCAGTGAGTACATCCAGGCGTAGATGGCAAGCCTTGATGAGTGCCCTCTCCTCATCCCGTGTGAAGTTTGGTCACCACCTGCTGGCGGCACCTGACTCTTCAGACATTCAACACACTGTGGGTAGAAGCAACCTTATGTCAGACCCACCCAGGTGTACACACAGTCCCACATCAAGCTCCCACTATTTGCAGGCTCACCATGGTCTGTGGTGCCAGTGGCCTGTGCTGTGAGTCCATGCATGGGCTGCCTGGCAAGGGTTGATATGCACCATGTAGTCACGTCCATATGGGATGGCACATGCCACACATGGCACACAGGACACAGCAGGGGTACCATGTAGCCACCACAGGGTGTGCGACACTGACCCGTCCACCGTGTGTGTGTCCCAATACCCCTGCTGTGTGTGTTCCACCACCATGGTGCACCATCATACCTGGGTGCCACCACTGTGTTGGCTGCAGAGCGGAGAGGGTCTGCCATGTGGTGGCATGCAGGATTGCACAGCGGCAGTGTGTGTGCTGGCAGTGGTGACACTGTGCCTGCACAGGTATTGCACTGTGCCGCATACATACATGTGTCATGGTGCTGCATGCACCTCACAGTGCAGTCCAACCCCAGCCATCCGCAGAACCACCCTGTGTCCCTGTGTACTATGTGTTGTCCTCCAGACACGTTGAACCCCCTGCAGTGCACCACCACAGCGTGCATCCATCATGCAGCGGTGCATGGAACATGCTGCGCTGTGTGTGTGTGTCCCAGTGACATGGTCTTCCACTGTGGCCTCGGCAGGGACCTGTTCAAAGTCATCCCATGGATACGTCCCTGCGGTTATTCAACATGTGTTGCTGTGGTGGCCACCTGATGGTGGTCTGGTCCCACATGCAGTGTACTGCGGCACCATTGGCTGTGCACACTCTGATGCAGACATACCAGTGTGTGCTGTAGCCCTGTGACTGTGGCAGTGTACCCATCCTGTAGGCACTGACTCCTCTCAGTACCTTGGTCTCAGCCTGCTGAATTGGAAGCATGTATGGAGCAGGGCATGCAAATGAGGCCTGAGCACCTGTTGATGAGATGCTAATCGGCTGAGATGCCCATGCATGGATGATGAGGCTGTTTGGGGTGCATTCTCTCTGAATTGCATAATTGCTCCCAGCTTATCTCACTTTGCACGGTGCATCTGTGTGATGCCATTGACAGTACAGCACATTGCCAGTGCATGCGTGGTCTGGGTGGTGCATCTGCATGGCTGTGGGCAGTCACATAGCGCATCCCCACGCATGTTCTGCTGGCTCCCCTGTGTGGCTGCAGGGCTGCCTGCCTGCCCTGGGGCACCTCTGGATGCACTGGCGCTTCTGCGGATGCGCCGTTGTGTCCTGTGGTGATTCACAGTGGTGTTGCACTTGTTGCTTGGCACGGCACATCCCTTTGTGAATGCCATCCGCCTGGGCCCGGCGCATCTGACTTGCACCGGATCATCTGAGTTGCACCAGGCACATCTTCTTTGTGAATCCTGCCCTTTATGTGCACTTTGGAAAATCTTCATTATTTTATGAAATCTACTCAGAATGGAGGTTCTGCACTAATGAAGGGCCATGTATGAGTGATAGGTGTGTACCCAGTCTTTGCAGCTCTTCATCCCCTTTCAGGAATATGGTGGCTGGCATTCACAAATGCTGACCACTGCTGGGTACCTCTCCGCAGCCCCACCCTCCCAGGCATGCACAATCACAGGGAGGTGGATGAGGAACACAGGTGGGCATCCAATCAGATGCCCATCCTGGTCCTGTAGTGGATCCCCTGTTCTGAACAGAGCAGGGGATTGTGGGATGGCAGACAGTACAATTTAAAATAGGTGAGTACCTGAATGGCTGCCATCAGACCCCCTGCCTGCCCAGAGGGCTTAGGCAGTGGTGGTGTTTAATCCTAGCACAATTGGCAGAGGTAATATGGTAGGGGCACACAACAGATAAAGCAGGATCCCTGCTGCTGTATCCTGTGCCCACCTCACCCAGCACTCCACCTCTTTGTGAATGGTGTGGACTGTGGGCCCACCCCAAGACATGCCCCTGGACCATCTATGTGCGTGGATGCATGAATGGCTGGGGGATCAAATGCAGAAGGGGCATGTGTCTCTTCTGTGAATGCCATCAGGAGTCTGCAGTGCCCCCAGTGCATGGCATTCTAAATTAGGGATGCGTACACACCACTGATCCATGGCACATAGGCAACCCTCACCTTAATGTATAGGCCCCAGTACGAATAGTTTTATGATTTGCAGTAGGATGGTTTTCTTACTCTGTGTACATTTTGAAACGTGTTTGTAAGGGATGCAACTGTGCAGGGGAGATGAGGGACACATGAAGGCTTCTGTCAATCATTACACTTCAACTAATATTTTATTATAAGGAGGAAAGGAAAGAGGGTGGTGAGGGCTAGTGGTGTGTTGAGTTGGGGTTTGCTCTTATCCTGGTATGAGGGGATTGATTATATTGTCCAGGGGTTGGGGACGTTAGCAGGGGTTGGGGATGTTATATTTTGGTGGGGGGTAACAGGCTTCAGAGACATGGACTACATCAATCACTACACTTATTCTACTATTATTTATTATAGAGCTTGGGGAGGATGGAGGTGGGGGCTAGTGCATGTGTTGCAGTGGATTTCCTGTGATCCAGGGATGGGGGAGTTCAGTATATGTTGTGGAAGGATGGGGGAAATAAATGTCGTGGTGGGAGAGGCAGCAGATATAAATAATTTAGTCATAAGGAGAGTGAGATTTTTGATTTTAGAATATTGTATACAGGACACTCCTATATCATACATCCGTTTTGACAATCAAGTTGTTTTTAGGATATTGGATTTTGAGAACCAATATCCTAAAATCCTTTTTATCTTAACTATCTGTTTTTAAATCTGATTATCTGAGCAACCCAACTTCTGATTACTGTCAGCCTCATGCATTCTGCACAGTTTTCACTGATGTCTGTCAGATATCATCTTAAAATAACTATTTCAAAGGCATCCAACACATACCATGCCAGAAAATGTATTCGAGCACTTGGCTTTCAGTTTGAAGGCCCAAATGGTATCATAGCCACACAATAGTTCATGCAAGGATTGCTGCGACCATCTCTGCAGAAATCCTTCTGGCTTTACACAGGGTTTCAAAAGGAAAGAGTAAATGAAGTTACTACATAAACAACTTACAAAAGAAGGACATTTATGGCAAAAACTAAAGTGATACTCAGTAGGATTGCTACCAAACAACACACAAACCACTCAGAGACTGGAAATAAACTATTAGGGTTGCAAACACAATGGGTTCTTATGTCTAACTCCCACCTACCACACTAGATCACCAACCCTCATGACCCAAGGACATACATGCGTGGTAGTGCCTGTGCATTAGGTTTTTTTTTTTTATAAAAGGCCATTTTCAGCCACTTAAGTCTCATCCACATCCCTAGGACTCACCTGTCAGCCATGTTCCCCATGGATTGCCTACCGTGGTGGGGCCAGATCCTCCTCACTGAGACTCTCATTTAGTTGCTGGCAGTATAGCCTAGAGGTTAGAGTAACAAGCTGTGACGAGCTTGGTACATCCAGCAGACCAGACCTTGGTTTGATTCTCACAACCTCCACTTGCATACTGTGTGACTCTGAGCAAGTCCTTAACTGCCCAGTGCTCCCAGGTCGCCCCTGAACACAGACACTTGTGCCTAGTGGGCCTTACCTGGTTACCAAAAACTAAAAAAAAAAATTGCTGCAAACAGGGGTCCTGGTGGTGGCATGGGTGAGAGGCAGTGCACAAAGCATCATATACACCTGCCTATCCATCCAGTTCCCTCTACTTTTTTCTCCCTTCCCCATAGCTGGGGCCTGCATGTCAGTGCATGTGTCGAAGCATATACATGCCTCAAAATCCCACAGCTCATTCACTTCATGCCACTTCAGGCCTATGGTACAACCAGGTCTTCACCTGGTGTCAATCTTGGGGCAGGACCAACAAGCCCTCCCTCCCCCACAGAGGAGAACAGACCATTAGACACTTGATGATCTCCGACCTACCACTAGCAACATGACTTTGCTCCTGAGCTCAGGTCACCAGTGTGGCTGACAGGAGTTCTACTGCTGCACCACTGGGATGGCTTGTATTTATATATCTTCAGTTAATAAACAAAATGTTTACACAGGAATCCCTTACAAATTATTTTGAAAATCTACCAGCTGCACAAATATTTTAAGCAGCTGCACAATGGTTTTCAAACTATTCATGCTGCGGTATGATTTTCAAAATCTACATGCTGCATGATGGATTTCAAGTCTATATGCTACACAACGGTTCCAAAACCTACATGCTGCATGATGGTTTCCAAAATCTACTTGCTGCGCAATGGGTTGCACAAGCAGAAGTCCTACACAAAAGCTTTGAAAATATACTATCTGTGTAACGATTTTCAGAATCTACATGCAGCTAAATGGTTTTCAAAGTCTACCTGCAGAGTGAAGGTTTTTAGTTCAATCGATCAATCAATCAATCATAATTTATTTGTTAAGCACAATTATAAAAGATCAAAGCGCTGTACATAAGTTATAAAAATATTATGAAAACAAAGTTTAAAATCTTAATAATAACAGTCATCACTACATTCTGGTTCTAGACCTCAGATGGGAATGCCTGGTTAAAAGAAAGGTCTTCACCGCCCGGTGGTGCAGAGAGCTGAGGCACTGAATGCTCCTACATCTCACCACACGGGTGACCTGTGTCTTCGGAATGAGCATGGGCCATCGTGGTCGGTCTGAGATGGGAGGGAGTGGTGCAGGATTGAGCTGCTGCTAGGCAGCTCTCTTTCAAGGAGGGTTTCAGGCTTCCCTCGGCTCTTGGCTGCCTTCCGGTGGAGGCCAGGGCGCACAAGCTGAGGAGCCAGGCACTAGGCCAATGGGGTGGGAGGAAGGCCATCATCGAGCAAGAAGGCACATGCAAGCATCCACACACATGCACCTCTTTGTGGGGCTCTGGGCTAAGGAGAAAATGTGGAAAATGACAGGGTCACAGCAGGATTAAGCCTCCAGGCTGGCTCCTGGGAACCACTGGGAAACGATAGGCGCCTCAGTTCCCGAACTACCCTGGAGTCGGTAGACTGGCAGAGAAGCAGCTGTGACCCAACGAAGGAGGAAAGAAGCACCTATATGGGAAAAAAATAAAGGTTTTCAATTCAGATTTAAAACTCTTGGTGGTCTGGCATGCTGTTATCCGATGAGGTAGAGTTTCGCAGTGTTGGCACCGCATAGGCAAAAAAGCGAGCTCCTGATGTCTTCAAATGGAACTTGGGAATCTCTAGCAATCCCTTGTTGGCAGAGTGGAACCAGCGGAGGGGTGGTAAGGGACAGAAAGATCTTGCAGGTAGCTGTCTCCTGTCCATGTAGGGCTTTATAGGTCAATAATTTGACCTTGAAGGTGATCCACCAATTTGTTGTCAGCCAATGCAGATAGCAGAGCACAGGTGTAATAGGGCTAGATCTTGATAGATCAGTCAACAGCCTGGCAGTCACATTCTTCACTAGCTGCAGTTGGTGGATATCAACCCCAGTAGCCCTAAGTATAAGGCATTGCAGTATTCAAGGTGCGAGGTCACAAAGACATGATCCAGGGTTGTCATATCGCGCGGAATCAGGTGCTTTATCCTGGCAATGTTCCCCAGATGGTAAAATGAGGTCTTGACAATGGCTGACACCTGACGTGTAAGTGACAGACCGCCATCTAATATCACACTCAGATTTCACACCCAATTGAGGTAGGCAGTAGGACATACCGGACGAAGCCCGGTAAACTGACCGGCTGGTACCTCCACACCATAGTGACTTGGTTCAACCACCAACACCTCAGTCTTGTCAGGGTTCAACCTCAGCCAGTTAGCACTCATTCAGTCCTGAATTTCCAAGAGGCAGTTGTTAAAAGCTGAGATTACTCCACCCTGATCAGGCACAAAGACATGTAGAGCTGAGGTGATTTGCATAGCAGTGAAAACTCTGCCCATACCAAATAATAATGTCCCCAATGGCAGCATATACATTGTGAACAACATGGGGATAGAATGGAGCCCTGCAGTACCCCACAGGACAGGGGAAAGGTGCAGAGGAATAAATCCTTGACACCACTGTCTGAGTCCTGCCCATGAGGAATGATCGAAACCAGTGAAGGACTGTCCCAAACAGTCAACACAATACCCACAGGTGCTCCAACAGCACCCCATGGTCCACAGTGTCAAACAACGCAGAGAGATCAAGGAGTACCAAGATGGAAAGGCTCCCTGATCCCTCACCATTAGGAGGTCATTAAGTACCGGATCACGGCAGTCTCAGTGCTTTGCCTCTTTTGGAACCCAGACTGGAGAGGATCATAAACATCATGAGATGTTAAAATGGGTCTCCAGTTGTATAGCTACCACCTTCTAGATAACCTTGCCCACAAAGGATAGATTAGAGACCAGTCTGTAGTTAGCTAAGCAGTCCGGGTCAAGAGAGCTCTTCTTAGAAAAGCGGTACTACTACCGCTTCCTTCAGGGATTCAGGAAAATCCCTGTCTCTAAAGAACACCGGACTATCCTGGCCAAGGCCGGGCTGATGACTGCCACACACCCCACAAAGAGGCATGTAGGTCCCGAATCCAAACTACAGTGGGTGGGACATAGTTCCTGGATGACCCACACAATGTCCATGATTGCCGACCGGCCGAAGTCAGACTAGACAATCCAGGTGCTAGCAACCTCAGGCCAATCACCACAATGACTGTGTGAGGGAGCCAGTAAGATTCTCTACCTGATAGTGATAAGCTTAGGTTCTATGTGATAACGGCAAAAGCCTAAAGGCGATCGCTGTTGTCAGCATGATCAAGTGCTGAAAACATTTTCAGCACTACTGACCCTAGCACCTGGGATAATGGCGCCGGGAACAACTAACTGTCAGTGCTTTCTGGGGCCCCCCACATGGGGAGGCTTTGACCCCTCACCACCCTACTAAAGATTCTCAACTCCGGGGTGCATGTCGGGGTGAAAGCATGTAAAAATAAAGGTTTGAGCTGCGCACAATAAAATCGCACCAGCGCCCGGACCCAAAACCAGTACCTCACCCACCCCAACCACAGGCCAACCCCGATGCCATGATGCAGCTTGGCAACCCACATAGCACCACCCCTACAGCTCCTCCGCCCCTCTAGCCCATGCTCACCTGCTCACCCCCCCACGTGCATACATATAGCGACATCCTGTCACCCATTTTGCCCACCCCCATCCGGTCACCCTACCCTCCCATCCCTGTGAGGATTTTGCCATGAAGGAGTCGCCGTTACAGACAGCGCCCTTCCCCATGTGCCTTCCTCATGGGCTACCTAATCTTATCAGCAAACAACAGAGCAAACTTGTCACACTTTATTTGTGAAAAAGCTCCCCCTGACTGGAGACAGGTTGGATTGCATAACCTGTCCACAGTCCAGAAAAGCTGAACTGGTCTGTTTCCTGCTGTGGCAATCTCACTGGACAGGAACTCTGCCTTCTTATGGGGGACAGCCAATTGATAGTCCTTCAAATGGACTGTCAATCTAAGTCTGTCATCTACCCGGCTGGATTTCCTCTAGCACTGCCCCAACCTTTGACCCCTTCTCCTCATCTCCTTCAGAGTCTCATCAAACAATGGAGTCTTCAGGCGAAGGACAGGGGATGAACATAGACAGGAGCTAAGGAGTCAAGGGCACTAGTCACTGCCCTATTATATGCCAGCACCAGCTCCCCAGGCTCTTCACATGCACTCTTCACACCTGGGAGGTCCAGTATCTCCATCAAGCTGTCTGGGGCCAAACCCCTCAAAGGAGATACGGACCAGCTCCATAGGGCAGGTCTATTAGGGGTGCCTCAAAGCTGAATCTTATGGTATGGTGGTCTATCTAGTTAAGTTCAACATGATTAAAAACTTTAGATTAACATAACTTATTAAATACTTAAATGTTAAGGGTGATGCTTTAGTATTTGTGAGGCAGAGGTAGAATAAGATACACAATGCCCCCCATATTATGAAGATTACAGAAGTGTTAACAAGCAGTATTAACAAGCATACCACCAAACTAAATCAGACTCAGTGCATCTGGGCAGGGCAGGACCATATCTGAAGGTAACTGGCACTGTGCACAGTGGATATCCTGTTATACACTGTACACCACTGCGACCCTGCAAATGAGAGTGCCTCTTTGCATACAGGATGCAGTGGTATATTCAAAGACTTTTGTAAGCTGTAACAGGCAGGTCAGGCAACCCTAAATAATGCTTATGAAACCCTGTTTTTATCAATCTACTCGGCAGTGTAGTCAATCCCCTTCCCTCATCCAGTTCAGTATTGTGGAAATGTACTGATGCCCATCCCTGATGGTCTGGTGGCATCCCTGATGGATCATTGTCAAAGCCCCCACAGCTCTCACACTGAGCATCAACCACCAAAGCTACCTGTCTGCACCCTACTCACCCATCTGTCCAAGGTGAGCTGCCATCTGGTCCTCAGATGACAACTGGCACAGACCCTCCTCTCGCCACCTCAGAAGACTGCTGTCTAACTGACAAGGGTGAATGAATACATACTGTAGAAATAATTGTTTCAACAGCATGCACATGCTCACTACCTATCCAATGCCAGATGGCTGAGGTGATGAGTGGGAGGTTTGTGCCAGTCAATGTTTGAGGACTTGAGAGCAGCTCATCTATGGATGGATAGATGAGTTAGGGACTGACAGGAGGTGGAGTTGGTGGTTGCTCTGTGAGTGGGCTGGGAGGGGGACTTTCACAGTGATTGCTTGGGGGTAACATTAAACTGCCAGAGAAAGGCATCAGTACATTTCCACAGCACCAGATTGGGTGACGGAGGAGTCCACTAGACTGCTAGTGAAGGGAATAAATATAGTTCTGAAATAGCAACAGGGATTGGGTGAGGTGGGGGATCCACTAGATTTCTAGGGAAGGGCTTCAATACAGTTCACCAATGTAGACAGGAATCAGGTGAGGGAGGGAGTTTTGCTAGACTGCCAGGAACGGCTTAGGTGGGTAGGGCTCCTGTGGTGGGTGCAGCGAGGCTCTGTACAATGCCTCCTGCATTTGTGCATGGGTGCTTTGTGCTGAGCTGCTTAGTGGCCAATACATAATGGCATGCAAATGGTCCCTTTGCACTGTGCATGCCATAAGTATGTGGTCTTTGTGGTCTTTAGCATGCCAATCATAGAATATGGCTCTCAGAAGTAATGGCACTATTCCATTTCTGACAGGTTATCTCCCTTTGCTTTTGGGAGCCTGTTGCCAGCAGGGACTATGGTAATGATGCATATATCACAGAATCACAGAATCAGTGCGAGTCGTCAGCCAGATGCCATAAGACTCAACTGCAGATCAACCTAAAGCCATATTTGTTATGGTCCATGAAATTATCTAAGGACTTCTGAAAGATCTCTAGTGATATAATAGATGTCACGTTGCTAGGAGTCTATTCCAGTATTTCACTAAGATACCACCAACAGCTTAATCTGGTTCAAGGTCAGTTGGGATTCATCTGTATCCCCTCCCACGGGTCATGCCTGAAAATAGGCAGAATTTGTCTAGTGCACTTACCGGTCAACAAAAACTAAATAAATAAGTATTTAATATTCTCTGATTTATCCATTGATCTCTTAGGTTGGTCTTATATATGTCACCTTTTAATTGAAGCTGATGAAATCTACTATGTCTTCATATTGTTTCTGATGAGACCTATAGCTTCCCAGAGACCGTGGTCTGAAAAGCTCTGTATGTTAAACAGAGATCTCCTCTCAATATCCTGTACTCTACACTGTATAGCCCAAGGTGTTTTACTCTATCCTCATAGTCTAATCCTCTGACTTGTTTGATGTTCCTTGTCATTTCCTTTGTACCCTCTCAATTAATTTGATATCTGAGAGTTTATGAGAGGCCCACATTTAGTCGTAATACTCTATGTGTGTGTCGGACAAGAGATTTGAACAGTGGTAATATAACACTTTTATCCCTACTCTTAAAAATTTTTAAATATATGCCCCATTATTTTATTTGCTTTACTAACAGCTGATTTACATTGTTCAGTGGGTGAAACATTTTGGTAATTATCACCCCTAGGTCTCTTTATTTGATCATCTCAGTGACCATATTGACATAAAGGTGATACTTGGCTTTTTGTTATTATGGTCCATATGAATAATCTTGTATTTCTCAATATTTAATTTGAGTTGGTTTTAATTGCCCAATCTCCTATGCAGTTTATCTCAGTTTAGAACTGGTTTATAGCTTTATTGTCATTGACTATACAGCCTATTTTACATTATCTTCAAATTTGAAGATCTAGCACTCGGATGTTGACTGCAGAGGTGCTCTGTAGATGATAAACAATATGGGTCCAACATGGATCCCTGTGGAACCCCTCTAGTAACGTCAGCCCATGAAGACGAAATGGCCAGCAAGGCTACCCTTTTGTTTCCTGCTCTCTAACCATGATTTAATCCAATTAACCAATGCAAAATCTAGGCCTATTTCTATAAATCTAATTATGAGTTGTTTATCTGTTAAGGTGTCAAAGGCCTTTGAGAAATCTAGGTACAGGACATCTACAGGTAGCCCTTCGTCAAAGGCACTACTTACAAAATTGAAAACATTTAATAAGTTGGTCTGGCATGATTGTCTCATTTGGAAGCCATGCTGACTTATATCCACTAGGCCAGTATTAGTCATTTGTTCACTTATTTTATCTTTAAATATACTTTCTATTAGTTCCACTTCACAAAAGTGGAGCAGGGCGAAAGCAGGCAACTACATACCTGTTACTTTAACCTCAGTGATATGGAAAATGATGGAAACACTTCTGAAAGAAAGAACTGTTGAGTACCTAGAGGCCAGAGGGCCAAGGCAGCATGGATTCACAGCAGGAAGGTCATGTCAGATGAACCTAATCAATTTCTTTGACTGGGTGACCAAAGTAGTAGATCAGGAAGGGGCTGTGGACATGGCCTACCTAGACTTTAGCAAGGCATTTGACACAGTCCAACACAAAAGATTAATATACAAGTTAGCCAGCCTGGGAGTGGGTCCCAAGATGGTAGCATGGGTAAATAATTGGATAGAGAACAGGACACAAAGGGTAATAGTAAATGGAGTCCACTCTGAAGAAAGGGGGGGTTACTAGTGGGGTACCACAGGGTTCAGTACTAGGACCGGTCCTCTTCAATGTCTTTATAAGCGACATTGCAGAGGGTCCCGAAGGGAAAGCATGTCTCTTTGCAGACGACACAAAGATCTGCATCAGAGTTGATACACAAGGTGGGGTGGAAAGGATGAGAAGGACATGGCAAGGTTGGAGGAATGGTTAAATGTATGGCAGCTTAGATTCAATGCTAAGAAGTGCAAGGTAATGCACCTGGGAAACAAAAACCCAGGGGAAGAGTACACAATGGGGGGTGAGATACTAACAACAACAAAAATGGAAAGGGACCTGAGAGTAGTCATATCAGATGACCTAAAGGTGGGCAAGCAATGTGAGAGGGCAGTAGGGAGGGCTGGGGGGATACTGGGATGCATAGGGAGAGGCATCACCAGTAGAAAACAGGAAGTTGTTATCCCTCTGTACAGACAGCTGATGAGACCCCATCTGGAGTACTGCATGCAGTTCTGGAGACCCAGTCTCCGCAAAGACATAAACAGAATGGAGGCAGTCCAGAAGAGGGCAACTAAAATAGTGCAGGGTCTGCACCAGAAGACATATGAAGAGAGACTTAAGGAGCTTAATATGTATAGCCTCGAGGAAAGGAGGGAGAGAGGGGACATGATAGAAACTTTCAAGTACCTCAAGGGAATCAACAAAGTCCAAGAGGGTAGCATCGTTCAGAAAAAGAGGTGCAAGAACAACAGGGCACAATTTGAAGATGGGGGTGGCTCAGAGGTAATGTAAGGAAGTATTTTTCACAGAGAGGGTTGTGGATGCATTGAACAGCCTTCCGGAAGAGGTTGTGGACTCAAAACGGTGGAATTCAAACATGCATGGGACAGTCATAAGGCAATTCTAGAGGGTGGGGTAGGAAGAAGTAGGCTGTTGGTTAACTAGGATCTGCAGCTTATCCATTAGGTAGGAAATGGGCAGACTGGGTGGGCCAAGCAGTCCTTATCTGCCATCAAATTCTATGTTTCTATGTTTACTGATAATCAATGTCAGACTGATTGGATGGAAATTACTGGGGTCATGTTTGGCCCTCTTTTGAAAAATGGAGAGATATGCTGGCAGTTTTCCAATCTTGCATGACTATGCCACTATTTAATGAAGCATTTATTATATCCGTAAGTGGCCCATTTATAACATTAGCGACCTTTTTTAGTAAGGCTGGGTGAAGGTTATGAGGCCCTGGTGATTTGTACATGTTTAAACTTTGTAGTTTGCTGGCTACAACATCCTCGTACACTATCATATATACACCTTGCATGGCTCTTGTAGTGATTGGGCCCTGACTACATGCATACTGGACATTGAATAAAAGTGATGTGCCTTATGCTATAGTTCAGCATGTCACTAGGAATAATAATATTCAACATGAGATTAAATTAATGGGGCTGGAGAGAGTCATTGTAGGTCCATATGGGAAGTCTTGAGCAAAAAGTTGGTCAAAGGGAGAGTTTTGGATATTTGAAGGGCAGGAGGTTCAATGACAGCATAGACTGCTGTGATAATAACTAGGATAATGCACCATATCCGTGGTTCTGTGAAAACAATTATATATCTATTTTTCATTATACATATTCTTGTTTGGAACTTGTTTTTTTTAATGAATGTATTTTAGTTTTTACTATGCTTTAAATGCTTGCATTGTTAGGTACTTGTTTATGCATTTAAACACTTCACAGGTGATTTGTATGTATTAACTTGTGATTGGTTGGAGATTTGTATTTTTTTTTTTATATTTAACTTTTACTCCTCCTGAGCGCCCACCGCCCTATCCTTCCGCCCGGTCACGGGCCGCTGGCTTGCTTTCTCAGATCAGCCACCGCCTCGCATACCCCGGTGGCTTACCTCCCACGGTGGGGCCTGCTGCACCCCTTCATATATGCCGCGGCACTGGAGCTAGGTCGGGGCCTGGCCTGAAGCACATTGAAGCCGCAGGCGGCTTCATCCATGACGAGGGCAGCTCCTCCTCCTTTTCCGGTTTTCTATCAAGGAGGCAGGGTTGTGCAATGACCAGCTCCGCCACCTCCTTCCATGCTGAGTATCGGCTGGCGTGGAACTCCTGGTCTCCACCAGGGATCCCCAGTGCGCCGAAGACTGCCCACACCTCCCTCGAGTAGGAGAGCTGCCCATCGGACGCTAATCCTACTCCCGCCGTCGCCCTTCTGACGATCCGGTCCATTTCTGAACCCGGTCACCGGTGTCACAAGCGAAATCTAACCTTTGCCGACGGGTCGCTGGAGATTTGTATTATCACTTGCTTTTTATGGCATGTCATTCTAATGAAGCACGGTGACATGTAAGATTAGTCAGCAGTGTTATCCTTACCACTAAAGTGGTGGAGCGAGCCAGTTTTTGTGAGCATTGAGCCTTTAATTAAATATATTTTATGAAATATTAGTCCTTGGCATGGGTGCTATAATTTTTGCTATGTTTTATTTAATTTTCTAAATATTTTAAATGTTTGTAGTTGATTAAATGAAATTGCATGCACAGAGCTTCAAGCCTTTGGTATGAGGCGCTTTAAATTACATTTGCTTGCTTACTATACAAGTCCAGTATTGAGACAGCTACAGGAGGATGGACAGGTCATGCTCTCATCTGAATATTACTCCCAGGCAAACAAATGATTTCTAGGACAGCATCAGGTTGATGCAACACAAATTACCATGACTGATTTAAAAAAGAAATTTGAACAGGAATCCTTCACACATTTTATAAAAATCTATATGCTGCATAAATATTCTTCAACATCTACCAATATATTATGGTTTTCAAACTCTTCAATCAATATCACAATTTTCAAAATCTGAATGCTGCACTTTTTTTTAATGTATGTGTTGCATGATGATTTTCCAAATCTATGTACAGCATGAGGGTTTTCACAAAACCTTCACACAGAACTCCTTCATGAAGATTTTGAAAATCTAGACACTGTATAACAGTTTTAAAAAGCTATGTGCTGTGAGACAGCATTCAAAATGTATGTGTAACCCCTCTTTTTACACTGGCTATCCTTCTGGTCCCATCACTTCCTACACTAGATGGCATGCAGTCCAAAAACCTCTTTCAGCTGTGGCTGCTGTCCCTGTTCTTTAGGTTGGGGCTGATACCATATGATAACACTCTCTTGACATCAGGCAGAGATTAGGGGTATGCATAGCTCCAGGGATTCTCTCCATTTCTAGGGTAGGTGGTAACTGCTCACCAGCTTCAACCAAATACACTCAGTCTCTACCTATAGAATTTATAGTTTCTTTCCTTTCCATTCACTCATTGATGAGCTTTGCTCAGTGCCTCTTAGGTCATATCAGAATAAATATCTCTGCTGGCCGGTGGCGCTGAGGGTTGAGGCGCTGGATGCCACACCTCGCTCCATGCCAGCGACCCGGGTTTGGGAACGAGCCCTAGCCATCAGGGGTCGGCTGGGGAAGAGAGAGATTGAGCACCCAACGTTGGCTCTCCCTCTCTGGGGAGGGTTACCGGTCCATCCTGCTGCTATATTGCCACCTCCTGGGTGAACCCGGGAATGGAAATGCAGGTCAGGATGCACAACGAGAAGGGCAGTGCTAGCCGAGAGCTCAGGAAGGAGCAGTATCTATACGTGTGCTTCCTCATTGGCTCTCCCAGTGTGCTGGCAACTGCAGGGGATGGGGCAGAAAGGAGAAACGGAGCCCATCACTCCTAGATGATGACTCCTCCAATGCCAGCCCACGTCACCAGCGCTCGCCATGGCAGACTCCAATGTGTTTTGCAAGCTCCACCATTATTAGGGGAAGGGTTGGGCAGTCCCTTCCCTGCCTGCCGGGGGTGTACCGGGATACCTAAAAGGAATCATTGAGCAGGGTGATCACTCTAGGAGCAGACTCCTGGGGAGTACCATGGACGTCTGGAAAGGCGGATTGAGGGTGTCTTATTGAGTGGAGGGACAGTGTGGTAAGGAGAATAAATATAAGGTTAAAAAAAATAAATCTCTCTGATACCTTCATGTTTACTAGCATATTTACAGCTGCACACATGGGAACACAACCCCAAAAAGTGCTATCCTTGTCAACACTACAAGACAGGCTCTATTCTGACCTTTAACATAACTCAAAACCTTAGGGTACCTTTAAAACAGTTTTAACATGACACCTATCATTTCTTAAAATTTATCAGTGGGTGCAGTTTATCTCAGGACAGAGCCTTCCTATGCTGCCTTGTGAATTTACCTGAGCTCCCACCTTGCTATACTCTTTGAGTTCACTAATTTTTCATTTATTACCATGACACTGAAGCATCAGTTCAGCTGGTGTGTAGGAGGTGACATCACTGTTGAGACATTCATTCTGGCACCCTGGCTAAAGTTCAGTCTGGATCTGGGCACCTCACATTGATGAGGTCTTTACTCTCAGCAGTCAATGTGCTGAGCACCAGTGTACCAGTGTCTACCACAACCTGCCATAAGAGAGTAGCTGTGAATCTTTCCAGGCCCTCTGACAGAGGTAATGTCTTCAACAGCCATACCAGCTTTGGAGTCCCCATACAAATAGTAGGCCCATCTACTACCTGTTTTAGCAGCTCAGTCATTAGCAACAGATTTCTCACTATCTTCAGCACAGCTGACAACATCTGGTTTAGTCAGACAGGGGTACAGCTTTGGAACTGTTTGCCAAGGGAAGTGGTAAATAGTAAAACAATGGAATTATTTAAACTTGGTTTGGATAAGTTTTATAAAAATGAAAACACTCTAATATAAAACAGACAAGGAAAGCATTAAGGACGCAAGTCTATGTAGCTTGTTAAAACCTATGAAACCTATGAAACTCTGTCACAAACAAGACAAAAATTCCTGCAAAGTGAAAACACCCACTTTGGCAAAATCCTCTGTGCATCTCAAGGCCACCAGGGATCTCCCTTGAGGGCAGCCCCTTAGAATCATCACTCCTTGCCATGGATCCCTTACACTCCCATGAGAATTAATGGTGATCTACACTTAATGACCTCTAGAGTCCAAGTTCCCTCAGTCATCACTGCTTTTCTGGTGTCTATCCTTGGAGGTTATCAGATGACTAGACGAGTTCTGCTGTTCTAAAACACTGAAGGGCCCTGCACATAGAAAGTTACTGTAAATGCACACAAATCAAATTGCCTTCTGCATCTTCCCTGCACAATGAAAGTTAGAAGTCACACCCTTATTTGCACTGGGCCTCAAGGGCCCTGAACAAAGCAAGTTACTACTCTACTGTCTTAAAAACTAAGGAACTTCATTGCAAAAAACTGCATTAATACAGATTAGGATTCCTACTGCATAAAACTCAAATTCTCTAAATTTGGGAATGTGCTATTGTGGTTTTCAACCCTATTTCCCACAAAGTTTGGAAATGTGCTGTTAGGGTTGTCAAGCCTCTCTCCCACCCCCGTGCTTCCCTTCCCCTTTTTACCCAAGACCAATCTACAGCTATGGGGTCATGCATCAATTTTGTGGTGCCTCATACAGCACCAACATCTTAAAACTGTGTAAACAGCAACCCTAATCCCACCCCATCACCTACCCTCATGACCCAAGGCCAAGCTTCAGATCCAGATAAGGCGCTGCTGGTTTATGGGAGCTTCTTTTAGTCAAATGCTAAACTGCTAAATTATTGCAGTTATATTCCATGTTAAAAAAAATAGCTGGTTCTGCCTTGTGAGTTGGAAACCAGCCTGGAAGAATAACTGAGAGACCAGTTTGCAGGTAGCATTATCAGTCAAGAGCTTCTTGACTGTGTACTGAATTATTTGCATACTGAAATGTCATGGATAGTAAACTCAACAAGCCAGTACTTTTAAAATAACTAGCCACAACTTACATTTAAACACCAAAAGAAAATTGAAACAGTTGTCTTGAATTTGCCATGGACAATTCTCATTAGCACAAAGCTAGTGCATCTGGGCTGGTGAAACAGGTGAGCCTACATAGATATGATTTGAACTGACAATGGTTTGGTAGATGAATAGTCTGCCCAGTTTTACACTACTCTACTCATGTCCATCTAGATGAGGTTTTCGCCCTTGTCTTCCCCCTCACTCCCTGCCTTGCAACTTCCCCCGAGTGATCTATAGAAAGGTAATATTATCTCTTGCCTCCTGCCGTTGAAATCCCTTCTAATACACTCCAGCATTCTTGTCTAGTTTGTTTTAGGGAGTCACTTATTTTGATCTCCAGGTCCCATTCCTCTAAAGTGCTGGCCATCTTAACTCCTCCCATCCAGTATTCCTTCCTGGGGTTCTTATTCCATATGTGTATCACCTTGCACTTTTGACACTGAATTTTGACATCCAGACCTTTGATCACCTCTCTAACCTTTATAGGTCTCTCTGCAACACCCTTTTCTCCTCCTCACTGTCTACTCTGTGACAGAGCTTAGTGTGATCTGCAAGGAGACACATCTTGTCCTGTATTCCTTCTCCTATGTCGCTGATGAACATACTGTAAGAACATATACTGTATACGAAGTTACTGTCAGTAAGTTGTGTGTTTAAAAACTTACACAAATCAATTATTACAACTGTTTGGGAAAATTATTCTTACTGTTAAATGCAATGATCAGGTGTTACAGTTACAATTGTTTGTTGCAAAAGGGAGTGACTGTGCACTTATAGGTCAAAATTGGGTTCATAAGATTTGTCCAAAGTACAAAAATCACTGACAAAGTAGAAATGTTGCGCTTAAAATATAATTCTGTGTTCAAAGCAGTCATTGGGGTTATGAAAAGGCATTGACACTAAACTACATGTACAGTGTCTGAAAAAGTGATGGCACAGCATTATAAGGCTCAGCCACTGCTTTATGCAGTGCAAGCAGTGACTACAAAAAAATCAGAATAGTAGGGCATAATTTTCTCAGTAGACTAAAGTGAATGGGCAGTGTTCTTTATGTGTTTACCCAAAACAGATGATGGGACTATTATTAAATGGGTAGGGAAAATCCTACATCCTTATTGGTGGTACCTACAGTGTGTCTTAGATCTGTCTAACACACAGGTAAAAAATGCTTGTAGTCAGGACATAGCATACTAACAAAATCAATGCCTATTTCAAAAATTCCTGATTGCTATTAAAACATGATTTCCACCTTTATGCACTAAAAAGTCTCTGTGCCCTACAAATAAAATTCCCTCAAAATCAAAGTGCAAACACATTATTTATTCTTTTCTTTTATATTTCCTCTTTAAATACAAATACAAATTAAAAAAAATGAAGTACTACTCACAAATGTGTTTTTGGAGCTTCTTTTCTGACCATGGACCCCCTCCTCCCATCCTTACCTGCCTGCCAGGGACATCCTTGCTGACCACCCCCGCCACACATAAATTTGAATCCTAGCTTTACTAAGACATTTTCTTGTGTGCATTTGTGTGGGTAGAGTGAACATTTATTCAGTAGAATTCTGCAGAAGTTTGAATTCCGCATTCCATGATAAACCAGTTAAAGCAGAAGGAAGCGGGGAAGGCAGTCAGAATAGGAAAGGTCCAAACTGAGGAGAAGATAGCCAACTTGGTTAAGAAGGGGATAAAACCTTTATAGGTACATTAGGGAGTGAAGAAAGACCAAGGGAGGGATAGTGAAGCTTAACAAAGGGAAGGGTGGTGGGCAGAGAGGGACAGTGAAAAGCAGGGATACTGAATGAATACTTCTGCTCAGTATTCACAAACAAGGAGGAGGGAGGTACCTAATCCAATCAATAGAAGCACTCTGGATAGGGGGTCGATACCAGTCCTTTTACAGAAGAAAGGGTTCTGAAAGAACTCCTAAAATTGAAGGTGGACAAAGCAATGGGACCTGATGGGATTTGCCCCAGAATTCTAAAAGAACTGAGGGGAGAACTAGTAACACCACTGACTACCCTTTTTAACAAATCATGGGAGGATGATGTCGTACCTAAGGACTGGAGGAGGATGGATGTGATTCCCCTTCACAAAAGTGGGAGCAAAGCAGAGGCAGGAAACTACAAACCTGTTAGCTTGGCCTCAGTGGTAGAGAAAATGATGGAATCACTTCTGAAAGAAAGAATTATTGAGCACCTAGAGACCAGCAGGGCACAGGTCCCAAGACAGCATGGATTCGCAGTGGGAAGGTCATGTCAGATGAATCTAATAGATTTCTTCAACTGGGTGACCAAAGTCGCAGACCAGGGAGGGGCTGTGGACATGGCCTACCTAGACTTTAGCAAAGCATTTGACAGAGGCCCACACAAAAGATTAATAAACAAATTAGCCAGCCTGGGAGTGGGTCCCAGGGTGGTAGCCTGGGTAAAAAAGTGGCTGGACAACTGGACACAGATGGTAATAGTAAACAGAGTCCACTCCAAAGAAAGAGGGGTTACTAGTGGGGTACCACAGGGGTTCAGTCCTGGGTTCGGTCATTTTTAATGTCTTTATAAGTGACATTGCAGAGGGACTGAAAGGAAACGTATACCTCTTTGCAGATGACCCCAAGATCTGTAACAGGGTTGATACACAAGGGGTGTGGAAAGGATGAGAAGGGATATGGCAAGGTTGGAGGAATGATAAAAAGTATGGCAGCTTAGATTCAATGCAAAGAAGTGCGAAGTAATGCACCTGGGAAACAAAAACCCAGGGGAAGAGTACACAATGGGGAAGGGAGATATTAACAGCAACAAAAATGGAAAGGAACCTGGGGGTAGTCATTTCAGATTACCTAAAGGTAAGCAAGCAATGTGAGAAGGCAGTAAGGATGGCTGGGGGATACGGGGATGTATAGGGAGAAGCATCACCAGTCAAAAACAGGAAGTTGTTATCCTTCTTTACAGACAGTTGGTGAGACCCCATCTGGAGTACAGTATGCAGTTCTGGAAACCCCATCTCCGCAAGGACATAGACAGGATGGAGGCAGTCCAGAGAAGGGTAACTAAATTGGTGCAGGGTCTGCAACAGAAGCCATATGAAGAAAGACTAAAGGAGCTTAATATGTATACCCTTGAGGAAAGAAGGGAGAGGGGGACATGATAGAAACTTTCAAGTACCTCAAGGGAATCAACAAAGTCCAAGAGGGTAGCGTCTTTCAGAAAAGGAGATGTGCAAGAACAAGGGGACACAATCTGAAGATAGAGGGGGATGGCTCAGGGGCAATGTGAGGAAGTATTGTTTCACAGAGCGGGTGGTGGATGCATGGAATGGCCTTCCTGAGGAGGTTGTGGGGTCAAAACAGTAGGGAATTCAAGAATGCATGGGATAGACATAAGGCAATTGTGGTGGGGAGTAGGAAGAAGTAGGCTGTTGGTTAACTAGGATCTGTAGCTTATCTGTTAGGTAGGGAAATAGGCAGACTATGTGGACCAAGCAGTCCTTATCTGCCATCAAAGTCTATGTTTCTATGTTTTTATTTATCAAATATGTGGATAGTCAGATGCTTGACAGCTAGAGAAAGGATTACCTTCAACTATTTACATTTAACAAATGAAAATACTTGTTTTTAAGTAAAAATGAAATTTTTGTTTTTAAATTATCTCAGTTTGCCCATTTCATAAGTGCAATAAGACACATCTAAGGTCTGGATTATGCTGATCTAACCACACTTCCAGGGGCTGAATGAACTCCACTTGTACCGTTATGCATCACTACACCTCTGGACACGTGGTTAGTTCAACGTAATGATGCATCATTGTGTTGTATTGCTTATAGATCTGTGGGGGATTACAAAGTCAAAGTAAATTTTGGCTGGATGTTGACCAGTAGCCTATTTTGAAACCACAGGATTTGTTTACTATGCTACAGTACCTGGTGGGGAAAAATCAGTAAGCTAGATTTGTTGCAAACTTATCAATAAGTGTCATTAGATGAAAAATCTAAGCCATATCTCACCATTAATATGCAAATTAGTGAATATCAGTTTACTGTTTCATTACTGGGTAGGCAGCTGTCTAGCTGTGTTTCTTTGGATTATGGACCATTTATTACAGGATTAAGCACCTGGTCCTGCCAGATGACCTTCCACCTCTGGTCCACACCTTTGTGACCTCCCGCCTTGACTACTGCAATGCCCTCTACCTAGGGCTATCAGTGGTGGATATTCACCACTTGCAGCTGGTGCAGAATGTGCCTGCCAGGTTGTTGACTGACTTACCAAGATCTTGTCATGTCATGCCTGTGTTCTGTGCTCTGCACTGGCTGCCAATACAGTGGCGTATCACCTTCAAGGTCGGGTTACTGACCTATATTGCCCTAAACGAAGAGGGACCATGGTACTTTCAAGATCTCCTTTGTCCCTACCTCCCCCTCTGCCCACTCCGCTCCTCTGATGAGGGATTGCTAGAGGTTCCCAGGGTTCGACTCAAGACCTCTGGGGCCCGCTCTTTTGCTTTCATGATCCCTACCCTGTGAAACTCTTTACCTTGTCGGGTTAGAGAGTGCCTGACCATTAAGAGCTTCAAAACAGCTCTTAAGACTCATCTTCTCAGATTAGCTTTTCCAGATCTTATTTAAATAGTTTGTGTTGTTTTTAGGAATCTGTTGAATTTTAATGGTGTTTGTATGTTTTATATTATAGTTTTTTAAAAATATTTGATTAATCTCTGTACAAGTGCTTTGATCTACTGGAATTGCACTATTTATAAATAAAGACTGATTGCTTGATTACAGATATTTACAGGTGTGATATGCTACTGTACTTTAAAGATAATTTTATTACAAGTGACACTAGGTAAGACAAGGCAAAGTTTATTTTTAAGACACTCATTCTGGAGGGCTCAGGGAACCACATAGGAATACAGAATTAGTTCAATAGACATATAAAACAAATAACCAGTTCATGAAATAAGTATTCAGTAAATTAACTAACTAAACCTAAAAGCATCATCATCAAATAAGTAGGATTTCAAGGCACCCTTATAGACCTCCACCATGCAGGCACTACAAGCATTGGGGAGAAATCTACAGAGTTAAATTTTCATAGTCTGGAAATATAAAATCACACAAACCCCATAAATGCAAAGCATCATGGGATGCTCTTTCCAGGTAACCCTTGTCTCAGTGCTTTTATTCTGTGGTTCTTTGCCTTTTTAGATTGCTTTCCTATTTTGAGTTCACCATGACAGAAACCCATAAGGCCATCATGAGGGTTGGTTCATTTTCCCCTAGGTTGAGATACAGATGAGGTACACTAATGAGTCCTGAGAAATATGAAACACATGTCTCTGTCTTCTATTTTCAACCTCTGCAGTGTGTGCCAGAGATCATTTAGCACCATGCACTGCTGCTGAAAGCAGAACCAGTCAGAATCCTTTCATGGGTATTTGCATATACATCCCATTATGCTTCGCATTTACTCACAGATTTTTTTACTTATTGTAGAGAGCCAGAAGTGCTTTGCTCAGAAAAGTTTTGAATCTAAGTTTACTGTAGGTGAACAATTTCTGTTTCTTTTCATCTATGAATTCATGAAGATACTATCTTAATCTGTGCCTATTATAATTGGTTATAAGCCATGTAGAAAACTGGGAAGCATTTATTAATTAAAAATCCGTACTGAATGATGTTACTCACATACTTTTTATATGTATTACTAACTGTGATATTATTTATCGAATACAGTAGCTTCATAGTGCAGATAACTTAAATTCGTGAAAGGTCGCTTTGAATTCCTAAGCCAAGATTAATTGTGGACATGCAATTTTTTACCAGTATAACTTCTCATATAGCCATTTTTGGAAGTCTATTCCAGTTAACATAATCCAATAATTAATTTTCCAGGCACTAGCCAAGGCCTTGATACTTGAGCAGTCTAATTCAGCTCTAAGATAAATTGACAGAACTGACTGGCACACCCAACAAAGACCAAAAGAATTGAGCTACTGGTTTATCAAGACTATTTTTAACTGCATCAGCCCATAGCTCATCCCCATATGGAGCTTGGGCACTGTATTTAGCATGGAGTGCTTGTAATGCGAGCACTACTGAGAGTTCCCCATATCTGAAATTTAACCTATTTAAACCGATGATATTTTATTTTAGTTTCAAATCTCTGCATTACTAGTGTGCTTCCTCCAATAGCAATTAGCAGAGAAATTTATACCTAGATACACGTATTCTGTTACCAAGCCTAGAGTTTTTGCCCCTACTCTCCATTTGTAACATGTGTTATTTGAACTAAATACCATGATCTTACTTTTATTTTGATTGATTTTCAATCTAAATTTTTCTGAGATGGTATGTAAAATGTTTTTTTTTTTTGTAAACCAAAACATGATAAGGAAAAGAGAACTAAGTCATTGGTGTATGCCAGCGCAGGGCAGGGCTGAGGCCCAGTTTTAAGAGAGTCAGAGGGAAGTACATTTAGGCTCAAAAGTAATTTGTTAATATCAATGCAAAATAATGTAGAAGTCAGGATGCAGTCCTGTCTAACCGTCCAGTTGGTTAGGAAGGTTCCACTAAGCTGCCCCTAGCCCCTACATAATGAATCCTGGGACACATTCCTGTATACATACAGTATCTCTTATGATACATATTAATGCAGGTCAATTCCCCAGTCATACATAATTTCCCATAGCAGATTTTGTGAAATTAAATCAGACACAGAGCCATAATCTATAAATGCTGCTTATAATTTCTGAGGTCTCAAAACAGTATTTCTCTATAAAGTAATGTAATACAAAACAGCTATCAGTAGTACTTCTCCCTGCTATAAACCCTTTGAAAGTGAGAGAGACCTTCTAAATATTCTATTTGTGTCATTAAGATTGGCAATAATGCTTTTGGGAAAATTTTAAACACGATATCAAGGAGGCTTATGGGTCTATACACGCAGGGATCTGACCTGTCCCTTTTTTGTATATTGGCACTATTTCCACTCCTTTTCCAGAGTTAGGATGGTATTTTTCACTAAATCACTTGTTAAAGTAATTGGTGAGAATGATATTCCAAGATTCTTCTTTACATACAGTACAGTAAGTACACTTCAGCATGTATACCATCTGGACCTGGGCTTTCTTTTCTTTAAAGATTTACATTAATAGCATTGGAAATTTCTACAATTTCCAAAGGATGAAAACCCTCCCTCTCATCCTAGGTTTAATGGTGACTTAACCAGGCACTATCCTGCTCCTCCTCCTCAAAGAAGATATTTTTGGAATGGCTGAACCATCTTTCTACTGTAATGTTACTATTTGATAACTACAATTTGAAAAACCCTTAGCCAACATGTACCAAAAGATGTTCATGTCTTGCAATTCTATAACTTCTATAATTTAATTTCTATTTTGCATGTCAATATTCTCTCTTATTTGCAATTAGGTATTCTTTATATTGTTTCCTGCATAAATTAAGGTGCCTACAGTTTACTTTCCTAGGATGCATTTTAGTTTTCCTTACTAAGACATGCAACATATGTTTTTCTTCTTTGCATGCCTTATCAAACCACACTACCTTCTTTGGTAGCATTTTACTATGTGTCACATACAAAACAGGTCTGATGCCAAAAGGTATTTCCTCCAACATGCTATTATACTCATATAGGGCACTTGCATTTCTGTAACTCCCCAGGCAGAGGTTTAATTTTGTTACAACCTTTCCTTCAAGATGAATATCACATGTTAGTCTTCTTGTATTAATAATGCTGTTAGATTGCAAAGTTCTTTCCTCTTTTCCATTTGATTCTTTTTTACCTAATTTATTTTTGAAGAGCAACACTGGAAGGTGGTTACTCTACCCTTGATCTTGTACTTGGAGTGCATCCCACCAACCAAGGTTTATTTCCCAAAGAGCTCAATCTATGACTAAGGCACCACAATGAGAAAAAAGGTGAACTGTCCCATTTTATTTACTGCTAGTTTCCATGCAATTGAAATAACAGGAATTCTTTCATTACTCTTATGAGATGTCCTTCTATTTATTTTATTTTACTATCCTTAGATACTTCATTCTTCTGTTCACATCCTCGTCTACTCAATAGACTATTGCATAATCTAAATAACCATCCACATCTCTTATGTGCACATTCATATCGCCAACAATCATAATGGAGGACTTTGGATATCTATCGTGATATGACAACGGTTTACTTTTTAATGTGTCCTGAATCAAGCTAGTGTAATATTTAGAGTTATGCAAAGGTACATAAATATTGACTAGTAGTATGAAGTCTACCCCTCATCTTAGTCTTATCTCTATGAAAAATGTATCCACTTCAAGTATTTCACAGAATCTATTTTTACCAGTGTAATTTGCCCTCTTTCTCACCTACCTATCTTTCCAACTTTCCTTGCTGGCCTTTGTGTAACTTCTTATCCATTTTTGCATGTGTCATAGTTCACTACATAGCAACATTCTTGAAAACAGATAACAAGACATTTAGAAACAAAGGACAACCATTCAGCATCCACTAATTTGCTGTCGATATCTGCTATATTCCAGGAAAGAAGAATTGGTTCTGCAGATACATTAGTACTAGTGGACATGCTATGCTCTAGGCTACCTGTGGCTGTAGCACTCTGATCCTGTATAGCTGATTGTATATTTTTTTAATTCTTTGGCAACCTAGTAAGGCCCACTAGGCACAAGTGCCTATTTTCAGGGGTGACCCAGGAGCACTGTGGAGGTTAAGTGACTTGTTCTGAATCAGAGAGTATGTGAGTGAAGGTTGTGGGAATCAAACCCAGGTCTGCTGGATGCACCAAGCTCATTGGCAGCTCATTACTCTAATCTCTAGGCTATACTGCTAGCCCCATTTGGTAGCATGTTTTTCCATATTGAATTATCCAGTCAATTACCATCTTCCAGGAGTGTCAATGGTGCAAACCTATTTTGTAGCAGGAGCTAATTGCTACATAGTGCAAATTCACCAACTATTTTCTCCTGGACTAATCACGTTTGTCGTTGCTCTTGTTCCTTTTGCTCTTGATAATCAGTGATGTGTATTCCCAGTGGATCTAAAAGTGGGCTTTATTCATGATCTCTTTTAGTAATGTGGACTCCTTTCGCAATATATCTACTTGACCTTTTCCGTTCCACTCTTGCCTCCTTGTTACTTTAATCACACCCCCTCTCCCTATTCTTATATGTAAGAAACATTTTGACATATTAGAGACAACAAATGTTAATTTTCTCTCATTTTCTCTGTTAAGTTTCCCAGATCCAAATATACTCAATACATTATGATTTTTGTTGTCTGTCATTCTTCTTTCAGACTTGCCAAAATCTGATCTATTTATATATGTAAGTTTTAAATCCAGATCCTTGAAATTCTTAAAGTTAATTTGAACATCAGTTGCTGTTTCTATGAGTGGCATAAATTAATGTGACACACCTTCCCCACTGTTCATCATAAACTCTGTAGATGCTGCAAATATACGTGTCCTCTTAAATCAAGCCCCAGATCATGTCTCAAAAGTTTGAAAACAGTTTCTTCCAAAGCCTGATTGGTCTTATTAATTTTTTTGAAAGGACCATAAATGTTAACAGTCCCTGTCTCCTGCAGCTGGTTATTTCCTTTTTACTCATGTTTAGATAACCAGTTCCTCCTGTTGAACATTTTATATAAGAACTACCTCTTTCCCCACTTGATGTATTCTACCACCTCTGTCTTTGGAATTTATATTAACATACTGTAAATCAGTGTGATAAATTGTTTTCGCTATAGTCCTATTGTCATTTTTTTGCATTTGCCAGATACTTTCGTTTTAATGCTCTATTCCTCTACACTGCGTTTGGCTCTTTTCTTTCTTTCACTAAACTGATTGTTTTACTCTGTTCCTTGCTGTTCCTCTTTTTCTTAGTTGTTTGGCTGTTATTCTTTCTGACTTTTTTTTCTTCTTATTTTGTCCCAGTGTGTTTGTTTCTATCTGATCTTTAAATATGATGGAACTAAATTCCAGTCTAATTGCTTCACTAGATATAAGTGAAGTAATTATAGATGGAAGAGGATTCCTTCTGAAGGGCAATAACATTTACAGTTCTTATAATATCCAACTTTGCCCCATTTATGGCAAATCCCTACTTAACAGAGTCAGTGTCATTTCTAATAATCACAAGTTGTTCCATGATCATAAGATTAGCTGCATAACTATTTTTCATCACATTAATTATGTCATTGCTTAAATAAAAGGGGAAATAGAGGGAATCTAGTCAATCATCTCTTGTATCACAGCTACATGAAGCATTTAACTTTACCTTTACAGCTTTGGCTTTGACAATTCCAAATGCTGTACTATCACTTAACATTACTGCAGAAGGCTTATTATTAAGGTAATCCAAGAACTTTTGGCCATTTATTGTTTGTTGTAAATATTTGAGAACACTTGGCAATGAAGTATTATTATACTTCTTCCCATTTCTACCAGTGGTCTTAACAGGAGATTGCTAGCTTGTTGTAAAGTAGATACAGGAGCCAAAAAGAGACAGCTCCTGAATAGGTCCTTCCCTGCAATGACCCCCCCATGCTATTTTCTATGTTACTTAATCCATTCCCAAGCTGCTTAATTCCATCACTCTGTATTACTGTTTCTGTTGCACTGACATCAATATGCAAATTTGTTGAGCTTTTATTGGTGTATGTGTGTTTTTTTATGTCTTTGAAACCTGGCTTTATTGCCAATGCCAATGCCCTTTCCAAGTAACTCTTGTCTCAGTACTTTTGTGCTGTAGTTCTTAGTCTTTTTAGATCACATAATCTTGAATCTGTTGAATGAAACCTCAGGAAGCAGAATTACATATTTTAAAAAGATTGCATTTCCTCATGACAGTGTAATTTGTCCATGGAGTGAAAACAAAAGCTATATCTCAGGCCCCTACACCACACATTTATGGACATCGAGATGATTTCTATCATTGTTACATTACCATGAGAAGCTTTTACCAAATGTAACTATCATGATAAAATGTGACACAGCTTTTATAGAAAGATCAGAAATGGATTTGGTCCAAAAACATCAAGAAACTTTTGAACTGGTGAAAAAGAAGTTCTCCATATAGGTTAATGTATTTTGATGTAGCCTTGCCTTTAAGTTTTTGCCTGTGATACCTCACCAGTCTGTGTAAGTGGAGTAATAATGTATAAAATGCCAAAGGTAATGAAACTTATAGCCTGTTCATCTCATATCCTGACCAAGATAGAATAAGGCTTGGCATACAGTAAATTGAAAAGGATGACTTAGGGATCATTTTTGTGGTTATGAAATTTCATGAATACTGCTACCATAGGAAGTTCATCCTGATTACAGCTCACTTAAAGGAGTACAAAAGTAAAAATTTACAAACCATATGTTGTGCATAGTGTTTTGATTTAAGTGTTTGGTCCTGGTGCATCCTTCTTTTTGTTTGCTATTAGGATTTTTTTTCTAAATTTGCATACTAGTATAGCCTTTGGGGATCACCATGTTAGCATGACTTTTTGCTCTTCTTTTTCCTACTGTGCCTTCTGTCTCACTTGACAGTGATGCTTCCAGGACCACTGATTCAGTGAGGGAAATTACTGCAACAGTAATCTGCAGACAGAAGCCTAATGCTCTGGCCTCAGCTTAATAACGCTAATTCAATAATTTTTTTTTTCGATGTGTTTGTCTAGGTCTGCCCACAAGAGTGAATGTTTTGCTGTTAATGCTTTTAATTTAATGAAACTACATTCAGCCATAAAAAGCACACAAAGCACCCTAGGTTATCAATGCTATAATTATAATTATAATAATGCTATTATTATTCTTTCTGAATACCCATTCCATTAGACCTCAAGTGATTGCTAAGTTGTAAAGTCACCTTCAGTGCCCAATGGATAAGCAAAATGATTGCAATCACAGCTCTACTGCTGTAAAATTTACTCTAAGCCATTGCTTGCTGATTCTATGGTACTGATGCATCACTGTCACATGGGACAGGAGGCATTGTAGAAAAAAGAATAAGAATAAACCATGCTAACATGGAAATCCCTAGAGGCCATGAAACTAGTAGGAGAGACCATAAAACTAGTAGGCAAGTTTAGAAATCACTCCTAATAGCTAATAAATGAGAAGGACACACCAGGACTACATTCACAAATCAAAACATTCTGTACAACATATTGGTCTCCATTGAAACTAAGATGTTGTATGTCAGCTGGGTTATCCTAGGTATAAAATCATTAAAAAAAAGAATTAAAAAAGCGATAATTGCCTAGTTAAAATTCTAAAATGGAGCACCTCCACTGGCAGCATAGAGGCTACAGAGCTGGGAACTGATTATGGCTGTATATCAGTATAACAACATCTGAACCTCTATATCAACCTGAATTCAGTTGCTTTCAATTGATGTAATAAATGAGTGTGACATCATACCCAGTTATTATGGCATTTCTTGAAACATTGCCTTGCACTTAAGCACACCTGGGGGAAATTGTGCCAAACAAATGTCTTTTTTACTAACATCTGTCTCTTCTATGGCAGCACTACAGATGCAAAGCATGACTTTCTATAATCCCAAATAACGATGGCTTCAGACACCCCACAGAAACTTCCAAAAGCAAGGGGTCCTTCACACGCAGCATAGGCAGCTAGCACCATGTCTGCCTGCATTTTTATTTAACATTAGCCAGTTCACAGTTTCCAGTCAGGTGTCCAATTCCCAATATAGAAACTAAAATTGTTTCAATGTTTCCTACATGAAGGGAACTAAGGCAAATGCTCAACTGAGCTTATTTTTTAATTATACAATATCACAACTTCAGAGAGAGAGCATCAGCTGGTAAGGGAGGGATATCAATTTTTTTTTTGTTAAACACTAAGCACAGTTATTTTAAAAAATAATACATATACTGTACAGTACCTTGATTTGGCATTTACTTTATTTTGCATTATCAGCTGATCATCCACATTTGTTGTTTCCATTTTCCCTTTTGCAGTGCCAGAGCTATGCTAATAATGTTGTCGGTACCCTTGAGTGTTTCAAAATACTGCTGAAAACATTATGCCAAATTCCCACTGCTGCTTGCACTAGGGTTGTATTAAGGATGTCCATGCTTACGTGGCTGACAGACGACGGCAAAAGAAAACATCAGTAGCCACTCGATGTCAGTAATGTTGATGCAGAAGCTATTGCGTTCAGCTCTGACATTGAAACACATGTTACTGTCTCAGTAGTTTGAGAATTAATGAGCACACCACCTGCAAAGAGGAAAAGGGCATCCACCTATCAAACATACAGCACGGTTGTCCACTATGAACTTGGATACTATGCATCAGAGAATGGTGTCATGTCTGCAGTAAGACACTATGGTTGTAAATATGGTGGCATCATTAACAAAAGCACCATTCATAAGTTTAAGACAGACTACCTTCTCAGACTTCAAACAACCCCAGACTAAACTAAACTCCCCCCATTGCTACCCCGTAAGCCAAGAGGTCACTCAGCCATGCTGTTAACAGACCTAGAAGAACAATTAAAACAGGTGGTACACAGTTTGCAATGTGAAGGGGAAGTTGTAAATGTGAGCTTCATGCAAGCTCTTGGAATAGGAATAGTGAGAGCCAGTGGTCCACATACCCTTACTGAGAATAGTGGTCATCTCAATCTCACCTTAAAGTGGGCCTGGAAATTCTTAAGGCAGATGGGTTTTATTAAACGCAAGTGGACGAAGAGTTGCAGGAAAACACCATCGAATTTTGACATTTTGAAAGCTGGGTTTCTAAAAAGAATTTCAAAAGCCTGTGCAAAAGAGCTAATCCCCAAAGAACTTGTCATCAACCTTGGTGCAACTGGTGTTGCCATGGTCCCAGTATCAGAGTGGATCATGACAGCAACAGAGAAACACCCACAACAACACGTGGTGTCAACATGATAATGGCGGTGACTGAAGAATGCCAGTTTTACTTTCTTGGGATTCATTTGCTTTCTTTTCTTATGTTTTTGTGCCTCAATAAATTGAATAAAAGTTGTACAATCGTTGGTGGATTCATTGCTTCAGTGACAATGCTTGAATGAAAGAGAGTGACTGAGTGAACAAGTGAGCGAGTGCAACAGCAAGCAAGTGAGCGAGTGGAAGTACAACTGAATACTCTAAACTGCATGTAAATACACCTTATTTAATAAAAATGAGTTACAGTAGTATGAAACATTGGCTAAAATTAGGGAGAGAGGGAGCGGGGCAGATGAGGTCACAAACGGGCAACCTGTAGTTGTGGTTGTGATTGTGGGTCATGGGGCATGGGTAGGAGCCGACAGCACGTAGTCAAAATAGTGAGTAGAAAACCTACATTTCACTGGTTCAGTATATTTGGTGATATTGGCAACTTAGCTAATATAGCGACTATAAAGGAACAGTGAATATAAGGTACTATACAGTATAACTGTGTGCTTGTGAGCTTTTAATGCACTTGGTATGTGATGACTGCATAATTTCCTTGAGCTTCGCTTCTTGAGGTTCATGGGTCATCACTTTGGGTGTATAAAACAAACTTCATGACACAGTTTCATATGTATTATTCTATACATAACATTCCACACAAATATTTCAACCAGTTTTGTAACAAGGACTCATTAGCCACACTACCAATTTATATTGTCGGTGAAAAGTGTATCCCATTTTAGAGTGTAATTTTTGGATTCTGCTCCATCTGTTACATCACTTATTGGCTTTCTGTGGGTCCATGGATCACTTCCACTTTCCATGGTGGTTTCTGTTGGGCTGGGGCAGCTGTCCACAGGTCCATTGTTTTGAAGAGGTACAGGATGGTCAAGTCAGCAGGGCCTGAGAGTACCATCAATATGCTTTGTGCATCTGGGGTTTTCCTCCATGTGTTTGTGCCCATCCCTCAAAATGCTGCTGTATGGCTCCATGTTATGACATGACTACTAAGCATGAATCTATTATAAAAGCCAGATGGCAGATCTCCTACAACAAGCTGCTTCAACACCCCATCACCTCTGGTCCTCCAGGTGGAGGTATTGCAGTGGCATGTGCTGCCCAGCCATCCCAGAGGAGGACATCATCTTCTCTGATGCTTGATCCTATTCTCCCTGCCTGACTCCAATGACCCAGACCCACTCACAGACCTTTTCAATGGTTATGGGGCCAGCGTTCAGCTGCTGTGTTGATGGGCCAGCTCTGAAAAAAGTATTTACAGTACACACAATACTGCTTATATACACATAATTATGTTTATATTCTGTTACTGAGAAAAGCCCAGTAGCATTGCTCATTATAGAGGGGGTCAAGGGAAGTGGAAACAGTTTTTGCTAAAAACATTAAGGCAAAAAGGAAGATGAGAGGAGGAATTATTAGGCTGATGGAGGAGGACAGTGTAACAGAGGAGACTGAGCAGTAAGCAGGCATTCTAAATTACTACCTTTGCTCTGTGTTCACAGTAGAGGTAACAGACCTTGCCCGAAAGTAGCATAAGGCTATGCAAGTGGTATCCCAGAAATGGGGCAGGTTGTGATCATGGAAGAAAGCATCAGAAAAAGGTTAGCAACCATGAAAATAGTCAAGGATGTAGAGCTGGATAGAATGCACCCAAGGTTGCTCAAGGAACTGACCCAGAACTGGGTGAACCCCTGGCAGAACTATTGAATAGCTCTCTATAGTCAGTAGAGGTTTGGAAAGACTGAAAGGAAACAGACGTAGTCCTGCTCCACAAGAGAGGACACAAAGAGCAATGTGGAAACTACAGACCCATTGGTTTTCTTCCATAGTTGGTAAGCTAAAGGAAACACTAGTCAAAGAAGATCCAGTGGACTACATGGAGAGAAATGGGCTCCAAGACAGAAAGCAGCATGGATTTATGGCAAGGAGGTCTTGTCAGCCAACCTGATAATATTCTTTGGCTGGGTAACTAGTAGAAGGTGCAGAGCGAATATTATTCTCGAATACCATGAATAGTAGGGTTCCTGAATATTTGGCAGCAGTTCACAAAATAAGGGATTATTCATATTCAGGAAACATTCATGATGGGAAGGTCGTGTCAGACGAATCTAATAGATTTCTTTGACTGGGTGACCAAAGTAGTAGACCAGGGAGGGGTTGTGGACATGGCCTACCTAGATTTTAGGAGGGCATTTAATATAGTCCCACACAAAAGATTACTACACAAGTTAGCCAGCCTTGGAGTGGGTCCCAAGGTGGTAGCCTGGATAAAAAATTGGCTAGACAACAGGATGCAAAGGGTAGTAGTAATTGGAAATCACAGTGAAGAAAGGAGGGTTACTAGCTGGGTACTGCAGGGTTCAGTACTAGGACCGGTCCTTTTTAATGTCTTTATAAGTGACATTGCAGAGGAACTGGAAGCAAAAGTATGTCTCTTTGCAGACGACACAAAGATCTGTAACAGGGTTGATACACAAGATGGAGTGGAAAGGATGAGAAGGGACTTGGCAAGGTTGGAGGAATGGTCAGATGTATGGCAGCTCAGATTCAATGCAAAGAAGTGCAGGTAATGCACCTGGGAAACAAAAACCCAGGGGAAGAGTACACAATGGGGGTGAGATACTGACAACAGTAAAAATGGAAAGGGACCTGAGGGTAATTATATCAGATGACCTAAAGGTGGGTAAGCAATGTGACAAGGCAGTAAGGAAGGCTGGGGGGATACTGGGATGCATAGGGAGAGGCATCAATAGCAGAAAACAGAAAGTTGTTATTCCTCTGTACAAACAGTTGGTGAGACCCCATCTGGAGTACTGTGTGCAGTTCTGGAGATCCCATCTCCACAAAGACATAGACAGAGTGGAGGCTGTCCAGAGGAGGGCAACCAAAATGGTGCAGGGTTTGCACCAAAAGACATGAAAAGACTAAAGAGCCTAATATGTATACCCTTGAGGAAAGAAGGGAGAGGGGACATGATAGAAACTTTCAAGTAACTCAAGGAACCAACAAGTCCAAGAGGTAGCATCTTTCAGAAAAAGAGATGTGAGGTCACATGATGGCAGCCTAAACGGAGACAGTCTCCTCTCGGAGCTCCGCTCTCACTCTCCTGATTTTGGCTTTTTATAGCAGCATTTGCGCATTGAAACCCGTCCTAGCTAGGTGAAGTGTGTGTGGACTTTTCTCCGGCTCTAGCATCTGGCAAATTGATGGAAGTTTATATGAAGAAAGTGCCTCTGATGCACTCCCCTCCTTGGACACCGGAGAAAGAGAAGGCTGCAAAGCGGCCAAGCAGCAGGCAGCTAGCGTTCTTAAGATGGCCACACAAGATGCTGCCTTGTCGGAAGCCAGGTTTCTGGAGATCATGCAACCTCTCCAGTCGGCTATTTCGCCAATCTCTGAGGATCTGAAGGATATTAATGGGCAGTGGATGCACTATCCAGAAGGGTTGGGATCTGGAGGCCAAGATTACATCAATGGAGAGGAAACAAGAAAGGAGTGAGACCGAAAGTTAATTAACATAAAACGAGAATGAAAAATTAGAAGATAAGCTGGAGGATTTGGAGGGCCGAGTTAGAAGGAACAATCTGATAATTATCGGGTTGCCAGAAAAGGAAGAAGGGAGTGTCATAATTTCGTTCTTACAGAAATTTTGTTGTAAAATAGCTGGCGCTCCTGCGGGGGGGTATGTTATTGAGAAAGCCCACCGAGCACTGCGCCCGCCGCCCACCCAGGGCCAGCCACCCAGGCCAATAATATTGAAATTCTTGAATTATCTGGACAAGCAGCATGTCTTTTCCAAAGCGAGGGAAGCAAAAGAGCTGACATGGAAGGGCAAGAAGATACGCATTGCTCAAGACTTGCCCCACTCGGTGAGAGTTCGAAGACAGGAGCTGCACCCGATTGTATCTAAATTAGTGGCGGCCTCCAAACCATTCAGGGTCAAGTACCCCGCCATATTGATGATAAAGCATGAGGACAAATGGTTAACATTTGAATCCCCTGCTAAGCTACACAAGAGCTGAAGGTCATTTTCCCAGATCTCTACAAATGACCAGTGCTAGGAGGATCCCTCGACTGGAGGACTGCAAGTGGTGATATAATTGTTTGAATCGAGAGTCCAGAAGGCAATTTGTGATACGTGGGCAGACCTAACTGTGAGAAATAATAGGGGAATATTGACTTAGAAACCTGGAGGTGTTTAGTAATCCGGTGACAATCGACCCTGCTGGTGGTCTTAGAGTATGTAGAATAGAGCAAGGTTGTCTACAATCGAATTTTCCAGAAGTGGATGGAGTTGATCCAAGTTGTTTATCCTTAGATGGACATTGGTTGGCACGGCTTCTGGCACTCCGATGTATACAAGCCCCCTTGTCCTGGGTCACCCGGATCTATTTCGAGGAGGTGAATTGGATTCATATCGCCTCAGGATTTGAGTCTGCCCGCTTTCTGAAGATGGACTTTCTGTTGAAGTTGCAATGTGTAGCAGCTACTGTGCCCCTTAGGGGAGAGTGCATCTTGGATGGTCTGGTATCGGCAGTCGAAAGAGCGATATGGCCCTATGATTTTGATTAACTGACACCTGGTGACTGAATGGAGAACTGCGGGCTCTTTTTGTTGTTCTCTCCTAGTAGAGCCTGAGTATCGAAGTTATCCAGCGCATCAGACTTGTTTACAAGTACTGAATAAGAAGGATTTCTTCCTCCCCCTCCCCTTTTTTTTCTCACATATAGGAAACAGTGGTTATTTGGGGGTTATTAATTTTAAGCTGAGTGATTAATGCTGCCTAGGTGAGGGCAGCTGATGACTCAAATTGCTTTTTGGTAATGGTTAGTTCAAGCCTATCGGGCAAGCATTTACATAGTTAGGACTAAAATCCTTCAATAAGGTTTGTCTGTTGTTATAGGGTAGTTTATTGCAGGGATCGTGGGGGGCTCCAGGGGTGGGGTTGAGTAGTTTGGGCGCTAGGAGTGAATCACGTGGTGTCAAATATTAGGAGGGCAGTTTTTGGAACTGGGGTATGTGTATGGTATTGGGGCAGGGGGGGTTTAGTTGGGTGATATTGGTATTTGGGGGTGGAAGGGTTGTGGGTCAGAAGGAGTTGGCCGGACTCCAGGAGGGAGGGTGGGGTCCCAAGGTTACACATTGTCAGGATTTGTTAAGGATTCTCTAAATCAGGGGGTTTGTATATACCTAAAGAGCGCTGTAGCACAATCTACTGAAATATTTTGTCCGCATTTGTGTCTGAGTTTAAGGGTTGGGCATAATGAGCAACTCATATAAGTTTATTGGTTGGAATGTCAAAGGAGCCAAGGATAGGGTCAAGAGACAAATTATATTAAGGCACCTACGTCAATTGGGTGCACAAATTGTCTTTCTTCAGGAGACACATCTAAAGAGAAGTGACATACATTACTTCAGAAGGGCATGGGTAGGGCAAGTTTTGGGGCAGGGACATCCACGAATAGGGAGGGTGTATATCCTCATAGCAAGGAATACTCCTTTTAAATTAATGGAAGAGTTTTGGGACCCGGAAGGTCGATACATCATTACACATGGCCTGCTAGAGTCACACCGATATTATTGGGCTCAATATATGGCCTCAACTGTGATTCCCAGCCTTTTCATGAGCTTACTAAACATGGTAGTATCCAACCTGGAGAAGCTTACGGTATTAGGGGGACTGAATTTAGTTCTTCAAAATGATCTGGATAGATCATGTAAAGAGAGGCGAGACTATCGCCAGTCAAAGGCACTGAAGGATCTCATTAGTAAGGCCCCTGGTTGATGTTTATGCAGAATTAACCCTAAAACATGGCAATACACCTTTTTCTCCATCAGATACAAGACATATTCACTGAATAGACTATATCTTAGTTAGTTCATTTTAATGCCCGGGGTAACACAGGCCGACATATCTGCCAGAGTTATATCTGATCATGCACCGGTCAGTCTGGAATATTGGCTAGCCATTGGGGGTAGGCGGTCTCCGCAATGGAGATTAAATTGTCAGATGCTGAAGGAGGAATCCTCGCTGAGGCACATTGTAGAATTCATCAAGGGCTTCCTAGAAAGTAATCAAGGCTCGGTGGTTCAAAAGGACCTAATCTGGGCTGCTTTAAAATGCTCCTTGAGGGGTGAATTGATCAAAATGGCCTCTAATAAGAAACGTATGCAGATGGCACAATTAGATTCCCTACTCGCTTCGATTAGGATTGTAGAAAGTAATCTATCCCGTGCCTCGACTGAGGCAAATTGGGCACGACTTCATCAGTTGCAGGCCCAATATTCGGGTCTAATATCACAGAAAGCGGAGCTGGCCCTTTCTAAGGACTAAGCTTCAATACCTAGACATAGGGGAGAGAGCAGGGAAATTACTAGCCATGCACATCCGCCACTTGGATTCAACCCATTTTATAGCAGGAATTCGCAAGGAGCATGGGGAGCAGGTTTGTACGGACCCAGGGGAAATGGCGAATGCCTTGGGTCGATTTGCATGCTATATGCGGTAACCCTGAGTCCAAACCTTCTGTGGATGACATTAATCTGTTTCTTAGGTCAGTGGTGCTGCCAAAAGTATCCGAGGGAGAAGCGGTCTCTCTGAGTGCCCCAATCTCGGTTCTAGAAATCCAGCAGGCCATTCAACAAATGCCTTTAGACAGGTCCCCTGGCCCAGACGGGTTCCCCAGTAATTTTTACAAGGCATGCCATCCGCTAGTATCCCCAATTTTAGAGGAGGTTTTTCAGTATTGGTTTGATAATGGGTTGTCAGATACCAGCTTCCTAGAGGCGACGATTTCTTTAATTCTTAAACAGGGAAGGACCCTCTCAGTATGGATAGTTATCATCCGATCTCCTTCTGAACACGGACATTAAAATCTTACAAAATTTTAGCTAACAGGTTGTCCAAAGTTATGGACAAGCTTAGTAGGGAACAAGTGGGCTTTATGACGGGAGATCGCCCCAAGATCATATGAGGAAATTATTACACCTTATCACTATTGCTAAGGAAGCCAAGGCCCCAGCAATACTTATCTCATTAGATGCCGAAAAGGCATTCGATAGGGTATCCTGGGATTACCTATTTGCTACCCTATCCGCCTTTGGTTTGCCTGACGTGTTCCTGAGATGGGTTCAAATTTTATACTCCCTTCCTTCGGCCAGAGTAAAGTGCAGCGGATACTGTCACCAGTAGTAAAGCTAGAGCGAGGCACGAGGCAAGGTGTCCTTTGTCCCCGCCACTATTCAACTTGTACTTAAAGCCATTATTGCATAATTGGCAGGAAACCCATTGATTAAGGGTATACAGGTGGGGGATGCCAGATATATATATTCGGTATATGCAGATGATGTGCTATTACATATTGAAAACCCAGAGACCTCGGTTCCAGCTATTTTAGCGGAAATTGATTCCTTTTCTAAAGTATCTTACTACAAGTTAAATCAGACGAAGACAAAGATTCTCCCCTTAAATAATAATGTTATGAAGGCTGACTTGTTGTCGTTTGGCCTCTGTTGGGAGGCAAAGTCGCTTACGTACCTAGGAATAGATATTAGCACAGGACTGAATCACATGATCAAAAGTAATCTGAGCAGCCTAGTTAAAAGCATTATGGGGGATATGGATAGGTGGCGATTGCTCTCTCTGTCACTTTGGGGTAGGTTGAATATCATAAAAATGAATATCTTGCCTAGACTATTATACCCCCTGGGCATGTTGGGCGTACACCTCCCGAAGGCGTGGTTCTCCAACTTACAGAAGGCCTTTAACCTCTTTATATGGAATGGGAAAAGAGTTCACAGGTCCTATATTAAATTGACAGCCCCGGAGTTAAAGGGAGGATTAGCTGCTCCCTCTCTTTTTCTATACTACACCGCGCAGCACGTAAGTAAGTTGGGCTATTGGAGTGAAAGGAGTGGGCAAAGGACTTACTTACCCTTATGGGTTGACATAGAGCAAGGATTGGCAAAGAGGGTGAACTGCTCTCTGCGGGCCCTGCTATATGTTTCTCCAGCAGCTCTCCTAAACCCTTGAAAAACAACCCTATGGGATGGTCATTAAAGGCCTTTCGGCAGTTGCAGAATTACTCTTGCAGTTAAATGGCACCTATCTGCCAACCAGCCCATTTTTGAAAATCCTGCATTAGGTTGGGGTACAACTTTGTCCACTGCATTTTGGCCCCAGATAAGTCACCTTAGAGTCTCAGATTTTTGGGTGAATGGAGACCACTGCCCTCCGATCAGTTGGTGAGGTCTTTCGGTTGCAAGTCAGGACCTGTTTAAATGGTTACAAGTCAGTAAGGCCCTAACTTCTATTTTTCCCAGATGACTCCAGTTGACCATGGGAACAGAGACATTGACACACTTTTTGCTATAGCCTCTCAACCGAGACCAGTCTCTAAGGTATACAAATACTTCAGGAATGGGACTCTAGGTTTCCCTCAGGGGTATGTTTTACTGGACGAGGGAGTTAGGACTACCTGATGTACCCAGTCTCTGGAAGAAGCTGTGGCTCACTATGTATAAATACATAAAACAAGACAGACTGAGGATGGTACATTTTAATATAATGCATCATTTATACCTAACCCATCCGATTACGTATGTATAGGGCAAAAGATCGTCCTTTGTGGAAGTGCAGGAAGGACGATGGTACTTTGTACCACATGGTTTAGTCATGCCCTTCAATGCAGGCCCTCTGGCGGGCTATCAATAATCTCTTAGACCCTATCCTTGGCTTATCAAATATGTTCACCCTGAGGTATGTCTGATGAGCCTTTTTCCAGTAGGCACTTCTAAGATTAAAAGGCCCAAATGTCACTTGTCTCAGCTGTTGCGAAACTGACAATTTTAAGGCATTGGTCGAGCTATAAATCCCCCTCCTTGATGGAATGGTACCGAGAGTGTATCTTGGCATTACAGCTAGAAAAGCATATTGCTTATATGCAAGGTAGATTGAAAACATATATGTCGCTTTGGAGTTCTTTAGAAACGCTCCTTATGGCGTGGAAGCCTGGTGCTCAGAATACCTCAGGATTGAAAAATTAGGGTTGGTGTATGTGTGTAGCCTTGGGAGGGGTGGGGAGGAAGAAGTTTAATTTCTCAATTGATAGGGTGAGTTAACTATTGGTTGTTCTATGTTGCTCCATTTCGCGCTCTCAACTCTGTTTACCAGCTTATGTATGTAGAGTGGTGTTGTTGTTGAAAACAATAAAGATGATTAATTATAAAAAAAAAAAGGAAAAAGAGATGTGCAAGAACAAAGGGGCACAATTTGAAGATAGGGGGATGGCTCAGAGGTAATGTAAGGAAGTATTTTTTCACAGAGAGGGTTGTGGATGCATGTAACAGCCTCCTGAGGAGAGTCATGGAGTGAAGAACAGTGGGGAATTCAAGAATGCATGGGACAGATATAAGAGCAGTCCTAGTGGGGGTAGGAGGAAGTAGGCTGTTGGTTAACTAGGATCTGCAGCTTATCTGTGAGGTAGGAAAATGGGCAGACTAGGTGGGCCAAGCGGTCCTTATCTGACGTCACATTCTATGTTTCTATTATTTGGCCACCTACAAAATAAGAAAAAGAAAAAAACAGCACCCCACCTATCTCCACAGCCCAAACCAGGTAAAATGTAAACCCCATCCCCCACCCTCTATCAAAAGCCCAATCCCACCATCCTCCCCTCCAGTACTGACAATTTGTTCTATTGTGCTCCACATTGTTAATGAGATTCAGTACTGATGGGCTATGTGCAACCTTACAGGAGAAATGGTATGGCCCAAGACTGTAATCAGGCTACAATCCTAGGCACCTGAACATTCCAGACAGCAGAAGTTCTCCAGTCTTTGCTATGCCATTGAAAGGGAAACAACTAAAAAGCTTCTCTAAAGAAGAAGATTTTTACTTCAAGCTTTTGGGGCTGCAATTCTGCATAGCAGGTTGGGGCTGCCTGGTGACAGGGAGCACCCCTAAATTAAAAGTGTGCCCTTTAATCTGCAGCTTTTAAATTGGCTAACCTGGGCTGGCCCACCAGCACAGCAGCATGGCATCCGTCTGTGACATCAACATCCCAGGTTCAGGAACAGACCTGGGAAGTTAGAGGGCCAGTTGGGGGGAGAAGGATTGAGCATCCTAAGGATGGCATTCCTTCTCTGGTGTGGGGGGGGCTGTGTGTTTGGCAAAAGTCTGACCCCTAGCAGAGGCTGGGGGCCTCACGGTGACCGGCACCTAGACTCTTTAAGAGGCATGTTGGATGCTGGCATCATTGCACACCACAACTCCTTCAGGTAGCACTATTGAAAAAAATTGTAGCCACCATTCATGATGCTCGCTCCCTGACCCTGATTGCTAGCCACGGCACTCAAGCTAAGCTGATCTATCCTGTCTCCACTGGCTCTGGCCCAACCTCATGCCCTCCCCTATGGGGCAAGCCAAGGAGGCAATGTTGGTGGGTGCCCTACCAGCAACCTTCTCTGGTCGCCATGTAGTTTCAAGTCAGATGCAGTGGCCCCACCCTGGGGGGGTAATCCAGGGGGTATCACTTCGGAGGTTAGTCCTGGGAGGGATGAGGAGGGGGTCTGGGATGACAGGACTGAGCTCTCAGGTGGTGTGCAGTATAAAGCATACTAAATATAAAAAAAAATTGGCTAACCTGGTCTTTTACCATTTCCACTGCCTGTGCTTGGATTGTAGGCCATGTCTGTCACATAGTTCAGGGTGTAAGTTTTTAGCAGGTCCCAGTTCCGGACTAGATGGGAACCATTATTTACATTGCTTTCACTCCCATCCCCTGGACCAAGTTAGGCTGCTCTAGTTTTTCATGACTGTATTATTGTGTTGCCCTATCCAACACTTGGATACTTTGCCTTACTGTATTTATTCATGCTCTATGGTTCCCTCCTGCATTGCCTACCATACTTTTTGAGCTCCTGGGGGTGAGTGGAGTAGTGGGGGGGATTTTCTTTTTCGTATTGTTGCTGTTTAACATTGTTACTATATGTTATTCATTTTGTGATGTTATTGTATAATCTGTGTGTTGTTATTCCAAAACTCTAATAAAGATATTTAATAACAAAACAAAAGTTTTTAGCAGATCTCCAATTTAAAAAAGGTGCCTCAGGTAAGTATCTGTTTTGTCTGTCTTTTTGCATTAGGTGTTCCTGGGGTTTCTTCCACCTTTGGGCCTCAGTCTCCCAGTTCATAGGATTAATTTGGTTTGTGCATGTCTTGGCATGTGTTCTTCTCAGTACTCATGAATGGCAATATCCAGAGGTCACTCTAAAGGAGTGAAGATATTTCCATATCACACTCATGCCTATATATATATATATATATATATATATATATATATATTCTTTAATTTGTGATCATGATAGTCCACAGTTAAGTAGGCAGCAGAAGATGGCTGTGATGCAGTATCAGGCTCAGCCAAATTACTAACAGTCATGGATAATCTTGTTGTAATCTCAGAATGTAATTCAGTGTAATTACACTGCTGTCCATCCCTTTAGCCCTCTTGAACTAAGTGTCGCATGGTGGAAATTCATGACATGGGATTGCTCCCATCTACCCTGAGCTAATTACATGCTGATGAAAAGTAGATTCGAATATTACACCTGACTATGATCTGAGACTTTTTTGTGCTCACCTCTGTACAATGGCAGTTGATTTTTTTTAAACTAATGAATGATAATTACAAGAGATAGGAAGTACTGCCACCCACACTGACCTAATTACATGCTGCTAAAAAGCAGGCCCAAATGCTACACCTTTTTGTGATACAGTTGCAAACCAGTGATGAGACTCAGGTTATAAAGATATATAACGATATATCATAATATATCAAAACAGTTCATAGACAATTCTACACATTTCAGTGAGATTTCCTGTGCTATTTCATAGCATACAGTATTATGATATGTCTGCATATACAGCAACTTGTCAATTGCTGCAACTGTATGAACTTGTTCTGTGATCAGTACTCGTCAATGACTAAAGATGATAAGATGCTATATAGGGGTTGCTCACTTTCTGAGATAATTGCATTAATGACAAAAGTCTGATCTTGATATTATAATGATCACCTTTCAAAGTTGTCCTGAATGATGAACTATACATTTGTGAATATAATTGACTGATCTATTTTTAAAAGTATCATTTATTTGACACAAGTTCTGCATACCCATACATTTACCTTCTGTCTCCACTCTTCCAGTACTGATAAAGGGCTTATAAATATTTAATAAAAAAACAGTTTTCGTGTAACAATCTGGCAAATTCATGTAGTCTGCAGAGCAAAGTGCTACCTTCGCTCAGTGAAAACTTTGTGAAATGGTTCTTCACCAGCAACTTCGATGGCTGCTATGCATAGATTTCCCTTAGCAAAGTAGGCACTTCACCACATGAAAAATTATGCAAAGATTTTGTGAAGTCAGGAAAGTTTAATTAGTATGGGTCTGTATCAGGGATGCGATGCCAGACCAACCCAATACAGTTTTTTGACTGGGTCACTAAGAGAAGACAGGTGGTTGATTTGCTTTTCTGTGACTTAAGCAAGGCCTTCAATGTATTGCTACATAGGAGGCTACTTTAGAAGTTGGAGGACTTGGAAGTGCAGCAGGGTTTAATTAGGGGGTAGGAAATTTGCTTGGAGAGGGATAACAGAGGGTAATGGTGAATTGAGCCTATTCAGGGGACAGGGATGTCAGGAGTGTGATGTTGCAGGGATTGGTCTATTCAATATGCATTTAGCAGTGTCAGTGGCTCAGTAGGTTGCACACTCGTCTCTGAGGCTGGAAGATCAGAAGGCTGTGGGTTCTATCCCCACACCAGGCGCTTGGGTTAAATCCCAGTACTGACACTGTGGTGCAACATAAGGAGGGTGCTGCACTCCTGAGGTGTCATCTTTCAGATGAGATGTTAAACTGAGGTCCCATCTACCTGTTCTGGTGGTAGTTCAGGTGGATATTAAAGATCACATGGCACTTCTCAAAAATAGTAGGGGTGTTTATTAGGAAAGAAAATCAAACAAATACAACATCATGAAAGTATTACATTCCAGAATTTACATAAAAAATCATCATACAGTCATGATAAAACAAAAAGTAAATCCCTAAACCATCACCAATATCCAAGAAAGGAAACCTTAATTCTATAGCAGAAAAATCAAAACAAAGAAAACCAGGAAAAAAAGGAGGCCTCTGAACATCTTGTCGAGTTAAACTTGTATTCTGCCCAAAGAAAATGAAAATAAAAAAAGGGGGAGAATGAAAGAAAACTTTATTTGCCTTGAAAGAGGCCATTAGGGATTCAAGTAACTGGAACATCTGTGTTCATCACCATGGCATATTTCTCCATGCAGCCTGCAAGTGTCTATTAGTCATTACCTTAGCTTCTGCATAATAAATATGTTGTAGTTCTGTGGTAATCTTCTGAACCAATTGTGTATGTGAAATAAATTTCTGTTGGAGTGTAAAGAGACTCCTAGCATTCCAGATGAACCACTTTACTAACGTGACTACATGCATGGTGCTTTTATGCCATCTGTTTCCATATCCAATTTAATGACCAAGCATAAGTGCTTTATAGGATATTGATTTAAACCAAGGTGCCTTCCAGGTTGTAGCTAATAATAACATCCAGAAGTTACTCATGTTAAAAAAAAGATGTTCTGTGGTTTCTAACTGCTGGATACATTGCATTCTAATACATATCCGCTCTTCCATCTGTTTGTGCTTTTGATTAGCGTTATATTGATCCTATCATGGCAACCTAGCCAATGAAAATCCTTCATCTTAGTAGGGCTTCAGGTTTTTTAATAGGTGAAGCAGAGATGTTAGTTGGGGAGGGCAACGTGGAAGGTTTCAGCCTCCTGGAAATGTTGTGTTAAGATCCAAGTCTAAACCTCTTTCCTGTGTTTTTAAAGATCATCTGGCTAGTAATTTGCCATGATTTTAACTTTATAAATGTTTCCCTAATATAATTGGGAGTAAGGGTGTACAAAAACCTTCCATAGAGCCAAATTTAAGCGAAAGTCTGACTTCGCTTCCATGAAAGTTAAAATCCATTTCTGAACTTTGCAGAAATCCGCCTGCTATGACCTTACCTTATTAGGTGTCACTGTGACCCAATCACCATCCAATTGCCCCAAATAAATGAAATAAATGGATGGTGGCTAGCGATCCCTCCCCACCCCATCACCACCGTCAGACATTTGTTATAAAAAAAAACAATGGTTACGGTCCTCAGACCTCCACCAACCCACCCGCTCGACATGTATTTTGAAATAAACAGACCCGTTGGTTAGATCCCTCCCCTCCCTATAACCCACCCATGTCCCCGCAGTAGTGGTCAGTTAATCCCACCCCCCAGCAGCTGCCATCCCTATTTCCAGTATATGTAACATATTTGTTTTTCCATGTGGTCTAGTGGTAGTAGACCTCTCCCCATCCCCAAATCGCCATCTCCAAAACTGTGATTTCTTTCAATTTATTCCTGGACGTGCTCATTCATTGACTTCTCAGTGGGCTGCCGGCCATGGAGGAGAGTCGAGGGCTATGCCAGTGACCTGCTTCATTTGAAATTTTCAAGTTGGGGAGAGAGGGGTGTGATACTACCTGTCGGGGTGGGGAGGTGCAAGACTGGCCAGTAGACCACCAGGGTCCAGAAATAAGTTGAAAACAAATTACAGTTTTGGAGATGGGGATGTGGGGTAGGGAGGGGGTTACTACCACTAGATGACAATGGAAAACAAATATGTTACTTATACTGGGGATAGGGACAGCTGCTGGAGGTTGGATTAACTGACCACTACTATGGGGACATGGAGTAAGTTATCAGGGAGGAGAGGGATTGCTAACCACTGGTCTGTTTTTCAATATACATGTTGGATGGGCGGGTGGGGAGGAACCACTAGCTACTGTGGGGCACTGACATCGGGGTTGGAACTTGAAGTTGAAAAGAAGCTATGTGGGGGGTAATTAACAATTAAGATAAATACATTGGATGGAAGGGGCAGAAATGGGCAAAATTTCACCCCAAAATTCAGAAGTTTCCAATCTACCTCAGGTGGAAGAAGCGGAAACTTCAGTGAAAGTTTCCACATTTCTGTGAAGATCGCTAAGTGAGAATGGCAACTTTCACATACCCTAACTGGGAGCATTTACAGATCTATGAAGGGGACCAAGATTACCCCTGTCCCATTGCCTAAACCAGGCTTCACAAGATGAAAACAGAGGTGGAGTCCAGCTATGACCGGGGAATGCTAGTATTGGTTTTAAGTTAGCATACATAAGTATGCTATAGAAAAAAGTATTGGATTCACCATACCTAAACCTCCATGACCAACAGGGAGGTATGTAATATTTCTTTTTATAGGGTTTAGTCTACTGCCTCAGACTGCTTGGAAAACAATGCTGAGTAAAGTGGTTTCAAGAGACCATGAAGGGGAAATACATGGCTGATACACAAACATATTGGTAGTAGATAAGATTTTATGAGGTGAATCCTTTTCTGTTTGCCAAGTTGGTTCCTGTTCCATTGCATAACTAGGCCCTGCTTGCTGTAATTTAGGTTCCCAGTTTAGCCTATCATAATTTGCTTGCCCATATGTAATACCAGAATATGAATGGGATCAATAGTTTACTGGATACCAAACAAAGATGGAGAGGATCCATCATGTCCAAAAGAGCTCCCTAAACATTTGGCTAAATTTAGGTTAGCTCCTGAATATGAGCTGTATGTGTGACATGTCCATACTGCCTCTTCAGCTGATTGTCTATCTGCTACCAAGATGTAGAGATAATTTTTTTATTTTATTTATTTATTTATTATTTATCAAGTCTAGGATTACAAATACATTTGAGCCAAGGTTCTTTTACAAAGGTTCCACGTCAGAGAAATACAAATTATGGGGAACATCAAGACAGACATTACAACAATGTGGACATTGCAAACAGACTACAGATTAATACAATTCAAGGGTAACATTGTAAGCAAGGCAGCAGTGGCATTTGTCAGAGAAAACAGACAAGAGATAAGAAGTGCCAGAGTCATAGGGAGAGGGAAGAGGGGAGGGGGGGTAAGAAGGAATGTAGGTAGGGTGTGGAGAGGATGAAAAGGGCAGCATTGGGTATACCAAGATGTGAGGTAGAATCCAGTAGGAGGAAGGAAATAGCAGGTAGGGAAGTGGAGAAACAAGTTTTGTTGGGCAGTCACAGAGCTGTTGGTAGTGAGATAGTCCTGGGAGCCTAGTTTTAAACATACCAATTGTTGGAGCAGAGGAGATGGTGGGGCTGGGCCATTGAACCCAGAGTGTTGCTCGATAAACAAGAGCATTGTCCCTGTGAAGTGTGACAGTGGGTGACTTTCAGTAGCTGTAGATGGATCTCTGAAGGCACCGTTTGTTGGTTCGGTGTTGTAACAGAGTTGAGACCCCAGAAGGTGCAAGGCCAAGGTAGATTTTTTTCGCCATGGAGCAGGTGAGAAACTTTATGCGGTTTGATAGTTGGAGCCAACCGGAGATCATCTGCATAAACTTTAGCTTTGTGAACCATAATATTATTATGTATACTCATAGGTTGCTAAATAGGGGAAGAATTAAGTAGTCTTAGCAGAGGGTCAATGCAGGTGTATAGTAGGGGGCTTAGGGGGCATCCCTGTCTAACTCCTTCAATACTGGCACCATAGGACCTCTCTAGCCTTTCACAATTGGTGTAACTGTGACAGTTTTGCATAAACAATGCACTCATCCTATACATTTCTGGTATACCATACTTTTTAAGGTCCCATAAAAATCGTGGCCCACTGAATTGAACGCTTTTTGCTGATCCAGTGATAATACCAATCCTGACACTTTATTCCTGCTGCTTTGTTCAAAAGTTCCTAAATAATATTAGATGTTCTGTAATGGAACTGCCTGGGATCTGACATGTTTGTTGTTGTGAAATTAGTATTTCTGCCACTAACAGAAGTCTAGAGTTAAACATTTTTGCCAGAATTTTAAAATCAGTGTAGAGGAGACAAATGGGTCTCCAATTGTTGTTATCCTGCTGTAGTTAATAGGTTTGTGAAAACAGTCCCCAATTCAGGTATTAAGGCAGGGCCAATAGTTTTATATAGTTCACAAGTTAAGCCATCTGTACCTGGGGCTTTATCTGTTGCTAGTGAATGTATCGCTTGTTCAGCTTCCTGGGGAGAGATGTCACTTATTAGTTGATCCTCATGGTCCAGAGGGAATTCCAGAGTTGTAACAGAGTCTAAAAAATATCCTAAGGAGTCGCGATTAATAGATGCTGGCTTATACAGCTTTAGGGTGTGCTGAGTTACTATTTTTAAGATATTTTGTGTATCTGAGTACAATACTTTTTACTGATTCAGTAAGCTGTCCATATTTTTTTGTTGATTCCTGGCATTACATCCTCCGTATGGGCAGATTTTCCCACTTTTCCCTTGTGTTCCGAATTTTTGTTGATATTATAACCCTTGTGCCTGTTGAATATGGAATTGTATAATTTGTGTTTGATGTGCTGTATCGGGGGGGTAAGGTTTTGTTTAGTAGTGTAAGAAAGTATTAGAAGTTTTTGTAACTGCTGTCTGTTTTGTAAATAAAAAAAATATTGATCTGTACATGATGTTTTGCTATGTAACCGCAATAAGGCTGTTAGTTCATTGATGGTGTCGTCCCACCAAACAACAGGATCCTCATTCATTACAATCATAGATTTTCTAGCTTCCAAGAAATATTGCATTATTTGTTTTGTATCAGATTGCAGTACCAGAGAGGAATTTAATTTTCAACTGCCAGGCCCATGTGGAGGTATAGAAACATTCCCTAACTGAATATGTAAGATATGATCAGAACAGTCTTCAATCAATGGCTGGTCTGCCGGCACAGAGTCAGAGCGTCTGTCTGGTTGAGCATCCTAGAGACTGCTCTCCTTTTCTGGGGGGGAAGGGGTAGAGTGTCTGACACACACCATGGACCTCTGGTGGAGGCTGTGGGACCCATTGTGTCAGTGCCGTTACCTGCGGGGGGGGCGGGGCACACGCAGGATGTCATTGCATGTCCCTGTCCCAGGTACTGCTGCACAGCTAACAAAATAGATTTCCCCAGCCATGATGCCCCCACTCTGCCACCACTCTCAAGGCCTCCAGTGTCCACCGAGGGGGTCCCACTCCTGTGGCTTTGACCTGGGGTATGCCAGGCTAGCCTACATTGACTGTGGGAAGGGGCACCATGCAGTGGCCCTGCACAGAGGGGTAAACCTGCATGGTGGGTCGGCATGCAGGGTAGGGTCTGAAGCTCCATTAGGGGCATTAAGGGGAAGACCTAAGGCACAAAAGCATATTAAATAAAAAAAGAAAATTCTGCAATTAGTAACAGAGCTTTATGGATACTGAGGATGGGGTATTAAAAAAATAGTTGATTCTTGTTGCTAGAGGTCCTTTATGACATGTGGGGTCTGATTTTCCTGTAGCTGTTAAATAGGCATCCAAACGATCTGTGTTAGTAATCATATTTTTTGAAAGGCCATGTCACATGCAGACTTTCCTAGTGACTGCTGATTTACCTCTGTCTGTTACATTTAGCCCACAATTGAAGTCTCCCCCTAATATAATGTTCTGGGTAGAATACAAATAAGGTTGCATTAATTGAAAAAACTTGATATGTTCAGTTTTTGTTTGTCCCACAAAAATATTAATAAACCCGAATAACACATTTTGTAATTTTACATCCAGTACAAGAGCTCTCTCAGATGATAAATCAACTAGTTTGATAAGTTTAAATTCAATACTTTTAAACAGTATAGCAACCCCTGAGCAATTATCTGGTCCAATGGACCAATAAGAAGGACCAACCTGCCAGTGCCCAATAGCCTGCTTTAAGTCTGCAGTAATATGGAGCCTTGTGTCTTGCAAGAAATATACACCAGCGGTAAAAGATTATAAATGCGAGTAAACGGCTAACCATTTCCTAATGCTCTTAATACTGTTAACATTACTAGTATATAGTGGGATGGTGAGCTCCATTTATCAAAGGGAAGAAAAAGAACTACATTCTAACAGCAATGCTCATGGAGGCTTTTTGGTTGACTTCCATGTTGCTCTGGAATGTTTTTGTTTACTCTTAGCTTTCTGGGTGGGGGAGTCAATGACAGGGTTTATCTCTGTGGAGGGGTGGGTCCTCTATTTCTGACACGGCATCTGCTAATGAAGACCAGACAGAAGAGCCATCTGACTCATCTCCAGATGCACCTTCCCCATCTGCCAGAACAGTGACTCTATTATCTGTGGGGATGTCCGTAGTGTTAGGGGTTTTGGGTGTTGGCTGTTGCTATGCTTGTCCATATCTGGTAGACCTTTGCTCTTGGGCTGGTTGGGGGGTTAAGGCATGTCCTCAGTAACATCCATCTGCATGACAGGAAGCATCTCTGTACTATCTGTCATTCCAGTATCACTCCTAGCTGTAAAGGAGTCTTCTTGTGCTATGGTCTCTAGGGGTGGGGGTGTCTGAATTCAGTGTCTCCTGGACCAGGGGCAAGAGACCTGCAAAGAAGTGTCTGCCCTAGAAGTGCTGGAAGCCCTTTAGCTTTGGCTCTCTGAGAAGTGGGCACTAATGACCTCTGTTCTTACGCTGTCTGTCTGCTCAGAGTGGTTGCGAGCCCAAGGGCAGGTGTGGTAAGTGTGACCTCGTGTTACATAAATTGCATGACTGGCCACTTCTACATTGGACTGCCAGATGTCCCAATTCTTTGCAATTAGTGCATTTGAGTCTGTTGCATGGACTGCTTATGTGACTGGTAGATCCACACTGTAACAGGCCTTAGGCTGTCTGGCATAAAACAACACACCCAGTCCCTCCTGAGAAAAAACAATTAGGCAAATATTGCAACCCAGCATCATTAGTGTTCAATATCACTTCACTCTCCACCCCCAGTTCAGATATATTCTTCATCAACAATTGCTTCTGGGTTGCTGTGTACAGTGCATCTCTGCTTTAATCAATATATGAGGTTAGTGACGTTGACCCCTCATTCCAGAGTAAGAGTGTGATGGTACGGTGTGTTGGCTTAGAGACCACCTGAAGGGTGTCCATAATGGTGATATTTTCAATGTTTGATATATCATCCATGTCAAAAAGTCTTGGAAAAGGATGGATGCAAAATCAGGATTCAAGGTTTAAAGCGCCAAGCAAGGCTAATATTTTATTTACAGCCAGAAATCAAAATAAAAGCAGACTGAAAATGGCAAAAATAAAACAAAAGCATAACATGATAACTTTTCTAGTAAGCAGCTAGAGCTCCAGATGAGGTCAGCACTCCACCAATCCTCCACTCATCTGAAGTGGTTACACAAAAAGAGCTTCATTTATACCAGTGGGGTCAGGTGGTTTACCTTAAACTCCACCCACTACTGTTTTAAAACAACTAAATTCCAAATAAACTAACAGTTTTATGTGAAACATACAATAAAACTGAAAAGAGAAGTAGATACATATAATAATGCTTTTAAATCTTGATATTTTAGCTGTGTTATTTATTTATTTATTTATTTAAATTTTGATAACTGGGTAGGCCCACTGAGACTTTGAAAGTCCCTTTTTCAGGTGCGACCAGGATTAGTTACATGTACCTAGAGGAAAGAAAACCAATGCTTTTGATTGTACTACAATATATGGTACATTGATCATGTATACGTGACACAGGGATAGACATTACTACAGTTTACATAGGCGAGTTTACCTAAAAACAACCTTGTTACACACATTCATGAGTAGATAGTAGACATAAGTGCAGTTCAGTACATTATGTCCTTCCTTACTGTTCCTCCCTCCCTTTTTGTCTGTATTTACGTGAGGCATCCCCCTTTAGCAGAGGTGCCTTTATGGGTTGCGGCACCTGCAATGAGACCCACTGCTTAGGTGTAGTTTTAACCCTTACTTGCACCCTCAAGAGAGGTGCAGTCCTGGAGCTCTCTCGGAGATTGTTCCAGAGTTTGGGAGGGTTATTCTAGGTGACTATTGTTCCATAGTTGAACTGGGCTTGGGGGCTAATATTTACAAAATCCTTACCAGCAGGCCCTCCCTTGAGCTTGCCGGTATTTAGTTATGAAGGAAAAGGCTGTCGGCTCTTAGAAAACAATGGGAAGCCCAGGGTGAGGACCTCCAGCTAGGAATGTAAGTACTCTCTGCTCACTATTCTTTATCACAATTCATTATGCAAAAACAGTTGTGCAACAGAAAGCAATTGCCATTCACATGCTTTTCATTATGCAGTAAAAGTTTAACCCTTGTATGGCCGTGGACTGATATATCAGTCCAAAATTCTATGTGTTCTAATTCTGTCGGCAGCCTAAGGGTTAACTGAAGCTTTTACTGGTAACAGAATTATAAAACATTGGTGCACTCAGAAATAAAACAATTCAACTTCATATCTTCCAGAACTGGATATGTCTACTCTGTTACTCCACTTAGAAAGGGTAGCTTTGTTTTACATTTCTAAATAATATGTCTAACTTAGTAAAGTAACTTCAAACAAACATACATTCTGTTACAGGCAGTGTCAGGTCACTGTTTCTATCTGGTCCAATTTACATAACAAACATAAGCTCCCTGTTTTGAAACCTACACCCTCACTGTAAATTCTTAACACAGGTGCTTTCTTTTACCTTATTTGAATTCAAATTTCTTACTTTGTCTTTCTTGCATTAGTGAGTTGTAGTGTTTGACTGCATCCTAACTTGCAAGTTTGCCACATCACAAATATCCTGCTACAAGACTGGCTGCTGGTTGTGAGGACAAAGGATGTACAAAGAAAAACAACACAAGATAAGGTGCTACTGTGTGAACACCCAGCTCAAGAACCATCTGGAATAGTCAAAACTTCTCAACCATTACAATCAGGGTTCAGAGCACAACACAGCACTACTTCCGCTTTGGCCCAAGTCACTAATGATTGGCAGAGTGAGTTGGATAATAAGAATTTCATCTGTGCAGTTTTCCTGGACCTGAAGTAAGGCCTTGATACTGTTGATCATAGTCTGCTCCTCACTCCTTCAAACCATTGGACTGGATGCTCTTTCTCTCAGATGGTTCAGCAATTACCTTGCTGACCGTTCACAGCAAGTAAAAGTGGATAGCGAAGTCTCTCCTTTGAAAGCCCTTCAGTGAGGCGTTCCCCAAGATTTCATTTTGGGTCCCCTGCTCTTTGCACTTTATATCAACAGAATCATTGCTACCATCAAAAAGGCCCACATTCATCTATTTGCAGATGATACAGTACTTTACTCTAGCAGATCTTCCCCCCAAATGGCATACTCTGAACTACAGGATGATTTCAATTGGCTACAGACTTGGCTCCTAAAGCAGAAGCTGCTTCTAAATGTCAAGAAGACAAAAGTGATGTTTTTGTCAACTTTTCCTAACCTAGCAAACCCGGCCACAATGGGGCTACTCCCCAATTACTACAATACTAGTTGAACAGTTGGAGTACGTATCAAAATTTAAATATTTTGGGGTTTGGCTGGATTTTAGACTCTCCTTCGTTGTTCACATAGAAGAGCTGACAAAGAAACTTAAAATGAGACTGCGCCTTTTCTATAGGATAAAAAATCTCCTCATCAGGGATGCAAAATTGAGGCTAGTCCAAACTACCTTTCTCTCTTTATTAGACTACGCTAATTTCCTGTATAGCCAGGGTCCTGCAGGTGCTCTTTCCAAACTTGATACGCTGTACCATAGAGCTCTAAGGTTTATAACGGGCCTTCCTATTCCACTCATCATTGCTCCTGTACTCGGCGTAGGCTGGTCATCCCTTAGCTTTAGACATCAGAGAAATACTGTGATCTGGATCTGCAAAAGCATCCTAAATAAATTGCCTAATTACATTTCGGACTGCTTACCTCTCGTCTTTAAGTAAGTATGCCCTGAGAAGTGCCTCTCATATTTTATGAAAGTGTCCAAGGCCAACCTGCTTGGTGGGCTTCATTAGTCACGCATGGCCCTTCTATGGCATAAGATTCCAAAGAATCTAAGAATTAATTACCGCATTAGTCTGGCAGCTTTCAAAACCTTATATACATTCCATTTCAAGGAATCCTGTGTCTGCTTCTCCTGACCTAGATCCCTTTTCCTTCAGAGCTACTTGCTCTTTTCTCTGACCTTTGCCCCTGCTATGTCATGACTTTAGATCTCTTTCTGTTGTTGACTCCACTCTTTTGCTGTACCCACTCCTTCCTCCTTCACTCCCATCCCCACATCTACAATTTATGTCCACTTTACATCCTCTTATCCATGACTTTCAACCCCTATGTTTGTCTGTTTATGTTTTTTTTTTGACTGAGCACACTCTGTACCTACTGTTTCCCCCATGTCCTGCACTTTGTATACGATGCACAAATTATTTATCTGTAATTATTTTTTTACAATCTTTTGTACCATTTTACTTGCATTTTTACTGTTTTCGCTTAATTATTGTACACATAACTGACATTGTATGTTGATCTCACCTAAATTGTAATTTGTTGTGCACAATACTTGAAATCGATGTTGTTCTCACCTATATTGTATTACCTATTGCTTGTCCCAGGTCCACCTTGAAAATGAGCTTGCTCAACAGTGTCCATCCTGGTTAAATAAAGATTTTGATTGATTGATTGATTGATTGATTGATTGAATGTGTGCACTGCGCGGGGTTTTAAATACAGTCCTTAGCAGGCGTGCGCATAGCTGCAGTCTTAATTAAGACTGCATGACTGTGCGCAACATCAAGTGTCCATAAATGCCTATTTCTATGTACACAAGGCCTAACACAGCATCTTACTAGTTATATTTCTAGTACTAGCATGGGGGGTGGTTAACCTCTGGAAACAAAATAATGCTAAACACTTCAAGGAAGACACTAACGGGTTTAGAGGGCTTTTACTTGGTATTACTTGGTATGAAAGAACAGGAGAAGGCCAGAGCCCATCAAGACTGTTCCCCACACTATGTGGGGCATTATTTATCTATTATCCCTCAACCAAACATCTAATTTGTTTTTTAAGACAGTGGCACTAGTTGCCTCTACCAATTCTTGTGGCAAGGTGTTCCATACAATGGATGCTCTTATTGGAAAAAAGTTTCCCCTTTTGCTGGTTTTATAAGTTTTTTACTTCAAGCTGTTTATTATGCAGTCTCGGAACATGTCTCCTTCTGGAGAGTGTTAGACCATATTTTTCCATTAGATCTGGTGAATTTATTAAATTAAAAACCATAAGCAAATCACCTCTTAATCTTCTAGTTTGAAGAGAGAAGAGACCAGTAGCTTTTAATCTGTTCTGATAATCCAAGTTTGTTAATCTTGGAATCATTCCAGTTACTCTCATTTGAACCTGTTCAAGAATTGCTATGTCTTTTTTTGGTTTGGATTCCAGAAAGGGGAGCCATAGTCTAGATACGGTCTAATGTATGCCCTATACAATGGAATAAGGCATTGTTCAGTGTGATTAACAAAAGTGCGTTTTATTTGCCTCAAAAGTCTGTTGGTCATGCTAGCAGTTCTAACACAGTGATCATTTGATGTAAATTTATTAAATTAGATTATTAACCTTGCCCCCCCAATTTAGTATTGTCTGCAAATTTAACTAATTTTTCTAAACCTTCCGGTAAAATTACAGGGTACACTATCGTCTCCTCAGCTCGGCAGTAAAAGCAATGATGCTTTTATTCCCTAAAGACAGCATTCTCTGTCTGTTATATTCTAGCAGCTTTTAAGCTTTGTTATTTGTGCCTTTGTTTATAGACACACACGGTGGAGGGGTACCAAGGGTCGGAAGACCTGATATATTCTGGTTCCAGTTAGTGATAGCAGAGAACCTTCCCAGTTGGCCTAACTGAAAAGGGGGAAAATACATATTTACGTAGACAAAATGCACAGGACGATAGATGTTCTGCTGCAGCAGACTTTTGTAGGAAGAAGAAAAGAAATGGACACCAGTTAACATACAGGGTCTCAGCAGCCCTATGACAATCCAGAATTTTTGCAGACCACTGCCCAGTTTAAAATGTATGTCAAAGACAGTCTCTCTGGACATGTGTAGTAGGGTGTACAATTCTGCTGCAGTAAAGTGCATGGAACCTTTCAAGAGGGTTCTGGCTATGTAGATATGATCAGAGAATCTCTCTGGGCTATCCCTTAGAGATCAATCTAACACTATTATGCTGTTTTGCTGGGAAGACTGGTGCACCAAAAAAAGGAAGCATAAGATCTGGAGCTGCAGCCATTGTTAGCCTCAACTTGCTGTCGTGCAGATAAATTATGGGGATCCATTTCTGGATGTGGGCTCTGATTACTTAGGGACGACTTTGAAGTTATAGTCTGTTCACCTCTGTTGTTCTGGAGCTCTGCAGAATTATTTTGTGGGGGGTATGGTTTCTGACATTCGTGATCCTAGGTTTTTGTGAGCTCTAGTCCCTCAGGAATATGCAGAGGCAAAGTCTACAACCAAGATAGGATTAGAGTCAAGTGCATCCATGGTTGTACCCAGTCCATTTTATTCTGGGCTGTTGTGGGGTTTACCTCATCAGGCATATTTACAGCAGGTCCATTTTTTTCTAATGGGCGTTGGGCCTGAAACTCATTCCCCCCACTGTTTTTTCCCAACCTGAGGTTAAGAGAGCCAAGTCTACTGACCATTCCTTGGTTTTGCTTGGTGCCCCATCAGGTACAGTCTTGGGTGTGGAGTCTCATCTTAGGCCAGGCGTTTCGTTTCCTGTAACTGCCATTCTCAACGAGACCCCTGTGTTAGCTTTAGCTACATTGGCCGAAAATACAAATAAGTTTGTAAGCTTTGTACTTGTCGGGAAATACCAGTTGTTTGTCATTCTGATGCAGTCATCCCTTCTGTGACAGGAGTAGAGGTTGCTTGGTTGCTCTGGTAATATCGATGGGTTTTCTTTTGCGTCAGTTGCCGCAGCTGGGCCTCCACAGCTGGAGGGGCCCTTAGCAACGCGGCGCTTTGATGGTCAAGTTGAGCTGCAATAGCACTCTACAGCTCTCATTGCCTGTTCTTAACATGCAGTTCCTCTTCTTTCAGCATCACTAACAAATCCATTTCCTGGGTATGTAGTTGTTGTTTTGTGGATAAATTCAGGCTGACTCCATATTCATATCTGATGCCTGATGAGGTGCATCCTTAGCAGGCTCCTTTTCTTGCTAGACATCTTTTACAATTTCTGCCATACCTGGGGCATCAAAGAACAATTCAATCTCAGTTGTATTGAGGGCAGAGGAGGAGACCGACTCCTCTGTCTCCTGGACATCCATCCTGTCCAGAGGATCTCCTGCAGTGGCCATCCTGATGACCAGAGGTTCCCCTACAGGGGAGTTGGGAAATTCCCCCAGTGTCCTGGCCCAATTTCCCCCATTCACTAAAAATGCCACCAACAGCTTAATCTGGTTCAATCTCAGTTGGCATCCATCTGTATCGCCTTCCCCTGAGATGAGGCTGAAAATTAATTGTCTAGTCCTCCTTTCTCAGTCAACAAAAACTAAATAAATACATAAATATGTTCATCAGTGACATAGGGGAAGGTATCTGGGGCAGGTCGTGTCTCTTTGCTGATAACAAGAAGGTCTACAGTGGGGCAGATCACAAGGGAGGGGTTCAGGAGCTGAAAATAAACATAGAAAAGCTAAAGTGATAGTCAGAGACCTTGCAGTTGAGATTAAATGTCAGGAAGTGCAAGGTAATGCACTTGGGGAGGTGGAATTACACATGGACTATTGGGTGGGAGAGGTTAGGCTGGCTATTTCAACAGAGAGAAGGATCTGGAGGTCATAATTAGCACCAGCCTAAGCAAATGAGTCATTGTAACAAAGTATATGGCGAGGCGCTGGGTACATGGGGGTGTATTTGGGAGGGCTTTTGATAGTAGGAGAACCAAGGTGATACTGCCCGATACAAATCCCTGTTGAGGTCTCATCTGGAGTACTGTGCTCAGTTCTGGTGTCTGCACCTGAGAAAGGACAGAGACAGACTGGAGCTGGTGCAGAGGAGGGTCACCATGATGATTCAGGGCCAGCAAGGCAGATTTTAGGAGAAATTTATGTAGGTATTTATTTATTTATTTTATTTATTTAAATTTGTTTACTGGGTAAGGAGCACTGGACCAAAGGCCCTTTTTCAGGCTCGACACATGCCAAAGGTATGCAAAAAATATGTTACATAATAATATAATAACAACAGTATATCAAAGTTTACAGAATTAAGTACAATCACAAATCTCAAGCACATAATGGTGCAATTTGATTTTAATTGCATTCAAAGAAATACTTGTGGCCCGGTGGTGCTGAGGGTTGAGGCACTGGATGCCACACTTCACACCATGACGGAGACCTGGGTTCGGGAACAAACTCGGGCTGCCAGGGACTGGCAGGGGAGAGGAAGGATTGAGTGCCCCATGACTGCTCTCCTTCCTCTGGTGTAGGTGGGCATGGCACATCGTGCTGCAGCGGCGACTTGTGGAGGCCAGCCACACTGCAGTGGCATGCCTAGCAAGGAATGGGAGTGAAGTGGGCATCAGCACAAACGTGCTTAGATGCCATTTCACATCTGGCTCCCTAGGGGATCATAAAAGTGGAAAGAGTGGGGTGACCTCAGCTACTAATGGCAGCACCTCTGTGCCCTGACACGAGGGCTTTCTGGAGTGTGGAAGACCGTGCGATGGATGATCGCAAGACCAGACCAGGTCCAGGGGTCTGGTGCTGGTGGCTGGAGGTTGTGGGCACACTCCGCTGGGAGAAAATATTCAGAAAAAAATAAAATACTTGTGCACATTGCAGCAGGTAGCACATTCCAAAACCAGCAGCAGACATGGAAAAATCCTTGGAGTACATTTGTGTTTTGCACAAGGGGTGACTAATTGAAAACACTCAGATGGCCATAAACAGTATTAAAATGTGAGACTTTAACTAGACCCTCAAGAGAGGTAGATTCAGTGGAGAAAATTGCTTTGTGACCCAAACAGTCAAAATATAATTAATACAGTCATATAAGGAGAGCCAGTTTATTTGAGAATAAAGATGACTTATGAGTGTGTGAATGAGCAAAAAGAACAAAGCAACATATGTTATTGCAAACAGTCTGAAGTTTTTGAAGCTCAGCTTGCCCAATATTCAAAATCAAAGCAGATGGAATGGCTGGTGGCTTTAAATATGTACCTGCTTTAGGCCAGGTGCGAGAGGAACACACACGTTTCTGAGGGGTATTAATAGGGTGAACAGTTAGAATCTGTTTGTAATGAATAGGGAGGTAGTCAGTCATCAGTAGGCATGCTTGGAGGTTGGGGTGGGCAAAGTTCAGTGGAGACATGAGAAAGATTTACTTCACAACAGAACAGAATGGATCCATGACAGGTGTTCAACAAATTTGTTGTTGACTGACGTTACAGCAACACCTTTATGTTGTCCGCAATTGCAGTCAGCATAAAGGCAGCCACTGAAACTGTGTTTTCTTCAGGGGCTTCACCCCGAACATCCCATGTGGGGTTCTGCCCCCACACCTGCCATAACTAAATAATCAACTCCAAGCCAGAATTGATTCAAGAAGGGGTACAAGACCCCCAGAAAGCAGTGCCATGGTCCTCAAGATGACACTACAGCAACCTGTTGCTGTTGTTGCTGTAGTGTCGGTCACAGTAAAATTGTTACTGTAGTGAGGCATACTGAACAGAATACCAGTGGAAGTGTTAGGAAGCTACCTAAACAGGTTTAAACATGTCTGGGCTAGGGCAGGGGCAACACAAGATTCAAGGATGAGGATCTGGGAAGAGGAAGCAGCCTTAGTACAGTAGGTTGGTGGCGTGAAGTGGTATAGTATGGACAGACTTGATGAACCTTCAGTCCCCTTCTGCTGCCAGATGCTATGGTTCTATGTAGAAGGGGACAGTTGAGGATGGTAACATAAATTAAAAATACATTTCCTTTTACCTTTGGAAATGTGTACTGAAAATATAAAACACAGCGTACAAGTAAAATTCTATAATTGTCAAACAACTCATATAAAAGTAACTTGCAGCCAAGTATAATGAGAAAACAAGTGTGTTTTTTTATAGTGTGGTTATTTCAGTCAAATCCAAATATGTTATGTGAATGAATTTGAATATAAAAAGAAACAGAATGCTGCACTGGGAAGATCATGGTGAGAAAATGCAGAAAGTAAATATTGTGAAGTAGTTCTCATGTTTGAAATTCCTCCTTCTTTACTCATATAATTGTTTTCTATATGATGTTTTAAATTTAACAACTCTATTGTCAAATGCAGGCAAACTATGAGAATAAAAATTTCAACTGTAAATCTTTCTAAGTGTGTTTCCATGTTTCTTACCAATGCAGTAAACGTTAGTTGTAATCCATACATGTTTTATTTATAGTTTACTTGTGTCTGTATGATTCATTGAGCTGATTAATGTCAGTTTCATCTTGAACATCTACAGTGCTCTCTGAGTTATATGGATCCTCCCTGCGTGTTTATTTGTTCAGTGCAAGATGTTTAACAGCAGTGTAATTGACAGAGGAAATGTTTGACATGTTTAAAATTACCACAGGCCTGTGGATGACCTAATTAGCATTCTTGGGGATATAGGGCCTGATGACACCTTAGTCTTGTTATAATGTGACATTCCATGTGCTTTGAGTAAGCACGTTTATTTAACAACTCTACCAGAACACGGCAGTAATACTAAATATCAATAGTATGTTACAGGCTGTTAGTTTGTAGTGGTTTCAGTTACAGCGGTAGTAGGGGATGTGGAGTAATGCATCTTTGTCTATGTAGGATTCTAGCCAGATGATTGTAAAATGAGTACATACTGTAAGCACTCATCAGATTGGGAGAAGAGAACATTTGTTTACTTGTGGAGCCACAGGCTGAAAGTGTAAAGATTTGAATTCATGCCAAATACATATTATGAGTGGCATTTTAAAAGACCTGTTTCCATTTCTCCGATGCAAGTGTGTGACATCTGCCCTGACAAACTACCTAAAAGGTGATCTATCTCCCCAGTATGACTGCCATGATGCACTCAGAAAATGACACATAAGTCAAAATTTGATGCATGGTAATTTTATTTTTTTTTGCTGTAAACTGCGGCAAATGTCAAAAATAGGATGTTTAAAAATATGATACAAACATCCTGATACATTTGCCTGGATACAGCACACATCTGAAATATGGATGCAAGTGCTGTGTCCAGACCTTCAAAAATCTCAGCCTATATACATCTGAGAATAGGAGACTGGCTATTATAACATAAAAGAGAATAATATTCAGGCTGCCAAATATCAGCAAATCTAGAAGAGATATGTTGTTCCTTGTTGGTTATACGGCAATACCTTCTGACTTTTTAATCCAAGTATTTATTTGATCGTATTGAAAGATTCATCAATCCTACACAGTCACACCTATTCAACGCTCAGTACATTCGACATTCTATACATTCAACATTCTATAATTTTCCACATCATCACATTATAGAAGAACTAGTATACTGTTTCAAATTACAGTGGTAGCCAGTGACATGATGTAGAATTCCCAGGTATATCACACTATACTGTGTCACAGGAAAATAAGTATGGTTGCTCTAATGATAAAGTTTGAAGAGGACGAAATACTGTTCTTCACAACAAATAATACCATCAAGTTGAAAATCTTCTAGTAAGAGTGGAAAAAGAAAAATACTTCAGAACTAGAAAGTAGCAGCTGGCTGCTTTTGACAATTAATGACATTCTGCCTGTTCTTTTTGGCACACTGCTGCTTGCTGTTTAATTGGCCAATGATCCATGATTTTCATAGAGTATAAAATGTATATTATACACATATAACTTCCATCTTTTTGTGACCCTTGTATCTATTAATTGTATAATATTTAGTATTTATCATTCTATCTGCATGTCTATCTATCTATTTATCTAGCTCATCTACTGTATATATCTTATGTCACCTACTTATACCTGTATCCCATCGGAAGCATCCTACTTACTAAACGTTTCACATCACAGTGTTATATTTATCAACACCTTTTAAAAATAAAATACAGTTTAAGATTTATAAGGAAATTGGTAGGAAATTTCTGAAGACTGCATAGCTGAGAGGCAGTTCCACATGTGATGCAATTCCATTCTTTGAAACTAGTTCTTGCTAATGCTGTCCTTCATGATTACCTGAGATCACTGCACCTCTCCTACTGCCCTTGAGGCTTCCTCTTCTGCACTCAGTATCCAGGCTTCCCACCTCCATGGAGTCCATGCAAACATAATAAATCCAACAAACATCTGCCCCAATGTGGTACAATAGAAAAACAAAGTTATGTTTTTAAATAACTCCATTGCTCTGCTGATGGATTCCCTCACACTGCCACTTGACTCAATGACAGGCATCTGTACATCCTACCCCTGCTGCAGTCCCCCCCACCTCGAAACACCCACTTGCTATCATGCTCCTTTGCACAAAAATAAACAGCAACTATGTCAACAACATCGCTGCCCCCATATGCTCCTTCTGGTCACCAAATAAGCAGATGCTGAACTCTCAAGATGGTGATACTACTGGTACTGCTGTGGCTGACTGTGGACATCTATCATCTGACCCTAAAGGGATCAGTACTACTGCTGCTGTTGACTGCATCATAAATCTCAAGACTATGGTAATGCTGCTGCTGCACCGATGGCCATGGCACCTATCACAAGGCCCTTATGAGGCCAGTACTATTGCTACTGGCTGTGACACCAATCATAATGCCCCATTTGGGGGTGGGTATTGCTGCTGCCAAAGAGAACACCCATTACAAAGCCCCAGAAAGGTTGTACTGCTGTCATGGATGGCAGAACCCAGTACTTGACCTTATGGGGCCAGTACCACCTCCACAGATTATGGTGCCCATCTCAGGACCCCAATATGGACTGAAAGTTCTGCCTTTGATTATAGCACTCATCTAGGGCTGGACAAGTAATGAATATTAATTCCTGAATACTAGAGTTGTGCAGTATGCAGAAAATCAGTGGCAGAATTTGTTCAGAATGGAAATTGTGCTTCCAAAATCCTTTTTGGAATTTTTCTTAAGTCTGTGGACTTCTGAAAAGCATTTCTATGTAAACCATGGGAATAATATTTTGTGTCTTATGTAATCTGTGGAAAACTGTATTATTTCATGGTTTGCAGGAATTAATCTGCAATTTGGAATAACATTCTGCAGTTAACATTAAGCTTTTGAAATTTCAAATTCACTCCAAATGGAATTCTGTGTAATTCGTGAATTTCTGAAATTCTATGGAATTCTGGCAGAAGCAGAATTTGAAAATTGGTGATACTAAAAGCAAAAACTAAAAGATCTACGTATTTTTGTTTTTTAGCCAGGTCATGCCTACTTTATGGAATCAACTTCTGTCTGAATTCAGACTATTGGACATCAAACCACCCTCAGTTGCAATTTTGAAACACTGGTTTTTGCAACATAGCTCAGAAAAGGATGTTTGCTCCTGCTTTGTATAATCTGTCTCGACTATTTGTTAAATTATGTGTATAAACTAAACATTGTATTTATTCTGTTTGTATATCATCTGTATTGTATGTATTGCTTCACATGGGTGACCATTGTAAATGATCGATGCACAATGGTTATAAAAGAAATGAAATGAAAATTCTGCACAGCTCTACTGAATATAACAACTAATAGGCTATTTGTTATTCAGATCTGGATAAATATCAGGCCCAATTTGAGTTATTTGTTACAGTGCTAGGCTTGAACCTTAACAAAATGTTAAAAACTAGAAAAAAAAAGAGTGTCCCCTTCATATACCAGTGGCAGTGTGTCATGCAGCTGTTCTGGTGAACTTAGTTTGGTACTGAACTCAGGAACTGGCTGGTTGGCCTGGAGAAGGCTTGGAGGTGCTTCTGCGCAGCTGATCTTCCAGCCAGGGAAGATAGGGGCCAGGTTCCAGTGTGCCAGAGACTACTGTGCAGGGCTCTGTAGCTTGCTCTGCCACAGGACACATCTATGTGCATGCAGGCTGACAACTGGCACTACCAGGTATCATGGGAGGAAGTGGGATAGAAAAATGAGGGTATGAACCACTGTGTCCTTGGAATGATGGACAGTGGAGCTCTCAGTCTCTGGTCTGTGGATCCCCACTGGAGGGATCAGTTGGTTAGTGGAGGAAGTCCTATTTAATATGTTCATTAATGGCATGGGGAAGATATACAGGGTAAGATATGTTTCTTTACTGACAACACAAAGGTTTGTGGAAAGGTGGACAGTGAGGAAGGGGTCAAGGAACTTCAGAGGGATCTAGAAAGACTTAATAGGTGGTTGAAGGTCTGACAGTTGAGATTCAATGCCAAGAAGTGCAAGGTGAAGAACCAGCCCAGTGGTACAGAGTGGTGAGACACCATGAGCCTTACCTCCTCATGCTGGTGATTGGCCTTCAGAAATGGATGCGAGTCACTCAGGGGCTGGCCAGGTGAGTGAGGACTGAGTGTTGTAGGACTGCTCTCCTTCCTTATGGAGATGGTTGATGTGGCTCGCTTTGGACTGCCACCAGGAGGCACACATGATCCCACTAGGAGCGGGAAGGGAACCCATGTTCAGGGTGCTAGGGGCATATTTACAGAGGTGGAGCTCACATATCATGCCCAATGCATGTCCTGTGGACCCATGGAGAAAATTGGTGGAGAAACCCCCTGGCTGCAGGATGAGGGCCAACCCTTGTAGGCCCCCGCTCTTGACCAGGCACCCCACAGTTCCATGGCAGAGAATGATGGTGGTAAGGTAAGTCCTGGAGAAGCCAGGTGAAAGGGCTGGGAGTGGGGGAGTGGGGGGTTGGTAGGATGGGGGAAGTTGTGGCAGATCAGGAGATAAATAATGGGAGAAAAAAGTGCAAGGTGATGCACTTAGAGAATATGAACCCATGCATAGAGTACTGGATGGGAGGGACTAAGCTGGCCACTTCATCAGAGGAGAGAGATCTGGGAGTCCTCATCAGTGACTCACTCAAGCAAGCCAGCCAGTGCAACAATGACTATAGCAAGGCATCTAGGATGCTGGAGTGTATAGGGAGTGATTTTGACAGTAGGAGGAGGGAGGTGATACTATCCCTATATAAATCACTGGTGATGCCTCATCTGGAGTATTGTGCCCAGTTTTGGAGTCCTCACCTCAGAAAAGACATTGATATGTGGCAAAGTTTCATAAATGTCAGGCCCAGCAGGGCAGATCAAATATAATATCTGAAGGCCCTGAACATGTACTCACTGGAGACCAGACAGGAGATGGTGGACATGATCAAGACTTATAAGTTCCTAAGGGGTATAAATAGGGTAAATTGGAAAAAACTGTTTGTTTGAAATAGAAATGGAATCATCATGGGTGTAGGACCACATACAAAAAGTAATCCATGGCTTACAATTTGATTGGAGAGAGGGGTGGCATTCTGTGCCCTTACCATTGGTTTTGTTTACTCCTACTGTTTGATATCCACACCTACTGATATAATATCAATGGTGTGCCCTGTTTAAGTTATATATGAAGTTAAATGCATAAAACTACATATTGCTGTATTTTACCTGTTATTATTCAGTTCCCAAAATACAATATTAGTGTGCAAAGGATTTGAGTAACGAATATGGGCATGTCTACAATGGGGGTGTTTGGCAAAGAAGCACCAAAGGGTTCTGGCTTACAAAGTTAATTTTCCAGCTACACCACTGGCAGGCACGAGGTACAATGATTTGGAATTAGTATGAGGTAAATTTAAGAAAAATATAAGTTTTACTTCACAGAAAGGTGGCAGAGCCTTGGAACAGATTACCAGAGGAGGTTGTGGGGTCAAGGACCATTAATTGGTCCAATCATGGGTGAGACAGTGCCAGGGGACTCATAATCCCACTTGGGAGATCAGGAAGGGCAATGAGACAGAAGGGAAGGAGCAGATGGGAGGAAACACATAATCCACTGCAACACCAGGCTGGGGTGTAAGGTAGTACAAACTGTGGGGTCACTTGATGGGCCATCAGTCTTCTGTCATCAGAATCTATTTCTTTAAGGAGATGGGAGTTCCACCACAGTGGTTAGTGCCCGGCCCCAAGGACTTGGTGGAATACTCCAGAGGAGAAAAAGCTGTATGAAATTTTTTTTAAAGTGTATTTCCTTCTGTTGCAGGTGGCCAGGGCCAGTCTCCAGATTTCAGTTATATGCTCATTCAGCATTTAACAGTGATACCACCTTTGGCACTGGGGAAAGGTTTAAAACAGAAAAGTGGCCTTTACCCCAGGTTTATTATAGGACTGAAGGTGATTATGGTTAAAGGGGAGAATTGAAAGATGGTGTAAAGTTGGGGTAGGGTGGTAGGATACTAGATAATACTTATAAAATATGAAAAGGGGGTAAAAGAGTAGGAGATGGCTAAAGGGTGGGGTGGTCGTAGGACTAGACCTGGCCACCTGGGGGAGAAGGACATTTTTTAAAGGGTATTTTTGTTACCCATTTGTATCAGAATGCTGAGTAATGAATAATGAATGCTGAGTAATGAATAATGAGTACTAAGTATTTTTGGATCCCACATACAAATACTCGCCAAGTATTTAACTGAAGGTACTCACAAGTCTTTACCCATTACTGCTGCCACTGATCACAACGTCAATCAATAAGCCTTATTGGTGGCATTTTCAGGCCCTGCCCAACTACTGCCAGGAAACTGATGAAGCTGCTTCTATCTTCACTACTGCACGTACTCTATTTAGCCCCCTGTGGAGGCTGATGAACTACTGTTACCAACAGAACCTCTTCCCAGCCCAACCCCAACTATTTCTTAGCATTACTGGGCTAATAAAAAGCTGTTTTTCCTGGCAGCACCTCACCCAAGCCTTGCAGTGCTAAAACTCAAATGCTGTCTCACTTTATGATCACACAAATCACATGACTCTACAGCACCACCTAGTGGCTTAAAAACAATGTACTGCAATGTGTTTTTCACACAGAATTTTTGTTGCCACAAATATGCACTCTACAATCACTTTTAAACATTACAATTTCCATTTTATAATCTGAATAATGAACTGCAGAGTCCAGTTTACCATGATACATCAATACTTCTCTGGTGGTTGAAGGCAGTTTTTTATGCCTTTTAAATCACATTGTACTTCAGGCATGATAAAATCATGTGGAGTACTGTGCCTTACTGTGTACTTTTTCTTAATGATTTTAATGCATCAAGACATTTTGGAAAAAGTGTCAGCTGAGTTTTGAACATGTATCAAAGTAGCTGTCCCCTTCGGGCCGTTTGTAATGCAAGGTCACTGAGGAACAAAACCATGATGATGAAGTCTTTCATTGACGATTCCTCAGCTGACCTTTTTTGCGCTACTGAGACTTGGGTTGGCAATGACACTGACCCTGTGCTAGCGGCGTTTGTTCCCCCTGGTTATTCAGTATTGCATTGCCTGAGAAGGGACCGAAGAGGCGGAGGGGTGGCATTCCTTTTTAGATCCACCCTGAGTCTCACTGCATTTCCAGTGAGAAAATCGGAGTCCTTTGAATGTGTGGTTGCCAAGTGCACCTTGGGAGTCAATGGCAGGATAGCCCTCATCTACCAGCCCCCGGGGTTAAAGTCTTTTTCTGCAGGAGCTGGCAGACTTCATTACCGAGCAGGTGTTGGGGTCCCCTAGGATTCTGGTTCTGGGGACTTTAATGTCTGGATTGAGAATGAATCCTGTCATTTTGGGAAAGAGTTCCTCCAGCTGATGAATTTGCTGGGATTGTCTCAGGTGGTTACCTCCAAGACGCTATACATGGCCACATTCTGGACCTAGTGTTCTCACTCAGACTTGACATTATGGTGGTCAAGGTTGATCCCGGTCTGTTGATCAGATCATCATGCAGTTGAGTTCCTGTGTGAGGCCCCTGTCAAATAACCCCTACTATGGAGACTATCTGAAGTCATCCAAAATAAATTGGAGCCTCACCAGTTTCGAAGTCACTGGATGTCTTGAGCTTGCTGTTAGCTTGTGCTCAGGGTTCAGAGGCTGATGTGAGGCCTATAATATGGCCCTGACGAATTCCCTGGACCTGATTGTACCTTTCCATTTGCCCCTTGACCTCCTGTTGTTGCTCACCATGGTACTGTGTTGAGCTGCGTTGGTTGAAGACTAAGGGGCATAGATTAGAAGTGTGCCTGGAGGAGGTCTCGTTCTGAGGAGGACAAGGTGATGCTGAGCTCCATTATGTGAGTGTCAGGTGACAATCAATTTAAAAGACAGAGTTTCTGTCCCAGTAGTTGCTGCAGCAAGGAATTGTCCAGCTCGCACCTCCACACTGTAGACAATTGCCTGAATCCTCCTGTCTGCAGTCTGGGACTGCTTTTTCTGCCGAAAAGTGCAGGTGTTTGGGTGCTTCTTTGCTGACAAGATGTCCTCTATCAGGGTGAGCATTGCCTCCTCTGGTCTTCCCTTTTGGGAAAGTTATTGGGAAGGTGGTGGTTAACCTGCTGGCTGAATGTTTGGAGAGCCTGTCCATCTTTGAACCTCTCCAGTTGGTTTCGGCCCCAGCACAGCAATGAGATGGCTTTGGTCAGGGTGGCACATGATCTCTTCATGGCAAAGGATAGAAAGCAATGTACCACCTTGATTCTCTTGGACCTATCTTCAGCTTTTGACATGGTTAATCTTGAGGTGCTGCTGGATCACCTGTGGAACTATGTGGGCTCCAATGATGCAGTTTTGCATTGGTTCAGCTCATATTTAACTGGGAGATCGCAGTGCATAGTCATTAGAAAGTTTTCTTTGGGACATTTTGCGCTGCCTTGTCATGTTCTGCAGGGTTCTATTTTGGCCCCTTTGTTGTTTTCAGTGTATTTGCTGCTGCTGGGGGAGATCACTAGGCAGTATAATGTAGGTTTTCACTGCTATGCGGATGATACCCAGTTGTACCTGTCCTGTACCCCAAGTGACCTCTCTGCCTCAGTAATGCTGAGCCAGTGTTTAGCTAATGTAAATGACTGGATGTCTGCTAACTGGCTATGTCTCAACCCCAGCAAGCCAAAGGTTATGGTTATTGAACCCAGCCATGAGGGTGTTTCTGCAGGTGGGAGGTTGCTTGCCCCAATTGTTGATGGGCAGCCACTGTCAGTGGTGAGTGCAGTTACAGAGTTTGGCATTTTCTGGGTGACTGACTTACCTTCGAACAACTGATGTCATTGGTTGTTCGATCTGGTTTCTTTCATCTCTGGAATATTGCCAGGATCCAGATATTCTGATGACCTGGCTACTTCATCCATGCTTTTGTCACCAGCAGACTGGATTATTGCAATGCTTTATATCTAGGGTTGTCTGGAGGACTGATGCATTGACTGCAGCTAGTTCAGAATGCTGTGGCTAGGATGCTGACAGATGCTTCTCTGAGGGATCATGTCACTCCTGTTCTGAACACTGTGCACTGGCTGTCTGTGAGTTTTTGCATCACCTTCAAGATCTGCTTTTTGACATACAAGGCCCTAGGTAGTATGGGATCTGACTACCTCAAAGAGCTCCTGATCCTCTATCAGCCTCCCTGCCCCCTTCGCTCCACCGAGGCTAACCTGCTTGTGGTGTCTTTTTTACGTCTTACGAGATTGGGCGACAGAGCCTTTGCAGCTTCTGTACCAGTGCTCTGGAATTCTTTGCCACATTACATACATGTAGCCAGCTCAGTGGAAGCTTTTAAAGCCTCTTTAAAAACATTTCTGTTTGGCCGGCCCACTGGTGCAGTGGTAGCGCTACCCCTTGTGACGTGCACTCAGCTATAGTAGTGTGGTCGCGCCACTATAGTTAGGGTACAGTAGAGTGTTTAATGTTAGCCCCCAAGTTTTGCACTTTAATAACTTTGGAACCGTTTAATGGATTTGCATGAAAATTTGCATGCCTAGTCTTGTGGGGTAGATCTCTGGATGTGTCATGTTTTGTTTGGATTGAATGTGCAGAGTCAGAAATCAGATAGTGCAAAAAGTGAATTTTATTTTTTTTGTAAACTTGCCTAGCACCCTGATGGTTTGGAATTTTGGTCAGAAATTTTCAGGGTAGAAAGGGCTTGGCCCACAGATATGCCTTTTACTGGTTTGGTGAAAAAATATTAATCTCTTTCCAAGTTATTTGATTTTAAAATGTTCAGGTTCTGAGCATGCTCAGCAAATACTTCAAATTAGCTGTATGAAATGAAAAGGAATCCTTTAACATTTGGGGCAAATCCTTTTTCACGAAAAAAATCCTGTTTAGTTTTCAGCCATCTTGTTTTCCATTAGTTTGTAAAAAAAATTCAAAACCAACAAAAATGACATCCTACAGAGAGAACAACACATGTATCTTGCTCATTGAGACTCCGTTAGGTGGATTGTGCACTTAATTGTCGAAGAAAAGTCCAGAAATTATTTTTTTAAGTTTTTAATCCTTTTTCGTGTCTCACTTCCACTTGTTTCATATGAAGATCATACAAAACAAACAGAAGCGAGTCATGAAATAGGATAAAAAAGCTGCAGGAGATTTCTATGCATCTTGAATAGGACTAACTCAACGTCACATTAGACATTAATTGAAAAAATACATTGAGGCAAAATAAGATGGAGGAATACATCAGGGGCCTACCCAGGAAAGAAAATGGTGTAGAGACCTCCACTTTCCATGGTTAAACAGCAAGACACAGAAAGAGAAAGAATGAGAGCTCTTTTTAGGAACCGATCTCCCATGTTGGGATTGAAGGCCATGCCAGGACAAAATTGTCAGTCATCACACTGTTGACCTCCACCTCCCATGATCAAAGAGCAAGGCAGAGAGTTGTTTTTACAAACAGCCAGGAAAGTGCACAGCATTGTGGAGGAGGAGTGAGTGCGAGCAGTTTCAGGGATGGGAGCTTGGGCTGCTATGAGGAGTGAGCGTGAATGGTTGTATTGGGTTTTGGATTAAACTAGGGTCAGAAGTATGAAGTAAGCTGTGTAGAAATACTTGAAAACAGAAATGTAAAATGGGGTTTAAAATGGACATACTTGCATTTTTTTAGTATGAGTGCAGTGCGTTAGCAGGAAGCAATATGGAGGCACAATTGTTATACTTAGAACATTTAATGAGAGTTCTGATATGTTTTACTTTTTCTTTTGTGATAGGGATGACTGGCTCTTTATGTATTGGTTATGCAGGAATTTACTCATGCTTAAAAAATCAAGTTAACCTGTCACAAAGTAGTATTTGAGAACCACACTGTATAACTGTATGTGTGCACTCTACTTATAATGGACACTGTTATAACAGTCATAATGGACAAAAACTGATTTCCCAAACCATATACATGAAATCCATCATATTTTTCTCTGGTTATACTGGACAGAATCATTGCTTATAGCGGACGCTATGAAGCTTTTATGGTCATTTGTAGTGCTTTTTTTGGGAGGGGGAGCTGGTGAGAAGATTTGGCAAATGGAGATTACATTTCTAACAAAATAATTATCCACAAGCTGCATAAACTTTTAGTAGTAAATTAGTTACACTAAAAGGAAATTATTTTATATTTCGATAAAAACCTTTGCAGTATAATTGCCTTTGTTCTTGCTGTTCCTAGCACTCAACATCCAGCCACTAGAGTTTCTATCTTCTTCTTACCTTCTGCAATAACATTTCTTAAAAGAACTCATGTTCCCTGACAGTTAAAATAACTTTAAATAAACACACAGGGCTGGATATTCAAACTGTGCCATTCTGTGGTGCAAGCCCTTGCGCTGCACAAAATAGTTGCGCTGGGGTGTGGCCAGAGCGATATTCAATGGAGTTGCACTATTGAGCAACTCCTTTGAATATCACCCCAACCAACCACTGTACATAGTGCAGTGGAACTTGTACCACCATAAGTGGTCAAGTGGAGCATTCAAGATCGTTGACGCCAAAGTTCCATTCGCCATGCACAAATTCCGATATTCAAAGGTGACATGCAAATGGGGCCATAATTCATACAAGGCATGGGGAGGCATTGCATCTATTTATAGCTCCATTTGCATGCCATTAGCATGCAGGTCGCCCGATCCCCAGGACTTGCACCTGGCTCCCTGTCAGGCAGCAGCCGTCGGGACCGGCGCCCTGCAGCTCGATGTGAGCGCATAACTGATGAAATCCCCTCCCCTGACTGGCCCGATCGCGGGCATAAGTGAAAAAAACCCACTAGCCCGATCGCGGGCAGAACAAGTTCAACTCCACCCAGAACATATCCCTGGTGGTCCAGTGGACTGCAAAGCCCGATCATGGGCATTAGAGTCCACCCCAGGGTCCCGTACCCTGGTGATCTAGTGGCCCCACCAACACACGGGCCCCCCACTCCCCGATCAGCCAGCGGGTGGCAGCATCCACCCGCGTGCACGCCCGCCGACCGGCTGCTCAGTAAGGGCTGCCGCCCATTGGTTCAAGCAAGAGCCAATGGGCTGCAGCCCCATACCCTACAAGAGCAGTCGAATAAGTGAATGAATTCATTCATTCACATATCTGAACTGCTTTATCTGTTATAGTCTGCACGTCCATTGGCTCTTGCTCTGAACCAATGGGCATGCAGCTACCGAGCAGTCAGTCGGTGGGCAGTGGGCGGCAGGTGGGTGGGATGCTGCTGTCCACCGGCTGATGGGGGTGGGGTGGTGGGGCTCCGTGGATGGTGGGGTGGGGGCCACTAGATCACCAGGGTACATGGACCTGGGGGTGGTGGACTCTAATGCCTGCAATCGGGTTTGCGGTCCACTGACCACCAGTGATATGTTCTGGGGGGTTGAACTCTGTTCTGCCCGCAATTGGGCTAGTGGGGTTGGGGATTTTTCCACTTATGCCCGTGATCGGGCCAGTCAGGAGGTTTTTTTCACTTATGCCTCGTTCCAGACCCAGTCGGGTTTTTTTTTTTTTTTCCACTTATGCCCACGTCGGGCCAGTCGGGGTGGGGGTTACTATTATGCCCGCGATTGGGCTGCAGGGTAGAGAAAGTCGAGGCCACCACAGGTGGCAGTTGCTGTGTTAGCCGGGGCAGCTCACCTGTGGGTGGCGCTCGACGCATTCCTTTTTTTTTGCTCAAAGTTGTGCAGGCACAGGTTGGGGGTTGTGCCTACACAACTCTGCACAGCTCGCTGAATATCGGGCTGTGCTGTTTATGCATGGTTCCTCCCCCTCTGGTTGAGCATGCCTTCATTAGCATTGCGCTGTTGCTCAGCTTGACTTGGGGGGCCCAACTGCCTCCTGCTGAATATGGCAGAATGTCGCAATTTCGGACTTGCGCAGGTGCAACCCTATTGCGCATGGCGCAGCCCTTTTGAATATCCAGCCCACAGAATATAAAAGCATATGCTAGGTAGGATTCTGAGTAATCCGTGAAGTTATATAATAAGTTCTCATTCACATTCTCAGTTGTATAATAGGTTGTCATTCACTCTGACCCCATGATCACACACACAGACAAACCTTACATATATTCCACCTCTGTTGGTTATAATGGAAACTGGATATAATGGACAAAATTTGTGTGCACAGAAGCATCTATTATAACAGGCTTGCACTGTATTTCTATGTAATCTACAGCATTGTTTTATAGTTCTGCTGTGGTCAGCACCCTGCTGACTTTTCCCTCAGAGGATTGAAACAGCAAAGTTCACCATTTCCAGTTTTGCCATGCCAGCAGAACACTAACAAGAAGTCTGTTTCCAGTGTTGGAAACCAAAAGAATTCACTGATGGAACCTATCACCTTTGATCTAGTATCAAATATATCTAACAGTATCCTCATCTACAAAAAGACCCCCCCATCGATAATCCTGGCAATGGCCCTGCTGATATTCTTCTTTTTTGTGACATTTTCGATAAGTTCCATATGACTTCCTATACAGGGTTTACAGTTTTGTTCAATGACTTTCAGCACCCCTACTATAAAAATCATTCCAGCACCACTGCTAACAAGAAGTCTGCTTTCAGTGTTTGAAATGGAAATGATTCAGTAAGAGAACCCACTTTCTGTGATCTAGTATTGAATATATCTGACAGGGGACGGAGAATATTTTTTTATTATATGTTACATTTTTGCACTTTATTTAATCAGTTGTATGCCTTTAGGTGTGTGTATTTTACATGGAAACATTCCTTCCTCATTTTACTCCTGGAACTGAGTCATAATTTTAATTTCACTCCCAGAGCTCAGTTCTCCTGGGTTCCCTCCTATTTCCACTACTGAGTGCTTTAAGCTTCACTAAGTAGCCTTTACAGTGTGACAGAGGGAAGGAATTGAGGTCCAGTGGTTAGATTACAGATGTGGGAACCAGCAAGTTCATGTTCAAATCCCACCACAGTCACTTACTCTTATCCCAAGCAAGTTGTGGCAGCTAAATGTAAGAGCATGATTCTTGAGACATCAAGAGTTAGTATGCTGGTTTGCAACTGGTTGAACCAGGTTTGCTCTGTATCTGTTAATAAGCAGGTGCTGAAGTGTAGTTTCCCAGTAAAACTACTGCACTCACTTTTCTATCCTTTCTTCACTCCTCTCCCACTATCATTCATGTCTGTAAAAGATGTTGTGCGTAGCAATGTGGATCTAGTTTGGTTTATTGTGATGGAGAATTGTGGCAGCTATCATAGTCCAATGTATGATGTACAAGAAAAATATAAAAAACATGTTGCAGCTGGTACCTTATTTTGAACTAACAAAGTTGTTTTTGAGACTAAAAGTCCAATAAAAGCCTAGACTGATTAGAAAGTTAGCAGTGCTAAGTTATGAAGAGAGACTGAAGTAACTGGGTATGTTTACACTAAAGAAGAAGGAAGAAGGCCCTGATGGTGGTACAGTATTTAACATTTTGAGGGGATAAATTGAAGAGACCAGAGTAATCTTTATCAGATAGCATGGGATAGACAGCAAAACAATAAGGCATACACAAGGGTGGGATATTCAGACTGCACCAGGCTGTGGAGCAAGCCTAGGTGCAGTGCAACTGGATGCTCAGGGGTGTGGATGGGGTGATATTCAGCGGAGCTGCACCATGGCACAGCATCGCTGAATATTGCTCCTAGCCACCGCGGTGCGCATGGCACGTGGCACTGCACCAGCGCAAGTAGCCAGAGTGCAGCAGCGGGATGCGCTAGCAAGTGCCATTCCGATATGCGCAACCACCGTGATATTCAAAAGTGCACATGCAAATAGGCCATAATGTATGCAAGGCACAAATGGGGCCATTTGCATGTCATTATAACCATTGCATGCAGGTGCGCTGATCCCCAGTGACTTACCTGGCACCCTGCCAGGCTGCAGCCGCCGGGACCGATGCCCCCTGCACAAGCGGCAATACACTATGATGTCTGATGTGGGCATATGAATATAATGTAAACATCCCGTATACCAGGTGGTCCAGTGGACCACTCACAGCCGATCAGCGGGCGTCAGTAATAAACTATGTCACACAATCCAACCCTGGTGGTGCAGTGGTACCCCTCTACCTGCCCACTGAGCCCCACCACCCCACTCCACCCCGGTCAGCAGCAGGTGGCATCTGCCCCACCACCCGCTGACTGACTCCGTATGGTAGGGCTGTACACCCATTGGTCCACAGTGCAGCCCATACCTTACTACACATTTCTGGAATGTGTAGTATGGTACGGGCTGCATGCCCATTGGCTCACACTGTGGACCAATGGGCATACAGCCCCACCGTATGGAGTCAGTCAAGGGTGGCAAGAGTGAGATGCCGCCTCACGTGACCAGGGCGGAGTGGGGCGGTGGGGCTCAGTGGGCAGGTGGAGAGGGGGGTACCGCTGGATCACCAGGATTGGATTGGTGTGACATAATTTATTACTGACACCCACGATCTGGCTGCAAGTGGTCCACTTGACCACCAGGGATATAGGACTATTATATTTCAGCATATGCCCATGTTCGGGCTGCGAGTGGTCCACTGGACCACCAGGGATATTGGACTATTATATTTCAACATATGCCCGCGATTGGGCTGCAAGCAATCCACTGGACCACCAGGGATATTGGACTATGATATATAACATATGCCCATGATCGGGCATGGGGGGGCACCACCATGAAGTTGCTGCCATAGCTCGGGTGGCCACCCACAGGTGGCAGCTACCATGTTGTGCCCTGCAACATGGCAGCTCACCTGTGGGTGGCCAGCTGTTGCTCCTTTCTTTTTTTGGGCTCACCTGTGTGCAGTGCAAGTAGGGGTTGCATATGCATGTGCTCAGCACATCCTGGGCTGAATATCGAGAGGTGCGGAGTATGCATGGGCACGCCCCCCCCACTTGCGCCGCATACATTACTGATGTGCTCCAGAGATTCAGGATTTGTGCCAGGCACATTCCCCTTTTGAATATCACACTGGGGTGCATCAGTGGGCTGTGCATGGTGCAACCCTTCTGAAAATCCCGACCAAAGACTTTGAGGGGATAGAAGAGAACCTTTTTTCACTTACACAAGTGGTGAACCTATGCATAGATGAATAGAGTGTGTATACTTTTAAAATTAGGCAAAATAATTTTCCATTGGAGCCAAATATAACCAGGTACAAGATCTGAACAAACAAGGGAAGAGCATAGTGCTCATATGAATTTTGAAATACATGGTTGCAATGACTATTAGGGCAGGGGACAAGCTGTATTTAATGCTGGGTTTATTTCATCATGCAGAACCTCTTATGTAAGGAATGAGATATTCTGGAGGGCATATTATACCTCATTAATATCCCAAGTAGAGGAATATCTCTGGAAGCCTTTGTCTGAGGAAGTCAATCACCATGAAGGATGTTGATGGGGTATACCCAACCCTCTTTTTCCATTAATAATTTTTATTCATATTCCACGGAAACATAACAAATACATAATCTCTAATAGAGAGTCACCTTGCACACATTAAATATAGAAAAACAAATAAAATACCTTGGCGGTAATAATAATGCAACTATTAAGTAGCTAAACAAACACACAAAGATTTACAAGAAATACAAATAATGCTATCATTTAATTGTCAAACATCTTAAGATACAAAACAATAATGGAAATAAAAATAAACTATATGGATCTGATATAAACATCTCTATAAAGGGCAGCCACATTTTCTTAAAGGTTTCTATGTTATCCATATTAGAGACTTATCATCTTATTTTCACTATATATCCCATTTACTGTAGTTACACCACTTTTGAATCAATGGAGCACTAGAATTCTTCCAAGTTCAAAGGATGACTCTATTAATGCATTATACAACAGAAACTACCTATAATTTCTGCAATTTCTTTAGTTTAGAGTCATTGCTAAAATACCAAGAATGAATATCAAGGGGAGGGGGGAGGGATAACTTCTGTTACTTTCAAACACATTTCTCTTAATTCAGACCAAAATGGATATATTGTACAACAATACCATAGCATATGAGCCAGACCAGCATTATCTTCCATGTATCTCCAACATTTGCTGTCATTTCTAATATTCATTATGCATAGTGTTTTTTTAGTGGGTAGATAGTATTGATGCAAAATTTTGTATTGGATCAGCCTACCTCAAGTTTATATATGTCTTCAATATGCCATTTTCTATGTTCTGTTCAAGTTATCTTATGAGATGGGTGTATGAAGTTCCTCTCTTTAGCTTGTACAGTGAATGATAAGAGGTTCAAACAGTCAGTAAGAAATTTGTAAATTAGTCTGACACCTCTTTTTAAATTACCTATTCTAATAAGCTGGTCCCTTTCCTGCTTCTTGGGAAGGGAGAGATCTGGAGCCAATATGTTCTTAGTTAAAGAATCTCTTAAATGTAGGCAGAAATAAAACTGATATGTATGTATTTTAAATATTTCTTTAATTTCTGTGAAGGGCAGAAGTCTCCTGGAAGAAGGATCTGTAACATATCTAAGGTACTACCTTACACTTTTAGCCCAATCTTGATCAGTTACTGGAACACCATTGAAGGATATTTTAGGATTATTTGATGAGGGCATAACATCAATAAGCCTCCCCTACATGTTAATGCTTTTATTTATTCTCTTAAGAGCTTTAATGGATTATCTTGTACATGGATTGTCATACAAAGACTTGGGATGAGTAGGAACTTGAAATCTGTCAACTTCCTAGGATATAAAAAGTGGGACTCCAAAGTTACCCAAATAGGGATCATATCAATTTTAGTATTGTCATTCTGTATGTGTCTCCTGTTATTTCTGATTGTAAAAACTTCCTGGTACTTGTCCCAGGAGGGAAGAGTGAAACCTCCTTTAAAAATAAATGCTATACGATTAACAAGACTCAAATGAGGAGAGTTTGTATCCTAGAGAAAATTTCTAACTAAGCTGTCCAGTCTCTTATTTAATGCTTTAGTTAAGAAGATAGGTATATTTTGAAACATATAAATAAGTTTGGGGGCTGTAACCATTTTGATAGTATTTATTTTCCCCAGTGCAGGTTCAGGCTGCCTGTTCTCTGATCCCTAGAAAAATGTTCATTGTCTTTGGTCATCCAAAAATAAACCAATCGAAAAAGCCAAAGAAGCAGGATGAACTTCACTATTAGAATGGTTTCAATAGTCTTTTATTAATATTCCAACACCCACAGGATGACAGTTTTGTGGCATCACTACTTCATCAGGCCCATAACTGTGAGTTGTTCTGTTCAAAAATATAAACAATGTACTTTCAGAATATCATCCAATCAATTTTTGCATCACTTTACCATAGTATCCCCAACACCAAATATAGCATATTTTAATATTTTGTGTAGCCCCTCACCCCTGCCTTTTTGCCAAAATGACAGGTGGCATGCTGTTGAAGCTGACAGCAGTACCTGGTGGGGACTGGGTTCAGGGAGGATGAGGTTACTCGGCAGAGGGGGGCCTAGGTTTGGCTACTCTGCACAGGGGCACCCAAATAAATCTAAACACAGGAAGCAATAACTGTAATGTCCAGAACCAGGAATGGGATTCTTCAGTGTGGCTTTTATTCACATCCAAGCTGAACAAACAAAGCATAGACAGACCCCCATGGGGCTACATTCCTGGTAATGCAGATTAGAGACAACAGAACACTTTACCACTATTTCCAGCCCTCAGGCTCTAAACCCACCAGGCACACAGCCCGGACTTGCATGCAGCTTTGGGTACACAGCCCAACTTGTACACTACTTGGGTTTTCCCCACTGGCCCAACTCCCCCGCTGGCCACTTGATCCATGGTCCATTTGAGGAATGAACCAATTATCCTGTTGTGGCTACCTAAACCACACTAGAGTCTTCAACTCCTAGAGAGAATTTTCCTTACAATCCCACATCTGGGTACTTCCCTCATCACTGGCCAAGTGCCTGAGGTAAAGTAGAAATCCACAGAAGAAATCCATAGAGGTGGACCTGGTCACTAAAGATGGGGGGCCACCCACCTCCAGCTTCCATAGCCCATACCCGGCCATTTCTCTGGAAACTGAACAATTCCTTTACTGAACTTTCAAATGTAGATTCTGGGTAGACGACTGTCACATCTCCTCTACATATCATTTGCATCCCAACAAGCTCTGGACTTGAACCTACTTTTACTTTGCTTGGCCCATTACTCTAGGCTTCCCAATATTTAGTAGTTCAATCCCCACATTGTCACACAAGTCCCAGGGTGAAAAACATAGGCCCTTTTAGCAAGAGCAGACACTCACCCTCACGTTGAAGGTGCCCACAGGTGACTCACAAATCTTCTTGTTCTCCCAAATAAACTCTGGAACACATAAGCAGCTTTTCCTTCACAAGCAGAACTAGGGGTTGCCCAGGAATCTGCAGGAACCCTTTCCTCCCCCTCCTGGGGAGGGGCACTGGACTCAAAACAGCGGTCTCCACCACTTCAATTATCTTCTGTGTCTCTCTTTAAGGTGGAGACACACACCCTTTTACTTAAAAGTAGCCCTCTAACAGGGCTGAGGCTCCTAGAGCCTTCACTGAGCTGCTTTCTCAGCAAGCTCCCAACTTCACACTTCACTGACTCACACTGACCTGAAGACTGACTTCAAAAACTTCCCAACATTCTATGCCAACTCTCTTGCTGCAGATTCCAATGTGGCTCATGCAGCTGCGACAGTTCTGTTGGTGATGTCATCCCTCAGTCTCAGCTGAGACTGAGAACAGAGTGAGACAGTGTGAAACCATTTAACTGGAGTTTCACAGCTGCCTTCCCTGCCTACCACTAGGTCTGATTGGGATTCTAGTAACCCCGGTAAAAGAGGTTACACTCACCCTTGACCAGGAAAATGACTGTCTGTAGTCATTATTTACCCGGCCTTAGGCCATCCCACCTTATGTGCTACCCTGCGGAGGGGGTGATCAGGCCCCTCCTCCATGTGCAAGCACAGGCAGGCAACACTAAGGGCCTAGAGGCCTTGAGCTGACATGTCAGCCTGTACACTATCCACTTACTATGGACACCTAGTGGCTCTGGTAGAACCATCCAGAGCATAGCCCTGATAGATCAGCACTGGTCCCTACTGCAGGTCAGGCCACAGCCTGTCTATCCCCCAACCCTCTAGGGAAAACCCATCTGCCTTTAACCTAATACCCCAAAAACAAAAACAACCCGGGACCTCCCTGACCTTGGGCAACCTGCAACCACACACCATTAAAATACCACATTTTATACCATGTTACTGTCTCCTCCCTACCCCCACAACCACACCTGTGGAAGGAAAGGGTTAATACAGTAATAACAACAATAACACCACAGTACTTTAAATTTCTACACACTAAAGCACTGAATGAGGAACTCCGATGAGCCCTCCTCCTCTTCTTGTCTTCTTTTCTGTCTTCCCAGGAACACCTGTAAGAAAAGAAAGACAACACACACTCTCCTAATCTGCATACACAGTCTACCTAGACCCTACCATTAAAACACTGAATAATCCCAAAAGATTTTTTTAGAAAAGGTAAAAAACAGTATTTACATTACAAAGCGATGACATTATTTGCAATACACATTTGGGGGATGGAGTGCCTAAAGTCCCAACTAGTGACCACAGGCCGAAGGCTAGTCCAATAAAGAGTCTCTCCTGGGCCGGAGCCGGTGAAGCACAGTTCTAACAGGCCAAAGTCCTGAAGGAGAGTCTTTGAGGACAGTTCACACATTTTGAAGTTTGCTAGTGTAGGGTGTGTACTGCAATGTTATAAAGACAGAAAAGTTCGGACTTATCAGCCACTTGTGGTATGGAAAATTCTTAACCGACCTGCACCTCTGATGAAGACTATCTCTGGCAGCATTTCTTATGATACAGCTGGGTGGACATCTTCCGGGAACCACAGGAGGCACATCTAGGAACAGCTGGGTTGATGTCATCTTTGGAGATGGAACCTTAAAACAGGACAAAAAGAAAACAGCTGGTCCGACGTCATCCAATTACCAGATGATGAACAGGATACAGCTGGGCTGGTGTTCTCTCTGGATCTGAAGTCATCTGGTGGGCCAGTTGATGGTTTCTGGAAAGGCCAGTACACTGTAGACTGATGAATGTGGGGCACCTGAGTCCTGAATGTCCATATTGGTGGATCAATAAAGGCACTTCACAGTCTGGTGTGGCAGTATTGACTACCACTGCTCGGTTTTCCATTTTGTAGGCATGGGCATATTTGCTGGGAGGTCCTTGCACTGAGGCCAATAGTACTGGGGGTCAGGAGCTTGAATTATTACCCCATCTGGGCGCACATAATTCACACAGTGGGAGATTTCACGTCCCTCTCCGTCCACTATTCTCACTCTGTCTATAAACAGTGTCCTGCCTCTCTTCCACTGGGTATACTTCTCATGAAACAGTCTGTTCTTTACATGCTTGTTGGCCCCAGGATGCACACTTTTCATTGCTTCATCTCAGATCCAGGATTTTCTGCTGTTCTCAATCTCCTCCCAGACTTTTCGAGGAAAGGTAGGAAGGTCATACGATAGATCTCATTTGCCTTTCTCGAATCAGTCTCTCCTCTTTACTTGCTTTGGTCAATCTGGGACTGCTGGCCTGGCTTGGGGGTGGCCAGTCCTGGTTCTGCCAGCTACGCATCCTTAAAGAAATTAGAAACGGATCCTTGATTTCTTCCTCTTACGAAGCCAGGGCAGTGGCATCACCACTTTCTTCCATGAATTCCTCCGAGGCAAGATCTTGAGGCTGTGTACCCGTTCTTTTTCACAAGGCCACATAGGTTCCCCCTCATCTTCCTCTTCACTGAGGATCTGAGCCCAGGAGTGAGCAGTCATCCTCACTCCTGAGACTATCCACTCATCACTAGGCGTGGAGGTCGACACCTCTCACTCAAAGGCCTCCCGCATCTCATCTTCACCTAAGAGACTTGGGCTAGGCCCCCCCCTCCAGGGGTCTATTGATGCTTTATCCGAACTTTCCTTCTGGGATCCAGCATCTGAAACTTCAACTTCTGGTTCTGTCTCTAACTCTGCACCCTCTAGCTTTGTGCCACACTCCCCCAAGGGGCCTTCCTCCACAGGCTCCGCCTGGTGCTGTGTGCTGCCAACTGCAGATTGCTGAATTTTTGTCCATGTGGGAGCCAACCGGATTGGAGGCGCTTTATACCAGCCACATTTTTCTAGGCATCCAGCAGAGTGAGGAATCATGAAGACGTCCCTTCCAGCTCTCAAGCATATTTGACATACATGCACTGGATATCCAGGAACCGCCACGTGAGGAGGCAGTTGTCCTCCATAGCACCACTTTTCAATATCCCTCAGTCTATTTACTGCTGCTGTTACTGCAACCCCCGGGCATGATCCGGGTAACAAGCTGGTTCTGAGGCCATAACTGCAGAAAACAAACAAATGTTCACTGTAACTGAAAGTCCCACTTTACTGAGCACACTCTTTAGTTGTAAAATGGCTACTCTGCTGCTGTGTTTACTTTACTACCCCACCCTGTAATGGCGGTGGCAGCACTGCTGTGCATCAGCATTCAGAATCTGGGTCAAGCCACTGTGTACCCGATTTACACAAACTACTGATAACTTTTGCTCAAACTGCACAACTTGCTCTGTTCTTGCTTTAAACACATTTACAGGATTTTCCACGGACTTTTTAAATGCTGGAAACATTTCTTTTATTCACAGTCCCTTAAAGCGTCAGGTTTTTAGCACAGGATTGCCTGTATATCTAGTGCTGCACATTGGCTACAACTCACAGTCTCTCTCTGGCTTCAAACTTTAAACTGAGGCTGAATTCATTACTATGCACACAGTCAATGGCTTAACAGACTTGCACTTGCTGGCAGGACTTGACACAGTCAATACTTGCAAAAGTGACTACACTGCTACACACATTTATATGGCATAGAGAGAAAATCATTGTTTGAGCAGTTTTTAGGTTGTTTACTTACTGTTATCAGTAGCAGTTTGCTCGATGGGCAAAACGGCCTGCAGCCAGTTCTTGGAGGCCTCAGAACAGAAGCGGTGGGCAGTCCTGCTGATTGTCTTTTCTACCACCACACTTCAATTCCGACAATCGATTAAGGGTTGAGCCCAATTTTAAACTAGATAATCTATTTTATAAGGTTTACGAGTGATTTAACACTCTGCGATGCTCCTCCACTAGCCAGTACACGCACTCCACTCACACTCCTCTCGAATGCTGGGGCAGTCACTGTAGAGCTGGCTGAGGCGGGGCTGATCTCAGCCTGACCAATCACACAGCGTCATGCAAATGAGCCTCTTCTTCCTCGCGAGGCTCTTCTCCTCACGGCAATCGTAGAGCAGGCAAATTTAAACTGCAGAATGCAACTTTTTTCTTTACTAACTGACTCACGCAATGGAGCCCATTTCAGCCATTTAACATAGTCATTACACCTGCACATCTCTCAGTCAATTCAAAAAGCATTTCCAACGTCCAGGGCACAATTTTCCTGTTGCTACCCCTAGTCTCCCACACTTTTCTTTACCACAGTTCATTTTAAAAGCATTTCAAACATCCAGGGCACAATTTTCCTGTTGCTACCCCTAGTCTTCCATACTTTTCTTTACCACAGTTCATTTCTGAAGCAGGCAAAAATGCTGTAAACAATTTTATGCAGGACAAGGGCACACTCTTTGTCTTTACTGCTCCTTGGTAAACAGTTGGCAATTTTAAACAGCAGCACAAGATCCACAGCACACAGCAACACACTTAGTAAATTGCTTCAGCTTTTTGGGCTACCCACTGCCAGATAGCCAAAACGCTAGCCCCCTTGCCCAAGCACCTTCCTCCCTGAACATAATCCAAAGCGGTGCCTCCATTTTTGTAACCCCTCACCCCTGCCTTTTTGCCAGAATGGCAGGTGGCATGCTGTTGAAGCTGACAGCAGTACCTGGTGGGGACTGGGTTCAGGGAGGATGAGGTTACTCGGCACAGGGGGGCCTAGGTTTGGCTACTCTGCACTGAGGCACCCAAGTAAATCCGAACACAGGAAGCAATAACTGTAATGTCCAGAACCAGGAATGGGATTCTTCAGTGTGGCTTTTATTCACATACTGTTGAACAAACAAAGCATAGACGGACCCCCACGGGGCTACATTCCTGGTAATGCAGATTAGAGACAACAGAACACTTTTCCACTATTTCCAGCCATCAGGCTCTAAACCCACCAGGCACACAGCCCGGACTTGCATGCAGCTTTGGGTACACAGCCCGACTTGTACACTACTTGGGTTTTCCCCACTGGCCCGGCTCCCCCGCTGGCCACTTGATCTGTGGTCCATTTGAGGAATGAACCAATTATCCTGTTGTGGCTACCTAAACCACACTAGAGTCTTCGACTCCTAGAGAGAATTTTCCTTACAATCCCACATCTGGGTACTTCCCTCGTCACTGGCCAAGTGCCTGAGGTAAAGAAGAAATCCACAGAAGAAATCCGTAGAGGTGGACCTGGTCACTAAAGATGGGGGGGCCACCCACCTCCAGCTCCCACAGCCCATACCTGGCCATTTCTCTGGAAACTGAACAATTCGTTTACTGAACTTTCAAATGTAGATTCTGGGTAGACGTCTGTCACATCTCCTCTACATATCATTTGCATCCCAACAAGCTCTGGACTTGAACCTACTTTTACTTTGCTTGGCCCATTACTCTAGGCTTCCCAATATTTAGTAGTTCAATCCCCACATTGTCACACAAGTCCCAGGGTGAAAAACATAGGCCCTTTTAGCAAGAGCAGACACTCACCCTCACGTTGAAGGTGCCCCACAGGTGACTCACAAATCTTCTTGTTCTCCCAAATAAACTCTGGAACACATAGGCAGCTTTTCCTTCACAAGCAGAACTAGGGGGTTGCCCCAGGAATCTGCAGGGAACCCTTTCTCCCCCCTCCATGGGGGAGGGGGCACTGAGACCCAAAAACAGTGGTCTCCACCACTTCAATTATCTTCTGTGTCTCTCTTTAAGGTGGAGACACACACCATTTTACTTAAAAGTAGCCCTCTGACAGGGCTGAGGCTCCTAGAGCCTTCACTGAGCTGCTTTCTCAGCAAGCTCCCAACTTCACACTTCACTGACTCACACTGACCTGAAGTCTGACTTCAAAAACTTTCCAACATTCTACGCCAACTCTCTTGCTGCAGATTCCAATGTGGCTCATGCAGCTCGAGTAGTTCTATTGGTGATGTCATCTCTCAGTCTCAGCTGAGACTGAGAACAGAGTGAGACAGTGAAACCCATTTAACTGGAGTTTCACAAGCTACCTTCCCTGCCTACCACTAGGTCTGATTGGGATTCTAGTAACCCCGGGTAACAAGGTGGTTACATTTGTATAACATTCCAAAGCACCACAAGTACAATCTTATTATTGTACTTTGTCATTGCCGTAAGTAAAGCAGCAAAGACAGCATGCAACTCTCCTAATAAAATTAAAACTTTGTAACTTTGTAAAGGTGGGAGGAGTAAAAGGCATTAAGCCCATGAAGACTCCTATCTGTCACCCATAAAACCCCAAGGAAGGATTGGCTAATAAAAATCTGTCTAATCTTTTTTTGAATATTTCTTTTGATGTACTAATAACAATTTCCATTGGGAGAGTTGCATATTCTGATTATATGTTGGGAGAAAAAATATTTAAGTTTATGTGTTCTAACTCTTTTCCTTTCTAATTGTAGGGGATGGCCTCTTGTTTCAATATTACTTTGTTTAAATTCCAAACCTATTTCTGTCATAAGAAAGTCATTATTTATAATTTCTTTAGTCAACAAAAGATCGCCTCTAAATCTCCTCTGTTCTAAGGGCATTAAACTAAATTTATGTAACCTTTGTTTAAATTTATGGTCCTTGCAAGAACAGATTGGGAAGCAAATGATTTGATACCTTTTAATGGACCAACATAGATGTAACAACAAGAACAAAGTGCTCTAGCTTTCAGACCAACCAGTCCTTCTTTAGAAGCCTAATGGCCATTGTTTAGAAAAAACAATACTTTTAACAGCTAGATCATGCATAAAAAACAGAAAAAATCCCCATTGGTTTAAACTACTAATTTTTGTCATAACAAAGGCTTAAAATATCACTTTTTATAATGATGCACTTGGATTCACCTCGGGTCTTACCCAGAAATTATTTCATAAATTACCAAAAATAATAAATATTCACATGTGATATTATCCTATGCTCTCCAGATTCAAGTATAATGGTAAATGACACTGCTTACCCTACGTATAGTCATATGAAAAATAGATATTTTATTTACACCTATACAATGGTTCTAAATATTCCTCATTAGCATACATATCAAGCCTAATGTTGTAAACATCAACAAAATTGTTTCTGATAATTCAGCAACTAATAAATTTTAGCAAATAAACAATGTAAAGAAATAAGCAATACTTAGCATAATAAATACTACTTTTATCATACTTAGTATTTACATAACCTTCACTAAACCACTAGCTTATTTCCGTTACATTGATGATTTGTTATTATCTGGACAGAGGCACAGATGCACTTAAGGATTTTCATCATGAACTGAATAACCTCCACCCTACCATAAAGCTTACCCTGGAGTATTCTACCACCAATGTTAATTTTCTGGACACCACAGTCACCATTAAGGATGGAACCTTACATATGTGTATTTACAGGAAGCCAACAGACAGACAGAGATACCTACACAAGAAAAGTAATCACCCAAACCATACAAAAAATCTGTCGTACAGACATGCACTCCGATGTCACCATATTTGTTCAAATGAGGATGACAGAGAGACACATTTGGCTATGTTGAAAACCACCTTTATTGAGCAGGGACACTCTTCCAGAGAAATTGACAGGATAACAGAACGCTTCAACGCCAAGTACCAAGACAACAACTACTTCAATATAAAGAAAAGACCAGTTACAGACAGAATACCCTTAGTAGTCACATATCATCCAGACCTTGAACTTCTGCATAAGATTATTAAAGACCTCCACCCAATATTTAGTGAGGTTGAAAACCTTAATTGTATTTTTAAGGAACTCCCACTACTGTCTTTTCAACAACCACCAAATTTAGCCAGCCTAATTATTAGAAGCAAGCTTTCACCAGAACAGAATACCATGTCACACAATGGCACACAACCCTGCAATCAATGCACCTGTAAGACTTGTGAGCTCATTTCCACCTTGGGCTGAGTGGTTACATCACAAAACAGACAATTCATGGTGCATGGGAGTTATACATACACATCACAACATGTTGTTTATTTTATTCAGTGCAAAAGATGTCCACAAACAGGTTATGTTGGAGAGACAAGGCAACAGCTCCGCACAAGGATGGACTCACACAGATATACTATTAGGAGGAAAGAAGACTGAAAAACCAGTGGGGCACCACTTCTTCCAGCCTGACCACTCAATTACGGATATGTCAGTAATGGTCTTAAAAGGAAATCTCAAAAACACACAACAGAGACGAGCTTTTGAGATTAAACTTATTTTACATCTTAATATGGTAGCAGATGGGATGAACGTTGATCTGGGTTTCATGGGACATTACAGAAACTGACATCCACAGACTTCATCTTCAGACTGGCATATTATAGGACTTCAGCATGTATAGGATGTGGGTGCGTGTAAGTATGTATGTGTGTGTGGGTATGTGTTGTGACATACGTGATATAACCAGTGTGGGGCTTGCTGTCACATTGAGATAGACCTCTATTTAGATACATGAAGTTACAGTGTGTTACTACTCTTACTTCACACACATAATGAATATTAATTCCTCCTTACTTTTTATCTTTGCCCGGGAGTGGGGTTGATTCTGTTGCACCTTATTCAGATTACCTAGCCTGTTACTGTACATACAGGATTGTTATCATAGACTGTCACATATTTTTTTAACTTTGTACATATTGGGGTGCGAGATCTCATTTGCATGGGGGTCCTGAACAGATCTTTTTACATTAGGGCAATATTGCAGTGATTTGTGGAAATGTAGGTATGTTAGACCTCTGGTCTTACACACATACTTTATATTTACTTCTAGTTACCTTATCCTGGGGAAGGTGGTAGTTTTATTTCATTGTAGTTCTATCCAGAATCCTTGGAAATGTTACTACACAGATAGAAGTACAGTTAAGTAGAGTCACATTTCTGCTCTGTAGGTATTAGGATACATGAGCTCTTTTACTTAGGATTTCAAGACAAGTTGAATTCCTTTGGGGAACAATTGCAGTGACTGATGTGAATAAAGGTTCATTAAGAGAGTGTGTGTGTGTGTGTGTGTGTGTGTGTGTGTGAGAAAGAAAGAGAGACAGAGCGAGAGAGAGAGTATCTCCTTAAAGCTAGTCATCCTCCCCTTCCCCCACATTATGGGGATGTGGGGTGGGGTAGGGCGTATTGTTTGTGTAAAGAGGAGGAGAGAAATTAAAATTGTTATCACTTTTTCAGATTCCTTAGACACGTCTAGTGCATCAAGTTGTTAAATTCTCAGTGTATATTGACATCAGTACATATCAGACTACATGGTCTTAATTCCTTGGTGGTCCTCGACTAGAGTTTTTTGTTTGACACTAATACCGTCAATTTATATTTAAATTATCATTTATAAAGTCCTGTCACTATGCTAGAGGTTTTTGAAGTTATGGGGCATGATATCTAGCTGGAGAGTACATCTGGGTGATAGGTCCAGCTAAGTTTTATACATCATACAGTGTGCACTGATGTTTTTAAGACAACTTCACTGGTAATTTCTTGTCTATAATGCATGCGTTGAAACTTCTTGGAGTCCTAAGACAATCTTAGTATGTCTTTAATCTGGGTGGGGGTTGCTTTTCTGTAATCACATCCTTATACACACTGTGACACTCATAGCTTGATTTAAGAGTCATCTGCTCCAGCAGTGTTATCTTATGTCAATTGAATTTATAATGCAGTAGGATTCTTTGTATGCGTTTTGCACCAAGCACCTTTGACCCTGGGACCCCCCTGCTTGAAGGTTATATGGTACTGTTATACTTCTCTGACATCATCATCTGTATTTTTTAAATGAGTAGTTTAAACCAATGGGGATTTTTTTCTGTTTTTTTATGCATGATCTTGCTGTTAAAAGTATTGTTTTTTTCTAAACAACAACCATTAGGCTTCTGAAGAAGGACTAGTTGGTCCGAAAGCTAGAGCACTTTGTTCTTGATGTTACATCTATGTTGGTCCATTAAAAGGTATCACATCATTTGCTTCTGGATCTGTAACCTTTGTTGGTAATTTAAAGTCTCTGATCCTGTAATATATTTTATTTTTCTTTGTATTTTTTCTATTCTTTTAATATCTTTTTTATTGTATGGGTTCCAAAACTGGGATGCATAGTCCTATCGTGGGCCTAACATAGGCTCTATATAGTGGAAGTATCACAGATTTTTCTTGAACTTATATTACAATGTATAGACCACCAAATATGGTTTGCTTTATTTATGTTTTCTGTAATCTGATTTTCAAATGAGAGTTCATTTTGAACTATGATCCGAGATCTTTTTCACTTTCTGCTATCTTTAATACTTGTTTATGTAATGTGTATTTTGTTTTTGGATTGTTCAAAGCAAAATGCATAACACTACATTTATTTACATTAAAATATAGTCCTCATTTGTTTAACCAATCTGTTAATTTATTTAAATCATTTTGTATAGCATCAGTTTGATAGTTATTTTACATCTACCTCCTAATTTGCAATTGTCTGCATATTTTATTATCCAATTTTCTAGATTATCTGAGAGATCTATTATGAAGAGTTGAAATATCAGATTGGGTTAAGACTGGTCCTTGTGGTACTCCACTTGTGACATGTCTCCGCTTAGATACTTTTCCTTCTATAAGGACTCACTGGGAATGATTTGACAGCCAATTCGATATCTAAATTAAGTAAGCATGGTGTATGTTAAGGCTGCTTAATTTCTCTAGCAGTGCCCAATGAGGAGCAGAGTCAAATGCCTTTTTAAAATCTAAGAATGTGACATCACATAGAGATCCACTGTCAAGATTTAAACTTATTTGCTCATAAAAGCACAGTAGATTAGCTATGCAGGAGCATCCTTTACAAAAACCACGTTGAGTAACATCTATAAATTTTATATTGGTTATTATCTTATCTTTAATTATTCCTTCTAATAATTTGCATAATACAGGGGTAAGGCTGATGGGTTGATAGTTATCAGACAGACTCCTGTCTCCCTTTTTAAAAAGAGTAATTGACATTCAAAACATAATGCTCATCATAAAGTAATGTGTTGCCATTCATTATACTTTAAAAATATTACTTATCATAAGACATACTGCTTATCTTATGGCAGAACATTGCCATCTCACACATTAAAAGCACCCTAAGTCTTAATTGTATATCTCTTGATAGTGAACTGTTTCTCCCTGTATAAAATGTGATCAACACCTGTGATTTCAATCTCATTTACAACCTGGACAGTATTCATCTTAGCCCATAAAAATGGGCTACCATACCTAATCAAGCTCCGTGTACTTGTATTTTGTTTTTCCTTTACTCAATGACTTTATTTCTCACTTTTCAAGTAGTAAACTATAGAGAAAAATATTTTATCATACATATTGTTTCCTTCATATTTGGTTCCTATCTGTAAAAGTACAGTATGATGACATGCCTGACATTGTTTGAGTGTCCATTGTAGCATATAAACAGAATTACTTTGCTTCTCTAAAAGTTCTGTAACAACACTTAAGTGTTTAGAAACTTCCACATATGCATCAGTGGGTGGGGAGGAAATCACATGAAGCCCGATGCTGTGTCCATCCCACCCTCCCCAACTTGAGACCTGAAGGGCCTGTGTAAACATTTTAGCAGTGGTGTATGTTATCAAAAACAAGTTATACGGGTACTCAATAAATTACATATCTTGAGCCTTGAAAACAGATAAGGTGACACAGCATTTTAAATGCTACAGGTTTGCTGAATCCTAAATTCACTCCTTTTAAATTCTTTATAAATTAGGAAGGGTAAAACCGGTAAATTAAGTTTGCTCTATGTCCAAGAATACACAGCTCACCTCTTAAATGCCACAGTGCATTCCTAGTCCTTGCTCCACAACGTTAATGTAAAGCCACTTTTTTTAACCTGGAAACATGAACCAGCAACAGATCAAAGATCCTTTTAATTTTAACAAGGAGCTCTCTATCTTTAGCACTCTTTAAACAATGAAGGAGATCACTCACCATGCTGCTTCACTAGCATGACTTCCATCCAGCTCCTACTGGAAAAATGAGTTGCTGCAGCTCACACATGAAGTCTCAGGTGTCAGCCATGGTTAAATCCTCATTTTACCATCTGAGGAATAGTGCCGGGTGAAACACCTGATTCCACCGGATGACCTTCCAACATTGGTCCATGCCTTCATCTCTACCCATCTTGACTACAACGCCCCTCTACCTAGGGCTGTCTGGGGTTGATATCTGCTGCTTGCAGCTAGTGCAGAATGCTGTGGCCAGGCTGTTGACTGGTACCTCCAGGACCAGTCACATTATGCCTGTACTGCGTGAACTGCACTGGTTGCCAGTTTGGTGGCGGATCGCCTATAAGATGGGTTTGCTTACCTTTAAAGCCCTACATGAACAGGGACCAGACTTCCTGAAAGATCTCCTGACTCCCTACTCCCCCAATTGCCCTCTCTCATCTGCCAGTGAGGGATTGCTTGAGATTCCCAGGGTTCATCTTAAAACATCTGGTGCTCGTGCTTTTTCATTTGCGGTACCAACCTTGTGTAATTCTCTACCTCATCAGTTAAGAGAATGCCTGACCATCAGCAGTTTTCAATCTATGCTGAAAATGTATTTATTTTCTTTGGCCTTCCCTGACTAATTGCTTGACTGATTTTAAATAATTTATTATATTATCTGTTTTTATTGTAATTTATATTATGTTCAGCGCCTTGATTAGGAAAGGCGCTATATAAATAAAGTTTCCTTGCTTGCAGTCACAATCTTCATTCAAACCCATGTTTGGGTTCACATTGTCAATCGTATAAATCCATCTTACAAAGTCCACTTTGATTTCTTTGAGGATAGGAATTATGTTTAAGTCCATAAGTTTGTTTAGGTCAATAGATATGTCTAGGCTCAGATAACTTATTTTCTCTTTAATCCAATTTCTGTTAACCACTTTATAGAGGTCATTTAGTATGGCAGCAGACATGTTACCATCAATTGCATGTGTTTTCCCCCAATTAGGGATTAAATCTGAAATCAGACTAAATTCATGTAGAAGTTCCTTTAGCCTAGTACAAGGTTCTATTGGCTGAGATAAAGTTACCAAAATATCATTGGCAACAGCAAAGATATTTTGCCTGTATTGACCTATTTGAATCTGACTAATATCATTATTACAGTTACTTGCCTTGATAAAGGGTTCAAAAGCTAATATAAAGAGGTACAGCAAGCGTGTGCAACCCTGTCTTGTTCCACACTTAATATCAGTAAGGTCAGAAAGTACTCCATTTGTGATGATTGTGGCTGAAGGAATTCAATATATTGTCTTGAGCTGCTTCATAAAATATTCACCACAGCCAAATGTGTCCAGAGTGAAAAATAAATAGCTCCAACTAACAGAATTAGATGCCTTACCAGTGTCTAAGGATAAAGTAAGATGGGGGTCCTCGTGGTTATTTGCCCATGAGAAAAAATCAATAAGGTGCCTGACTCTATCAGACAAGGATCTGTTCTTAATGAATCTCATTTGTTCTTTTCCAACCAGGAAGGTAATTACTGACCGAAGACTTTTGGAGAGGATTTTGGTGATCATTTTGTAATCCATATTCACAAGAGATGTGGGCCCATATCTTACACATTCAAGGGAATCCTTATTTTTTTCAGAATTAAGGTAACGTAAGTCTCATTCATTGTTGGTGGCAGTGTTCCTTTTCGTTCACTCTCTTTTATTACATAGAAACATAGAAACATAGAAGATTATGGCAGAAGGGGACCTGTGGTCCATTGAGTCTGCCCAAGTGAGGTATCCTGGGATCTATTGTGCACCAGTGTTCTGTCTTCCTAGACACTCAGTCTAGCCCTTGCCAGTGTCATGTGTTTGTTTCCATTACTTGTCCCACCCATGCTTAAAAGCTTGATACTGACTTTGCAGTCATCACCTTGGGAGGTAATCTATTCCAAGGTTCCACCACCCTCTCTGAGGAGTAATACTTTCTGATGTCCCTTTTGAGCACTCCATCCATCAATTTCCACTCATTCTGGGCTCCCCATGACCAAAACAAATAACACCCCCCTTAAGGGATGGCTGGCTTCCTCTTCCCGGGCTAAGACACAGATATGGCACGCTGATGCGTTTACATGAGGATGAAACACATGTACGTGTCTGCTGTTCTTAGCCTTTGCTGATTGCACTGTGAGGCCTTCTGGCACCATGCAATTCTGCTTAAAGCTGAGCCAGTTCGAATTCTCTCATGGGGATTTGCATATGTTTCCCATAATGCTTCGCATTATTGGTGTATGTGCAATTGTGTTTCTTTAAAATTTGGCTGTATGGCCAATATTCTCTGGGATAACCCATGCCTCACGGCATTTGCTCTGGGGTTCTTTTGTAGTTCTTTTCCTTCTCTATTTTGTGCTCCCTACGACACAAACAAATAACATCCCCCTTAAGGGGTGGCTGGTTTCCCCTCCATGGGCTAAGACACAGATATGGCACACTGATGAGTCCAAATGAGGACAAAACATGTGCATGTGTCTGCTGTTCTTAACCTTGCTAATTGCACTGTGAGGTCTTCTGGCACCATACAATTCTGCTTAAAGATGAGCCATTCCAAATTCTCTCATGGTGATTTGCATATTTTTCCTATGATGCTTTGCATTATTGGGGTATGTGCAATTGTATTTTCTTTAAAATTTGGCTCTATAGCCAATATTTTCAGGGATAACCCATGCCTCAGAGCATTTGTTCTAGGGTTCTTTTGTAGTTAATTTCCACTCATGCCCTCTTGTGGTACAATTGACATTCCTGGTAAAAAATTGCACTTCAGGCACCTTGTTGATGCCTTTAAGGAACTTGAAGGTCTCAGTCATATCCCCCCCCTTCCTCCTAGTCTCTGGTGAGTACAATTTCAGAGCCTGAAGCCTTTCTTCATAGGTGATTTCCTGAAGGCCATGTATCATTGTTGTTGCTCTTCTGTAGACCACTTCCAATCTATCAGTGTTCTTTCTTAGGTGAGGCCTCCAGAACTGTACACAGTACTCCAGATGAGGCCTCACTAATGACCAGTAAAGTGGTAGTACCACCTCCCTGTCCCTGCTGTCTATACCCCTGCCAATGCATCTTAACACTCCGCTAGCCTTGCTGTAAGCCTTATTGCATTGACTGTGCTGCTTGAAGTCATCCCTAATGATGACACCCAGATCACGTTCCTTAGCAGAGGAACTCAGCTGGACTCTGTTTGTGCAGTATTCTTCCTTGGGTTGGCCCTACCCAGGTGGCTCACCTTAACACGTCTTAGCATTAAAGTTTAATTGCCAAATTTGTGACCACCTTTCCAATGTCTTAAGGTCCTCCTGCAGTTGTCTGACTCTCTCCATACTATCCACTCTTCTGCTGAGTTTCATGTCATTCACAAACAGGGCTATTTTGCCATTTATGCCCTCACCGATGTCAGTAATGAATACATTGAAGAGGACCAGCCTCAGGACTGACCCCTGAGGCACCCCACTAGTGACCTGCCTCTCATAGATTTCACACCATTTACTACCACTCTTTGTTTTCTGTCCCTCAGCCAACTCTGTACCAACTTTACTGTCTGTTCTGCTACCCCAAGGTCTTCTAGCTTTTTTAATGTGGGACTGTGTCAAATGCCTTACTGAAGTCAAAGTAAAACAAGTCCACTGCATGAACCCTGTCCTTCTCAGAAGAAGCCAGAAAGTGAAGGAAGGAAACATATTCAATTCAGTGCTTCAGAGTAACTGGTAACTGGTATTTTTCTTTTAAACTTAGATTGTAGGCTTGTAGTGACACTATACTTTCTTTCTGTGTTGTCTTTGCTTATAATTGTTTTTGGGCTGTTGAAAATTTAAAAAATAGTGGTGGTGTAATTCTGTGCTGTCTTTAATTGCTGCAAATTGCCCTGATAAATCTGATTGACAGGAGCTAAACACAGGGTATAGTAAGAGGTGTGAAGTAGGAGGGGCATAAGGGGGAAGAAGACCACCCTCAAGCACGACAAGTTTTTGACTCATTTATTTATTTGGTTTCTTTTCCTTAAAAAATATATCTCTGAGGATCAGTTACAGGATTTTTAGTACTGTAAATAAATAAAAGAAAGCTAAGAGAGTTGGTAGTAGATAAGTAGTGGAATTGCAGTATAATGTGGGGAGTGGTGCAATGCAGTGGCTGTGGGGCAGCCATATTCAGGCAGACCTTCTGGACACTGAGGTGCTGCCCTATCTGCATGCATCTCTCGGGACTGCGGGATGAGGTAGCCAGACTCAGAACGGAAGTAAACTGGGTCAGGAGTACCATCACCCCTGTCCAGGAACCACCCAGTCCAATGCAGCTGCCTCAAAGGATGCCGAGAACGAGGAGCACTTGGATGACAGTGGGCTCAGGGAGGATTAGAGCAGTCAGGCAGAGGCACATCCCAGATCCTATTCCTCTCAAGAACTCATATGCCACACTGGCAAATGAGGACAACCAAATAGAGGTACCCAGGGAAGTGGAAGGAAAGGATGTGGAGGTTAGGCAAGGAGGTGACCTCAGTGGGAAAGCAGTGGACCCTAGAGGAGGAGGAAGCGAATCCTGGTGGGGACTCCATCATAAGAGGATCCAGCTAGGAACACAGGAGGGAGGACAGGAGGTGAGGTGCCTACCAGGTGCCACAGGCATGGAGGGATGGAAGGAAGATACTGGGGATCACTGGGAAGGCAAGACAGGAGGGTGAGCTGGATGTCATTATCCACCTAGGTACTAATGACTTGGCAAATGGGGAGCCAAAGGAAGTTCAGGAAGAGTTTAGGAAACTGGGGAGGGGTCTCAAGCAAGTAGCTACTTCTGTCACTTTCTCAGAAGTACTACCTGTGAGAGGCAAGGGGAGAGCATAGGAGTGCATGCACCAGGAACTTTAACTCATGGTTGAAGAACTGGTGCTGTGAGGAAGGGTTTGGATTCATTGGTGACTGGGGACCCACCTGGAGGGATGGAGGTTTGTTCAAGCCTGACGGCCTGCATCCATCCTGGAGGGGAATCCAAGACCAATGATAAGTTTAAATGCTACATTGACAGCATTTAAACTAGCAAAGGGGGTGCAGGCCAGCAAGGATGATACCTACTTGCTCACCCCACAGCTAGTAATGGAACCAGTGAACCAGAGGAGGGCTATCTCTGCAAAGCAGTGTGCAAAAGATGGAGATTAGTGTCCAAAAGGTGGATAAGCAGAAAAGGGCAAAATTCAGCAGAAGGCAGACAGCAAGGAGAACTAGGGATAAATGACAACCAAGGAAGGGGCTGGAGTAGAACAGTGAAGCAGTCTAGGAGGTCAAATCATGGAAAGCCATGTGCAAATGCCAGGAGCCTTAGCAACAAGATGGAAGATCTGGAGGCTGTCATGGTACAGTCAGACTGGACATTGTGGCCATCACTGAAACCTGGTGTAATGATAACCATGACTGAGAGATGGCCATACCTGGCTACAACATATTCAGAAGAGACAGAGCAGGCAGGAAGGGAGGAGGTGGCACTGTATGTGAAAATGACATAAGGGCCACACAGATACAGGAGGAACAAAATGGGGAGAGATACTGTGGGTTAAGCTGGAAAGGAAAATGGGGCCAGCCATCCGCAAGGTGTGGTCTATAGACCACCAGCCCAGGAGGAAGAAACAGATAGAGGCTGATGCTAGCCATCCAAAGGATGGCAGACAAGGTGAGGTAGTACTGGTTGGAGACTTCAATATACCAGACGTGGACTGGAGCATCCCAGCAGCAGCATCAACTAGAAGCAGATTTATCCTGGACTCCTTCAGGGTGCCTTCCTCAAGCAACTGGTCATGGAACCAACTCGGCGAAGGCAATACTGGACCTTGTGCTCACAAACAGGGACAGTGTGATGGGGGTAACAGTGGGGGAGCACCTGGGTAACAGTGACCACCAGTCATTGTGGTTTGAAATCACAGAAAGAGCAGAACCAAACCACACAAAACGTATCCTGGATTTTAGGGGGCAGACTTTGGGAAAATGGGGAGATGCTTGAAAGAGGCATTAAGGGAATGGGACAGGAATCAGGGATTGAGGAACAGTGGGCAGTATTTAAAATGGGGATTATAAGAACAACAGAATTATGCATTAAGCAGGTTAGTAAGAGAAAAGAAAGAGGAGACCATTATGGTTTTCCAAAGAGGTAGCAAAGAAAGTGAAAGCCAAAAAGATTGCATTCAGGCAATACAAAAAGACACAGGCAGAAGGGGATAGGGAGAAGTACCAGGAGAAACAAAGGGAGGCAGGGAGGTCAGTAAGGGAAGCCAAAGCTCAGACAGAAGAACACATTGCAAAATCAGTGGTTAAAGGGGACAAAACCTTTTACAGGTACATAAGTGAAAAAAGAAGGACAAAGGGAGGGATAGTGAGACTGAAGGGGAGGATGGGAGCGTGGAGGATGACAACAGTAAAGCTGACATATTGAACAGGTATTTCTGCTCAGTCTTTACTAAGGAAGAGGGGTAATGGGTCTGAAGGGAGTACAAGGGGTGAGAATGGTGCAGAAATGGACACAAGTCCCTTTACGAGAAAGGGTCCTGAAGGAACTGGAAGTAATAAGAGCTGATAAAGCAATGGGGCCAGATGGGGTGCACCCCAGGGTCCTTAAAGAACTAAGAGAGGTGGTGGCTGAACCTCTGGCTATCCTGTTCAGCCAATCACTGGAAACAGGGGAGGTACCCAAAGACTGGAGGACAGCAGATGTAGTCCCCTTATACAAAAGTGGGAACAAAGAGGAAGCAGGGAACTACAGACCAGTCAGCCTCACCTCGGTAGTGGGAAAGATCATGGAAGCACTACTGAAGGAGATTGGTGGAACATCTGGTTGTCAATGGACTACAGGACCCAAGGCAGCATGGTTTCACCAGGGAGGTCATGTCAGACCAGCCTCATTGAATTTTTGACTGGGTGACTGGGAGGTGGATCAGGGGAGGGCAGTGGCCATGGCCTATCTGGACTTCAGCAGGCCTTTGACACTGTGCCACATAGAAGACTATTACACAAACTGGGAATATGGGTGTGGGCAGGACAGTAGTGTGGTGGGTAGGTAACTGGCTGGGTGGCAGGACACAGAGGGTGGTGGTAAATGGCTGTCACTCCACAGAGGGAAGAGTGACCAGTGGGTACCACAGGGATCAGTGCTGGGACCCGGTCCTATTCAACATCTTCATCAGTGACATTGCACGGATATAGAAGGCAGAATTTCACTGTTCACTGATGACACAAAGCTCTGTAACAGAGTAGACACACCAGAGGGTGTAGACAGAATGAGAAGGGACCTGCAGAAACTTGAAGAATGGTCAAGGGTTTGGCAGTTGAAATTCAATGCAAAGAAGTGCAAGATAATGCATATGGGGCACAAAAACCCTGGCACAATATATCAGTTGGGGGGTGAGGATATAGCATGCACCAAGCAGGAAATGGATCTTGGGGTTGTCATCTCTGATGACCTCAAGGTAGGGAAACAGTGTGACAAGGCATCAGGTAAAGCAAATAGGATGCTGGGATGTATAGGCAGGGGCATCACCAGCAGGAAAAGGGAGGTCATAATTCCGCTATACAAGACACTAGTGAGGCCCCACCTGGAGTACAGTGTACAGTTCTGGAGACCATACCTACGTAAGGACATGACAGGGTAGAGAAGGTTCAGAGGAGGGCAACAAAGATGGTGCATGGGTTGCATCACAAGTCCTATGAAGACAGGTTGAAGGAACTGAACATGTACTCTCTGGAGGAGAGGAGGAGAGAGGATATGATAGAGACATACAAGTATCTTACAGGGAGGAACAGGGTGCAGGAAAACACTATTTTTAAGCGAAAAAGATGTTTCAGGACTAGAGGTCATGGGATGAAGTTGGAGGGAGGACGATTCAGAGGAAACATGAGAAAGAATTTCTTCACAGAACGGGTGGTGGACAAGTGGAAAATCCTGCCAGAGGAAGTGGTGGGGGCTGAAACAATCACGGGATTTAAGAATGCATGGGATAGACATAAAGGAATTCTAGAGGTCAGGGGTAAGGGGAAATAGACTTCTAGGAAAACAAACTGAACTTACAAGCTCAAATGGGCAGACTAGGTGGGCCATAGGCCCTTATCTGCCGACACTGTCTATGTATCTATGTATCTATGTAACTCCTTGGTCACTTCGTCAAAGAACATAATAAGGTTCATTTGACATGACCTGCCCATCACAAACCCATGTTATTTGTAGTTCTGGAGGTGATTTACTTCAAGGTGTTCCACTAGACCTTGTTTGATAAGGGCCTCCGTAAGTTTACCCACTACTGATATGAGGCTGACTGGCCTATAGTTACCTTTATCTTCCCTGTCTCCACTCTTGTGCAGTGGCATCATGTCAGTCACCCTCCAGTCACCTGGAACTATCCCTGACTCCAGTGACCTGTTGAATAGGTGTCTGAGAGGTGCTGCCAGCTCCACTGCAAGCTCCCAGAGCACTCTAGGGTGCAAACCATCAGGGACAGAGGCCTTGTCGGGTCTGAGTAAAAGTTGTTTACTTAAAATAGGCATCAGGCCATCTGAGCCAGGAGTCTTTTTATTAGGGATTTCTTTGATGGCATGACATATTTCAGCTTCGTGATCTCCTTATTTAAAATTGCCTTTCATGTTCCAGGAGGGATGGGAGATTAAGAAATGAGAAGAAATCATTTATCTTTGTGGAGATTTATGCTCTCCAAATATACTGTATAACTGTGTTCAAAAACTGTTGAAAGTTTTGTTTATTTAAATATTGGAGACAATAGCATTTCGTTTCTCATTTCTGATACCAACAATAACATTTTGGGATTGAGTTTTCTTCAGATAGGCTGCTAACAACTTTCCAGATTTTTCACCGACTTCCCAAAATCTTTGTTTGGTTCTGAATAAGGCACATTCTGCCTCTTCAGATAGAAAACTATTAATTTCAAACCACAGAGAAGTGCTTCTATGTAGTAATATTTTATCCACTGCTCTAGCCTTTTTGAGTTGTTGTTCTTTTTTCCAAAATTACAATTTTTCTATTTTCTTGTTGGAAGAGAAATAAATGATTCTTCCCTTAATGTAAACTTTGTAATCCCAGAGAATGAATGGAGAAGAATTCTTTAGACTCTTTATTTAACCAGTCAATAACGTCTTTATCATTGTTCAAACTAATGTTTAACCTCCACCTAAAGGATTTTGGCTTTTCTTCCCTAAACATACATAGATACATAGATACATAGACAGTGTCAGCAGATAAGGGCCTATGGCCCACCCAGTCTGCCCATTTAAGTTTCTGAGTTCAGTTTATGTTTTCCAAGAAGTCTGTTGCCCCTTACCCCCGACCTCCAGAATTCCTTTATGTCTATCCCATGCATTCTTAAATCCTGTGATTGTTTCAGCCCCCACCACTTCCTCTGGCAGGGTGTTCCACTTGTCCACCATCCGCTCTGTGAAGAAATTCTTCCTCACGTTTCCTCTGAATCATCCTCCCTCCAACTTCACCCCATGCCCTCTAGTCCTGGAACATCTTTTTCGCTTAAAAACAGTGCATTCCTGCACCCTGTTCCTCCCTGTAAGATACTTGTATGTCTCCATCATATCCCCTCTCTCCCTCCTCTCCTCCAGGGAGTACATGTTTGGTGCCTTCAACCTGTCCTCATAGGACTTGTGATGCAATCCATGCACCATCTTTGTTGCCCTCCTCTGAACCTTCTACCCTGTCTATGTCCTTCGTAGGTGAAGGTCTCCAGAACTGCACAGTGTACTCCAGGTGCGGCCTCACTAGTGTCTTGTATAGTGGAATTATGACCTCCTTTTCCTGCTGGTGATGCCCCTGCCTATGCATCCCAGCATCCTATTTGCTTTACCTGCTGCCTTGTCACACTGTTTCCCTACCTTGAGGTCATCAGAGATGATTACCCCAAGATCCCTTTCCTGCTTGGTGCATGCTATATCCTCACCCCAACTGATATATTGTGCCAGGGTTTTGTGCCCCATATGCATTATCTTGCACTTCCTTGCATTGAATTTCAACTGCCAAACCCCTGACCATTCTTCAAGTTTCTGCAGGTCCTTCTCATTCTGTCTACACCCTCTGGTGTGTCTACTCTGTTACAGAGCTTATATCATCAGTGAACAGTGAAATTCTGCCTTCTAGGTCCTCGCAATGTCACTGATGAAGATATTGAATAGTACCGGTCCCAGCACTGATCCCTGTGGTACCCACTGGTCACTCTTCCTCTGTGGAGTGACAGCCATTTACTACCACCCTCTGTATCCTGCTGCCCAGCCAGTTACCTACCCACCACACTACTGTCCTGCCCACACCCATATTCCCTAGTTTGTGCAATAGTCTTCTATGTGGCACAGTGTCAAAGGCCTTGCTGAAGTCCAGATAGCCATGTCCACTGCCCTCCCTGATCCACCTCCTAGTCACCCAGTCAAAAATTCAATGAGGTTGGTCTGACATGACCCCCTGGTGAAACCATGCTGCCTTGGTCCTGTAGTCCATTGACAACCAGATGTTCCACCAATCTCTCCTTCAGTAGTGCTTCCATGATCTTCCCCACTACTGAGATGAGGCTGACTGGTCTGTAGTTCCCCGTTCCTCTTTGTTCCCACCTTTGTATAAGGGGACCACATCTGCTATCCTCCAGTCTTTGGGTACCTTCCCTGTTTCTAGTGATCGTCTAAACAGGGTAGCAAAGATTCAGCCACCACCTCTTAGTTCTTTAGGACCTGGGTGCACCCCATCTGGCCCCATTGTTTTATCAACTTTATTACTTATGGTTCCTTCAGGACCCTTTCTCGTGTAAAGGGACTTGTGTCCATTTCTGCACTATTCTCACCGCTTGTACTCCTTCAGACCCATTACCTCCTCTTCCTCAGTAAAGACTGAGCAGAAATACCTGTTCAATATGTCAGCTTTACTGTTGTCATCCTCCACACAGCCCCCGTCCTCCCCCTTCAGTCTCACTATCCCTCCCTTTGCCTTTCTTTTTTCACTTATGTACCTGTAAAAGGTTTTGTCCCCTCACCCACTGATTTTGCAATGTGTTCTTCTGTATGAGCTTTGGCTTCCTTACTGACCTCCTGTCTCCTTTGCTTCTCCTGGTACTTCTCCCCTTCTGCCTGTGTCTTTTGTACCGCCTGAATGCAATCTTTTTGGCTTTCACTTTCTTTGCTACCTCTTTGGAAAACCATAATGGTCTCCTCTTCCTTTTCCTCTTGCTAACCTGCTTAATACATAATTCTGTTGCCCTTTGTAATCCCCATTTTAAATACTTCCCACTGTTCCTCAACCCCTGATTCCTGCCCCATTCCTTAATGCCTCTTTCAAGTATCTCCCCATTTTCCCAAAGTTTGCCCCTAAAATCCAGGAAGCGTGTTTTTGTATGGTTTGGTTCTGCTCTTTCTGTGATTTCAAACACAGCGACTGGTCACTGTTCCCAGGTGCTCCCCCACTCTTAACCCCATCACACTGTCCCTGTTTGTGAGCACAAGGTCCAGTATTGCCTTCTGCCGAGTTGGTTCCATGACCAGTTGCTTTGGAAGGCACCCTGAAGGAGTCCAGGATAAATCTGCTCTAGTTGATGCTGCTGCTGGGATGCTCCAGTCCACATCTGGAATATTGAAGTCTCAAACAGTACTACTCACCTTGTCTGCCATCCTCTGGATGGCTAGCATCAACTCCTATCTGTTTACATCAAGGAGGTATGAACAAGGCCACAGTCTGAGATAAGAATGGGCTGAATATTAGCTGATAATACCACATTCATAGACCTATTAGAGATGAAAAGGTAATCTATTCTGCTGTACATCAGTTGTCTGTAAGAGAAGAAAGAGAAATCTCTTCCTACAGTTTGTAACACTCTCCAAGAGTCTGTAAGAGTCGAGTCAGATAACATTTTCTTAAAGGATAATCTTGAGTTTGTCTCCATAAAATGTATTTTTGTGGAATTTCTGTAAAGAATACAATACCTCATTGAAGTCCCTTAATTATTAGATCACAGTTAGGAATTTAGAAAACTCAGCAGTAATACTAAAGAAGCAACCTGTTTTGAGTTGGGAGCATAAATACTACATAATAGAATCTTTTGACATTCAAGCTTATCTAATAAAATGTGGTACCTTCCTGCAGGGTCAGCAGTAAGATCTTCTTTAACAATAACATTTTTATTTATTAAAATAGCTCTGCCTTTTTTTGTTTAGAACTAATGGAACTAAATTCTATATGAGATACCAATTCAATTTTCAATGTTTTCTTTCCAAAGATTGTAAAGGGTCTCCTGAATAAAGGCAATGACTACTTTTAATTTATTTAAATAACTAAGCACTTTTTCCTTTTAATAGGGGAGGCAATGCCTTTAACATTACAGGAGGCAAACTTACAGGGATCCATAACAGAGCAAGAGATTATCAGATAAAATCAACAGCCAAAACCAACAAAAATCCTGGTTTAAAGAAAACCATTATCTCTCTATATATTATAACTATTCAAGTAATTAACTTAATAATAGAATTAAGAACTATGTGATACAAATAAAATTAGCTAGTACTTGCTTTTAATTAATACGAGAAGTAATGCTAGTGTATATACAGACTCAACACTTATCTAGAAGAAAACAGACATTTCTTAAGGCTAAATCAACTAAAGTAAGATAAAAAAACAATATATCAGATGGTGAAAAAAAGAAAATTACATGAAATAGGTTGATGGTCTACTGTACTTCTAGTAGTATGCAGATACCAGACCCGAGTCTTAGATATTGGTGTTTTTATTAGGCTGTACTGTGTTGGTCAGCTACCATTCTTTCTGTCATAGTTGCTACTCTGCCCAGTAATAAACAAATACCACTCCTATATGCATAGGAGTCAAAATATTATAACCTGCAAAAAATATTAATAAGCAACCTTTTTTTTCAGTATGGTATTGGTAGTCATCCAAGAGAGCCACATCATATAACTCTGTGACAAGTTGATATTAATAAGACACTTAGTGGAAGTCTACGGTTTCCCACATAAAGATGGAAAGTCAGGACATGTCATTCAGGGGCATAGACAAGTAACTATTAAAATGCTGGTTACCACATTAGGGATTGTAGCAAAGTACTGTAAATCAGGATTTCATTAAGAGATAGCCTTGGTGCTTTGTAAGCCAGTAGCTTTGCATAAATAAAAACTAGCAGATAGGGCACAAAGACCATTCAGACTATCCAGGATTCCAAGTGGTGGCCTTAAATCTGTGCTGTCTATCTGGAAAGCTCAACTTGTATATAGGTATAGGATAAGCCCTGCTCCTTTCCTGAGGAAGATGATATGAAGCTAACAGTAAGTTGCATGTTGTGCTGGTCAAATAAGGTTGAAGCATTTATAAAGCATGAAGTAGCAATAAAAGGTAATCAAGAGTTAAAAAGGGTACTGTAAAATAATGTTTGTCAAAGCCCATCTACAGTATTTCATGTGGTCAAATGGAGACTCACACCAGAACCATCATTTAAAAATAAAAATTGTGAGGATTAAACAGACTAGCTTCAAATGTCTACTGACACTCATAAAAATGCAGTTTTATCATAGCCAGACTCTTATAAATATGAGCTCTGTGTGGTCATAGAGTAAATAAGAACATTAACAGCAATAGTGATGGATTTATATACCCATTGAAAGTCATAACTAAACAAGGGCATATAATTCCAGCCAAAATGTTGTGTAAACAAGCAGGGAATTATAACTCATGGGATGCTGCTGAGAGTTTCTGATAGCTTGCTAAAAGCAAACTGTTGAAATTTTCATATGTAGAGTTCCAAGTCAGAACAGCATGAAAATAAAGTGTCCATTCAAAGTACAGAAATATTCTTGATTCACTAAATTGACAATACCTATTGAAAGCTGATATTTCTTACTGACGGATACTGACAAAGTTAACATAAATTGCAGGAAGCAGTCCCTAATGAAGCAAACTTAAAAACAGGAGTGCACAAGAAATTATGGAAGTTCAAATACAGCTGGTAAGAGGGTCGTCTCTAAATTCTGTTTTCACCCAATCCCATGTAGAAGCAAGCCACAAAACTGATAGGGTAACATCTTCCCATAGGAACTGATTAGCATGTCACCATTGTGCTTTACATTGGTTCCAGATCAAGCTTATGCAAGTATGTTCAGAGAGAGGAGGGGAGTAATGCTGGTTCTGACTGTCTCTTTTTTGGGATCAGTTTCTTTTTTTAGGGCTAATACCAGGTTAGATGGGCTTTGGAAGCAGGCTGGCTCTGTAGTGGGGTTTGATATTATGATTTACTGTATACTGGAGGGCCAGGTATTATTTTGTTTGCTTCCATGTGATGCATGTTGAAAAGGTTTGTAAAAGGGGAAGGGAAAGACTGTGACCAATACTTGCCTTACCTACTTTTGCTTACAGAGAAGTGTCACAGCCATCAACAGGGTTTTTACCATTTAAAATGATGTATAGTAGGCAGCCAAGAGGGCCACTGGATGTGATAAAGGAAACATGGGAAGATAACCCCACTCAGAAAAAATCTATATTTTCTTATATGTGTGTCCTAAGAAAGAAACTGGCAAAATATGTTGACATTGCCCATAGTAATCAGGAAGAGGCTCAAAACCAGCAGAAGGCATATTATGACCATGGGGTAAAAGAAAAAGTTTTTGTGCCACGTGAAAAGGTTTCGCTACTGTTACCCACAACAGAAAATAAGCTGTTAATTAATGTTAAGGGCCTTATAAAGTTTTTAGATATACTGGCACTGCTAACTACGAGACTGAGACCCCTGACAGAAAAAATCCTACTAAGATATACCATGATAACCTCCTCAAGAAATGGGTTGAAAAAAATGTGAAAAGCTAGTTTGCTAGTTTTACCAGAAACTGATAAGAAGATATTGATGTAGCTGTGATAGACTAGAACAAACTATAAATGCTGATGCTGTAAAGGTGAATGAATCCTTAACTGCAGAACAAACTGCTGACATTTGTAATGTGCTAAAGACATTTAACAGTACTTTTAACATGGTACCAGGCCGTGCAAAAGGGGTTGAACATGTAATAGTGACAAAGAATGCTTGTCCTGTTAGACAAACGTCATACAGGTTGCCAGAGCGGTTAAGAGATGACGTGGTTAAGGAAATACAAAAAATGAAAAAAATTGGGGATCATAGAGGAGTTGAGGAGTGCTTGGTCATCTCCCATGTTAATTGTAAACAAAAAAGAAGGGGTGTTAGAATCTGCCTTGATTTCAGGAAACAATCAAGTGTCAGCATTTGACAGTTATCCTGTGCCCAGAATAGATGATTTGGTGGACAGACTGGGGAGTGCAAAATATATCAGTACCCTCGATCTCACCAAGGGTTACTGGCAAATACCTTTAGCTAAAGATTACAGAGATAAAACTGCATTTGCCACCCTATAAGATTCTATCAGTTCACCACCATGCCCTTTGATTTACATGGTGTGCCAGCTACATTCAGTGGTTCATGGATGTAATTTTATCCTCTCACACCAGTTATTGTGCTGCATACCTGGATAATGTCATGGTGTACAGTCCAGACTGGAAAAGCCATGTGGAACACCTACGAGCAGTTATCAAACTATCAAAATGCAGTTCTGACAATTAATCCTACTAGATGTGTATTGGGCATACAGAAACCAGATATCTGGGCAGTGTGTTGGAAATAGAAAAGTTAAGCCAGACATTTCTAAAATAGAAGCTGTAGCTAACAGCCCTTTACCTAAAACAAAGAAACATGTCAGGTCATTTTTAGGGCTGGCTGGTTATTATCAGAGATTTATTCCCAACTTTGCTGAGTTATCTACTCCCCTCACTGAACTGATAAAGAAGCAGTACCCAAATAATGTGAAATGGACTTCAGAGTGTGATGAAGCTTTTCAAGCCATAAAGGCTGCATCATGTTCATCCCCTGTTTTAAGAAGCCCAGCCTTTGAGAAACCATTTCTGTTATAAACAGATGCATCTGAGGTAGGCTTAGGTGCTTTCCTAAGTCAAAATGTAGATGAGACATAACATCCTATTCTATACATAAGTAGAAAATTGCAAGACAGAGAGGAGAGAAAAGATACTCCACTATCGAAAAGGAGTGTTTAGCAGCAAAGTGGTCCATGGAGTCCCTTAAATTTTATTTACTAGGAACTGAATTTGTTCTTGTAACTGATCACAGTCCTCCCTGCTGGTTTAACCAGATGAAAGATAAAAATTCCAGAATCACACGGTGGTACCTGCCACTACAGCCATTTAAATTCATGGTGATACACAAATCTGGTAAAGAGAATAGTAATGCTGATTTTCTGTTAAGATATGGCTCAGAAATTGAGTGTTCTGAAGTTTGAAAAAAAAATGTATCTGACAGGGTAGAATAGGAACCTGTCCCATTTGTTATGGAGAATGTGTTTAAATGCAAGGATCTTTCCTTTTTTGTCTGTTCTCTGTCTGGTTGTGCAACTAAATTTTCCTGTGAGACTTTGGACTTGATCCATGAACATTCTACGTAATTCTTTGCCTCTCTCTGTCTCTCAGTTTTCTCTTGCTGTCTGTTTTCCTTCCTTGCATAACTATATCAGCTAATATGAAAATATGTGCAAATCATTTTATGGAAATGAAACTGATATTGGGATCCCCTTTGTCTGGAAAATATATAGTGTTACTGCTGAAATGCAAATGATTATATTTTGAGATGACTGCAATGACTGTAAACTGTAGAGGTTACTTGAGTGCAAATGTTTAGACCTTTTTAAAGCATCAGAAAGGGTCCTCAGCAAGTACACTATTCATTCTGCCTGAAACCTACAAGGACAGGATGTTTGCTAAGGATGGAGGTTGGAAAGACTTATAAGAGGAGCTAAACTTGAACTGCAAAGGGGAGATTTTTTACAAGGAAAAGGGACACAGACTGAAGGAAGATTTTATTTTTATTCTTCTGTACATAGTTATTCTGAACAGGTTTATTTTTTTATGTTACTGAAACTAGAAATAAACAGTTTTGTGGAATTTTACAACTGCTCCTGGGTTTTCCCTATGCTTCCTGACCTGTGCCTCGATGACAATGCAAAAGAGTATCAATGAAGGGTGAATTCAATGTGATTTGCAACTCAAATGGACTTGTACATACAGTAGCTTTCCCAAATTTGCTTGTGTCTAATTTCACACTCATGCTGGGTTGAGGGTTTGTGGATGGGGCAGGCAGAGTTTACACTACTGTCATAAGCAGGATTTGAATTGTGCTGGTTCAAGGAGTCAGAATACAATGACTCAGTAGCCATTTAGCAGAAAGTCTTGTTTATGTACTCTGAAACCGCAGTAGCTGAATCAGATAAAAACACATTGCCATTTCTGTCACTTACACATAAAGTAGCTGGGTATCTAAAAAATAAAAAAAAAAACCTAACCTTTGTATCTTAGTTTTAACTTCTGAAAATCTTTTCCTATTTTCAAGGACCTCACTCGAGAAGTCTGAAATGTCAGAACCCTTCATCCTCAGGTTAAAATATATCTCTCCCTTGCAATTTTTATTATCTCCTCTTTAACAGAAAATTGCAAAACGTTGACCATTATAGGACAGGGTTCCAAGCCTTGCTGGGGCTATGTGAGCCCTCTCTTTTTCAATGGGCCAGTGTCCTTGAAATTCTAACATTTTGGGCAAACATTGTTGAAGGGAATTAATCATGTTACCCTCTTCATGACTCTCAGGAATTCCTATAATTCTGAGAAACAAACTGTTTAATGCGTTTTGGTCCTAGTAAGAACAAATCCAGAACAGGCGGTTTGATACCTTTCATTAGACCAACAAGGATGTTACAAAATGAACAAATTGCTTTAGCTTTCGGACCAACAAGTCCTACTTTGGAAGCTTAATGTTGTAACTCTGAGATTATTCCTTCACCTTCTAGTCTCTAGATTGTCTATTTTGTCCAAGAGATAGGTGATTTATCTATTTTGTAAGTCAGCTTTTCCTCTAGATAGGACATAGTTTCTCATAGGGACTCAATTAATTGCTCATTGGTGCTCACCCTCCTTTTAATCTCCTCATTTTCTTCCTTACATTTGCCAACAGTTGCTTTGAAATCAGCAATATCAGCTTTAAGTCCCACTAACACATCTTTACTTTGTTGAATATCAGATTTATTATCATGTGTGGAAGCAATAGCAGGACCGCCTGTGCTTGTCTTAAGCCCCTCAACTTGTTTATCTGCAGCCAGCAACATTACAGCTCTTCTTAGGAAAGTGACCAGTTAGCATTCAATTGTTGAAAAATATAAACTCAATATTGACAAGCAGTATCTGTAGAAAATTTGTTTCTGGATTGGACTGACTAATGAGTTATAACTTTGTTTTGCAGAAAGAAACATTTTTTAGTGGTCAAAAATAAATTTAAAAGAGGGCAGAGAGACAAGCATAGATACTAAATGATCATCTCCATTAGCACCTTGCATACACTCCATACCCAACCCTTTTGAATGTCTCATTCTGCTTATAGAATGTGTTTTGGAGAAAAAATGAATTAGTGTTGTTTGCAGTTTTTTTTCAGTCAGGTCCATAGGATGTGAATAAAAGTTCTTGCACATCTTTAAGATATTTACTTAAGGTGATGTATTTGCATATGGTAATGTAAGTTTTATTTCTATGCGTGTTGTTGGCCTGTGCTATTGGATTCAAAGAAGTTTGTCTGGATCCAGTGAAATAACATACTAAAATTCTAAAGGTTTGTACTTAGAAGAGGTGGAGCATAGCTTACAGAAAAAAACAAAGACACAGCAGATTTAGCTTTATATTTTTTATCTTATTTGAGTTTGTCTGCTGTTTATTCTTGGGAGCTTTAGATTATGTATGCTTTAAGTTGAGGTTGCATTTGTCTGTGGATTTGTATCTTTGGTTAGATTTGTTTTCAGAGCAAATGAGGGCTCTGTGTGTTTTACCTTGAAGCTATGTTTTCTGATGACATTCTTGTGAGGTTGAGGTTCTATTTGCTGTACATTAAAGTTTCATTTTTTTGTATGTGTGAATATGATTTGTGAATGTTAATCTGACATTAATGTAGGCTTTTTTTGTGGAAGTGGAGGATGCATAGCTCTGTGTTTTACATTTAGGAGTGTGTAGTTTCTGAAATTGCTAGCTTTATATCTTTCCTGTGCAGGAGTAGGCTGGGGTGGGAGGGTGTCATGGTGATGTTTGATTTCTATAATTACCTGTATGATCTACAGTTATTGTTTTCATTACCATGTGCTTTAATTAATTTCACCCCTTAAGAGCTCCATGTGACCAGGTTTTACCAAGCAGAAGCACAACTGGCCAAACCCCATTCAACAAGTTCTTATATACATCAGGCATTAATATCCCATATGATATCCATACAACTTTTAATTAATTGTTATTAATTATTGTAATTATTCTTAAATATGTAATTTGACTTTTCTCCATAGAAACACTGCCATTTTAAAAGTACATAGTACCATCTTTCTGACATCAGGAAGTCATATACCATTGATCTGATATCAGATCGATTATATTATGACTTTAAATCTTTGTTTCTGTTGCACTCCTGCTTATTCAAATAGGCAGTCACAGACTAATGCTGTGACTCAACACATAATTTCAGGAGATGATTTTTGATAGCAAGGAACAGCGGCAGCATGGGGAGATTCTATGCATAAAAACTAATTCATTTAGTATCTCAAGTGCACAGTGTTTTCTTCTTGCTTGGTGCTTGGAAGGCTGCTGCAGCTAAGAGAAAAGTGGTGGCTTCCACACTTCTACAGTTGAGAGGTTAGCTGGCTAGGTGATGAGTAAGGTGTGTATGTTGGGGTTGCCTTGGCCATAAGTGTGAAATGTGGAAGAAAGTTGAAGTTTAACAGGATAGGGAGCCATGTATTACAAAAAAAACAACCGATGGCTCTCTGTCTGTTATGGAGTGGGTAACTCCAGGCCAGTATTCCAATGACATCATAAACCTCTTGAGCATCGCTCTTGAGGTTTATGATGTAATCTGAATCCCTCGATGGAGTTACAGTTCCATAGCAGACAGCCATCTGTTATTCTACTTATGTCTGCGTTGCTTTTTCACTCAGAGTTCACTTAGATCTTTGAAAGCAGCTACATTTGTAAACTTTAACTTTTAACCAAATGTTCTAAAGTCTTGTATAATGAAAGGAAATAGAATTTCACACACATTGCACCCCAAAGTGCTTTACAGGTCATGAGAAACACAGGATGGCTATGAGACTGAGTGAGGTTAGGAAGGTTAAGGAATGTCAAGTGGGGAGAGAAGAGAGAAGTCATGCACCGAGAGATTATGTGATTCAAGATCACACAGTGAGTATATGGCAGTGGTGAGATTCACACATGGATTTTCAGGTTCACAGCTCAGTGCTCTAACCAGCTGGCATCACTACTATTCCAAAACAGATCAAAATATACATCCTTGTTGTTAGTAAAAATAAAATCTATTTTGTTCTTATAGTTTATATAAATAATGATTTATTATCAAAACTGAAATAAGAATATGATGTTAGTATATATCTAGCAAAGTACATGGAAAAAATCTCATAAACAGCAGTGTCAGTCCCTTCAAACATCTATAAATCAACATAAAGTAAACATATCAGGGGAGTAGTGCCAATTACGCTTTTAAACCTAAATTTTTACAGTTCATTAACTCAGGAGATGCAACTGAAATGCAGCATCTTGGTTACAGTGGGGCGTATGGGGCTCTAAATATTACAACACTGTGTTCAACCTGAATCTCACCTTTGCATATTAACTCCTTGTTATCAGCTTTATCCTAGGCTAGGTATGTACTGAGTTAATTGCCAAGAATATGCAAAAGGAGCATGATTTTCAAAGAATTTCAATTTGTAAAGATTTTGCTTCATTGTTATACAAATTCAACAAAGGCTTGGAGATTGTAAGACCACCCAAAAGGGGTCAACCAGCAAACAAATGTCTGCCATAGTTTCACACAACTGAGGCAAACATGACAGTGCTTGCATTATTGAAAGTCACCTGTAAATCATGCATATTGTCACAAAAAGTCAAATTTGAAAAGAAGGCCCTAAAAGTTTGACATAAATGGGATAATGATAGGAATGATCTAGGATGCTTGGATACTGGATCATCTGCTCCATCAGCAATCCATCAAAGTATTCACCAGTACCCAAATTATTCCATTTTAAAAATGTGAGGTTGTGCAGCTTACATCAGAATCAGATAGGAATTATAATAACTATATGGTTAAATGGTCAACTCTGTTTTACATTTGTATTGTTTTTTTGTGTGTGTTTTTGTTGACCGGGAAAGGAGGACTAGTCAATTCGGCCTATTTTCAGCCTTGTCCCAGGTTAGGGGGATACAGATGCGTGCCAAGTGACATTGAACCAGATTAAGCTGTCGGTGGTATTTTTAGTGAATGGGGGAAATTTGGCCAGGACACCGGGGAAATTCCCCTACTCTGGAGTGTGCTGTTGGTGGGATTTTCTGTCAGAGTGCTTGCAGACACCAATGGAGAAGGACGTGCAGGGAGCTGAGGAGCTGCTCTCCTCCTCAGCTATCAGCTGCACTAACTACTCAGGATGAAACTACCTCAGAAGGAGGTGCTGTGCTGGCAGTGGTTTCATTGCCGACAATGGACATCGAGACAGATTTCAGAAATGGTGCAATAAGTGAGGAGGAAAACATTCAGGAGCAGCTTTTTGTAATGAAACAGCAGTATTGTGTAAAGCGGAATGCATTACTGACGGAGTTGGAGCAATGCGGTCAGGTTTGATGGTTGTGCATCACCAGGAAATGGAAGTCGCTTGGGAGAGCTCCTGCTGGAATCTGAAAGTGCTTTGTTGGTTACTGGAGCTCCTGCAAGTGAAATGAATGCTACGGAAATTAAGTTGTGTTTCTCCACCTTTACAAACGAAGGGTGAGTCTTCTTCTTCTTCTGATATGGATGTAAATATGTTGACATCTGCAGCAGCCACTGCAGGAACCTGGGACTCACCTGAAAGGCTTTCCTATAATGTTATACCAAAGACTTTGGGTTCTCAGACTCCTATGGGTTGTTTTGAAGACCGAACATTATAACCTGTGTTTCAAACATGACGTTTTCCATCTTACCTGAATCGGAACCCCCAAATCTGAACATTATTCCAATGGGGTCTGTTGAGGCTCCTGATTCTCCTCTGTGGGTGGCCACAGCTTTGGAGGCTGCAGGGTGGGTCAGATCCCAGATGGAAAATCCTGGGATCGAATGTAAAGCCTTTGGAGGCTTCTTTGCCCTCATCAGTTTCTATGGTTCCCAGTATTCCTTTAGGTCAATCATCTTCAACTTCATCAGTCCCCTTTTCTAAGTATACTAGTCCTGATATGTTGGATCACATTAGGGAACTGGAAGAGGTGTATTAAGACGGCCTCCTGAACCCCCCAATGTAGTCTCCCATGATAGTATTGTTTCCCTTTACCAGGGCCAACACCTGAGCTTGGTCAGGATGAGGTTCCTTCTGTGGCAAAGGTAACATTGCTGAAAGCCTTTTCCAGCCACTTTTGGACAGGGTAATGAACCTGCTGCTGACTGAAATGCTGTACGTTTGAAATTTCGGGGTGACAGGAAGAGATCCCGAATAGACTTTTATTGGTCGTGACTTGTTAAAAAGCAGTATAAGGTTTTACACCTATGAGATTTATGCACTGATTCATATGCCAGGAGATTCAGTTTTGATGTCAGTTTTAAATATCAGGCAGGTTTGGACAAATTTTGGAAGCAATATCTAGCTTTGAAACATACACCTTTGTGGAAACCTTACTTGGCAATTCCTTTGACTAAACCAGTTTCAAAAAGTTACTATTCTATTTCGAAATGAAGGGTGAGAGTGATCGCTGACATTACCTACTGGTTGCAGCAGCATTGTTCGTTAAAGTCCCCGAACCCATTCTTGATGATGAGCATCTATGGACAGGGGTTGGAGATATCAAATTGTCTTACGTATTGAGAATGGTTTAACTAAGCACTTGCCAAATTGTTTTTCTGGGCGGGATAGAGGGTGCTTTTTATCCAGGGCAACCCAGAGCCTGTTATAAGTGTGGGGCTTTAGGTCATTTTGAGTAATATATGTGACCAGCAAAAATGTGGATTGTGTGGGGATTTGGGGCATATGGGTGCACACTGTAGAAACCCTATGAAATGTAATTTGTATGAGGAAAAGGGACACACTTTCCGTACATGTTCTTGGGCATCGCATAATCAAGCTGACACTGCCCACAGGGCTGAACAAGACGTTTTTGTCGCAAATGCACAAAAAGAACGTCAAAGGTTGCAGGATTTGCTAGAACACTCTGAAGCCCAGAAAGTAGTCCTGGACCCTGTTCCTAGCTTAACTGAGGGAGTGGTATCTCACATCCCGATCCCCGATGAAATGGATACCAGTGCTCTGGCTCCTCCATATTCTATTGATATAGGACAGATTGGAATTTTGGTCTCCGACCCTTTGCCCCTGGCAGAATCTAGTGTGCAGCCTGGATTGGTGCTTACAGTTTCTGATTCTCATTTAACTGCAGTATCACAAACTAACATACTAACATGCTAAAATGCCAGCAGAATAGGCCTAACGGTCTTTTGTGTCTGCTTGTTTGGTCAGCCCCCACCCTGGATGCTGACCTTGCTGCCCCCCTCGCCTTCTCTGGCTTCTCCCTTACCAGTTCCAGATATTCTTGCTGCATTGGATTTTGCTTCCAGAACCCTTCCCCTGTACCTGTCCCGTCCCCTCTTGAACCCCTCCACCATCTCTGCCTCCACCAGCCCCTGGGCAGCGCATTCCATGGCTCCACCACCCTCTCAGTGAAGTAGCACCTCCTCCTTTCTCCCCTGAATCTTCCCTCCAGCTTCCACCCATGTCCTCTAGTTGCCCCTCCTCCTTCCTTCGAAGTACCCTAGCTGTTCCTCCCCTATTTACCCTCTTCATGTACCTGAAGACCTCTATCATGTCCCCCCGGTCCCTTCTCTCATCCAATGTGTACATATTTAGCTCTTCGAGCCTCTCCTCATAGGTCCTACTACTCAGGAACCCTTTTGTATGCCTCCCCCTGGGGCAATATCTGATACCCCCTTTCAACGAGTCACTAGATCAAAAGCCTCTAGAATGAGTTCAGGGGTCGCACCTTTTTTTCCAGAAACCGAATGCACCTCACTGACGAACCCATTTGCCCCTTTACAAGATCCGGATGGAGATGAAGAAGAGGCAGATTCTGATTTCTCGTCCATTGCCTCCTCACTCCCTGAACATGTCCAGGATTTTGAGGTCAAGGATAAGCCCAAACCAAAAAAGCGGAAAAAACGGAAGTGATTTTTGTTCTTTTTTATTTAGGGTTTATTTTTTTTCTCTCCCTCTCGTCTAAACCTTTCTGGCAATAAATATTTCTTTCTTACTGTTAATGTTAACAGTATAAAGTCTCCATTAAGGAGGCATTACTTTGTCAGTCTCAGTACTCATCCTGGTTCAATTATTTTTTTACAAGACACCAGGTTAAATTCCCTGGCCTGTATTAAAAAAGTAAGTCAGGATTGGCGCTGGGGTGTTTCCTTTTGGTCACCAGGGGAAGCAGTATGTGATGGCTAAGGGATTTTATTTTTTTCCAGCTTATCTATTAAAGTGTTACAACTTTTAGATATAGTACCTGGTAGAGTTATGCTCATGGATATAGTTGTTTCTCATTGCATTTACCGACTTTTAAATATTTATGCCCCCCAGTCCAAAGCTGATAGAGCGGCTTTATTTAAATGGATTTCCCCATATTTACATACTTCGAAATTGGTGGTTTGGGGGGGTGATTTTAACTGTGGTTTAACAGATAGAGATTGGGGGTGTAAGACAAAAAAATTATTCTGTGACACGAATGCTTTGTTGTATGTTTTAAGAACAAACAATTTGGTGGACCCCTATGACACACTACACCAAAAGTCAGAGCACACCTTTCATAAAGGATCTATCTCTACTAGAATAGATTTTTGTTTTTTATCTCAGAGACTTTCTTGTAGTTCTGTTTCGATGTTGACCTTAGAAACATCTGATCATTTAATTGTTAAATTCACTCTCGGAACTTACCAAAAACTTGCTTTAAGCCGTGGGTTTTGGAAGTTAAATACGTCCCTTTTACAGGATGTCACTCTTGCTGCACAGTTAGATTTCTTTTTTTCCTTAAGATCTGATATTTATTTTCTATATGATAGTCTTCTGGATTGGTGGGAGGACACAAAAAAGGATTTAAAATGTCTTTTTTTGCACTTTTCAAGACATAGAGCTCGAGATGCCTATCTCACATATTTGGGGTATAGAGCATGGTATATGGCTTTCTTATCGAAGGCAGTTTCCTCAAAGGGTGTACAGAGACAAGAGTTTTTGGCTCGTCAAGGATAAAATGATAGCCTTTCTCCATGACAGAAAAAACAATATAGATTCAGCAGAAATATCTGATTACGGGTACTAGAGAGATGGCGAATCCTCTTGATTTATCTAGTCAAGATTTGTGACTTTGTGTATGACCTCTTTAAAATCTTCTGACGGAACTTTGGTTGATGATACTCATCAGATCAGGAACATGGTGCAAGAGCATGTTGAAAAGACCTTTTCTACACCTGGTTTAGCATCCCCTGTTTCCTTTTTTCACACCTTAGACATAACCGTCACTTACGGATTGGGAAATTGCTGCTTTAAGGGCCCTTTTTCTTTAGTTGAAATTAAACAGGCAATTGGTCATTTGTCAACTCATACAAAACCTGTTGGGGATGGTTTGACAAATCTGTTTTATAAAAATATGAAGATACTATTGCACCATGGCTGTTGGTTGTTTTCCAAGCTATTTGGGAAGAACAAAGAGTTACCCTTAGTATGGGAAATGGGGTCCTCTTTTTTGTTTATAAAAAGGGAGACCCTACAGAATTACAGAATTGGAGACCTTTAAGTCTACTAACCACTGATTACAAAATTTTAGCTATCATTTTAAACAACCGACTATTAGCTGTTTCACAAAAATTGTTGGTTTCTACACAAACATGTGCAGTCTTGGGTAGGAATATTTCCCAAAATTTAATTTTTATTAGGGAATTAATAGAGCAAGGTTTACAGAAACAGCTAACTGGTTATCTTCTAGCGTTAGATTTAGGAAAAACTTTTGATGCTTTAAGACATGATTATCTTTGGAATGACTTAACATACTATGGCATACCGACTATTTTTTAAATCTACTTAAAACCCTTTATTTTATTTTATTTTATTTTATTGAAATCTAGGATTATAAATACCTTTGAGCAGGAACTACTTGTTTACAAAGGTTCCACGTCGAAGGAATGGGGGGTATACATACATACAAAGGTCAACATAATAATACATAGTTACACAGTAACAAGAAGTAAGAGACTGAGGCTTAGGAAATTCCAGTAATTAAAAATGTGCCAAGTGTTAGGTAGCATGACATAACCAGCCAAGGGCAATCTTGGAAATAAGCACTGCAGGTGAGAGGGAAGGGGGTATGCAGGCAGGAAGGCCATTGTCGGAGGGTAGAGGGTGAGGGTGAGGGTAAGAGCTCTAAAGGGGAGGGAGAGGAGGGATAGAAGTTAGGAAATTCCCCAGGGGAGGAAAGGGAGAGGAGGCAAGGGGGTAGGCAGGTAGAAGGGTCAAGGTGGGGAGAGATAGCTGTCAAGACTGAATTGGAGGGCAGTGAACGGTGGGCCCCCGATTAGGCGAGGCAGTCACAACAACTAGTTGAAATGAGATGAAGTTGGAGTTGTCTCTTAAAAGGGCCAAGAGCAGCAGCAGTAAGAGTTTCTTTGTTGAGAGTATTGCACCACTGTGGTGCTCTGTGGGCAAAGGTCCTCTGGCCCATGGTAGTCCAGCATCTGGGGACAAGGAAGGTTAGTTGTTGTGAACTTCTAGTTCTCTGGGTGCTGTGGTGGTCAATAAGTAGCTTTTCAATGCCTGGGGCATGACCCGAGGAGGACTTTTTTGGCTAAGAGGCAGGTTTGATACTGTATCCGGCTGATGAGAGGTAGCCATCCTGCCCGAGTGTACAGGTCACAAGTGTGTGTAAGTCGATCAGCCCCAGTTAGCAGCCTGCATGCTTTGTTGAGTGCAACTGTAATTCTGTGGAGGGCAGAGGTGGCGGCAGAGCCATAAATTGCTAGCCCATAATTGATGATGGAGGTGACAGAGCTGTTGATAGCCAACCGGAGAGTGTCAGGAGTCATGCAGTGTTTGTGCCTGTAGAGCAGGCCTATACGGATGTTGGTGGCTTTGGTGACAGAATCTATGTGCCGATGGTAGGACAGTGAGCTGTCTAATGTGACACCTAGGTATTTAAAATCAGGAACATGTTCAAGTAAGGTCCCTGTTTGGTTTAGGGTTGGTGAGGTCACGGATTTGTACTTGCTCCTGCGTTGTAGAAGGTCATAACCTTTGTTTTGCTGTAGTTCATGACCAGTTTGTGTGACTTGAACCATTCTTGATGCACATGAATTCAAGCTGTAATTGTTTCTCGAGGAGCTCTGCGTTTTGGTGGTTGGTGAACATGACTGCGTCATCGGTGTAGAGCAGTAATTTCTGGTGGCAGACACTGGGAAGGTCATTGAGGAAGAGGCTGAAGAGTAGTGGCCCCAGGATGGACCCCTGTGGGACCCCTGAAAGGACTGGCTTTTCTTCCGAGGTAACACCGGCAATCCTAACCCGTGACCCTCTCCCCAAGGTAGCTTGAAAACCAGAGCAGCACTTCATTGGAGAGCCCAATGTTTGATAATTGCTTGAGTAGGAGTGGGTGGTTCACAGTACCAAAGGCTTTTGTAAGGTCGATGAATACTGCCCCTACACAGTTTCCTTGATCAAGTGTGGTATGGATGAAGCCTGTGAATTCTAATAGTGCAGTGGTGGTACTGTGCCCTTTTCAGAAACCATGTTGCTCAGGACACTGGATGTCGTATTTTTCCAGGTACTTGACTAATTGGTCTGAGGCGATGTGCTCCAGGGCCTTAGACTATGGAGGGAGGATGGAGATAGGTCTGTAGTTGGAGTGCAGTGATTTGTCTCCACTTTTGTGTACTGGTGTGATGGTCACCTGTTTCCAGTGAGATGGGAACTGGGGCATCCTTAGAGATAGATTGAGGACCTTTGTCAAGGGTTCAAGGACTTCTTCAAGGACAAGTGCTAACAACTTCAGGTCAAGGGAGTCACCGCTGTAGCCTGCATTGTGAATGGCCTTCCGAATATAGGTTCTGGCTTCATGCACTGGGATCTCCTTGAAGTAGAATTGTGGGGCAGGGTGTAGGAGAAGAGTAGTTGCAGGAGGGTTACTACCAGAGGGGGCATCAAAGAAATTAGAAGGGAGGACACTATCGAAGTTGGAGAATGCATTGTTAAAGGTGTTGGTGATGGTGTACAGGTCAGTTGTTGGTGTTCCATTTATGTTGAGCATGGTGGGTGGTGACTTAGGGTTCTTGCCTGTAAGGTCTTTCAAGTTACTCCAAATTTTTTTTCCATCACCCCAGGAGTTGGAGAGAGCTTCCTTGAAGTATTTGCTTTTGGCTCTCCTAACTGCCCATGTGCACTCATTTCTGGCAGCTTTATATTTATGAATATCCCCAGGTTTGGATGTTGCATGGGCACAGTGCCAGAGATGATCCCTATGTTTGAGTAAAGTGATTAGATCGGGGGTTATCCAAGGGTTAGCTCTGCCCCTGACCTTCAGCTTTTGAGAGTGCAAGATATTGCAGGCCACGGTGAAGCGGCTGATGAAAAGGTCTAAGGCTTGGTTTACATCAATGGCGGAGTCGATTGGTGTCCAGTCCAGGTGGCTTAGGTGTGTCTTTAGTAGCTCAAGGTACCCTGCTTTAACACTCTGGTGTGGATTATTTTAGGAGGGCTTAATGAATTTGTTTGTCCAGGTACATGTGACGGTGGTGGTCACTGATCCCATCAGGAGCACTGAGACTTTTGAGATTCATTCAGGGTGATTAGTTAGGATCCAATCCAGAAGTGTTCACGACCCTGTCCTATAGTTTGCATCTGGTGGGATGGTAACAAGCTGGGTGAGGTTCTGTGATGTGACAGCATCCTTGTAGTTTCTGGCCTCCAGCGATAGCCAATTTATGTTGAAGTCACCTAGTACTATGAGTTCAGAATTATGGTGTAATCCCTGTAGGCTTTCCAATATGCTCATAAATCCATTGTGCTGATCTTTAGGGGGTAGGTACACAGAGGCAATGGTGGGCTCCTTGTTGTGCACCCCGAGTAGAACTTTAATAGCGAGAACCTGCAAGGGTGGTTTAGGGTTTGAGAACGGGAAGACTTGACCCAGACAGGAATTCCTCAGGTAGATGGCACAGCCCCCACCTTGTTTGGAAACCCTGTCCTGCCTGAATATAGAATATCCAGGGATGGTGACTGCAGCTTCTGGTATCTTGGGGTTAAGCCATGTTTCGACAACAGAGAGTACATCAGGGCTATGTTGCTGGACCCAGGTTTGCAAGATGTCAAGGTTGTTAAGGAGACTGCAGACATTGATTGAGGCTAATGTGAGGGACCCCACCGCCTTTTTGTGGCATGGGGTGCTAGGCCGGTTGGCCCCGTGTTAAGATGAACATTTCCAGATATCAGAAGTAGCATAAGTAGTATCCTAAGAAGGTACACTTTAATCATTTTGCAGACTAGTTTTGTTGTAGGGCATCTAGTCCTCTTGGCCTTGCTGGTCTGCGTTTGCCCCGTGATATTGCAGAGCACAATATATAAAGCCATGTTCTCAGAGGTGCCACGTGATTGATGAAAAGTAATCAAATCCACAAGAAATGGTGAACTACCTGTGACCAGAAAGCTGTTATTGTAGCTCAAAGACCCAGAATGTGATAAATTCCTGAAGGGTTAAATTCCTGAAGGTGATGAACATTGGCCTGGGGCATATGCAGGTTACAAAATCCTTTGTTAGTCTCTTCCTTTGTTCTCCAAAATGGTTTTGAATAGACCTCAAAGACAAGTACACATCTTTTAAGAACAAGTCAGTCGAAATGTGGATTCAATGCAGCACTCCACAACCCAATGGTAACCCTTGGTTAATGGTCATTGGGAGTCCCGTCTCTTATCGGATAGGAGTTAGACAGGGCTGCCCTTTGAGTCCGCTTTTATTTGTATTCGGTTTGGACCCTTTATTGAGATATATTGAAAGGGATACCCAGGTTCATGCTATTGTGTCCTCTGAGAGTTTCTGTTTTTCAAAGATTTTAGCATATGCAGATGATTGTAATTGCTCTATTGCAGATGTAGATTCTGGGATACATATTTTGACTTTTTTACGTTCTGTACAATTGGGCACTGGTATTACAATTAATACATCTAAATGCTTTTTGTTGTCTTTAGGTCATGCTCCTAGTGTTAACTTATTTGACATACCAGTAATCACTACTAAAGTGAAATTTCTTGGGGTTTTTTTTTGGTTCACATGATTCAGTAAATAGTAATTGGGACGGAATTTATGATACTGCTCTTTCTAAAGTTAAAAATGGCAATCATGGAAAATGACATGAAAGAACGTGTTTTCTGTTAAATCCTACATAGCCCCTCTTTTTCTTTTCTGTCTCGTAATTTTCCTTTGCCTTTTGTTATGCATTCTAAAATTATGGTCTTTTTCCAGTTATTGTGGGGTGTTGCTTGAATCCAGTGAAGAGAGCACACCTACAGACCCTGGAAAGAGGGAGGCTTAGGTATGATACACCCTATTGTGCATTTTTTGAGAATTTTTCTATTCCTCTATTAGACCTCTTTTGTTGGAAAACACTGCTATAGGTACTATGTGCATGTCCCTATGAGGAGCCCCTTTTCTAGCAGCTTGGGGTCGAGGAAAATGGCACCTTGTAGAAAAACAGCTTCCTTTATATGTGCAATACACGCTTAAATATATTTGATTATGGAAAGTAGAATTAAGTTGGTTTGTATGCATGAGAGGAAGTCCTTTATAATTATATCGTTCTACTTGTTATTTTGAGGAACCCCTTTTTTCAGTCTCTGTAGATATAAATCGTCCTTTTGCTAGCCAGTATAATTGAGCCCAGAATACGGAGAAAATGCGAGATGTGGTTTGGTTGTGCACTCATCAGAAACTAAATGTAAAAGCTAACCAAAAGCACAAACAAATATGTGATAGGGTTTGTCCAGAAGTTTCCTGTCAGGGACAGTTGGAGACGATACAACATTTATATTTCAACTGCTCACACACCAAATCCTTTTGGTCAGCTCTGGCACATTGGTGGGGTGAACCATTGTTTGAGTCTATTACATATAATATCTTGATATTAGTCCAACTCCACGGGTGTGGTGTAAATGGCATAAAAGTACGGTATATGTTATACTGGCTTGCCTTAAATGGCATATTTGGCAAGTACAGTGTTTGAGAATCCTACAAAATAAGATTTACTCTATGCAAGAAATTTTCTTTCATATACAGGATGAACTGGATGCATTATATGTTTATGAAATTAACACACTGGGGACTAACGTAGGTGCAATTCTTTGGAAACATGTACCTTGGGTAGGTTGAAAGATTATGTTCTTTTTGATGTTTTTCTCCCTTTTTTCTAGTTAGAAATATATGAATGACCTAACTACTGAAGGTGTTTTTCCTTAAGACTGGAGCTTTTTGATACAATAATTTGGAATACATTGTTTTTCCTTTAAGTTTCTTATTTTAGGGAGTGCAATGACACTATTTAGTATGTTTTCCTACTTTATAGATTTGAAAAGTATTTTTTCTTTCTTTTCAGGGGAGGGTCCTTTCTATGTTGTGATTTGATGTGTTTTTTTCTTTTGTATTAGACAAGTTTTGTATGACTGTATTATTAATTGACCTTATTAAAATTTCTGTTTTCATTTTGTGTGAAGTAACACTGTTTTGCTATACTTTGCTTTTGTTTTGAAATAAAATTTCCCCTACTCTGTCAGGTGAAACCCTTGGCCATCTGTTCCAAGATGGCCACTGCTCTGGAGTCGGAGGACAGAATGGATGGATGTGGAGGAGACAGGGAAGCAGGACTCCTTTCCTGATCTCACACGCAAGAGGCTGTTGATGCAGTTATGCTGGCTGTGGACTTTTCTGAGGATGATGCTGCAACTGATGTGTTTTTTGTCCTCGGAAGAATTGAGAGAGGATATTGTGTCTACAGATAAACATAAGGCACTGAATACTGTTACAGACTGTCCCACTACTATCATTGTTGTGTCTGACATGCAGTCTGAAAATATGTTGGTGCAACAATTAAATGAAAAAAAAGAAAAGTACATTCACAAAAAGATGGGAATTGCAGATTGAATTGAGCAAAATAAGGAAAAATACTTCACCTGTGAAGTTAGCTGCTTGTACTGTTGAGCTGAGTCAGTCGACTGATGACACAAGTAACATCAAAACTTCCATAGCTTCTGCCGCCTCTGCACAGCCAGTATGTAACATCTGCACTTGAGGCAGAAGGAGCTTTACGTAGCTGGCAGTGAAAACAGTTGAGTGGTTGTGTGCCAAGAGCTGCAAGCTCCCTCCATACTGGAATCATTGAAAAACTAAAATAGGTGGGAACAGACTTGGGGCATAGCGGCAGTCTTTAGCATTAGCTTCATAAGAGTGAGACTTCAAAGGATAATACGGCTGGCAAGAAAAGTACAGAAAACATTTTCAACATAAACCTAAGGGCTATTATTGTCTGGAGTGTGTCCAGGCAGACAGCATCTAGTTCAAACAATTCTGTTATGGTACCTCCCCAAGGAACATGGAGATAGGTACCGAAAATTGATCTCCTGTCCACACACTGGAGGATGCAGGCTGGATACAGGATGCAGATGGACAATGGATCCCTGACCTCTCAGGCCCTACTGTTAAAAGTTATCAGTAACTCACCCAGGAAACAATTCAAAAGGTGGCCACCAAAACTGTTCCTACTATGAGATCCAACTCACCCCGGGGTAACGCAGTTGCTGAACTTATTGCAAATGCTTCTGTCAGCACAGTGTACTACTGAGACTATTAGCTCTGTGGGGGCATCTGCTCCCTCATTAGATAATAGAGACCAAATGCAATTTGAAGAAGAACCCATAAGACTGGGACCCTCAGAAGAGGTTGTGGGAGACCCTAACCGGCAAACTCGGTTGGACCTCATGTTTAAACTATCAGATTTATTTCAGAATAAGGGTGAGCCCACTCCTAGAAAGAATGCAGTCTGGTTAAACTACAAAGGGGGATTAGAGTCTCCACTGGACATGTTGTATATAGCAAGAATTCTGTTAAAGGGGTCAATGAAGTTCTTTTCCTCTGAGATCTTTGCCTTGATTCATATTGGTAGTTCCAATTATAATGTAAGCTTTTAAAATGCCTCTAGTTTAGACATATTCTGCTCACAGTACCAAGCGCTAAAATACTCTCCAGTCTGGATACCATTTTTGGCAATACCTCTTACTGAGCCCTTAGTTAAAAACATAACAGTCACGTTTAAAAACAAAGGGGTCAATGAAGAGGATATTCTTTTTTGGTTGCAGCAGCCATGTGAAGTATTAGGCAGGCCATCCCCTATACTGGATAGTGAACAGATCTGGGACAGTGGATGGAGGACAAGTGTAAAACTGTTCTCTACTAACAGTGGTCCAGTGCATCTTCCCAATAGCTTTTTTTTGGGTAAAAACCAAGGGTCCCTCTTTTACACAGGGCAACCTCAATCCTGCTTTAAATGCAGATCACGCACCCATTTAAGTTTTGCTTGCTCATGTGATCCCACTCCACAAGAATGGTAGCAGGGAGGAGGCAGGGAACTACAGACCAGTCAGTCTTACCTCAGTAGTGGGCAAGATTATGGAGGCACTATTTAAGGAAAGGATAGTGCAACACCTGGAATCCATAGGAGCACAGGATCCAAGACAGCATGGGTTTACAACAGGAAGGTCCTGTCAAACTAATCTTATAGATTTCTTTGACTGAGTAACCAGAGTGGTGGACCAAGGGGGAGCAGTTGATGTTGCCTACCTTGACTTCAGCAAAGCTTTTGATACTGTTCCCATGGAAAATTGATTAATAAGTTGGGTAGGCTCGGTGTGGGTCAGAAGTTGGTTAATTGGGTGGCAAACTGGTTGATGGGTAGAAAACAGAGAGTGGTGGTAAACAGTATACAGTCAGAAGAGATGCAAGTCACAAGTGGGGTACCTCAGGGATCAGTTCTGGGGCCAGTCCTCTTCAATATCTTCATCAGTGACATTGCAGATGGACTGGAGGGTAAGGTTTGTCTGTTTGCACATGACACCAAGATCTGCAACAGAGTAAATGATCCAGATGGGGTGGGCAGAATGAGAAGAGATCTGGATAAACTGGCAAAATAGTTGGAAGAGTGGCAACTGGGGTTTAGCATAAAAGTGCAAGATCATGCACATAGGGAAGAAACCCTGAAGTCACCTATAGGCTGGGAGGAGTTGCTGGCAGTCACATGGGAAGAAAGAGACTTGGGCATCATCATCATCACAGATGACCTGAAATCATCCAAGCAGACCACTAAAGCAGTAGATAAGGCTAGGGGGATGTTGGGGTGTATTAGTAGGGGTATCACAAGTCGGAAGAGGGAGGAGATCACGTGATGCAGTGGTGCTGAGAGGCTGCTTGCTGTAGAGCTCCTGCCTTCCCCTCGTAAATACTGACTTTTTATTGCTTTAAAGCCACTAATTAAGCCTTAAATGGGTGGAAAAGCCTTGCTAACTTCAGGAGACTTCTGGGGTCTTAGATCGTCATGTGGATTGCCCTAATTGCTGATTGTGATGGCTGAAACAGACATGAAGGCCGCAGGAGTCAAGCATACCCCTCCTACCTCGCCAGAAAAAGCCTCCAAAAAAGCCAGAAATAGCAATGTAAACATAACCTCGATGGCTAAGCATCCCACCAGTGGAGGATCTAATACAAGTACTGGTACAATGCTGATGGAAGAACGCTTTCTTGAAGAGCTATCCCCCTTCAAAGATGCCCTCCTGGAGATCTCAAAAGAAATTAAGTCACTGAGACAAGACTTCGCGGATCTTTCAAGGAGAGTGAACGACTCAGAATCCAGAATGACATCCATGGAGAAGTGGCAACAGAAAACAGATCCCGAAATCATTAAGCTCCGACAACAAATACAAAAACTCCAGTTGAAAACCGAAGACTTGGAGGGGCATAGTCGGAGGAACAATATGTTGATTTTGGGGCTCCCAGAGTTAGAGGAGGAGCGTACCCTACGCTTTATTCAACACTTCTTCAACAAAATAGTGGGCCCCTCACCCATCCACCAGCAATATCACATTAGAAGCCCATAGATCTCTCAGGCCAGACCTCCTCCTTTGGCTCCCCCAGGCCTGTCATTGTAAAGTTTTAAGTTATCTAGGCGCCAGCATGTTCTTACCAAAGTGAAGGAACTGGAAGCTATATTATGGAACGACACCAAACTTAGGATCACCCAGGATCTCCCTCGTGTGGTGCGTCAGAAAAGGGCTGCCTTCCATCCAGTGGTTAAAAAATTAATTGCTGCAGGAAAAGCCTTCAGGATGAATTATCCTGCTAAATTGCTAGTACAAGTGGAAGGCGCATGGTACCCCTATGAAAATCCGGAGGAGGCACTGGCTGGACTGGCGAAATTACTCCCGGACCTCTTTAAGTGACTTTAATAAAAGCTCTTATATTAAGGGAACTCTATGGTGGGATGTTTAGTATTTAAGTAGGGTTGCTGTCTTTGTAAGAGTTCTCCCTCTGATTTTTACTATTTTGTTTAATATTGTAACATACTGTGTTCGTAGGCTTTCCCCCACTACTGTCTTATGCTCCCGGTGGTGATTACCTTGCTCTCTTGCAGGGTTATCCTCCCGGGGCATTCCGCGTGTGGTAGGCCTGAAGGAGTGGAAGTGGTGGTGAGGCCTACTCGGCGCAGTCAGCTCCCTTCATCCATTCTCATCATCAGCTCATGGGGTACTGACTCGCATGGGATCGGTTTCGGAGGACGTTTTGCGATCGGACCTTTTGGTCTGCCACCAAACCCTTCCCGTTTCTTTTCCTCCTAGTCCTCCGACCTATATCAGCAGGGATGTCACGAAGTGGACCCTCTTCTTCAATGTTCCCTTTTCAGGTACTGAAATTTTCATTATTTCTGGACTGGCTGATGGAGTTACTGGAAGGACTCATTGCTCCGATTTTTTATTTATTATTCTTTACGCTTGCGGCGGGGGTTCATATGGTTGGGCAGCTCAGAGCCATGCTTAGCGATCTGTTGGGGTTGTGTGGGTACCTATTATGGGACTTCTTATTTGTTCTATTTCTTTCCTTGAGTCTGGTGGTTAACTGTTGGTGTGGGCTACATGGGCTGTTGGACTTAATAATGTTTCTGAGGGACACTTGGGGTACCTGAGGGGAGGAGGAATTGGGTGGTATTGGGTATGTTTGCCATGTTGGTTGTTGGTTTTAGAAGGATAGTGATAGCATATTTTACACATAGTAGTTGTTGGATAGTGGGTGGGTGGGGCCACCCATTGTTGTTACTAATGGGGCTTGTGGGCTCAATCATCTATTCCTGTTTATTTTGTGATGCTAAGGTACCTTATTGTTATCTGGTGGACATATTCTTTCATTTGGACTTACAGGCGCTTTGGGTTACTGGGGGAACAGAAGGTGTCACCACTGATAGGAATTAGTTGGGGTATCTGGGAGCAGTTCATTCTATATGCATTCGGTACCTAGAGGATGGCTATGGACTTTGTTAAAATAGCCAGTTGGAGACGTAAGAGGTATCAGAGAGACCAAGAAGAGGTCCAGTATTGTTCAACTGCTAGTTGCTTGAGTTGATATTTTGTTCCAGCAGGAGACCCACATAACCGGGCTGAAACCAAGTTGTTGAAGGTTAAGAGTTTTCCCAAATTTATGTTGCTGGTGACTTGTCGGAAGCTAGGGAGTTGCTATTATGGTTAAGAAAAGTATACCCTTTAGTCCAGAGAAAATTATACAAGATCCAGAGGGCAGATATATCTTGGTGAAGGGTTCTCTGTATAATTCCGCCGTAGTTTTGGGCTCTGTTTATGGTCCTGTTGGAGGGGATGCTTGTTTTATTATGCATTTAATTGATAAATTAAGTGCCTTACTGCCAATTCCCTTGGTTCTGGGAGGGGACTGGAATACAGCCCCATCGCAAGAACTGGACAGAACCTACAGGCCCCTGAAACCTCAACCTCCATCTCCTGCACAACTAGCGCTGTGGGACTTAGCTAGTATGCTAGGTTTAGTGGATCCGTGGAGGACTCTACACCCTTTTAACAGGAGTTATACCTTTTTCTCCCCGACGCATAATTCATTGTCCAGGTTGGACTATTTTTTAATAAGTACTTCCCTCATGCCTAATATAACCTTAGTAGGCACTGAGCCCATAGTAATTTCTGACCATGCCCTAGTATGGTTTCGTTTCACTCCTTCCTCCCTGACACAACAAGATACAATATGGAAACTTAATACTCAAATACTAAAAGACGAACAGTCCCTTGCCCAGAATAGAACCCTCATTGGAGAATTTCTAGATATTAACCGTGGTTCAGTATCCAGGATGGATATCCTTTGGTGCTCTCTAAAATGTTTCCTGAGAGGAGAATTCATCAAAATTTCCTCCAAGAGGAAGAAACTCAGGACTCAAAAATTCCTCCTGTTGTCAGGCCAGATTAAGGAGGCAGAGGATTCCCTTGCTTCCTCTAAATCCCTTACATGTCTGGAGCAGCTACAAACTTAAAAATGAGTATGAGGGACTAATCGTGGAAAAGACTGAGCTTGCTCTGCTGAGAACCAAAGCTAAATACTTAGATCAAGGGAGAAGCCGAGCAGGCTCTTGGCCTTATAAACTTAGGGAAACGGAGAACCGAGGCTAGTCCCAGCTTTGGAAGCTCAAGATGGTTCCATTAAGACAACGCCAGGGATATTGTGAAGTTTTTAGAATATTTTATAAAAATTTGTATGGGTCATGACAATCCCCTCTCCAGTCTACCATAGAATCTGTCTTTAAATCAATCTCCCCACCTCGTCTTTCCGATGACCAAACAGCTTTTCTCTCTGCCCCTTTATCCTTAAAGGAGGTTGAGGAGGCCATCCATAGTCTTTCGCCGGATAAAGCTCCCGGACCTGATGGCTTGCCCGCCAACTTCTATAAGGTTTTTTGCCAGGATCTGGCCCCAACGCTTCTGGAAGTTTATAATTACTTGTTATCTTCGGAATTATTGGACCCATCCTTGTTGGAAGCTATTATTATCCTGATCCCTAAAACAGATAAACCCTTCCTGGATCCAGCTAACTATAGACCCATCTCACTGCTCAATTGTGATATCAAAATACTGTCTAAGATTTTGGCTTCACGATATTAAACAAGTTTGGTTATCACTTTTGAGCAGTGAGCAAGTAGGTTTTGTACAGGGCAGATCGGCAGCGGACCACATGAGTGCTCTCTCATGTTTTCCAGAGGCTCAGGCTTCTCAGGTTCCCATGGCACTAGTGCCTTGGATGCAGAGAAAGGCATTCGATTAGGTCAAATGGGATTTTTTATGGTATACTATGGCCATGTTTGGTTTCCCAGAGAGGTTTATACATTGGACGAAGGCCTTGTACAAGGACCCTTGGCCAAAATCTATTGCAATGGTGTCTTCTCATCCCGTATCAGGTTACTCTCAGGCACCGGCAGGGTTGTCCTTCTATCGCCATACCTTTTCAATCTCTATCTGGAACCCTTGTTGCTCAATCTCAAATCTGCTCCGGGATCCAGGGTGTGTCATCTCCCAGCGAACATCCACGATATCCGTGTTTGCAGATGATATCCTCCTACAGTTAACCAACCCAGTAGATTCCCTATGAGAGTATTGGATATAATAGGACAATTTGGGAAGTATCCAATTACAAACCTTATTTGGCCAAGTCCGAGATTTTCCTCTCAATATGCACCTATCTCAGGCCTCCATATCCCATTTTGGGATGAAATGGGCCTCTTCCACCTCAAATATCTTGGGATTTACTTGGCTCGGGACCCTGCTTTGGTGAGGAAACTCAATCTGGATGATCTGGTAGATAAAATTTATTCTGATCTACAAAGATGGGGTAAACTCCGCTATCAGTTGGGGCCCGTATCAGTATTATCAAAATGAATATTCTGCCTCGCCTTTTCTACCCTGAACCTTTTAGACATCTGGCTGCCCAAATCCTTTTTCAAGAAAGTTCACTCGATCCTGACTGGCTTTATTTGGAATCACAAGCCTCCCAGGCGGGCGTTTTATAAACTCTGTCTGCCCAAAGATATGAGGGGTCTCCGTCTCCTAATTTTGAGTACTACTACTGGGCTAGTCATGTAGTTAAAGCTGTAAATGGCTTGGAGGAATGGATGTAACATCCCTTCTCTGTGGATAAACTTGGATCTTGATCTCATTAAATATTGTAACATAGACCCCTCTAGTCTATTTTACTGTCGGTTATCAACTCTGCCTAGCTGTATCCAAGAGTCACCAGTGGGTACCACGGTTAAGGTACTCAATCAATTTTACACTACTTCTAGAATTAGATATGTTAAGGATCCTGGACAACTCTTGGTCTCTAACCCTAATATCAAAATAGGGACTGAATTTCTATCTCTGAAGTGGCTACCCCAAATTCAGGGGCTCTCATTCGAGGACCTCTATGTGCAAGGAGGCCCAGGGTCAGTAGATGACCTCCTGTTAGCTCTAAATATTCCCCGTCAAATGATTTTTAAAGTATATCAATTAAAACATTTGGTCTACAATGAGTTTGGGGCAACAGTCCCAACATCGATCATTAAACGTTACTAAAGGTGATTAAAGAATATGCGGTTAAGCCTCCAGCAGGGTGTCTAAGTTGTATCTGTACCTTATGAAGCTTAATTTCCTGCCCCTTTGGCGGCTCCAAATCTTGGTCTCTACCTCCCTTAGAGCCCTTGCCTACATGGAGTCAAATCTGGAAAGATTTGCATATATATAATACTCTAAACAAGAATAGACTAATTCAATATTTTATTGTTAACAACATATTACATTACTGCCCATAGGCGAAATTTGCTCATTCTAGTTCCCCTAACTGCTTCAGGTGTGGTGAAGATCAGGGCAATCCTCCCCATATTTTCTAGTATTGTTCCAAAATAGCCTCACTATGGAAGGCCATTAGGGATAATCTAGATCCTATCCTTGGTCTGCAAGATCTCTTCACTCTTGAGATTTGCATTCTTGGCATTTACTAGGTATCAACGTCAGAGAAGATACCATATGGCTCTCATTTCAATGGCGGTTAAGAGGTTAGTGCTCCGCCACTGGTTAGATAATCTAGAGCTCTCGTATATGGACTGGGTGGAAGAAATGTCCCTGTGTTTTAAAGTTGAGAAGTTGATTGCCAATACCAGACTCTCTCCCTTAGCCTTTCAGAAAAAATGGGGCAAATTATATGCCCTGTATCTTCATTGACTGTATCTTCAGGCATATTCCGGCTCGTTTGACTCCGAGGCATATTCTCTTCCTCTGGTCTCTCTGGAATGCCCTCTCAATATCCAAGAACTAGTTACCAGTAGAGCTATTTATTCCTTTGGGTTCTATTATCTGGCTGCTAGCTGATTCATTTTTCTGGGCCAGTTAGCCTCCTCCCCTTTCTATAATGGTGATATTGTTTTTTCTCTTTTCCTCAGTGGTGACACCTTCCTTGGGGTGGGGGAGGGGTGGCGTGGGGTGTTTGGATTTCTATGCTTGCATTCAATGTTCAATTATCGGAATGTGTGTAATACTGTTCTTCTTTCCTTACTGTAATTACCAGATTGCTGTAATAGTAACTGAAAATGAATAAAAAGATTTCAAAAAAAGTCGGAAGAGGAGGTAATAATCCCTCTTTACAAGACACTGATTAGGCCCCATCTGGAGTGCTGCATGCAGTACTGGAAACCCCACCTGTACAAGGACATTAGCAAATTGAGGCGGTCCAGAAGGGCAGCCAAAATGGTGCAGGACTGCATCTGAAAACATATGAGAACAGATTAATGGAGCTCAATACGTATACCCTAGAGCTAAGGAGGGAGAGAGGTGATATGGTATAAACATTTAAACAGCTTAAGGGCATTAACAAGGTGAAAGAGGCTAACATATTTCAGTATAAGAAAAATAGCAGGACAAGAGGACACAGCATGATATTAGAGGGAGGCTGTTTAAGGGGTAATGTGAGGAAGTTCTTTTTCACAGAAAGTGTGATGGATGCATGGAATGGCCTACCTCAGGAAGCGGTGGATATGAATACAGTGCAGGGCTTCAAACAGACATGGGATAGGCATAAGGGAGCAATACAGATGAGTATGAATAGATAGGCCATTGACAGAGCAAAGGCCAATGGCACATTCATAAGGTAGAAAAAGAAATGGGCAGACTGGATGGGCCTTGCAGTCCTTATCTGCTGTCAACTTCTATGTTTCTATGTTTCTATGTAATACTTCTCGCTGCAGCCACTGTCTGGAGTATGGTCATGTTGCTACAAACTGTTTAAATTTATTTAAGTGTAATCTTTTTGAACACACTGGCCACGCTTCTGGGCATTGTCCTTGGGCCTCTCCTAATAGGAATACATACATAGAAATACATACATAGGAATGTGATGGCAGAAAAGGATCACCAGGCCCACCCAGTCTGCTCAGTGTACCTAGAATTTGACTAGGCTTCTGATGTGATCCCCCTCCCCACCACTGCCTTAGGCTGCCCATTCCAGTTGTCCACCACTGTCTCTCTGTGAAGAAAAACGTCCTGAAGCTACCTAAATTTCCTTCCCTTGATCTGAAAATCATGACCTCTTGCCCTTGGACTCTCTTTCAGCTGGAAAAGGTTCTCCACTGGCACCCTATTTATACCCTTGAAGTATTTAAAAGTCTTGATCATATTTCCCCTCTCCCTCCTCTGTTTGAGAGAGTACATGCTCAGGTCATTCAGCTTCCCCTCATATGATGGTAAGTGCTCCAGCCCTTCACCATCTTTGTGCCCTCCTCTGAACTTGCTCCACCCTCTCAATGTCCTTCCTGAGGTAGGACCTCCAGAACTGAACCCCATACTCCAGGTAAGATCTAGCCAGTTGCGTGTACATAGGTACTATGACTTCCCTCCTCCTACTGGTGATCCTTCTCCCTATGCAACTCAATATTCTGCTTGCTCTTGCCACTGCTCCATCACACTGCTTTCCTATCCTCAGGTCTTGTGAAATGATGATGCCTTAGTCCTTTTCTTCTTCTGTTACCTTCGGAATCTACCTCCCAGTGAATACTCTGCTCATCCATTCTTTTGCTGAAATGCATAATCTTACACTTAGCTGTACTGAATGATAATTTCCACTCTTTGGACCATTCCTGCAGCTTCTCCAGGTCCCTATGCATCATGTCCATACCCTTTTTGTATCCACTCTATTTCCGACTTTTGCATCATCCTCAAAGAGACTCATCCTCCCTTCCAGCCCCACCGCTATATCCCCTATAAAGACATTGAACAGAAGAGGCCCCAACACCGACCCCTGGGGAACCCCACTGATGACCTTAGACTCCCCCCAGAATGCTCCATTAACCACTACCCTCTGTGTTCTTCCCTCTAACCAATTTTCAACCCACTTTATTACCACCTCCCCCAGTCCCAAGCAGGCCATTTTGTGAAATAGTCTTATGCGGCACTGAGTCAAAAGCTTTTCTGATATCTAGGTAGGCCATGTCCACCAAGCCCCGGATCCACCACCTAGTGGACCCAGACAAAACTTCTGTGGTTTATTTGACACGATCTGCCCTCGGTGAACCCTCTGCTGCCTAGGTCCCGAAGACGTTAGCCTCTAGGTAGCTGTTAATTCTGTTCTTGAGCAACTTCTCCAAGAGCTTTCCAGCTGCAGATGTCACGCTCACTGGCCTGTAGTTACCCACCTCTTCCTTTCCCCTTCCCTTGTATAGGGGTATTGCATCCGCATACCTCCAATCATTTGGTACTTCCCCTGATCTTAAGGAGTTGTTAAATAGAGCTGTCAAGGGAGCAGTCAGCACCTTCCTCAGTTCCCTCAAGACCCTTGGATGCACCCTGGCAGGTCCCATTGCTTTATCAACCTTCAAGTCCTCAAGTTCCCGTAGTACCTCCTCCTCCTGAAACAGGCTCATGTTCACTCCCTTCCCTGTAGTCCCTGCTACCCTTGAGCTGCCCCTTCCTATTCTGCTTCCTTCGTGAAAACCAAACAGAAGTATTTATTTAAAAGTGTAGTCTTCTCCTGGTCCCCCACTACCTTCTCCCCTGCCCTGTTTCTCAGGTTGGGAATCCCTTTCTCTGTTTTCCTCCTTTCTCCTATATACCTGAGAAAATGTCTTGTCCCCTTTCTTAACCACCTTGGCGATGCTCTTCTCCATCCTTGCCTTTGCTTGCCTGACCACCTCTGCGCCTCCTTCTGTCTAGTCTGGTTTTCCCTCCAGTCCTTCCTCCCTGCATCATTTTGAACCTCTGAAAGGCTGTCACTCTAGCCCTGATGCAACTCTCACTTCCATGTTGTACCAGAATGGCTTCCTTTTCCTCCTATTCTTGCTGACCCTCTTCATGCAGAGGTCTGTTGCTTCCACTATGCCCCTCGTTACTGAGTCCCACTTGTCCTGTACCCTCTTCCCTTGCTGCCCCACTCCTTCCAAAGCCTTTTTAATGTATTGCCCCATCTTTTTGAAATCCACCCACCTGAAGTTGATAACCTTCACCTTGGACCTGTTTAGGGCTGCCACCGTGTGGACTGTGAACCACATGGTGTTATGGTCACTGGCACCAAGGTTATCCCCCACCTCTAATTCCCCTACTCTGTCCCCATTTATTAGTACCACATCTAAAACTTCCCCCTCCCTAGTCAGTTCCTGGACCAGTTGTCTGAGTAGGGCAACTTGGAGGGAGTCCAGTATTGCCCTGCTTTTGGTGGATGCTGCTGACCAGGTGTTCCATTCCACATGCAGCATGTTAAGGTCCCCCATCAGCAGCACCTTCCCCTTTTCTGACATCCTCAGAATTTCCTCCATCATCTGATTGTCCACTTCTTCTTGCTGTCCTGGTGGCCTGTAGACCACCACTGTGTGGACTACCTCACCCCCCCTTGGTCAAGAAGACTCATAAGGCTTCTCTATCCCCTCACCTGCCCTGTAACTCTACTGCTGGAATCCCCCCCCTCACGTAAAGCTCTACTCTCTCCCCTCTTTTTCCAACCCTATTCCTCCTAAACGGCTTATACCCTGGTATGTTCATGTCCCAATCCTGGCCTTCATGGCACCATGACTCCGTGATCCCCACCAAGTTCAGTTATGTCTCTGCCATGACAGCTGCCAGATCCAGGACCTTATTTCCCAGGCTCCTAGCATTTGTGCACATGGCCTTCCAAACTTCATCCACTCCTGATCCAACATTTCTCACTTTCCTGACTCATACAGCCAGTACCCCCCACTGGGTGTCTTATATTTGGGGGGGGCAGAGTGCCCCCATGTCAGTTAACCTATTCTAGGGTTTCTCATGCAACCCCCCCCCAGATTTAGTTAACATTATAACATCTTTCAATGAATTGTTCCATTTTCCACCTTTACCCTGCCTATTTAAGGAACCTGTCTAGGGAAAACAAGCTTTCATTCTACCAGGTGGTTCCCCAGTCCCCAACAATTCCATAGCCTTTCCTAACACACCAGCCTGACAGCCAGTTATTAAACTTGGATATTCTCAGCTTCTTCTCAGAGCTAGCTCATGGAACAGGCAGTACTTCTGAGAATGCTATTGATCTAAAGTTCAGGTTCTGACAGAAACTTACTAAATCCCTAAACCTAGCCTGCACCTTCATCAGACTATTCCCTGCAAGGTCATTTGTACCCAAGTGGAATATCAGGTGCATTCTTTCATCTTGCAGTTTCCCCCTGGAGGAGATATGATGGATCACATCTGCTGCTGTCAAGCCTGGCAAACAGCTGACCCAGATTTTGCACCCGGCCCCCCCCAGTCAATGCTCCTTACTATGGAGTCCCTGACAATTAGAACCTTGTCCTCCACTTTTTTGGAGGTCACTGTACCATCTGCCAGCATGCCTGCCACCCTCCCCCCCCCTTATTAATGTAAACAGTATTAAGAGTGAAAGAAAATGTACTGGGGCCTGATTCCAACACAGCGGTGAGAGACGGGTGGAAAGTACGCCAGTGCATAAAGTTATGCCAAAATCCCTATGACATGCAAGTTGCACCACATTCCAAGAGAGTCACCAGATATGATGGAAAATACAGAATTAATTATGTCACAAATTATGCTTGCAAGACAAGGCGTAACCCACAATAGCGGCATAGCAGTACACATGTCATAACCCATGACCAGATAAAAGTGCACAAGATACAGATATGTTGTAGAGGCTACGGTAAAGATGTTGGGTAGAGGGGGAGAGGTGGCAAGTGATGGTAAGAGGAGGAGAAAGCGAAACTACATGCATGAGGAGAGTGACATGCTCCTAGATCAACTGGAGAGCCAACCAAACCTGCTCTTGGGCAAGGGATGTGATCGGGAAGAGCGCACCAAAAGGAAGGTTGCATGGGATGAGGTGGCAATACAAGTGAATGCCATCACAAATGTGGGGCACACCATGCATGAGCTGCAAAAGTGCACTAGCAACCTCAAATGCCATGCAAAGGCCAAGGAAGCACACAACAGGTGACAGGCAGCATCCACAGAAGGCAAGACCCTCAGCACCCACAAAGCAAGGATGCTGGCAGCCATGAGCCATTCTAGTGTCCACGGGGCATGGACTCAACACACCTGGATGGACACAGGGATGGGTAAGTGAAAGTGTGATGCATGGCATAATGCCCAATAAGAGGGAATGCAACACTGGGCAACAGGGACGGTGAAAGATGGAGGAATGTGTTGGACTGGACCCTGAAATGTGGCACAGCTAAGAAGAAGGCATGCAGTGCAGTCAACACATGGGAGGCAGCACTGATGCACCCTGTTCCTCCTCCACAGGTGCAGCTGCAGTGGACACAGGGAAGGTAAGCTGATTGCCAGTGCTGCCTGCAGTGCATTGGACAGTGATGAGGCGGAATGGTGGCACATGGTGGGCATGCCATAATGTGGAGCACTGATGCACTGTTGTCCTCCACAGGTGCAGTGCCAGCTGACACAGGGGCAGGTAAGCTGGTGGTCAGTGCCTCCCTACAACGTGGTATGGTGTATCAGGGGAAGGGATGGAGGCATGCATGGTTGGCATGTAATGGTGGTGCAGCACTGATGCACTGTTGTTCCCCCACAGGTGCTGCACCACCGGACACCAGTGCAGGCCTGTGCCACCCCCAGTGCATAGGACACCGATGTCTTCCCACAGGTGCAGCAGAGGTGGACACAGGGCCAGTGTACAGTGCCAGCACCATCCCAGAGTGGGCCCAGCAGGACATAGCCAGTACACTAGTGGTGGGGGATTGCATGGTGGTGGAGGAATAACAGCAGGAAGAGATGGGCCTGGACCCCAGTGACCTCCTGTGCTGCGGGAGTCTGTGGGATGGGATTGCATCAGACATGAGCCCTGCAGCATACCATAGGCTGGAGGAGGCCCTGGACAGGGCCATACCAGCCCTGGAACAGGACTGCCTGAACACCACAATGGACTATGCAGGGGTCCACTGTGCCCTGGCCACTGCACACATGGAACAGGGGAAGATGCTGGGTTGCATAAGGCTCAGCATGGAAGTCCACCATGCAGTGGTGGAGGAGCAGATTGGCACACTGATAGGGTGCATGAGATGAGGATGCACACAATGGAGTTGGCCATTGTCCATCTGGTGGAGGCCATGGCCACCACACAAGCCTGTGTGCAGGCGTAGACATGTGCCAACACCCACCTGGCCATGGCCATCGAGGGGTCGGTGGCACAGCAGACAAGGCAGGAGGATGCACTGGTGGCCCTGCAACAGGCCACATGCAGGCCCATACCCACGATGCCCCAGCACAGGATGCCACCACACAGGTGCCACAGGAGGAGCAGCAGACCCCAGCAACACACAGGCACCACCGACAGCAGCGGCGACAGTACCACTACCACCAAGTGAGGCGGGACCAGCAGCAGCACCCTCTCCAACACCACCACCACCACAGGCACCCCTGGTGCAACAGCAACACCCACCAATGCCACCAGCACCACCAAATGTGTCACTGCAGGTGTGCCCACCACCGGCACCACCGGCATCACTGGCAGAACCCATTCCACCAGCACTGCAGCCCCCAGTGCCAGTGACACATGCAGCGCCAGGGCAACACCCATCACCAATGACCACCAGATGAGCACCAGTGGCACCACAGGCAGCCAGAATGGTAAGGCAGAGGGCAGCACAACACCACCAACAGGGGCCTGGGGCAGATGGCACTGGGCACAAGGCTAAGGATCAGTGTATGATGACTGGAGGCAGCATAGGTGGTGGCACAGCAGCAGTGCCAGTGGCACCCGTGGACATTACTGGCACAGCGGACAGCAACAAGGGCAGGGTGTGCCCAGTGTTACCACTGGGGCAGCAAAGAGGAAATGGACTGGGTGGTAGCAGCAGGCAGAGGACAGAAGTGCCACCTTGGCATGCTGCTGCTAAGGGGGGTGGGCAGTATTGCAGTCTGGGTTGTCAGGGGCTGTTGATGTGTGGTGTGTGTAAAGGATGTGCATGGCGTGTCTGTGTGTGGAGTGTGGGTGCACTGAGGCGCCACTGTAGTAGAGCATATGTGTGTGTGCACTGCACAGTCACTGGGTGTGTGTATGAGTGAGGGCTTGTCACAACTACACTGATGTACAGCACTGTGTCAGCTATGTCATATGTCACCTGCACTAAGTAAACATCTGAGCACCACACCTCTGTGTTGTCTCCCTCATTACCATTGCTGACAGGTCATCTTGCATGTCGCACACAGCCAATGCCTGCGTGGGACGCACATCGCAAACTGCACAGGCAGAACATATGCATAGGCTGCAAATGTATGAGGGCCGCATGTGCATCCCATAGTTGCATATCTGCAATATCATGCAATGCATGTGTGGCCTGTACGTGCGCAATGTGCATGTAGAGGCATGTAGGTGGCAGCTAGGCCACATACCAGACACGCAGGGCACGAGATCTGATCAGGTTGCAGTGCTGACAGCAACCCTAACTGTGGACAGTAGGGTTAGGTGGCAAACACCCTGCCAACTGGTAAGTACTGGGACACAGCACCCACAGGCAGCATGCCACAGTCAGTAAAGCAGACATGTGTGAACAGGTTGCATGTGCATGCCACGGTTGCGTATCTGATTCACACAATGATGCATGACGCATATGCGCGGTACCACTGTACATCGAATGTGTAGCCTGTAGGTACAACATGTGCGAGGTGGACCATGTCGGCAATAGCTAGGCCGCAACATGCACACCCTGGTATGACAGAGGAGAACCTAGCAGCAGTGACACTGAGCACATCAACAGTGGGTACCACAGAGATCCTCAACACACTGCATACCTTGACATGCCCTGAATATTGGTAAATACCGGGACTGTGCACAACCTGCACATATGCAACAGTCAGTACCACATACTGTTGGTAATGTACTGTCCATATTTGCTTCTACAGGTGAGACACACCCTGCCTATTGGTACGTACCCAGACAGTGCACCATCTGCACATCTGCAGCAGCCCTTACTACATACAGTTGCTAATGTACTCCTCCCATCTGTCCCACCCAGGAGTGTCACACCCTGAACAGCGGAAGGTAGAAGGTCTCTGCAGTACCACCACTAATGCAGTGCTCACAGATTTACAGGTTGTTAATGCCATGTTGCCATTTGTTTATCCAGGACTGATGCATTCATCTGCAGGCCTGTCAACAAGCGCATTCTGGGAGCACAGGGAAAGTAGGTGCCATGCTGAGAGTCACACCAATGCATGTGGGGCTGTGGGAATGCACTACTGGGCACGGGTGTATCACCTCAGAGCCATATACCACTGTTCTATGCTGCCACCCAATGCGGTGCGGTGCAGTGCCCATGTGACCTGAGAACACCACTGTAGACAACATAGGGGCCCACAGGGTGCATGGCAGTGTGTCCACACAGAGGCAGCATGCTATGCATGTTCAGGGTGACCTACGGCCAGGCATGGTGTGACAGCCATGTGTAGGCCAGGTCAGCTGGGGATGTCCTGCGTGGTGCGGGTACAATGGTGGAGCTATTGATACTGGGCAGTGTACAGTACCATAGCAACGGCATGCTGGGCTGCTGCACCATCATGGGTGTAGGCAGGCATGCTCACTGTACAAGCTTGTGTACAATTTGTGTAGACCTCTTCAAACCTAACTGCCTTTCTGTTACCATTGTCATTATTATGTGGCATATTTCAGTTATTGTAGACTACTGCTTATGTTCCATTATACAACCTGTCAAGGGCATAGATGGGACATATTAGCACAATCAGTCATGGTTCACTGTTTGGGGGGGTGCAGCAGTAGGAGAGTGTGTGTACAGTGATGTTTTTACATAGGGGTGGCATTTGGAAGGTGTGTGTGCAAGATGGATGTATCTGGCTACACCACTGCACACCATGGTAGTGCACAGTGGGATAGTGCCGTGTCAGGTGTATAGCCACAGCAGGTATTCATGTCCAGGTTATTTTGCAGGTCACAGCTGCCCAGTACTGGACACGCCTCCACTGCACAGGACAGGTTGGGAATTGCACTCTGCACAGGGCCATGCCGCACAGGAGTAGTGAGCTTCAGTGGACGGGCACTGAATTACACCCCCGAGGAGACAGCACAGCATATCAACCAGGTGCAGCAGTGGTGCTCCTCACTGCTGCCACCTGGCTGCAGCTACCACACCACTACAGAACAGGAGAAGACATGGTGGGCCATAGCGGCTTGCCTCAGTACGGTCTGTGGCATGTACCGCAGTACACACCAGTTGCAACATAGGTGGCAGGACCTGGCCAGATGGGACCCACAGATCCTGATGTGCCTGCTTGACATGGCAGCGCAGAAAGACCAGGAGATGAGGACTGGCAGTAGCGGCACTGCAGGTGAGTATGACGACATGTAGCATGACACCACCACAGACACGCAACACATGCCAATGCCAGCAGTGGTGTATACTAATTGTAACTAATTGAAGCCTTTGTACACCTTTTGTATCACTGGAATTGCTTTGTGTGTTCTTTATTGTATCTCACCTGAAGTGTTCTCCATTGTTGTACTCCACCACTACCCTGCAACGAGGTGCCTTTGTAAATGAGTCTTTGACTCAGAGGTTGTAAATCTGAATTATGAAATAAATAAAATAAAAAAATAAACTTATGTAACAGTCTCCCACAGGTGTAGGTCCCAGCACCCACAGCAGCAGGTGCAGCCATCAAGGATCCAGGGCATGGCCACCAGCGGCATGGAACCCAGGGCCACAGTAGGTCAGGTAGGTGCATTTCCAGCCCAATGCATATCATGGCCACCATGTGGTGGCTGCATTGGGAGGCTTGTGCAGCCTGGCCATGGGCACATGTGCAGGGGCATGCCATGGTGCATGGCCATGTGGCCCAGGTGGCCATGTGTACCTGCAGTGCCAACGGACATTGTACAATGCCGGTGTGCCTGCCAATGTGCACTCATGTGGTGGGTGCTGTGTGTGTCCAAGCACCGCTTGCGTGGTGTGCTGTGTCACACATACATGTGTGCCTATTAGTACAGGGTGTCCCATTCCTGCAGTGACCTACACCCTTCTCCGTGGCAGGTGGTGGGACAAGTCTTGCCCCATGAAACTGGACACTGCTCAGAGCAATGAGTGGAGCCTGAAGGCCAGGGACACCATGGAGTACCGGTGGCGCACACAGCACCACTGCCACAGAGTGCAGCCAAGCCACCATCACCAGATGAGGAGGAGGAGGAGGAGGTGGTGGTGCTTGTGGATGACTTCAGCAACAGTTGGCCACAGGGGTCTGTGGGGCAGCATGCGGTGGGGTCTGTCGATGACAGATCAGCAGAGGAGCCAGGTGCCGTGGAGGTGCTGGCGGCAGCCGGGCAGGCAGAGTAGGGCCTGGTGGAGGAGAGGCAGTCTGCAGGGGAGCCAGAGGTGATGGTTCTGGCTGGAGAGAAGCTGGTAGAAGAGGCAGACCCTGCAGTGGAGCAGGACCTGGAGGTGGAGGTGCAGTGACCTGTGGTAGGGCTGGAGGTGGGGGAGCAGCACCCTGCATGGGAGCAGGGAAGGACAACATGCTGCTGGATGGCGGCGCCATATGCCAGTCTGGACACTGTGCCTTGGCCCCTCAGCAGCAGAGAGGACACGACGCTGGTGCTAGGGTACTTGAGGGACAGGCAGGCCCACAGGTGTCATTGTACCCAGGGCAGCCGGTGGTGGGTGACCAGCACTTGGTAGTGCTTGTCTCCACAATAATGGAGGATGTCACACACCTGTACAGCTCCCTCAGGGCCCTCCTCTGCACTGCAGAGGCACTAGAGTGACAGTGCATGGACTGAGACCATGGACATTTGGAATGTGCAATGCCATGGGGGCCTGGGATGTACTGAGTGTATGTCAGAGCTGTGGAGGGGCCACCAGCTGTGTGTATGGGTGAGGGTCTGGTGGATTGTGTGTACTGATCTGTGTGTGTGTGTGTGGGGGGTGATGCCCAAGTTTGGGGGCTGTGGTGGAGGTGTGCCTGGGTGGGTGTCAGTAGTTGCTGGGGATATCTGCAGTTTGTACATATGGGCCTGGTCTGTTCTGTACATGGTGTGGGTTTGTTATGGAGATTGGGGGTACTGTTTCCATTGTACTCACTGTTGTTGATGATGCTGTCGTTGTTGCCGATAAATGTGTGTTCCTGACTGCTGTTTTGTTACTACTGTTGCAGTGCATAGATATAGATACATAGACAGTGTCGGCAGATAAGAGCCTATGGCCCACCCAGTCTGCCCATTTGAGCTTGTAAGTTCAGTTTATGTTTTCCTGTAGTATCTGTTGCCCTTACCCGACCTCCAGAATTCCTTTATGTCTATCCCATGCATTCTTAAATCCCATGATTGTTTCAGCCCCCACCACTTCCTCTGGCAGGGTGTTCCACTTGTCCACCACCTGTTCTGTGAAGAAATTCTTCCTCGTGTTTCCTCTGAATCATCCTCCTCCAACTTCATCCCATGCCCTCTAGTCCTGGAACATCTTTTTCACTTAAAATAGTGTATTCCTGCACCCTGTTCCTCCCTGTAAGATACTTGTATGTCTCTATCATATCCCCTCTCTCCCTCCTCTCTTCCAGGGAGTACATGTTCAGTTCCTTCAACCTGTCTTCATAGAACTTGTGATGCAATCCATGCACCATCTTTGTTGCCCTCCTCTGAACCTTCTCTACCCTGTCTATGTCCTTACGTAGGTATGGTCTCCAGAACTGTACACTGTACTCCAGGTGGGGCCTCACTAGTGTCTTGTATAACGAATTATGACCTCCCTTTTCCTGCTGGTGATGCCCCTGCCTATACATCCCAGCATCCTATTTGCTTTACCTACTGCCTTGTCACACTGTTTCCCTACCTAGAGGTCATCAGAGATGATAACCCCAAGATCCCTTTCCTGTTTGGTGCATGCTATATCCTCACCCCCCAACTGATATATTGTGCCAGGGTCTTTGTGCCCCATATGCATTATCTTGCACTTCCTTGCATTGAATTTCAACTGCCAAACCCCTGACCATTCTTTAAGTTTCTGCAGGTCCCTTCTCATTCTGTCTACACCCTCTGGTGTGTCTGCTCTGTTACAGAGCTTTGTGTCATCAGCGAACAGTGAAATTCTGCTTTCTAGGTCCTCGCTAATGTCACTGATGAAGATGTTGAATAGGACCGGTCCCAGCACTGATCCCTGTGGTACCCCACTGGTCACTCTTCCCTGTGGAGTGACAGCCATTTACCATCACCCTCTGTGTCCTGCCACCCCAGCCAGTTACCTACACACCACACTACTGTCCTGCCCACACCCATATTCCCAGTTTGTGTAATAGTCTTCTATGTGCACAGTGTCAAAGGCCTTGCTGAAGTCAGATAGGCCATGTCCACTGCCCTCCCTGATCCACCTCCCTAGTCACCCAGTCAAAAATTCAACGAGGTTGGTCTGACATGACCTCCCCTGGTGAAACCATGCTGCCTTGGGTCCTGTAGTCCATTGACAACCAGATGTTCCACCAATCTCTCCTTCAGTAGTGCTTCCATGATCTTCCTCACTACAGGTGAGGCTGACTGGTCTGTAGTTCCTGCTTCCTCTTTGTTCCCACTTTTGTATAAAGGGGACTACATCTGCTGTCCTCCAGTCTTTGGGTACTCCCTGTTTCCAGTGATCGGCTAAACAGGATGCCAGAGGTTCAGCCACCACTCTCTTAGTTCTTTAAGGACCCTGGGTGCACCCCATCTGGCCCCATTGCTTTATCAACTTAATTACTTCCAGTTCCTTTCAGAACCCTTTTCTCGTAAAGTGACTTGTGTCCATTTCTGCACCATTCTCACCCTTGTACTCCCTTTCCAGACCCATTACCTCTTTTCTTCAGTAAAGACTGAGCAGAAATACCTGTTCAATATGTCAGCTTTACTGTTGTCATCCTCTCACGGCCCCATCCTCCCCTTCAGTCTCACTATCCCTCCCTTGTCTTTCTTTTTTTCACTTATGTACCTGTAAAGGTTTTATCCTCTACCCACTGATTTTGCAATGTGTTCTTCTGTCTGAGCTGTGGCTTCCTTACTGACCTCCCTGCCTCCTTTGCTTCTCCTGGTACTTCTCCCACCCCTTCTGCCTGTGTCTTTTTGTAGTGCCTGAATGCAATCTTTCTGGCTTTCCTTTCTTTGCTACCTCTTTGGAAAACCATAATGGTCTCCTCTTCCTTTTCCTCTTGCTAACCTGCTTAATGCATAATTCTGTTGTTCTTGTAATCCCATTTAAATACTGCCCACTGTTCCTCAACCCCTGATTTCTGTCCCATTCCCTTAATGCCTCTTTCAAGTATCTCCCATTTTCCCAAAGTCTGTCCCCTAAAATCCAGGATCGTGTTTTTGTGTGGTTTGGTTCTGCTCTTTCTGTGATTTCAAACCACAATGACTGGTGTGACTGTTCCCAGGTGCTCCCCCACTGTTAACCCCATCACACTGTCCCTGTTTGTGAGCACAAGGTCCAGTATTGCCTTCTGCCGAGTTGGTTCCATGACCAGTTGCTTGAGGAAGGCACCCTGAAGGGAGTCCAGGATAAATCTGCTCCTAGTTGATGCTGCTGCTGGGATGCTCCAGTCCACGTCTGGAATATTGAAGTCTCCAACCAGTACTACCTCACCCTTGTCTGCCAGTAAATGCAGTAAATGTTTTCCATTCACCCATGGCTCTGCGCATCTGTCTCTGTCCTGCGTGTGCATGCGTGTGTGTGTATGTCACAGTGCTCATGCAGGCATGCATGTGACAGTGCTGCGTCATCTCATGTGCGTCCCATTGTGCACACGCCGTAGCTGTGTGATGGCTGTACATCTCACAGCCATGAGCACACGCAGGTGGTTGTGGATGCATGTTGCCATGTGTGCAGCAGCGCACCGTGCCAGGTCTGGGCCACCTGCCACCACACATTGCAGGTTGTGGCTGTGTGGTAGTCTTGGGCTTCTATGGCTCCCTTCCACCTGGGGGACCAGTGGTCTCTGTGGGTGGCACCACTGACACAGTCGATGGTGCATCTCACCGCCATATGTTTACAGGTTTGTGCCACCTGGTGCTGTGTCCCTGTTGTGGTTGCACTGTTTACATGCATCAGTGGCCATAACAGGGGCATTGTGCCTGATTGTGCCATTGTCCCAGCATGTTTCTGTGGCCTGTAAGTGCCCTTTGCCTCCTGTGCCCCCATGCCCATTGCACGTGTGTTCCGTGGTCCCCTGTGTGTGCCTGTGTTGTTGTGCAATGGTCACAGTCCTTCCTCATGGCTGCTGTTCGGCATGCCTTAGCACTGTTTCTGCTCCAGTGCAGCCACACGTGTTGTGTGATGCCTGGTGGCACAGTGGCACTGGCATGGGTGCCATGTCATTTCCTGTGCTACTTTGTGCCACTGTGTGTACCCCATTGTGCTTCTGGTGTCACCTTGCTGCTGCCGGGGGTGGAGGGGGTGCTGTGGTGGTGCCTGCACTCACAGGCCTCCGCCGTCCCTGTTCCACCCCTCTTGCCACCTGTGCTATGTGTCCCAGTGCTTGGCTGTCTGCAGGGCTTCCCTCCAGACTGTCCTGCATTGCATGGCACTGCTCCCTATTGTTCCTCCCATTGCTTCTCTGTGCAACTTGGTGTTGCTGTGTCCCATGATCTGTGTTGGCTTCTTGTTGGTGCTCGCTGTGGTTCATGTTGCACCGTCCACTGTTCACTTTCTACTGGCATGTCTGGGCATGCTGCTGCCCTTTCACTCTGTCCTGTGTGTCCTTGGCACATTTGCTTGGGTCTTCCACTGTTTGCAATGTGCTCCACACTGGAGCCTACTGTTTGTGTGGTGTGTTGCTATCTGGCTTGGGGGTGTTCCTCTGGCCTGTGCACTTAAGACAGCTATTACCTGTTCAAACTTACATGACCTTTCTCTGCCGTAGTTCTGTATGCCAACTGTTTTGGAATAGCAGTCACATGGTGCTGGGGTGTTACACCTGTCATAGACTGCGTTACACACTGGCATAGGCATTTTTTTGTGTAACTGCATCAAATCTTGTGTTTGTCATAGCAGTTGTGGGTTGTGGTGTAAGTGTTCTTTTGGAATCAAGCATGTTGCAACTCGCTGGCATAACTTGCGCTTTGCACTATCAGGACTACCGTACTGCATTTACGTCTGGCATAACTGTCTTGGAATCGGGCCCCTGGGGTGTTATTTACTCTGCAGCAAGGCAGAAGTGATATCTATTGTATACAGGATACCTGACTAAAAATGCAGTGATCTCCAACAAGCTTCTAAGGCCTGGACCCTTGGCCCATCCTTCTGGTCCATGGGGGAAGACATCTTCATCTGTGATGGGGTGGATATACTCTTTTCTAATTGCACGGGGTCATAATGTCCATGGCAGAATGCCATCTGCACTGGTCTGTTGCACAATTTCTTGTAGTTTTTGTTCTGTGGTGGTCTCTGCCCCATGCCCCTGGACTCCCCACTGAGATTCCAAATCCAGGGGGTCCAACTGGGAGAGTGCACAGATCCAGGTTTCTACTTATAGTACGACGTTATTAAGCGATGATATTATGACCCGGTACATTTCTAATCCAATGTTAAGTGTCTAGATTGGTAGAAATTCACCTGGGGAGTGCTTTACTTTTAGGCATTTCTTATGGGATTGAGAGGTTTCATCTGATAGCCACATACGTTCCCCCAAACTAGAGCGCAGAGAGTTTCTCTGTTTAAATAAATTCAACCCTATCTCCATACCTCTCGCCTTCTCCTCTGGCTGGAAGATCTTAACTGTGGGTTAAAGCGGTCAGGTAGAGGACTACAGACAAACAAGCTCTTTTGTGGTTCTTTAGCATTGCAGAATATAGTCACCACGGCAGGTTTGATAGATGCCTATAGAAGTCAGAACACTTCAGGAGGATATACTTATTTCAGGGGCCCTTTAAAAATTTGTATAGATTTCATTTTTATATCCTCAGTTTTAACTATATTAAACACAAAAACACAAGCTTGTGAGTTTTTGGACCACGCTTCTATTGATCTGTAACTTACCTGGGACAATTCACCAGGATGTAAGAAAAATAGTTGGAGACTTAATGAGTCTCTTCTGGAAGACCTGGTAGTACAAAAAATGTGGAGGCATGAATGGTCAGCTAAGATTTCAGTATTGGAATGCTATGAGGATCCAGTTGACTGGTGGGAGGACACGAAAAGTCTTGGCAATTACTTTTTCAGAACAGGGCTAAGTATGTAGCAGAAAGGGATTATTTATGCTATCTTCAGTTACTTAATCAGTTGCAACATTTAATATCACAGTCTGAATTAAATAATTTTGATTATAGCTCCAAAATCAAAGTATAAAGATGCAGATGGCTACTCTGCAGTATGACAGAGCTACGTCCTTAAATCAGGGACTTCGGTTTGGTACCCAGGTGAAAAAGGGGTCCCTAGACCTCTTTAAAGAATACAAATCCTGAGTTGACAGTAAAGTAATAACAGAACTAAAGACAGCTGCAGGCACACAGTTTCCACTTTGGATGGTATTCTAGAGGTAGTTGAACAACACATGGAATCACTGTTTGGTACTAGACCACAGACTTCAGAGGCCCAAGCTTACCTGGACTATCTTAACTTACCCCAAGTATCTGACCTAGACTCAAAAGAGCTAACAAAAGAGATTTCACTGGGGGAAGTAGAAAATGCCATTTGTCATCTCAAGACTGACACAGCCCCAAGATCAGATGGCATGGGGCAGGGTTATATAAAAAGTTTAGTAAAGAATTAGCTCCAGCACTAGTAATTCTTTTTAACTATATGATGTCATCTACAAAGTATGCTGCTTTAATGAATGAGGCAATACTGGTTTTGTTATGTAAAAAAAGTAACAAGAGGCACACCAGAGGTATAGGAGGAAGTGGACAGAGAGGAGCATGCAAGATGGTCCAGGGAGGTGATCAGAAAAGTGAGAGAAGCCCAGGCCCAGAGGGAGCTGAGATTAGCGCGAGGAATTAACAGGGGGGAGAATGACTTTTTCAAATACATCAGGGAGAAAAAGAAGTGCAAGGAGACATTAGTGAGGATAAAGAGGGGTGGGGAGTGGACAGAAAAGGGTGAGGAGCAGGCAGAAGGACTGAATGAATATTTTTGCTCAGAGTTCATGGAAGAAAAGGGGGGACCGCTACCAGCATGGGCTGGGAGGGTGGCGACAGGGGAACAGGAGGCAACAGATGGAAGAATTGAGGCAAGTAGAGTCCTAGAGGGACTGAGGGCACTGAAGGTAGACAAGGCACCAGGGCCGGATGGTATCCACCATGGGGTGCTGAGACAGATGGTGGAGGTATTGGAGGAGCCACTGGTGGAACTGTACCGCACCTCACTGGAGTCGGGATGTGTGCCACTGGACTGGAGGATGGCACATGTAGTACCATTACACAAGAGCGGAACAAGCGATGAACTGGGCAATTAGCACCGGCAAGTCTCACCTCCATAGTGTGCAAACTCTAAGGAAACAACACTAAAGGAAAGACTGGTGTCGTACCTGAGGACAATGGGCTGCAGGATGTGATGCAGCATGGGTTCATTTCAGGGAAGTTTTGTCAAACCAACCTCATATAATATTATGACTGGGTGACAGGTGAGCTGGATAAGGGTCATGCAGTGGATGTTCTTTACTTGGACTTCAGCAAGGCCTTCGATTTTGTGCCTCATGGGCTGCTTGAGGGGAAGCTAAATGGTTTAGGGATAGGGCAAAAATGATGAACTGGACAATCTATGGTGTGGCAGATAGGAAAACCAGGAGAAACCAAATAGTATTGAGATTATCCTATCCATACAAAGTATGGCATTATCTGGTACCTACTTGATGTTATCTAAACATTTCTGGACTCCTCCTCCCCCCATTGACTTGACGTGGGACCCTTTGTTTGCTGGCCAGGACCTGCACAGCATTTTTGGCTGACAGTTACCTGAAAGTCACAATCTACCAATCAGATTTGCGGGCACCACATTTTAAACTTACTGCTGTTACTCTAAAAGTTCCAACCTAAAGACTTGGTGATTACTTGCTGTGATAATCTGAAGCTGCCAGATGAGAAGGTTGTGAGGTGTCCAGTTGTCTTTTGGGACTCCCCTCCCCACTGACTTACTGTGGGACCCTCTATTTACCAGCCAGGACCTGCCCAGCATTTTTGGCTGACATCCAATTGGGCTGCTTGTGTGCAGGGCATATTTGATCTTATTCAAGCCCACTTAGCAGTCCATGAGGGCTGTGTTCCTCACCTGAAGGATCGAGCGTAAAGGACATCAGAGTCTGTGGACATCTGAGTTTTCCTAGGAATCAGCATAAGGAGGCAGCCAGAGACTGATCATGCTGTTTCAGCTGCTGTCCTACAATCTGCCTATTGACTTTGTGCACACTAGACAAACTGGACTATTTAAAGGTACTCTTATTGATAGATACTGACTCTCTCCCCTGCAGTATTACTGTAGTCACTGTCTAGTGTATACAGCTGGCATGTTTGTTTGTTACAGTACTGCCCTGTTTATCCTCTAATATGTGCTAGTAATTTGTGCCCAAATTCAGAGTAGTTATGTTTGGGTAACATAACCAGTGTCTTGAATATCAGTTTTACCAACTGGGGTCCATATATAAAGTTGCATACAAAGCTAACTTTCTTACCCTCTGCATATTTGTTACTACCTCTAAGAATATTTCAGCCTGTTCATTCAAGTGTTCAGCACACACTCTATCTAGGGTCTTCCTATTTCTGGGTTTTCTAGTGTCCTACTAACACCCTATTTGGGGTCTACCTATGTCTCCATATTTTTTTGTTTTGTTTTACTTGACTCTGGAATTTGCCTATCACTGCTGCTACTGTTGACATTGTATAGTGTCCTGCTTTTGAATTTTGTTTGATTGGTTCTGCCTATGATAAATAGGCCCAGCTAGGTTTTTTCTACATAGGTCAGTCCATCTCCTCCTAGATAGCTGCCCTCCTGTTCATTTAGCAATAACCTTTCTGCAATCTGAAAGATGTTGTGCTCATCCATTACTACAGGGATTTCTCTGGTATCCCGCCTTGTCCTTACAGACTATATTACCCTGGCTACTGGCAACCAGTCTTGACCTCTAACAAAAAAAGTGACTGCTTTCTTCTTCTTTAGCCTTATGGTAGTTGAATATACCCCCCCAACATGACATGGTGTCTTGGTCCTAACTCTGTCTCACTTATTCTCTTCCAGTTGACTAAATATTCCTTTCACAGTCCTCTGTTAAATTCACTGACAAATAGTCTTGCTAGTGTGTGGCAACTGCTTCTATGAATTACCTTATCTGGTGATACTGAACCCAATCCAGGCCCCCTCACCTTCACTAATCCTGCCAGCTTCCCCCAATGGTTTGGTGCTAAGGTTCTTAGAGTGGCTTACCTAAATGTCTGTAATGTTATGGCCAGTTTTGCGGAACCTGTGGCTTGGATGAGGCACTGCAGTCCTGATATGCTTGTGTTAACTGAGACCTGGCTAAAGCCTACCATTCCCAATTCAATGTGCTCCTTGTCTGGCTACAAGCAGCTTAGAATTGACTGCACAACCTCAAAAATGGGTGGTAGAGTTGTAATTTACTTTAGAGAACACCTGCATCTCTCTGCACTAAGAGTAAACACTCAAAGTTCATGTGAAGTCCTGCACTAACTGCTAGTCCTTGGTAATACCAAGAAATTACATATTGTATGTGTTTATAATCCCCCAAATGTGGGCTATCTGGACTATCTGATATTATACATAACCTGGCCGCTAGTAGAGGAAAGAATGAAATTCTCCTTTCAGGTTGTACAGGGTTGGAGCCAGCAAACTCAGCCCAGGGACCATTGCCTTTTATTTTACTTATTTGTAAACCTTGATTCTGGGAACTGACACAGCATAGCTGCAACAATTGATATGTAGGGGCTACCCTTGACCTTACTGCAGAAGCAGGAACAAGTAATCAGCTAAAAAGGATGAATCAGGCACAAAGGAGTATTTTTAACACATCAGAGGCCCTACTGTGCTTTTTTAAAAGCACATTGTAACTCTTAGTGCCTAGAAATTAACATTTTTGGGAGACTGTGGGGCTGGAAGTAAACGGAAACCTGTGTCATGTGCCTTTACGATTTAAATAGTGCCCCTGTGTGGGGCAAGTGATTATACTGGGTTAGAACCAACAAGCTCAGTCCAGGGACCATTGGCCTTTTATTTTACTTATTTTTAAACCTTGATTCCAGGAACCAACACAGCACAGCTGCAATACTTGTGTATATGGGTGACCCTTGACCTCCCTGCAGAAACAGGAATGAGTGAGTAGCAAAAAAGTATAATTTAGGCACAGAGGATCATTTTTTACACCTCAGGGGTCATACTGTCCCTTTTTTAAAGGCATATTATAACCCCTTAGTGTCATAAATTCACTTTTTGGGGACAGTGTGGAGCTAGAAGTAAACGGAGGCCGGTCTCTTCAATATTTAAACAGTGTCTTTGTGAGTGGATGCAATGCACAGGCAGAGGCAAGTGTGTCTGCCTGTGTCCACTGAGGCAGCTAAGGCAGTGACCAGACCCCTTGGCTTGTTTTTGAAGTCAAGACAAAAAATACATTTTAATTCCACCCAGTCTTAGTGTTCATTTTGGTAAGAATCAGAAATGGATGTAGCAGAGTTATTATGTAAAGATGGTTCAATCATTAAATGTAACATAGAAACACAGAAATTGTTGGTAGATAAGGACCGCTAGGCCCATCCAGTCTGCCCGTAGGCCCTATACATTGTATGTGGCCACTAACCCTATGTGATCAATGTCTTTTCATCACTCCCTCTCCTCTCAGGCTTCCCCGCACTGTCCCTCCTTCCCAGATTATACCCATTTACCACCACCCTCTGTCCCCTGTCTGTTAACCAGTTCCTAGCCCTGTTCACCACCTAGTCTCGCATGCCCGACTACCCATCTTGTTAATCAACCTTCTATGTGGGATGGTGTAGAAGGTTTTGATGAAATCTAGGTAGGCAACGTCGACCGACCCTCCCTGATTAAGTTCCCTAGTCACCCAATCAAAAAAATCTATTAGAATCCATGTTGCCTCAGATCCTCCGCTGGATGCCAGATGTGCCACTATCCTTTTTTTCAGCAGTGACTCCGTGATTTTTCTTACCACTGAGGTGAGGCTGACTGGCCTGTAGTTCCCCGCCTCCTTCCTACTGTTGCTTTTGTGCAGTGGGACTACATGTGCCCTCCTCCAGTCCTCTGGAAAGACACTCGTGTTGAGTGACTCTGAACAGGGCTGCCAGAGGTGCTGCTAGTTCCCTTCGAAACTTCTTTAATATCCTCAGGTGGATGCCATCTGGCCCCATGGCCTTATCCACCTTCAGCTTTGTGAGTTCTTCCAGACCCTCTCCACTGTGAATGGACTGGTGTCCACCACCCCCATTGCCTCTGCAACCCAACTGTGGTCATGACCCTCACCCTCCTTAGTGAATACTGAGCATAAGTATTTGTTCAGTATTTCTGCCTTGTCCAGATCCTCTTCCTTACACTCTTCTTTCTCCCTTTGACCCTCACAATCCCCCGTTTTTTCTTCTTCACTAATGTACCTATAAATGCTTTATCCCTTTGTTTACAGACTGTGCTAAGCCCTCTTCTGTCTGTGCCTTCACCCTCCTAACAGCCTTCCCTGCTTTCCTTCGACACTCAATGTACACCTCCCTGTCCTCCTCCCTTTGGCTCCCCTTATATTTCCTAAAACTCAGCCTTTTAGCCCTAAATTTGTCCAACCACCTCTTTTGAGAACCATAGTGGTTTTCTTCTTTTTTTCCCTTTGGCCACTATCCTAATGCATTGGTTTGTTATATCCACTATATCTCTTTTCAGTTTATCCCATTGTTCTTCCACCCCCTCTATTACCTATCCCGTCTCCAGGACTGCTCGTATACATCTACCCATTTCAGTGAAATCCACCCTCCTGAAATCTAATACTCTTGCCCTTGTGTGGCTTAATTGACTCCATGTCTCCATGTTGAACTACACCATGTGGTGGTCACTGGACCCCAGCTGCCCTTCCACCTGTATTTCTTTGACTCTGTTCCCACTGGTCCATACCAGGTCCAGAATTGACTTGTCCCTGGTTGGCTCATGCACCAACTGCATAAGTCCAACCCCTGCAAAGATTCAAGGATGGCTATGCTTCTGGCTGAAGCAACCATCTGAATGGTCCAATCCATGTCCGGCATATTGAAATCCCCAGTAGAAGGATTTCACCTTTAGCCTCCATGTCATGTATGTTCTCCACTAGTTCCTGTCTACTTCCTCCTTCTGTGCCGGAGTTCTGCAGATCACCCCCATGCATATTGCTGTTCCATTCCCTGGCTCCAGGGTGACCCACATTACCTCAGCCTTCCCCTGTCTTCCCTGAACTTCTGTAGCCTTTCTACCATCTCTGATGTACAGAGCCACTCCCCCACCCTTTTTAACCTCCCTGTCTCTCCTGAACAGTGTATAGCCTGGTACACTGACTTCCCAGCCATGATTAGCAGAGTACCAAGTCTCTGTTATTGCTGCTATGTCAAGGTCTGCATCTGCCAACAAGGCCTCCAGGCTAAAACCTTATTTCTAGGCTACGGGCATTCGTTAGCATGACCTTCCATGTTTTACAGTCTTCCTCCCTCTGCTCTTGTTCTCCCTCTCCAGCATCTTCCCCACCGGTTTCCTTTCCTATGTGCTCTTGCCCCGTATCCCTTGTTATACATTCTTTATCTGCCTGCCTCCCTGCCTTAGCTGTTCCTGCAGTCAACGTATGTTCTTGCATGTTCCCATGGAGGGGTGTTTCTAAGCCTCCTGACCTCCTGGCTCTCTCCTCCTTGGCCAATTTAAATGCTCACAGCTGAAGCATTTAAACTTCTCTCAAAGGACCAAAGTCCTCTTCTTGGACAGATGCAGGCCATCCTCTTTATATAAGCTTGCATCTGCCTAGGTCAGGCCCCAGTCCCTATGAAGCCAAAACCTCGTTCCACACCAATCCTTCAACCATGAGTTGAAGGTATGGATGTGGAGTGCCCTACTTCCCTGTTACCTGGACAGGTAGCACCTCTGAGAATGAGACGGAGCATGCTATCTGTTTCAGGTTTAGCCGCAGATTCCTTAAATCTTCCCAGACTCTGGCTAACTCCACCCATCTCCTGATCAGGTCATTGGTCCCCAGGTGGACAATGAGATCAAGCTTCTCCCTCCTAGCTATTGCAGTAGCAATCCTATGGATCTGCTTCCCATCCCTCCATGTAGCACTTCCTGGGAGGCACTTGACCTCCCTCTTTCCCTCCCCTGCTAGGTGACCCTAACTCCACTCCCCAGACAATAGAGTCCCCCACTAGGAGAAGCTTCCCCTCCTCTGGGGTTCTCTGCCTCCCTTCCCCGGGGCTCCATCCTGGAGGATCCTCCCATCCTCCCTGGTCCCAGCCTTGGGTTCCTGAGTGAGGCTTTGCTGTGCCTCCAAAACAGCGTAGGAGTTATTAAGCGGGACCGGTTAAGTGATGTGCTTTCTACCCCACTCCCTCACCTTCCCTGAGGCCACCGTAGTCCAATCACTCCTCTTCCCTGGCATCCTTTGAGGTACAGGTTGTGGATCCAGTGGTCTCTGGGTGGGGTGGATGCCACCGTCAGTATTGCCAACTCTGCTTAGAGACAGGCAACCTCCTTCCTCAGCCCAGAGAGGTGCCTGCAGATATGGCAGCATTGCAGCCTCCAGAATGTCTCCCTGAAGACAAGCTGCTCCACAACCACTGCACTGCACCACTCCCATCATGTCTTGTTTCCCTCCTCAATCAACTTCCCGCTTAAGATGGCTATTTGTTATCTCCTAAAAACTTGTTTTATTTCTGTTGTGTTTTTTTATGCTTACTCTCTTTGCTACTTCCTGTATGGATGCAGGATGTTGCAAGGCCCTATGGGACCCACTCAATAAATGCAGGGCAAGCCCTGGGGTGGGTCGGTAGTGGGTGGGAGGGTGGGACTACACCACAGGCTGTGTGTCCAAAAATAATCAGCTAAGGAGTTCTCTGGCAGTGACTTCCCCCTCCACTCAGCATGGTCCAGACACAGCCACCTTCAAATACACAGTCACAAACTTGTCAGCTAGAATCCCTCAATCCTGCCCAAACTAAATGGAAAAGCACACAGAAATGGCAGTTAAAAAATACCTCAAATACAATTACAAACATAGTCACAAACTCACCAGCTTGAGTCCTTCCATCCTGCTCCAACTATAATTGATATAACATGTATTCACACCTAACAACTGCAGAGCAGGATCCTGATTATACATGCTCTAAATGTACTGAACTACACAATAAAAATAAAAGCCTGAAACCACTAGGGGAAACTAAAAGGGCAGAAGATATAAATAATTTTGATCGCATGTCAAAGCACTTTGGCAGAAAATGACATAAACACATCTGCAGTTTGCAGTAACAAACTAACCATGATAGAAGACCTCCCAGCTAATAAAAGAGGCAGATATCTCCTAGACAGTTAGCAGGATGACTGAGGTTTAGTATAAAATAATGGAAGGAAGAAAGAAGAAAACACTATCCCTGGCTCCATGCCCTTAACCACCCAAAACAGATTCTTAGTACTAAATAAAACCTCTTTTGAAACCACATCTCCACCTGTAACACACCTCAGTCAATCCACACCTACAAAAATCTTAGAATAAGAGATTCTATAGTAAGATACATGGATTCCCACCTTTTCAAAAATAACAAAGAGGGAACTGTGCTAACTTGCTTGCCAAGGGCTAAAATACTAGGTATTCAGCAGTGATTAGACAAACTAACTGGCAAACATCCCAGAAACACCAATGTGGTTCTCCATGTGGGAACAAATGATGTGGGATATTTATACAAGACAGATATTTGTCAGGACATCATAAACAGTCCTGAAACACAATGGTGCGGTGCAGCTGTAGCGGGAATTCTCCCAGTACCCAGGGCCTGCAAGGAAAAAAAATGACACCATTAACAGGATTTACATCAGGCTAGCCAACTGGTGCAGGAAGCCAGGACACCAATTTATAGATACAGTGCAGAGAGCCCTGGGAACTGTAGTACTGGGATGGTACTGAGAACCACAGAGTTACTTGTGCCCAAACTAACCTTGTTTAATACTTTTTAAGGCATTATAGCCTGTTCTGAAGTGCTGCAAGGGAATCTCCTCCTATTTATTGTGCTTTGACCTGCTTTTAAATTATACTTTGCAAAAGGAGGTAGCCACATCTAAGGGAAGCTTAATTAGGGTCCGACAGTATAAAGCTCACCACATCTGTGAGAAGGCACTGTGTAAAACAAGCTGTGTGAGAACCTATTGTTGAGCCATAAACACTATCTGTGCAGTCAGTACAGTTTTGCTTGTACAAATTAATGCTGTGAGCCTTACTACATATGTGTAGCAATAGATATTTACACCTGCCCTGTGTTGTCACCATTGCTAGGTTACTAGTGCAGACAGCCCTGGGAACTGTAGTACTGGGACTGCACTGAGAATCACAGAGTGACTTATGTCCAGACTAACCTTGTTTAATAATGTTTAAAGGCATTATAGCCTGTTCCAAAGTGCTGCAAGGAGAATCTCCTCCTATTTATTGTGTTTTAACCTGCTTTTAATTATACTGGGCAAAGGGAAGTAGTGTGACTCAGGGAAGCTTACTTCTGAGTCCTGCAGGATAAAGCTCACCACGTCTGCAAGTGGGATATGCACGAGCAGGTGAGTGTGCATTGAGACGCATGGAGAGACAAGTGCATCTGCACATGTCTGCTATATCCTCATGGGCCAATGTGGAAGAGGGTCGAGAAAATTGCAAAACAAACATACAACCAGGGAGATAGTAAGTATGTTTTAATTAAAATATATCTGGGGTTCCTATAACAAGACAAATCTGCTGGCTAGTGCTGTATTGCAATAATACTTGCTAGACTATTGTGCTTATGCTTTCCTTGGAACAACTGATAGGTCTGTATGATCCACTAAACCCTGTCTGGGCTATATAAGTGTTGACATTAAACATTAAGTCTAGGAGCATAACATGTACCTTAAAAAAAATAATAATCCATACCACTATACTTACACATATAACATTAGTGAATATACAAGGATGAGGGTAAAGTGTGACCAGATAAGACAGAAGGCAAGTAAAGATGATTAATAGGAGCCTGGAAATCTCGAACATGGATACTATTATTGTAACCCTCTGAAATGGCACACTTGGGATTACAGTACATGTATATTATGTAACAAATTTAGTACAGAACCAGACACCTATACCTCTGTGTTTATTTGTAACCAGTGCATAGAAATAAACAGGCCAAAGGAAATGGTGACCACACTTGAATTGGAACTAAATTTGCTTAGAAAAATAGATAATGCATCCATTAGTAATAGTGGGATTTCAAAAGAATGGAAAAGTAAGAAAGGTCAATGGGAATCTGATAATGTAGATAGTACACAGGAAGAGTTTGAACACATTGACCTAAATATAAATGACAACACTATTAAAGGGAACAGTAGGGAAAAAAAGGCAATTGGACTTAGTGACCACAGTGCAAAGTGGAGAGGCTGATGAATGGAGTATGGTTACTAGGAACAAAAGAATATTCAAAAAGGGAAGAAGAGCAGAATGCTTCCAGCTTGAAACAAAACAAAACAAAAAACAGTTTACATCTCTAATTGATCTCCTTGACCTAACAGACAATCAATCCAATGAACTTCTAGAAATGGTTAGTAACAGTGAGGCAGCTTCAACTGAACATGCAACAGAACAAGTAATTCAAATTGAATCCAGTAAAGGTGAGTACCTAAGGCAAACATACATTCTAGGGGATTCTATGACCAAATACATCAATAAGTACACCACAGATGGAAATAAAGAAAATGTTGCTTCAAGCAGCTTCTCAGGGGTCAAAATTAAAGACATAAAAACATGTTGCCAGACATAATCACATCATCAAGCACAAAATCCCTAGCCCTAATACACATAGGGACAAATGATGTGAGAGTCAGTAAGAAGAATATTATAGAAAGCTATAAGGCCCAGAGAGCTACTTCGGATGAGCTTAACTGTGAAGCCATTTTCTCAGAAATATTACCTGTGTCTGGAGCAAGTGTAAGAAGGAATAGAAAAATAATAAGACTAAATAACATGCTAAGAAATTGGTGTGAGAAAACTGAAATTAAATGCATTAAGACTTGAGAAAATTTTATTGGAAGGAGTGAATTCTTCTGTCAAGATGGGTTACATTTAAGCAGGAAGGGCAACAAAATGCTAGGGAACATTTTCTATAAGACTACAAATGGAATACCTTTAAACTTAAGTAAGGAGGAGAGAGGGGCATTAAATGTAAACATTGATGGGAAAAGCTTTACATATAACATGCAAATAAAACAGGCTACATGTCCTGCTGGCCAACGTCAGAAGCTTAAACATTATCGAAAAGACAGAACTAGAAATACTTCTGGAAGAAAATAGCATAGACCTGGTGGCTATTACCAAGACATGGCAGAATGATTACATAGGCTGGAGCAGGGACATAAAAGGATTTGAGCTCCTTTTTAAAAACAGAAGAGACTAAAGAAGTAGAGAAATAACACTCTACATAAAAGATAAAATTGACTGTAAACACATCACTAACAACATTTCAGATGAGAATAATCTAGGAATATTGTGGACTGAAATTACCAGAAAAGATGGTTAAAAAATTTACTGTAGGAATTTGCTACAGTCCCCGTGATATTAATAGTAACAAGCATTTAGAACTCCTCAATGACATTTCAAACATGGCCAAACAGAGATAAATTATAGTATTAGGTGATTTTTAATTTATTAGGTGTTAACTGGGAGGATTTAACAATAACAAATAATGAGCAAACATTCATAGATATGATGCTAACTAGTGAGCTAGCCACTGGTCTGCCAACCAACAAGAATGAGTAACATACTGACCTAGTTATTACAGTTAGAACAGATGAGATTAAAAATATTCAGATACTGGAACCACTAGGCAGCAGTGACCACAATATGGTTCTCTTCAATAATAAAACACGGGCAAATATGATAAAGGGATGTATAGTTACAAAACATTTCTCAAAAGCCAATTATGGAGCCATTATTAGCTCATTAAAAATGGAACTGGAAATGTTCATGTGATACCAACAATGTTAACTCATTATGGACTGATATCAAGAACAAAATACTTAACTCTGAAGATCAGTATATACCCAATAAACCTATGTACAACAAAAAGGGTGAAGTACGCCAATGGTTCACTGGCAAGATAAAGGAGCAACTAAACAAAAAACAATCTGCCTACAAGGCTATGAAGCAGGATGGTAGCAAATATAACAGAGGCGTACAAAAAAGAGTTGAAAATTAGCAAAAGTACCATAATAATGGAAAGGAAAGGAAAAAATTTGAGTTCTGAATAGCTCACACAAAAGATAATGGTAAATCATTTTTTTGCTTATGTTAGCAATAAAACAACAGATAACAGAGCACTGATGTGGAACCTTTGTAAATTAGACATTTTTGCTCAAAGGTATTGTAATCCAAGACTTCAATAAATAAATAATAATAAAAAAAAGACTTTACCTCTGCTGAAGTCTGCTGGGTTGCTGCATGCTCACCTGCTGAGGAGTAGCCGGTGGAGCAGGATTGCTAGAAAGATTTTCCCCCATTTTTAAAAGGTATGCCACCATTGCCTGAAAACAGATGTCGCTATTAATACACAGGACCCTGAGTTTTGGGCTCTTTCAGTGACTCTGATGGGAGTCTAGCAACCTTTCCTGACTGTCTTGTGCAACTAGAAATTGTGCATCTCTTTCCCTGCTGCTGCTTTCTTCCCCTTAGGTGCTTGGAGTTCTCTGGTGGTCGAGTAGCCTGCCCAGTTAGAGAACAGTGGGAACCCCATGGGAGGTTAATTGCAGTAAAAGAATTACACCAAGGCACCCAAAATCTGGAGACCAGAGACCTGCTAGGAGGAGACCTGAATGAAGGGCGAAGGAGGAAGGATTTTGGAAAGTTCTGAAATTTCTATGCTGCAGCAGGCTGAAAACAGAAGAATCAGTAGTATCCCCAAAGAGAGTGAAATTGAATGACTTCCCTGTAGCTCACATATTTTGACTTTAACCATTTTAATTTCATGTTCATACCCAACCTACTTCATTGTGTTTCACTTGCCCTGTTCAGTCTTGTTTTGTTTTATTTAGCCCAGTGCTTAGTGTATAAAGCTTAGCTCCCTAGACATCAGTCTCTGCTCCATTGTTATGCTATCACACTGATATTAATGTGATTATAGTCCCTTCATGGAATACAGAATACTGTACATGATATTTCCAGGAAGGTAGGGGTTTGTAGATACATGGTATACGGCATATGGTATCATCTGAACTGTGTGCTGTGTACTTGTTCTGTGCACTAGGCATTGAACACAGTAGATTGAGATTATAGTAGAGTAAAGTGGTAGTATTTTTAAGGGAATACTGGATGTGCATTTTGGGCCTTGAATTTAAGACTAATGAGTAATAATAGTAATAAAGTATCTATTTAAATTATCCAGTTACCTAATTTTGTTAACTAACTTTAAAGTTAAAATGTAAAATTTGCACGTTTCTCTCTGATACATGACACTTCTTTTTATTACGCATGTGTGGTGTCCTGTTTCCAGATTGCGATTTTTGCCAGAGAGAGAAGAACTGGCTCACACACAGGAGGATTTTGTTCTGGTTGATCTAACTGGGTCAGTTTAGGTTTTTTTTCCTACACTAGAAGGGGTTGTATTTGTAACATTATTTAACCATAGAGGAATGTGCTCTTGATCATGCTTTTGAAAAGCTGTGGAGCCATAACAGAGGATTTGGTGTGGAGATGGCGTTCCATCTTACTGTAGTTAAAAATTTTAAGAAGTCTGCCCAGTGAGTAAATTGATAAAATTGCATACTGAATAAGTTTTCACATTGATTATTCTGATTTTTCTGATTTTATGAATAGTGTTTCACATAGAAACATAGAAGATGATATAACAGATAAGGACCGAGGTCATCCAGTCTGCCCATTACTTTTCTACCTTATGAATGTGACATCGACCTTTGCTCTGTCAAGGCCTATTTATTCATACTCATCTGTATTGCTCCCTTATGCCTATCCCATGCCTGTCTGAAGCCCTGCACTGTATTCATATCCACCACTTCCTAAGGTAGGCCGGTCCATGTCTCCACCACCCTTTCTGTGAAAAAGAACTTCCTCACATTACCCCTTAATCGGCCTCCCTCTGATCTCATGCTGTGTCCTCTTGTCCTGCTATTTTTTCTTATATTGAAACATGTTAAACTCTTTCACCATTTTAATGCCCTTAAGGTATTTGAATGTTTTGATCATATCACCTCTCTCCCTCCTTTGCTCAGGGTATACATATTGAGCTCTGTTAATCTGTCCTCATATGTTTTCTGATGCAGTCCCTGCACCATTTTGGTTGCCCTTCTCTATACTGTTTCAATCTGGTTAATGTTCTTGTGCAGGTGGAGCCTGCAGCACTGCATACAGTACTCCAGATGGGGCCTAACCAGTGTCTTGTAAGAGGACTATTACCCTCCTTCTTCCGACTTGTGATACTCCTACTAATACACCCAACATTCCCCTAGCCTTATCTACTATTTTAGTGGTCTGCTTGGATGATTTCGGGTCATCAGTGATGATGATGTCCAAGTCTCTTTCCTCCTGTGACTGCCAGCAACTCCTCCCAGCTTATAGGTGGCTTCAGGTTCTCTTCCCTATGTGCATGATCTTGCACTTCTTTGCATTAAACCCCAATTGCCACTCTTCCGACCATTTTGCTAGTTTATCCAGATCTCTTCTGATTCTGCCCACACCGTCTGGATCATCTACTCTATTGCAGATCTTGCTGTCATCTGCAAACAGACAAACCTTACTCTCCAGTCCATCTGCAATGTCCCTGATGAAGATGTTGAAGAGGACTGGCCCCAGGACTGATCCCTGAGGTACCTCCACTTCTGACTTACATCTCTTCTAACTGTATATCATTTACCACCACTCTCTGTTTTCTGCCTATCAACCAGTTTGCCACCTAGTCGACCAACTTTTGACCCACCCCAAGCCTACCCAGCTTATTAATCAATCTTCTATGTGGAACAGTATCGAAAGCTTTGCTGAAGTCAAGGTAGGCGACATCAAATGCTCCCCCTTGGTCCACCACTCTGGTTACCCAGTCAAAGAAATCTATGAGATTAGGTTGACAGGACCTTCCTTTGTAAACCCATGCTGTCTTGGATCCTGTGCTCCTATGGATTCCAGGTGTTGCACTATCCTTTCCTTAAGAGTGCCTCCATAATCTTGCCCACTATTGAGGTAAGACTGATTGGTTTGTAGTTCCTGCCTCCTCCCTGCTACCACTCTTGTGGAGTGGGATCACATGAGCCCTTCTCCAGTCTTCTGGGACCTCTCCTGTGCTCAGAGACTCACTAAACAGTTCTGATAATGGCTCTGCTAGTTCCACCCTTAGCTTCTTTAGTACCCTGGGATGTACACCATCAGATCCCATTGTCTTGTCCACCCTGAGCTTATTGAGCTGTTGTAGGACCCTTTGTTTTGTGAAGGGACTGGTGCACACCTCCCTCCCCCCTATGTCCATGGTGCTGAGCTGTGGGCCTGCCCTACCTTCTCTTCAGTAAATACTGAGCAGAAGTATCTATTAGGATAGATGCTTTTACATGGTCCTCCTCCTCACAGACCTCCTTATCCACTTTGACCTTAGCAATACCCCCTCTGGACTTTCTCCTTTCACTAATGTATCTATAGAAAGTCTTGTCACCTTCTTTTACTGTTTGTGCAAGTATTTCCTCGTTTTGGCCTTTGCCTGCCTTGCTGCCACCTGCTTCCCTTAGAAGTTTGGTATGCCTCCCTATCTTCATCCTGCTGCATTCCCTTATATTTCCTGAAATCAGCCTTTTGACTCTGACCTTTTCTGCTACTGTTTTGAGAACAAAGTGGTTTCCTTCTTCTTTTGCCCTTCTTTTTCTCTCTAACATAATGGGATGTTGCTTCAAATATTGCATCCTTAATGCTTGCCCCTTTGTCTGTGCCCGTCACCTGTATTTCTTTTCCAGGGCTAGCTTAACTTTGTTGGCCATCTTCTCAAAGTCAGCTCCTCTGAAGTCCCATATTTATGCCTTGGAATAGGATGATTTAGTTCTAGTGGCCAAATTGAACCATACCATGATGGTCACTGGTCACTGGCCACCAGGTTACCTTCTACCTGGAGATCTGTGATCCTTTCCCTGTTAGTCAGTACTACATCTAGGATAGCTCTGTCTCTTCTGGGTTGCTGTACCAGTTGTTTGAGGCCCTCCCCTGCAGGAATCCACCATGTGTCTAGTTCTGGCAGATGTTCCTGCTGGTATTGACCAATCTGTATCTGACATGTTGAAGTCTCCCATTATCAGACCCTCCCTTTAGCTGTCATGTTTTGTATATCTTCTAACAGTAATGTGTCTCGTCCTCCCCTGGTCTGGAGGCCTGCAGATAACCCCAGTTCATATGGCTCTCCATTTCCTGTTTCCAGGGTGACCCATAGTTCTTCAGGCTCCTTATGTGTATTCTGAATTTCTGTAGCTTTGATATTTTCATTGACATAAAGAGCCTCCACCCCCTTTTTGCCTGATCTCTTCTGAACAGTACATAGCCAGGTACTGAAGTCTCCCAAGTGTGGTTACTGGTAAATCATGTCTCACTAATGGCTACTATGTCCAGTTTAGCCTCTGTCATTATTGCCTGCAGGTCTGGGATCTTGTTTCCCAGACTGTGAGCATTGTGTACATGATTTTCCATTGGCCAGATTTCGATGTGTTAGTTGTTGGGTGAGGTCTGGTATTTCCCTGTGGGTGGTATGGGGAGCCAGACCTTCTCTTACCTGGTGATGCAAATGAACTACAAGCATGCTGAACTCCTGTTTTATCACTAGCTGAGAGGAGAGGGTGTTCTTCCCATCCTCATGGGGTGCTGCACTCCTCCCCATTTGCTAGTTTAAATATTCTGCAAAGACATCAAATGTCTGCCCCAATGCACTGACTCCTCCTTAGTCAGATGCAGTCCATCAAATTTAAAGAACTTTCGCCCCAAAACTGTTGCCAGTTCCCTACAAATGTGTGTCCTTTTCCTGGCACCAGCACTTGAGCCACATGTTTAGCTCCCCCATCTCCCCTTCTCTGACCTTCACTGGACCCAGAGATTTTATCCAACAACAGGCCTGTTAGGGAATGTCATTGAGATGGTGGTTGTGTCACAGCTAAAGACTCATCTGACATAACAGGCTATACCTCAGCCATTCCAATCATGTTTCAGATCTCTACATAGCACAGTGTCTGCATTAGTGAAAGTGCTGAATGATCTCTTCCTGGTTAAGGATTGAGATAACTATTTATTTCTTATTTTTATCAGCCTTTCTTCGGAATTTGACACTGTGGACCATGGGGTATTAACAGATCACTTTTTATGTACTGTGGAGAATTTGGTGGTTCAGTGTTTCACTTGTAACCCCACACAAGGGTGGAGATTTTCTTGTCAACTACCAGAGGCTTCAGGTGGGTCCACCTGTGAGGCCTGCATCCTGCAATGGAAACTGGTCCTGGAGGCCAGGTGAGAAGTTGTTTCATGTCTTTTTAGTTTATGTTTGTGTGCCGCTGATGAAAGGGGTGTCACTGCACTGGAAGATGGACTGGAGCAATTATTGACATCATATTTGCAAACCAGACTGCAATCTCAGCTAGATAAAGTGTTTAAAAGAGATCAAGTAAGCAGTGAGTAGCTACATAAACTTATGTGTTGCCAGAAGCAGGAAGTATGCAGAATGTAAACAAATGGACATTGCTCTCTTGTTAACCCTTGGCTTCCATGATCAGTCAACCAGATTGCAAGGGATCCTGGTAAAGGCTCAGGCTCTTTAGCAGAACAGCAGCAGAGTACGGTACTTACTGACATTTTTCAGCTAGCAAAGGAGTCAGAATTTGAGTGACAAGCTGGTCAGTGAATGAGACTGAATAGGGAGTGGGCTGAGTTCAACCCTTCCCCAGTTTAGGAGTTCACAGTGCATCCTTCCTGAGAGACTGGAGAGGAGAGAAGTACTTAGAAGGAGGGCTGAAGGCCTAGCCAGGCCTCAGAGCCAGCAATCCTAGAGATAACAGCATCCAGTTACTGAGGTTCAATCCAAAGTTAGGGAAAGTGCTGTGAATCCTGCAAAGCTGTGAAAAGACCAAACTGCTGCCTTTCAGACTGAATCTGCTGATACCATCTGCCAACCTGCTATAATCAAAGGTAGGAACAAGACATTCTGCCCTGGCTGGTATGCCAAGGGAGGAGGTGATCAGGAGCCTGGTTCTGGGTACTTTTACCTACAATCGAGTGAGTGCCCACTAGGTGAGGCTGGGTAGCTCCTTGGTCTTGGGCCTTCCAAACTTGACATACTGCCACATGAGAGAGAGAGAGAGAGAGAGAGAAGACAGAGAGAAGAGAGAGAGAGACATGATGCACTGATCAGGCCCAGCCTAAGCCTATATCCACCATCTGCCTACTGCTGCAACATTACCTGTTTAGATCTGTCTTTGGCTGTTTTTAAATTGAACCATGAGTACTGGCCTGCTAGCCAGAAACCACTGCTGTTGAATTTCCCTGTTGGAATACAATTTTTTATAGGATTTTTCCTGTTGGATTATAATTGGTTTTGATCAAAAGCATTTTCCCAAAAAGTCTTGTGGTTGGGGTGAAAGCAAGCTTGTGTATCTGGAAGTGCACCAATACAAGATCCTTGGCACAGTGTTATCAGGCCTTCAACAGTGTAAAGCTTACCTGGGTACCAAGTAGTTAGAACAGAACTGCAGTTTAACTAAAAAGTGAAAGTACTGAAGGCACATTGAAAGTGTGGGTAGTGGAAGGCTTTTCAGTACAGTAGGCCTTATGTGAAATTTGGGTGTGGTTGTTGAGAGACCTATCATGCCATCCCTGCAGAGAAGTCTGGATATGTGAGACTGCATTGCTTGGGGTGATATACTAAAAATATTGGAAGTAGTAATCCTGTTGTTGTTACCTAAAACCATTGGTAAACCAGTTTTGCATAACCCACATTTTCTTCACAGGACCTGTGCTAAAGACAAATAAAGTTCTGTTGTTGGTTTCTGAGACTTTGGTGTGTAAGCATATTATTAGCTATCTGCATTAATTGGTACAAAACTGTTTTATTTCAGTTTAAGGTGTGGGGACTGGTACTGGTGGGTCTCTCGGTGGTGTCAGAAAGTAGTTGGGGAGGTGGGTTGGTATTGCATCCCAGGGTCAGTATTCTACTTGTTATCAGGCTCACTACCATGCTATTTCTCTTGTTCCCCTTCCCCACCAAACACCCCACAAGAGAACATACCCAAGCCCCTCAACCTTGCTTGGCCCACACTGGCTCAGGGCAGAGGTGGTAGCTGAGAAGTAACATCTATAACATCTGTACTGTGACCCAGTTACATATTTGGAAGCACCACTGGGATCTGTTATTTACCAACTGATCACATTCTGGGACTACTGGAAGAGTACCTGACACCAAGTGAAATTAGGAAAATATGGGAACTGTTGAGCATTTTGAGAAGGGTGATACATTTTAGGAAAATTCAGAAATTCAAAATGGTGTTTAAGGAAGTTAAAAATGGTGTTTGTAACAGGGCATAGACCCCAAGAATGTGTTATTGGTCAGTAACATCCCCGAGGGAAGGGACACCTCTGACTTGTTGCATGTCTTGAATTTTATATTGGCTGGCATTGGAAGACTGAAAATTTAGCATGCGGTATATTTCCCTGAGAAGATGATTCTAAGTTTATTCATAGAAACTGAAAAGGTCTTACTGTTACTGAACTGCCTGCATCATTGATGCCCAATGAGGATGAGGTTTGGCACCTTTATAGCCAGTTGAAGTACTGTAGCTAGTTTGAATAAATCACCTTCCCCAGGAAACTGGGGGGGGGGAATAAAAAGTTTCTAGAACAAGAATGTAAATTAGAGAAGGATTTAAAAGATTTGTAAAAGGTTGCTGGACAGAACAATTCACAAGCAATTGATTTGTTTAATGTTGTGGAAAGATTGATGGAAAAGGTACAACAGTTGGTATGAGAGTACAAAGAATATACAAGACCTTAACCATTTTCCGGTGTGAAACTGACTCCTACCAGGACGGATGACTTTGATACCTTGATTGAGCAGGCAACTCAGATTATGCAAAATCTGCAATATTCTGATGCTGAGAAAAGAGCGCAGATGGAACAATGTCTCTGTGGTCCTGCTTTAGATGCTGTAATTACACCCAAACTATCATAGAATCATAGAAACGATATGAGTCATCAGCCATTAGCCATAAGACCCGACCATTCCAGGTTACTCAGATCATATTTTCTGCTATTCATATAATTGTCCAGAGATTTTTAAAGCCATCAATGGATTCACTTGCTACCACGTCACTAGAGAGTTTGTTCCATACATTGATGACTTGCTTGTTTAACCATTGCTTTCTTTGGTATGATTTGGCAGCTCTCCTTCAAGCTGGAGTTGATGGAACCTACTATGTCTACGTGTTATTCTTGATAATTCTGTAGTCTCCCAGAGAGTCATTATTGGTAAATTATCTGTATATCAGACACCGTCTCCTCTCAGTCACCTATATGAAAGGCTATATAGTCCCAGATTTGTCAGTCTATCTTTATAATCTAAATTTCTCAACTGATTTATATTCCTCGTCATTTTCCTTGAACCCCTCCAGTAACCTGATGTCAGAAATTTTGGGGACCCACATATGGATGCAGTATTCCAAGTGTGGTCAAACTAGGGACCTATATAAGAGGATGATGACTACTATCTCTGCTTTTGAAGTTCCTATAAATGTGTCCCATAACTGCGTTGTCTCTACTTACTGCTGTTTTGCACTATATGGAAGGTGATAGATTTTTTGTTAGCATCACTCCCAGGTCTCTTTCTGTTTTAGTTTCTGTAATGGTGTTATTGTACAGGATGTATTCTGCTATGTTATTATTTCATCCATGTGCATAATCTTGCATTTCTCCAGATATAGTTTTAACTTATTTTGTAGGGCCCAGCCACCTATCCGGTTTATTTCTGTTTGAATATTGATTTGAATGTGACTGCTCAGAATTACTTAGCAACACTGGAATGGATGTTTGGCCATGTAGAAAAACCTGGAATGCTTTTATTAGGGTGTGGTTGACCAAGCAGCATGAAGGAAAACAATTATCTGATTTTCTGGTGAGGTTGTAGAAAGTTGTGCAGTCTACTGGAAAGGGTGCTTAATGCCTGACACCATGGACCATGCCCATGCTTCACAAGTGTTAGAAGGAACTGTGTATTCAGATCAAATCTTGTTAAATATTCATTTGAGAAACCAAATGGACAAGCTGCCACCCTACAATGAGCCTATGAGAGAGGTGTGAGAACAAGGAGAGAGAGAGAGACTGCTTTTATGGTAGTGGACCATGGCTCCCAAACATGTAATTAGGACTGCCCTGTGACTACACCTACACGGCTGAGTAATGAAGAACTGCTAAAACATATTGACAAACTAACACAGCTGGTATTGGAAAACCAGAGTGACTGCATGAGTACCTGCTGACACTGGAGTGGCCCATTCTGCAGGAGCCATGTGGCCAGCTGACGTGAGTCACCAGAGAGATTTTCAGCCCAGAGATTATTTGTGAATGCCAAGGTGGCTAGAAGACATCTTCTGCTACAGATGTGGTGAGAAAAGACATTTGTGGAGAGAGTGCCACTAGCCTGAAGATCCGAGAAGGTGAATAAACTGTTAATGAAAAGATGACAGAAGCAGGGAAACTCAATGTTTTTGTAAAGGTTGCATTTGCTTGATGAAAATGAGGTTTGTGGGTTTACCCCCACAGTGCCACTTACTACTTCTGTTGTTATTCTATAGAGCCCCATCAAAAATCTAAAGTAATCTAATTTTTTCTGAAGTCCCAGTATAGTAGTGGAAATTAATATAAGGTTGTCTGCAGGCGCCAGACAGTCAGTTTTATGACTACCTACTTTAGGCAAGTGGAAATTAGGATTCTGTAATTTTACCAATATTTTGTTAATATAGATATTAAAAGAGTTGGTGCTAATATACATCCTTGCTGGACTCTGAGATTAGTACAAAATGGAGTTGTAATTTGGCCATATTGGTTATATTATACCCGAGCCCAAGTGTTGTTATGTAATCTAATCAATATGTCTAATGATTCTGTAGGTAAAACTAGATTTTGAAGTTTATTCCATAGTATTACCTTGCTAATGCTATAAAAGGCAGAGCTAAAGTTGATGAAACAGCAAAAAAGTTTACCTTCCTTAATTCTGGAGTACTTCCATGACAAATACTTAAGCACATAACAGTGTTGAATCGTGGATCTATTTTTCCTAAAGCCAAAAAACTACTCAGTCACATCAAATAGGCATGTCACAAAAACTGATAACAAATACCTACACTTGCTTTTCTTGTTTATTGTTTTGGTGTTTGACAGAACTTCTAGCTACTCACGCACTCACTTGCTCACTCACTCACTCACTCACTCACTCACTCACTCCATTTATATTGTTATACTGTTGATAGGCTTAATTAGCTAAACCACCCCAATTGCATGCATTCACCATGCACATACTTACAAGCCAAATGTTGGAACTTACATTCTGAAGGCTTTACTTTAGTCAGAGATGTCTGGCATGTGGATACTATTTATACTGGGCCTGCAGTACCTGGTTAAATCAGACACTTGCATGCATTCATCTTACACATGCTCACAAGTCAGTTATTTGGACTTCGATTCCAAAGGCTACCATTACCCTAGTAAGATATATTAGATATACCTTTCTCTGGTGAGAGATTTTGGGCATGTTGAAGCTCTTTATACAGTACTACAAAGTTTGATTTTCTTAATGTAAACTACATGAGGCTTCTACTTATGCTCATACAACATATTTTCTAAACTTACTGCCTTCAGATTAATAGTAAATTCTCACTGAAGTGTGCTCCAGTAGTGCATGTGCAGATTTTTTCCCCTCCCCTCTGCCCTACCTGCCCCCATCTGTGGTTGAGTCTCCCAGTCCCATCATCTCTCTTCTCTGGGGCTTGCTCCTGTAGCTCCTTTCCTTCACAGCTTAACCTTTGTGAATGAATCATTTTGCTTTAGAGAATTTTTGGTAAGTCACATGTCCGGTAACAGTGAGGATTTTGAATGGGTTTATTAAAACAGATTCCTTTCAGTGTGCTTGTTTCTTGCCTAATAAATTCTGGAGACCATGCTGGATGGATTTCTTGAGTCTCTGACAGCTAGTGCCTTCTACAAGTGAGAATGGCTGAAGATCAAGAGCCATAATCACTCAGAAATGAATTACGAAATGAGTGCCAGGACTCTGTGCTTTGTGTTTTTTTCTGGTACTGGCAGAGGAACACAGCAGAGCAGAGCCCAAGCCATGACTAACATGACCATAAATTTATGAGAGTAGATGGTAGTAATATAATATAGAGATATATTTTTGTTAATACTTTAAATGCAGGCCAAGGAGATTGAACATGGTCAGAAAGGGAAACGGAGTGAAAATGTGACAGAAAGGAAATGGGGAAGGAGAATGGAAGGGAGGGGATGGAAAGAAAGGGGTAATGGAAGAGTGGGAAGGAGGAAAGAAGGAGTGCAGAAGATGGAGTGAAGGGGAGTAGGTATCTTTTGGTAATGAACATTTAAAGTAAGTAGGCTGAATGAAATGGAAGTTCTTTTCTGTTTTCTTGGGCATGAAATTCTATCTATGTCTACTGTCCATCCTCATCCACTTTCCTTCCTTCCTTCCTTTCTCCCTTTCTTCCTCTCTTCTCTCTTTCTTTCTTTCTTTCTTTCTTTCTTTCTTTCTTTCTTTCTTTCTTTCTTTTCCGTTTTCCCTTTCCCCTTCACTTCCCTCCTACATCCTTCTCCACCGTTCCCTTCCTGACCTTGTTTAATCACATTGGCCTATTACTGCATGCATATGGCATTTTATGCCACTTAATTACAAGCTGGATCTCTGTGATTTGCAGAGATCAGTAAATATATCCATGTAGAAGAATTGTGCATAGCGTTTATATTGTATTAAGCTACTCACAAGGGTTAAGAGTAAGCTATCATAGACCTATGAATTGTATTATGCCAAGCTGCACTTTTTGTTTGTTCCCCAATCAGCCATGCTAAAAATGAGATCACTAAGTTACGTTAAATGTTACAAGTCATTTTATATGCCTAATTTCACTTACAGTTCAAAAAAGTCAGTTTCATTGAAGAGCTACTGAAGATGTCATAACCAGAACTCACAACCTAGTCCTCCCTTCCGGCAGCCTTGCTAGACTTATTTCCCCCATGTTACATAAAACTGCAGTTGTAATACACATTGGAAAAGGACAGCTGACATGCGGGAACATGCATTTCCATAATGTGCAGATGCAAGTTACCTATAAATGTGATGGGAGGGGGGTTGAAATGCAGTGGCAATCATGGCTTTAGAATGCCAAACTTGTTTGACATTTTTTGAGTACTGCAGGGATGAGACTTCAGTATGTAAACTAGTGACACTGCTGACTACTCTCTTTAACAAATCATGGGAGGATGGGGTGGAACCTGAGGACTGGAGGAGGGCAGATGTGATTCCTCTTCACAAAAGTGGGAGCAGGACAGAGGCAGGAAACTACAGACCAGTTAGTTTGACATCAGTGGTAGGGAAAATGATGGAATCACTTCTGAAGGAAAGAATTGTTGAGTACCTAGAGGCCAGTGGGGCACAGGACCCAAGGCAGCATGGATTCATGATGGGAAGGTCATGTCAGACAAATCTAATAGATTTCTTTGACTGGGTGACCAAAGTAGTAGGCCAGGGAGGGGCAGTGGACATGGCCTACCTAGATTTTAGCAAGGCATTTGATTCAATCCCACACAAAAGATTAATACACAAGTTAGTCAGCCTTGGAGTGGGTCCTAAAGTGGTAGTCTGGATAAAAAATTGGCTAGACAACAGGACACAAAGGGTAGTAGTAAATGTAGTCCACAGCGAAGAAAGGAGGGTTACTAGTGGGGTACCGCAGGGTTCAGTACTAGGACCAGTCCTTTTTAATGTCTTTATTAGTGACATTGTAGGGGAACTGGAAGGAAAAGTATGTCTCTTTGCAGATGACACAAAGATCTGCAACAGGGTTGATACACAAGATGGAGTGGAAAGGATGAGAAGGGACTTGGCAAGGTTGGAGGAAAGGTCAGATGTATGGCAGCTCAGATTCAATGCAAAGAAGTGCAAGATAATGCACCTGGGAAATAAAAACCCAGGGGAAGAGTACACAGTGGGGGGTGAGATACTGACAACAGTGAAAATGGAAAGGGACATGGGGGTAATTATATCAGATGACCTAAAGGTGGGCAAGCAATGTGAGAAGGCAGTAAGGAAGGCTGGGGGGATACTGGGATGCATAGGGAGAGGCATTAACAGTAGAAATCAGGAAGTTGTTATCCCTCTGTACAGACAGTTGGTGAGACCCCATCTGGAGTACTGTGTGCAGTTCTGGAGACCCCATCTCCAAAGACATAGACAGAGTGGAGGCTGTTCAGGAGGCAGCAAAATGGTGCAGGGTCTGCACAGAAGACATATGAAGAAAGATTAAAGGAGCTTAATATGTATCCCTTGAGGAAAGAAGGAGATAGGGACATGATAGAAACTTTCCAAGTACCTCCAAGGAATCCACAAAGTCCAAAGGGTAGCATCTTTCAGAAAAAGATGTGTAAAACAAGGGAGCCAATTTGAAGAAAGAGGGACAGCTCAGAGGTAATGTGAGGAAGCATTTTTTCACAGAGAGGTTGTGGATGCATGGAACAGCCTCCTGAGGAGGTCGTGGAGTCAAGAACAGTGGGGAATTCAAGAATGCATCGTGGGACAGACATAAGGCCAGTCCCAGTGGGGGTAGAGGAAGTAAGCTGTTGGTTAACTTCGGATCTGCAGCTTATCTGTTAGGTAGGAAAATGGGCAAACTAGGTGGGCCAAGTGGTCCTTATCTGCCATCATATTCTATGTTTCTGTGTTTCTATGTTTCTATGCCACCAGCTGCAATTGTGGATTGCAGCAATGACACAGTCTCAGAAAGTTACTGACACACACAATTTTGAAATGTGGCAGAAATGCTGAAATTCAGAATATGGTAGTGTCATACATTTTTGGAATGTGGCAGAAATATGCAATTTCAAAGCATGGAAGACACATAGTTGTGAAATGTGGCTGGGATATGCAATTTCTCAGTGCATCATTGGTACATAATTTTAGCATGTGGTGGTGATGCAGAATTTCAGAATGTGGTGAGGATGACTGAATTCAGATGGTGGTGGTACTGTAACACAATTTCACAATGTGGCATGGACACAGAGGGCCTGATTCAAGAAGGATGATGCAGAGATTACATCAAGCCTGCATCAGCCCCCCAATTTAGTGCAACTGTGCCATGCATCTTCTACAACTACACCCAATTCAGCAATGTTGATGTGGTTGCAAATACTTCTTCATTTTATGGCAGCTTGTTACAAGCTTTGGCACCTGCCCTGTAAACTGGCACCGCATTGGTGCACAGTTAAACCAGGGGAGAGCCGCTTTAACTTCATGTGGCTGACACAAAGGACTTGCTTGAGAGGTTGTGTCTGGCACCCTTTGTGAATTGCAGTTGCCACACTGATCACCACAAGTTGGCCCTTGTAACCCACCTACTGAAGTAAGTCCCTTGCGTCACTTTAAGCCCCATCCTGAACTGGGCCCAGAATCTCACAATGTGGCTGGATGCACAGTTACAGAATGAGGCGGTAACATGCAATTTCAGAATGTGGCAGGGATGCACACTTTTGGAATATGGTGGGGATTCACATTTTTAGAATATGATGAAGACAGGCAATTCTAGAATATGGCAGTGACACGCAATTTCAGAATGTGGTGAGAAGGTACAGTTTCAGAATGTGGCTGGGACACACATTTTTAAATTGTGGTAGGCATGCCCAATTTTGGAATGTGGCTAAGAAATGCAATTTTAGAATGTGGTGCAAATGCATAATTTTGGAATGTGGCTCAGATGGGATTTTCAGAATGTGATTGGGGAATCATAATTTTGGAATGTAGCAGTGGCACAGTTTCCAAATGTGGATGGGACACACAATTTCAGAATATGACAGGAACATGCAATTTTGTAATGTGGTGGTGATGTGCAATTTCGGAATATGGCAGGGATACACAATTTCAGAATGTGGTGGTTACAGTTTCGGAATACAGTGACAACACAATTGCAGAATATGGAATTGTCTTGCAACTTCAGAATGTGGTGAGGATGTGCCATTTTGGAAAGTGGTGGGGACAGGCATGTTTGGAATGTGGCAGGAATTCACAATGTCAGAATGCCGTGAGGGTGTGACGTAACATTTTGAAATTGTGTAGGTACGTGCAATTCTGGAATATGGCATGGACAAGCAGGTTCAGAATAGAATGGTATGTCCTATTACATTGTGACAGTGTGCATCCCCACTATATTCTGAAATTGTCAGTCCCCACCAGATTTCTAGATGTGTGTTCCTGTTGTATTTAGAGATTGCACATCTCAGTCACATTCTGAGACTGCAACCTTATGATATGGTGCACAAGCTTTATATTCCATAGCTTTTGTAAGGTACAGTATCATGGATCTGAACATTCTAGAAATGCATGCACTGCACCCAATCCTGTGTTAGTTTTTTTTTTCAAATGATTACTACAACTACAGTTTCTTAAATTTGAAGAAATAAATCCCACAAGGTTGCTGACACAGAGAACTAAGCAGCAGGTTCTGGTTATGACATCATCAGTAGCTGTTTATTGAAAGTGTCTTTTTTGAACAGGGAGTGAAATCAGGGTTACAAAATGACTCATAATTTTAAATGAAGTAACTTAGATATCTAATTTTTATATGAGGCTTATTGGAGATAAGCTGATTCTAATTCTGCAGTGTTGCATTTTTGACAAGATTCCCTCTTTAAAGTATCATGTTATGATTGTAGTGTGGAAAAAGTAGACCCCAGGCTTCCAATGAAACTCCCTGCACCCTGGGGAAACTGTGACTTTCCAAACCAATTCCAATTCTAGCTTTTGCATTATTACATAGAAACATATAAGTTGACGGCAAATAAGGGCCACAAGGCCCATCCAGTCTGCCCATTTTTTTCTACCTTATGAATGTGCCATGAGCCTTTACTCTGTCAATGGTCTATTTATTCATACTCATCTGTACTACTCCCTTATGCCTATCCCATGCCTGTTTGAAGTCATGCATTTTATTCATATCCACCACTTCCTAAGGTAGGCTGTTCCACACACACCCTTTCTGTGAAAAGACTTCCTCGTATTATACATAATTGGCCTCCTCTAATCTCATGCTGTGTCCTCTTGTCCTGCTGTTTTTCTTACAATGAAACATGTTGGACTCTTTCACCTTGTTAATGTTCATTGCTGAGTTTGTTATGGGTAGGTGGTAGACTCCCATAACATTACTGTCTAAAGATATTATTTTTCTTTTTTTGTTTTAGCCAATTGGTCTAAATTGTTTATTTTAAGTTTGTTTTGTTGGAGGTAGTGGTGGGTGGGTGGCAGACTCCCACTACATTGCTTCTGTTTTGTTTCATAAATACTTGTTTTATTTTATTGATGGTTGAAGTAGTAAGGATTGATTATTCTTAATTTATTGTAGTATTTTATTTTTTTAAATGAGGAATTTTAACGTGTTTTGGGTGGGTATTTTTCTTGTTATGGTATTTATGTTTGAATCTTGCTCCTCTTCCTTAACTATTTCCGTGGACTGTAGTAAACTGACTGACTTTACTATGTCTAATTTTCTTTCTAACTTTCATTTCTTAAAATCTGACTTGTTTTATTGTTTGTTGGTTGCTAAACACTTTGTAGTTAGGTTTTGTGGTTTTGTGGTTTTCTTTTATTATATTGTTGTCCTACAAGTTGTTCTCAGTTCTTGAGTAGAATTAAGTTTATATTGTTTTTAGGGTTTTGTTTGCTTTTGTTAGCTGGGGATATAGAACCTAATACTGGTCCTTCTGAAAGTGGTCCTTCCAAGCCTTGGCATAAGCAACATGGTTTAAAGTTCTTCATTTAGATGCTTATAGTCTTGTTCTCAAAATGGTTGATCTTGAAGTCATTACTAATACTCATCATTCAGATGTGATCAATATTTCTAACTCTTGGTTGAAACCTTCAGTACCTGATAGTCTTTGTATGTTGTCTGGCTATAAGTTTATTAGACAACATCGCTTAGAGAAAAAAAGGTGGGAGAGTTATTTTTTATTTTAAAGATGATTTCAGATTTAATATGGCTTTTAGTAGTTCTGATAGGAATGTTTCTTCTGATTGGTTTCTGCTTCATTTTTTGATGGGTGGTAATAAGAATGTTATTCTGGGTTGTTTGTATAATCTACCTCAATTAGGCCTATCTGGTCTTAGAGAATTTTTGCTTTCTGTTAAGCCTTTTATTAAATTATACTGTATGATTTTGTAGCCGTTAGAGATATTAATCTAAATTGGTTATCTAGTAATCAAAAAGATTATGAATTACTATTGTAGTCTTATCAACTTGCACAGTTAGTAGCTGATCCCACAAGGTTTAATTCTGCAAGCTCTAATCATTCTATATTGGATTGGATTCTCTCTAATTAGGACTGTAAAGTATCAACTGTTGGCATGCTTGTTGATTCTGTTAGTGATCATCTTGATATATATTGTGTCTTATCTTTTAGGCCACCTAAAATTCCTCCCTTACTTGTTAAGTCTTGTGACGTTAAAAATGTTGCTATCTCTGATTTGATGTTGGAATTGGCCCTTATTTTACTGGTCTTATCTTGATTTAATATCAGATGTTGATTTGGCCTTGGATTATTTTCATCATCAGTTTTTCCCTATCCAAGAAAAGTTTTTCCCTATGTGTACCAGGAGAGTTATGGGTGCCCCTAATAAATGGATAATGAATAATATTAAAAAAATGATTAAACAACAAGATTTGGCATGGGCTTCTTTTAAATCTTCTTTGTCTGTTTACGGGTTGTCACAGTATAGACAAGTTAGCAATAGAGTTCCTTTTCTGATTAGATCTGCTAAAATGGAATATTATAAATAAATGGAATTGGATTGGTCTGATTCCCTTCATTTTTGGAATAATGTAAATTCTCTGATCAATGCTAAAGCTAATGGTTTAGCTCAGTTCCTTGTGGTAAGTGGTTTAGAGATTACTGACTTTTTAGAATTTGTGAATTCTTTTAATTCTACATTTTCTGATTATAGTGCTTATGTTGTTCTCAGGAACCCCTCATTTTCTTCTGAATCTAATATTTGGCCTGATTTCTATTTTAAACAAATTACTTCTAGTAAGGTTTATAAATTACTTTCTTCTCTCCCTGATAATGGTTATGACTGTGGGGCTGGGTTGGATAGTCAGTTTCTTAAACTGGCAGTTTCTTATATTGCATCCCCTTTGCGTAGTATATTTAATGTGTCACTTATTTCTCAACAATTTCCCTAATTTGAAAATGTGCTAGGGTTGTACCAGTGGCCAAGAAGAGCCATACTACTTGTGTTGATGATCTGAGGCCTATTTCAATATTGAGTCACATTAGTAAACTTCTTGAAAAAATTGTAGCTGAACAAAGAATGATTACTTGGAAAAATATAAGGTCTTTTGTCCACAGCAGCATGGCTTTCTTAAGGGTTATAGGACTGGGACAGCCTTGATCAGGTTCTACAAACTCAGTTCTCAGCGGTATGGAGAATAGTTTCCTCACTGGGGCCATGTTTGTGGACCTGACTAAGGCTTTTGATCTTATTGATAATAAAATGTTCTGTTTTAGCTTGAAATCCCTGGGCTTTCCACGCAATGTTGTTTCTTGGATTGACTATCTAACAGACTGATCCCAATTTGTGTCAGTTTCTTTAGTGTCTTCTAGCATGAAAAAAATTGATAGGGGAGCACTTCAGGAGTCCATTTTGGGACCACTTTTGTTTTTATCCTTCTGTTGTTAAAAATTGTCAAGTGTTGCTTTATGCAGATGATCTTATTCTTAAATTAGTTGAAAATATTTCAGTCTGATTTTTCACTTGTTCATAATTGGTTTTCTGAGAACTTGCTTATTTTAAATGAAAAGAAGACAAAACCCATGATTTTTGGTTCACATGGTAAGTTGATTAATTGTCCCTTACTTAGGTTATATGAAAATCAAGGAAACTTGATTGAACAAGTATAGCAATTTAAATAACTTGGTGTTATCTTGGATCCTTTGCTTTCTTTTTCTGATCATATTAAATTTGTCTGTTGTAGTATCAATAAAAACTGGAATTTTGTTATAAGTTAAGAATTTTTCTTTTGAATCTCGTAAGAACATAACAATTGGTTTCTTTTGTCCTATTTTGATTATGTATCTAATATTTTTTTACTTTGGTTTATCAGAGGTTCAAAATCTTTCTATTGTTTATAATAATATTTGTCATTTTGTTTTCTTGGCTCCTGTACATACTCACCAATTCATTATATTCTTAACTTGGTTGGTTATCCCCAATTTATCACATACAGTATTTTTCTGTCTGTTTGATTTTCAAAAATGTTTTTATTCTGTGTCTTCTCCTCCTCTTTCTGATCTTCTTTTTGTTAGGGATTTGTTACCCAGTTTGAGGGGCTGCAAATGGGTTGTACTAATGAAGTTGAAAGTCTTTGTAAAACTCAAGCTGGATTACAAGCATTTACTTCAGCTGCTCTGCATTTTGCAATACTGCCTGACCTTATACATGTTGGTTGTTCATTACAAGTTTTGAAAAGTGACTAAAGTTATATTTGATTGATTTATGTATTTGTAATTGTTGTTGATTATATTTATTATATAGAAACATAGACTTTGACAGAAGATAAGGACCGCTTGGTCCACCTAGTCTGCCATTTCCCTACCAATTGGATAAGCTACAGATCCTAGTTAACCAACAGCCTACTTCTTCCTCGCCCCACCAGAATTGCTTTATGTCTGTCACATGCATTCTTGAATTCCCACACTGTTTTTCACCCCATGACCTCCTTGGAAGGTTGTTCCATGTGTCCACCACCCTCTCTGTGAAAAAAATACTTCACGTTGCCCCGAGCCATTCCCCCTCTATCTTCAAATTGTGCCCTCTTGTTCTTGCACATCTCTTTTTCCAAAAATGCTACCCTCTTGGACTTTGTTGAGTCCCTTGAGGTACTTGAAAGTTTCTATCATGTCCTCCCTCTCTCTCCTTTCTGCAAGGGTATACATATTAAGCTGCTTTAGTCTCTCTATGTACGGCTTCTGGTGCAAACCCTGCACCATTTTAGCTGCCCTCCTCTGAACTGCCTCCATCCTGTATATGTTCTTAAGGAGATGGGGTCTCCAGAACTGCACACAGTACGCCAGATGGGGTCTCACCAACTGTCTAAATGGAGGGATAACAACTTCCTGTTTTCTACTGGTGATGCCGCTCCTATGTGTCCCAGTATCCCCACAGCCCCTCCATACTGCCTTCTCATTGCTTTCCTACCTTTAGGTCATCTGATATGACTACCCCAGGTCCCTTTCCATTTTTGTTGTTGTTAGTACCTCCCCCCATTGTGTACTCTTCACCTGTGTTTTTGTTTCCGAGGTGCATTACTTTGTACTTCTTTGCATTGAATCTAAGCTACCATACCTGTCATGTATATTTTGTATTGTATGACCTATCTGGATCAAGCCTGAAAAAGGACCCTCACTCCAATGCTCTTACCTGGCTAACAAATTAAATAAATAAAAATAAATAAATAACCTGTTGTAAATATTTTGACCCACTCTGCTTCCTGGATAAGAGCCGCTGAGTTCACCTCCAGTTGTTCCCTGAGTTTGCTCAGTTCTCAGTGAACTGTTTCTAGAAAGACTTGATATGTTCTGGATATGGTGCCCCTCTGTCTGACAACATAGCAACCCAATATAAAATTCCTCAAATGAGGTCATTGCTGTACCCTCCTGTGTGACTAAGCTATTTGAGGTTAGGTGGTGCCTAACTTGTAGGTACCAGAAGAAGTCTTGTCTTGGTAACCCATAATGTTCCTGAAGATCAAAGAAGGTGACACAGTGGTCACCCTGTACAACATACCTGTAGTAAGGTAGCATTAGGCAGTTCCATCTTCAGAAAACTGGGTCTATGCTTGGAGGAAGAAACAGGGGATCCACCTGTTATACAGGACAGAGAGTCCAGTGCATTCAGGGAGTCAGTGACTTTATTGGCTTTCAGCAGCATCTCAAGGGTAGTATGTGGGGCATGAGGGGGATGTTTGGGAGAGCAGATAGTTGTACCAGTAGTGGTTGGGTCATCTCCATCTCCATCCAACCTTTATCCCCCCCTTGTTTGGTTCATGTGATCACTGGAGCAATTTGTGTTACTAAGTAATAAAGTCTTAAATATGGCATGGGGAGCCAACCTTTTTCTCATCACACTAAATCATGTCTGTCAGCAGCCCAATTGAATGCACTAAGCATCTGCTGTAGTCAATTCCAAGAACTCCTCAGGGATTTGAATATTAAGTGCCTGAAAAAAGAATAAGATTCTTGGGAGGAGGAAATTCATTCTGAAGGTAGACACCTGGCCCCCAAGACTCAGTGGTAGCAGATCATAGCAGGCAATGTCTGCTTTCACTTCTTGGAATAACTTTCTGTAGTTAAGTGCAAATAGGGAAGTAAAGATGGGTGAAATTTGCACCACCCCAGGAAGTGGGTCACATTTTTGGGGGGGTCCATCTGTAGGAGCACTGCACTCTGAAGGCTGGTGAGCAGACCTCACTCAGAAGTATGGCCTCTAGGCCTCTGAGTTATCAAAATGTATCTTGTAGCATGAAACAAACTCATATTCCACAAACTTCACAAGCAAGGCTGAAATTGATGTGTCTGGTGAGGAAAGGTAGAACTAGGAGTCATTCACATAGACAGACTTTTTGCTCTTAGTCCCTATCCATACCACTGTAATGAGTGTGTTTTGATGCACTGCTCTGCTCAAGGTTCAGTGCATAGTGTAAAGAGCAGTGGAAAGAGGGCAGCCCTTTCTTGTGCCCCTGGTCAGCTGGAACCTGTCTGATTGAATTCCATTCACATTAACAGTGGCTTTAAGTGCAGCATAAAGTGATTTAATGTTGGTCATTAATGCCTGGCCCATCCCCATCTCCTCCAGTGTGCAGTGCAGGAACCCCCAGCTTGCCCTGTCAAATGCCTTCCAGTGCCCATGAAAACTGCCATTGCAAAATTCATCAAGCTGCACTGCACAGACAGGATGTTCAATGGTCATTGAATAGTGTCATGTAGGAGGTGTCCATTAATAAAGTCAGTTTGGTCAGGGTGAACCATGGACCCCACCAGACATTGTGATCTTCTTTTTTCCAACTTTGTTTTGTGCCTCTTGGGTTCAGGTGGGGATGTACCCCCTTTTTCTGTCCCTGAATCTACTATGTGGTATCCCCCACGGTGGCCCAGTCTGGGATTCCCACAGCTTGCCCCCTCTGGCGGGGCCCCTGAAGGGACAGTCTAAATTCCACCTGATACCCCAGCTGAGGCTTACATCTGGGATGTCATTCAAATGGAGGTCCAGGGGCATCACTATGCTGCTGGCCCAAAGGGATTTTTTTGCTTCCTGGTTTCCCCCTGGAGGCATGGACATACAATGATGACAGAATGGGGCATGCATGCTCCCTCCACGTCATGCAGATATCGTAGTCATGTCTGCCATATGTGTGTGGTCCCAAATGGCCTCTTATTGTTGTGGATCGCCCTGCCTAAGTAGCCTGATCACTGCACTGCTGGCTTCCTCCCTGATCATCTGCCATGCCATCAGTCATACTGCTCTATTCCCTGATTTGAAAAAACACTGGCAGGAGTAGTGCAGTGCCCCATTTTCTTTTGCCTCCAAATGTTTGCTATGTTTTGCCCTGCAGTTTTTCAATTACCATTTAACTTCTTCATTGAGGACAATTGTGTGCTTCACCTTGAGGTCACATGGCTGAGACTTCAAATCAAGCTGCCGTCTTATTTTCTCTTTCTTTAGGTGGGAGGCAAAACTAATAGTACTGCCTGTGAGTACCACTTTTAAAGCCATTCCACAGGCCACCTGTGCTGTTTGGCCTCTCAGATTCTGAGGCAGATATTCAGCCACACACTTCTCCACTATTCCCTTATATTCAGCATTTGACAGGAGAAAAGGTTTAGCTGTCAACTGTGCATCTCAGTGACTTGGGCTAGCACCAGATTTAGATGGATCAGGACATGATCTGATGATGTGTTTGATTTGTTTTCACTACCATTTATAGTAAGGACCCATGTGGAGGCCAGTAAAAAAGCCCTGGCTGAATAGGCTTGATGTAAAGGGACCAGCAGGTATAGCTTCTGACACTCCAATGGAGAAACCTCCTTATCTCCACCAGTCCTGATTCATGTGCCAGTTGTCAGATGCAGTCCCCTCCACCCTGATCCTTAGCCCTTCATCAACCCCAGACCTGTCTAGGGTGGGTTGCATGACCCCATTGAAATCCCCCCACTACAGAGAGATCATCAGGGACTGGGGTATGTGCTAACAACTGTGCTTCCAAGAAGGGCAGTGTGTTCCCTTTCATATTAGGGTCATAGATGTTTAACAGTATGCAGGTGATGGACCTTCAGAACACCTTAACACAGATAAAATGGCCTTCTGGGTCTGTTGGTGTACTTTTGTCTTCCAGGGGGCATGACCCATGCATCATGATTGCCACCCCCTGGCTGTGCAGGCATGCCTCATATGTAGATCAATACAATGCTCCCACCCAGCAGTGCTCTAATTTGGCATGCTCCACTGCCAATAGGTGGGTCTCAAGCACAAAGGCTATTGCTACTTTATTACACTGCAGCTCTTGGAGAACCTGCAATTTCTTTAGTGGGCTGTTTAAACCTCAGACATTCTACACTACCATGTGATATTCCATCTTGACACTAGTAAGGATCCCCTTACCTTCTCAACAGGTCCCCCCTCCCTCACCCTCCTATCAGATAAAGTACCAATAGTGCAGAACTGTATAACAAACACAACAAAAACTATAAAGATCATGAACCAGAAACTTGCACCAAGGGAACTTCAATAGGTGTCTGTACCATCCAGTTAGTGTGTTTGAATGCTGTTGAGCTACTGGATGTTGCCAACCATGTGGCAGCATGGCACACATCTGAAGTCCTATAGCCAGTCTCCTTCTTATCCCTCCCAGTGGCTCAAGAAGAATACCTCCTACTGTTCTCAGGAATCTAGTCATAGTGTCTTCACAACTGAGCTTCCCCAGACAAATTGGTAGGTGGATGTGCCATGAAAGTACAACCATACCCAATCCCTGTGATATGCAGCTCTGTGACCATGGCAGCAGCCCACCAGCCCACATGAAGTGACTTTAGTACTTTTGGCTCACCAGACCAAAGGTCCATTGCTCCATTAAAGTCAACTCCAGTGACAGCTGGGCTACCGTGTCCCCCAAGCGGAGCCGAGCTGTGCATCTGCTGCCACCACCGCCTGTAAGTAACTCATAGTTCACCAAAGCCCAAGCAATTGGCCTTCACATGGTTCCCCTGGCCCCACCACCATGCATGGTTCTGCAGAAAGAAAGAGACATAGGTGCCCTTCCTCCAACTTCTGTGCAGTCTGCTTGCACTATAAGACTATGCATGGGTGTACCACCATTATCTAATGGAATAATCAGGGTCACATGTTCCAGGAGAAGCTGTGGCCCCCAGGCTGCCCCTTCCCAGTTCCATCCCAGTTCTTCTTTTTGTTGTCTAACATCCATACTTCTATCACCTGTCCACCCCATGCAAAATAATTTGAGTAAGCTCAGTACTGAGTCATTGCAGAGCTAAGTGGAAACCCATCCAACATAGTTTACATTGTACCACTATGGAGACTAAGCCCAGGTACAGGCCCCACATGAACAGAGCTGTGTGTTCAAGACATAGGACAATCCACCCTGCTCCAGAAAAAGAATGAGTTGTGGTGGCTGGAGCCCCGGTCAAAAGCCCTCAGCCCTGGAAACACTGCCACCCACCACCTCTGCCTGCTGATTGTCTGGCTTCCAGCAAATACCTGAGGATCAGCCACCCACTTCACTGCACCAGGCACAGAATGTTCCATCCCTTATTCTTTAAAGTGGTCAGGCTGCCCAGTTAAGTCACTCAGTCACTTAGGGGCAACATGGCCACCCCACCATCCTCACCCACCATCAACTACTTAAAGAGGTTTAAAAATATCTCCAAACAGTGAATACACAACATTTAAGAACATAAATTTTGAATACAATGTAAATTATCTGAGTCTACACTGTTTACGTGTATAGGGCTGTGATGGGTCTATTAGATTGTCTCACTGGAACCAAGAGCTAGATACCCCTCATAGACTCCACAATCAGTTCAGGTCACTTTGGGGCCTAACACCTCTGGGCTAGATCCATAAACAGTGCTTACAGGGATCCAAAAGTCCATTAAACTGGGTGTTGAGCTGATTGCCCTGTCCAACATGATGCAGTGCAGTAACCCTTTATAACTTTCTGCTCTATGTTGATGACTGGTCAAGGGGATTGACAAGTTTAGATTCAGGTGGATTCTCTTCCTAGGGTGGAGGACCATCTTCTAGGGATGAAATTAAGCAGGGAAGTCGAGCCTGAATCTGAGAAGAAGAGTTGGCGGCACCACAAGATTTTTCAGGTGTGAGTGAGCATCAGTGAGTGAGTGAAAGAAGGTCAGGCCTCTGCAGTATGGATTTCAAACTGCACTGGTGCCTGTAGCTGCAGCTTGATATTTCTGGTAGCCAGATCCTTCCTAATGGCTAACAAGGTTTGTTTTACACTAAGTGAGCAGGGTAAAGCCATGTTCAAAGAAGAGGCTGGTAGTGTTAAATACCAGTAATGTTTTAGTCCAGTCACTTGAAGAATTTTGTTTTTCACCCCATAATCTAGGAATTTAAGCACTGTATATCTTGAGCAGGCTTTTGGGCTAGAGGACTTTGGGCCCAGTGCTCTGTGGGCATGAACTATGCTGAGGGGTTTGTCCTGTGGGCAGTCTATCTATATTGTCAATCCTATCTGTGAGATTCCACTCCCTGCAACTCAGGAACTGTGGTACTGTACTGTGCAGGTCTATGGTATTGGTGGCCTCTGTTAGCTGGCTACATCACAATGTCGTCCGACTATTTCTCTCCATGACTAGCTGCTCCAAACTGTTAGCTCAGCTTCAATCAGCTTCCATGTCAATTCATCCCTGGACAGTTCATCACTAGAGTAAATATTAGAAAATAAACTCCAGGTTGGCACAATTTGTCCACCAGATGAGGCAATGTGCTTGAGGGTTGTAGAAGTGGAAGTCATACTGTAATTGCTGTTGGAGTATAAAATGATATGCTATGAGAAAGAATTGTCCGGGGATGAATTGATGTGGGAGCTGACTGATGCTGGAGCTAATAGTCCAGGGTGAGTTGTGGCGTGAAATGACCAGGTTGAATTGACATATTCCCCTATTACCCCACTTTCCAAGTCCATAGTATGCTGCTGTACTGCATTCAGCTCTTTTTTGTTATCTCCCATGGCTTTCTCAAAGGGCTCCATGATTGTGCCCAGCTTTCTAAGCTAATAAAAAAAAGATTTGGGGGCTGCCCTGCTAACATCTGTAACACTACCACCATGATACTGATGACCCAGCATCAGCAATGAGCCTGAGTTGTCAAAGGGCCAACTGGGGGCATGAGCTGAACATCCCAGAGAATGCTCTACACCTCAGGGAAGGGGGGGTTGATTGACTCTGCTCTGCTATTACCACCTGGGTGACCACAGGTGGCAGTGCAAGTGGAGCAGAGAAATGGGGGGGGGCACTCAGGTGTGCTGATGTGCACTCATACACATTCGTGCACACCCACCATCAGCACTCTCTTGGCATCCCATAGGGGATTGCACCAAGAAAACAGGAAAAATGGTCTGGCAGGTGTGGCATGAGGATGCCTGCCTTGCACCTTAGACCTCCTACCCCCAACTATGGCACTCCTGTGTGACCACACTGATCGACTCTCTTTCAGAAACTGGGCCTCCTCCTGGTGGCTGTACACTTGAGGAGGGGAAGTCAGAATGTTTTTGGAGAGGAACGTAAGTCCCAGGGAAGGCAAATGGGGGGCTGGCTGGTAGGGACAGGACCATTGTGGTCCACCTGACCTGTGAGAGAAAAGTAAATTCAAATAATTTGGGAAATGCTGGCTCCAGTGGCACTAAGGGTTGAGGCACTGGATGCTACACTGCAGCCCGCCGGTGACCGGGTTCGGAACCAACTCGGTCGCTGGGGAGAGCAAGGATGGAGCATCCAGAGGACAACTCTCCTCTCTCCAGAGAGGTTCTGGGGACCGCTTTTGTGTCCTAGCGACCCCTGATGGAGGTCGGGGACAGCACAGGCACACCAGCTGACATAAGGGGAGGAGTGTGGCAGACATCAGCAGGGCAGCGTGCATGGACGTTATTGCATACACACTCCTAGGGGAACCTAAAGAGAAACCCCACCACCGTGGATTGTGGAGATGATGGGGATCCAAGGGCAGGACTCACATCCCACCACCAGCCCATCTCCTTGAAGGACTCCAGGCCTGACCCAGCACCAGGTAGGGCCTCTCTAATTACAGATAGGCCATTAGGGGAGAATGAACCCATCCCAGGGGATGATCCAGGAGGCTAGGTCTGCCTGGGGAGACGGGAGAGTCTCTCTGAGCATTGGGTTCAGGCAGGAAGTAGAAGTCCTGTCGAGAGAGCACCCTGGAAGGATGCCCAGCCATGGAGGAGAATAAATAAATTACACAAAAAAAAAAAAATAGTCTGGGGAGGTAATTGTTAACTGCTCATTGGGTTCCACTTCACTATAGCAACTTGTGTGTTCTGAAGTCATCAAGGCTGGGTCTGGGTATTAGGTTGGTCAGGCAAATTGTTCAGTTTGTAGGTGAGTGAATGAAGTTATTTTTGTTTATTTTTGTTGGCATCATGCAAGGTAAGAGTGAAAGGAGTTTGATGCTAAAACTGCTATCCACCAAATACTTAATAAGTTTAATTTGCCAGTAAGTGGGAGTTTCAAGATATATCAGCTGCGTCATTTGATAGTCCAGAAAATAGGACTGAACGGGATTACCCCATCCAAAATAGACTTTTGGGGCAGTGTTAAGCCCTTAATAGGCACCCCTCATGCAGTTTCAAAAATCTACTGTGTGCTACTTCAATGGGCCTTCTCTGACAACTTTACCCCTCCATCCTATTGGGTTCGTGCCTTTCCTAATGTCACTCTGGATTGGTTGCAGATTTGGAATAATTGTCACAATTTTTTGAAGCAAGACTCCCTCAAATTGACACAGTTCAAGATATTACATAATATTTATTACACCCCTCAAAAACTATCCGATTTAAGGTAATGCCTGAACCCATCTGCTATAGGTGTGGTTCTAGGGAAGGTGACCTTCTTCATATTTTTTGGTATTGCCCAAAAGTCGCTCCTTTATGGTCTGACATTAGAGATAAGTCTTGTCCGTTGTTGGATTTAGAAGAGATGTTTAGTCCAGAGGTTTGTCTGTTAGGAATCATGGCAGATTTTCCGGTTACTTTGAGAAAGTTTCATATGTCACTGATTTCCATCACAGTCAAGAGGCTTGTGCTTAGACATTGGAAGGATCCTATCAGGATTTCTTATCCAGAATGGTTATCAGAGCTGTTAGCTTCACTCAGGATAAAAAGAAGGATAGCTATTCTGCATGATCAATTGCCTCGTTATGAGAAAATCTGGTCCCCGCTAGCTACTGCTTATTCTTGACTATTGAGAGTCAGAGTTCCTAGTTCGATTTTGTATTAGGCAGCACCTTGTGTCCGGGGTTTTCTTTTTTGTTGGGGGTTGTGGGGGGGGAGGCCCTAGGGGGGAGGAGGGTTGCAGAGGCAATTGTCTGGGTGGGTTTTGTTTTACATATGCCTTTTGGACAAATATGCAAATGCAAGCTATGTATTCTTTCTCAAGTTTTGCCCATTGCCTCTATGTTATTATAATTGTAAAATCTAATAAAAAGTGAATGGCAAAAAAAAAAAAAAAATAAAACTGCTATCCACTGGCACAGATTGCAGTGAATTTGATCGTCGGAAGGAGAGATTTGACAGAAGTTACAGCCACCCTGATAAGAGCTGGAACTGGAAACATCTGACATTTTTTAAGTAATACTTCACAGCATTTCTCCATTTTAACAATCTCCAGTTTTAATATTTATATTACCTGCAGTTAATCTGCATCACCTTTCAGTGCTTGTTCATGACTCCCAATTTCCTAGCAGACTGACTGCAAACCTTGAAAGTAGCGTGTATGTCTTTTGTGTTAGTACTTTCATGGTGAAACATTTATCCACTCATTTCATCCCCCCATCCTTTTCTCCTCCTGTTTATGTTTTCTACATGCATCAACAACAGTTGGTGACATGGCACTGAAACCAGCGGACCTTAACAATAACTCACAATAGTTATCAAGAATTCTTGGATGCTCACATGAGACCCATTCCCAACACATGGACAAGCCACAGTGCTTTAAGATTTACAAGGTGAAAGGGAAGACTGACACCAGCAGGCCATCCCCCGGCAAACCAACCACCACCCCATTGAGAGACCTTGTGTCACACATAGCGGTCTACCTTACATTTCACTCATTGATTGCTAATAGGTCTTCTTACACAAGCAAAAAACTAAAACAATGGATTTTTGTGCACAGTTCTGCCACCAGTTGTCAGTAAAAAAATTATTTGTCAAATAATCCTTTAGAATTATTCTGCGCCTTTCCTAGTCTGCTACATTCAATATGTCCTTCTCTTACTGCAGGTGGAGGGGGAATAAAATAATAAAAAAAAGGATGAATTTCTGTGCCCTCTACACTGTCAGTACTCAGTGTAAAAATACTTGTCAAATAAAGCTTTCAGAAATTCCCCTGCAGCTTTCCAGTCTGCTAAATTAGCTTTGCCCTGCTCCTTCTGCAGGGCCTGCAGCTGCTAGTGAAGGCTTACACGGTGTATTCTTTTCACTTCAGTTAAATGTCACTTGCATATCTGCTAGAAAATACAGTTAAGTATAGGGAGAAGTAATTAACTAGAATGATAATGCATGATTAAGTCACTGTTTTTCACATACAAGAAGCTCCTTCCTGCCATAGGCCCTTCACCTGTGTAAGAAAGAAAGAGAGGAAGAAGGAGGGTGAGAAAGAGAGAGGGGAGAGAGAGAGAGAGAGAGAGAGAGAGAGAGAGAGATGGAAATGGCACGAGATGTGTGCAGTATGCAGATATCTTGCTCTCCAGTGTTGCTGATTGTCTGCTGCAGGACATGCAGCATGCCAACGACTTGAACATATTTCCTTGTGCTCCAAAAAGTGCTGTGTTATGCCATTGAAGTGCTGAAATGCCAAAATGAAACCAAGATCCTTTAGAATGGCTTCACTGTTATCCAAAAGGCTAGATTTCAGCACGTTCACCAAATGCAAAGTTGGCAATGGTTCATCCTTACTGATGACAGTGCTCAATATCTCAATGAGAAATGTTAACCATGAACATGTGTTTGTTTGTCAAAGACAAGAAGACCAGATGGCATAATCTTAGACTAAAGGAGTGACAATATAGGGCAACCTAAGGAAACCCTTTTTCTTCAGAGGGTGGTGGTGAGATTACAGAAAATGATGCTACAGCACACAGTAGAGGCAAGTAAACAAATGTAGACAGGTTCCTAATGAATAACAACATGGTTAGTTCTAAAGATCGGAGGAATAAGGGACAAGATAATGGGGTTATTTGGGTCACACTAATAAAAATAAAATATTAGCCTTTAGAGGAATAGCTGGATCCACTGGGACATGGAATACCAAAGCTTATACATTCCTCAGAGCCAGGACACATACCAGAGTGTACTAATATATCACTTTGTGAATATCTGAAAGCGTGAACTAATTTTGAGATGTGACTGTCATATGGACAGGGATGGACTAGATGGTTTTCTAGGTCTGATTCTGCCTCTGCCTAGGATGCTAATGTGCATAGATAGATAATTACAAGGGAAGGGGTAATTTTGCCTATATACAGATCCTTGATATGACATCTCTTATTACAGTACCATGTGTAGTTTTGGGGCAGGACAGGGTGAGGTTGGAGTTGGTGCAGAGGAAGCATACAGAATGATTCAGGGACAGCAGAGGAAGTCTTACAACTAGTGGTTGGAGGACCTCAAATATACACAGAAGAAAGGTGGCAGAGGGTGACATGATAAAGGTGTTAAAACACCTATGTGGGATAAACAGGGCAGACAGCAGGGAGTTGTTCATGCTGGCTGGAAATATGGGCACCAGGGGAAACTCAATGAAGCTGGTGGGGGGGGGTCCTTCAGTGAAGAGGTCAGAAAGTACTTTTTTATGAATGGGTGGTAAAAAAATTGAACAAGCTCACTGAGGAGGTTGTACTGTATGCCCTAAGGACATATGGGAGTCAAAATAAAGTGGGTACTGACTCATGACATGTACAGCCACATCAGAAAGAGCGGTCATTCTCAATGCCTACAGGGGAGACACTTGTGAACAGCTAGTATTGGAACCCACTTGGGAGAGCAATATTAGACCTGGTACTCTCAAATGGGGAGAGGATCACAGATTTAGAAGTGGGTAGCCATCTGGGAACAAGTGACCACCACACAGTGTGGCTCACAATAAGCACAACCATGGAGACAAGCCATACAAAAACAAGGATACTGGACTTTAGAAGGGCTGACTTTGGCAAAATGGGTGGAATACCTAAGGAATGCACTAGCAGATGGCCAGAAAGGAGGGGTAGAAGAAGAATGGAGAAAAATCAAAACTGCCATCATGGAGGCAACAAGCCTTTGTGTGAAACAAATAAAGAAAACAAAATGGAGTAAAAAACCACTATGGTTCTCAAAAGAGGTGGTGGAGAAGGTTAGGGAGAAAAAGGTGGCATTCAAGAATTATAAGGAATCACAGAAGGAACACGACAGGGAACTGTATCAGTTAAAGCAGAAGGAAGTGGGGAAGGCAGTCAGAATAGCAAAGGCCCAAACTGAGGAAAAGATAGCTAACTCAGTTAAAAAAGGGATAAAACCTTTTATAGGCACAGTAGAACAAAGAAAGGTTAAGGAGGGATAGTGAAGATTAATAAAGGGAGTGGAGGGAGGGTAGGAGGAGACAGTGAAAAGGCAGAGATACTGAGCAATACTTTGCTCAGTATTCACAAAAGGAGATGAGGAGGAGTTACCTAAACCAGACAATAGAAGCACTCTGGGCAGAGGGTTGACACCAGCCAATTACAGAAGAAAGGGTCCTGAAAGAACTCCTAAAATTTAAGGTGGACAAAGCAATGGGGCCTGATGGGATTCACCCAAAATCCTAAAAGAACTAAGGGGATCTAGTGACACCACTGACCACACTTTTAACAAATCATGGGAGGATGGGGTGGTACCTGAGGACTGGAGGAGGGCAGACATGAGTCCCCTTACAAAAGTGGGAGCAAGGCAGAAGCAGGAAACTACAGACCTGTTAGTTTGACCTCAGTGGTAGGGTAAATGAGGAATCACTTCTGAAAGAAAAAATTATTGAGTACCTAGAGGCCAGTGGGGCACAGGACCCAAGGCAGCATGGATTCACAGCAGGAAGGTCACGTCAGACAAATCTAATTGATTTCTTTGACTGGGTGACCAAAGTAGTAGACCAGGTAGGGGCTGTGGACATGGCCTACCTAGAATTTAGTAAGGCATTTGACACAGTCTCACACAAAAGATTAATAATCAAGTTAGCCAGCATGGGAGTGGGTCCCAGGGTGGTAGCCTGGGTAGCAAACTGGCTGCACAACAGGACACAGAAGGTAATAGTAAATGGAACTCACTCCAAAGAAAGGGGTGTTACTAGTGGAGTATCTCAGGGTTCAGTACTGGGTGTAGTCCTCTTTAATGTCTTTATAGGTGACATTGCAGAGGATCTGGAAGGAAAAGTATGCCTCTTTGCAGATGACACAAAGAGCTGTAACAGAGTTGATACACAAGGGGGGGTGGAAAGTATGAGAAGGAACTTGGAATGGCTGGAGGAATGGTCAGACGTATGGCAACTTAGATTCAGTGCAAAGAAGTGCAAAGTAATGCACCTGGGAAACAAAAATCCAGGAGAATAGTATACAATGGTGGGTGAGGTACTAACAATAATAAAAATGGAAAGGGACCTGGGGGTAGTCATATTAGATGACCTAAAGGTGAGCAAGCAATGCAAGAATGCAGATAAGGAGAGATGGGAGGATACTGGGATGCATAGGGAGAGGCATCACAAGTAGAAAACAGGAAGTTATTATCCCTTTGTACAGACAGTTGATGAGACCCCAATCTGGAGTACTGCGTGCAGTTCTGGAGACCCCATCTCCGTAAGGACATAGGCAGGATGGAGGCGGTCAGAGGAGGGCAACTAAAATGGTGCAGGGTCTGCATGAAACCTTATGAAGAGACTGAGAGAGCTTAATATGTATACCCTTGATGAAAGGAGGAGGAGGGGGAGGAGGACATGACAAAAACTTTCAAGTACCTCAAGGGAATAAACAAAGTCCAAGAGGGTAACATCTTTCAGAAAAGAGATGTGCAAACGAGGGGCACAATTCAAAGATAGAGGGAATGGCTCAGGGCAACATGAGGAAATATTTTTTCATGGAGAAGTGGTAGATGCATGGAACCACCTTCCTGGGGAGGTTGTGGGGTCTAAAACAGTGGGGAATTCAAACATGCATGGGACAGACATAAGGCAATTATAGTGGGGAGTAGGAGGAAGTAGGCTGTTGGTTAACTAGAATCTACAGCTTATCCAATTGGTAGGGAAATGGGAAGACTGGGTGGGCCAAGCGGTCCTTATCTGCCATCTAAGTCTTTGTAGTAAGTAGTAAAACTTTATTTATACAGAAAATTATGCCATTAGGGGTTCGAGAATCCCTATTTACAAGGCATCCCTGTATTAGTACAAAATAAACACAATACACAAATACACACCATAAAAATACAATTATCGTACAATTAGGTACATACAATCATTTCATTTGTATAAACGACCAAACATCATATATTCATAGCAATCAAACTTCACCTATTACTCAAACATTTAAAAGCAGAGTCTTGTTTCACTGCAGTCTTATATTCTGATAATGAGATTGTGTCCCTAAGGAGGCGGGAGCCTGTTCAACTTTTTGATACTTTATACTGAAAAGTCATTGTACTATATCTATTTTTAATTTTTGGAATGAGATATACTCTCGCTCCAGATTTTCATAAATTTAGTCCATGTTCCGTTTTTTTTTAAATTGTACAACAGGTGATTTTGTAAATTATTCTTATGTAAACCTTTCATTTGTGTTAACCAAAAAACCTCTGCCCTCTGTTCTAATGAGTTCCATCCCAACCTTGAATACATATCACAATGGTGGGTACCAAAGTCACATTTTAACACAAATCTAGCTAGTTTATTATTTAAAACATCCAGGTTGTGTACTTGTTTTTTTGAGGTGTGTCTATAGATATGGCAACCATAATCAATCACAGGGAGAAGTAGTTGGTTTACTATACTCAGTCGCATTTCCCTTGTTAAACAATTTGATATGCGTCTCATAACCCCTAGTTTTGAGTTGTTTTTTTTTATAAGTTCAGTCACATGTTGTTCAAAATTCAGTTCCTGGTCAATTATGACCCCCAAATATTTGTAATACTGGGTTTGCTCTAATATTTTCCCATCCTGTGTCTTAATTATCAGGTTTGTGCCTGCATTATCCTTCTTCTCTGACCCAAAGTACATAATCTGGTTTTTTTTTATTGTTAATCAATAATCCAAATTTTGTAAAATATTTTTGCATGTTTAAGAAATCACCCTGCAATTTTTGTTCCAGTTCACCCACATTTTTACCGGATGCAATCAAGACAGTATCGTCCGTGTACAATCTAATTTGTGAATTTTTAATTACTCTTGGTAAATTATTCAAATATACTAAGAACAGGAGGGGCCAGGATTGACCCTGAGGTACCCCCTGGTGACCAATACCAAGCTAGAGCTGTATCCATTCACCATTACAAACTGAGTTCTATCTTCTACATATGATGTAAACCAACCACATGGTTCATCATCCACTCCAATCTTAATTTCTCGATCAACACATGGTGATTTACTAGATCAACGCCTTTGATAGGTCCACGTATACTGCACCCACGATCTCCCTCTGCCAGAGGGTGGCAACTAAGTCCAAAAATCGTGAGTGCAGAAGGTGGACCTACCCTGTCTGAAGCCTGACTGAAAAGGGGTAATTTCTTGGTATTTCTCCAAATATGTAGTTAATTGCCCATGGACAATCCGCTCCAACATTTTGGAGATTGTTGACAATAATGCTATTGGGTGATAATTTGAAGTGTCCAATAAATCTCCCCCCTTATGAATTGGAATTATTTTGGCCTTCTTCCATAATACGGGATATAATCCCTCCCTTAGGCTCCAGTTAAAAAGATCCCTTAGTACTGGGGATATCACTTGGGCAGCTTCTTTTAATAATCTATTTTCTATTTTGTCAGGGCCACAAGCTTTATTTATGTTTAGATTTCTTATTAATTTACATACTTCAGATGTGGTCACTATTTTAAAATGAAACTTTGGGGACTGATGTTCCTTACAATTTTCAAAATCGGTTTTGGTCCTCAAACTGAACTTTTCCAAGTGAGTTTCAATTCTACGTTTAAATCTGGGAGCTCAATAAAATAATTATTTAAATGCTCTGCAACATTATCAGCTTCTAATATTTTCCCATTATATTTTAATTTTGTTTCTACTTGATTTTAACAGGATTTGCTAAATTTTATCAGTGACCAATAGTTCCTAGGATCTTTTGCTTCTTTAATTCTCTGTTTATAATAGAGGCCTTAGAATTCCTTATTTCCTGAACCACTCTATTCCTTACCTTTTAAAATTTTCCCATACATCGGATCTTAAAGATTTGTTTGCTTTTTCCATAATCGGTTTTTGATCTAATTAATTTTCTTATGGTTACGGTCACCCAGGGTAAATGATTCTGTTTTTGATTAACTTTTTTCCATGGCACAAACATATCACATGCCTCATTAAACATAATTGTAAATTCCTGAATAGCTAAATTCAGGTCGGGAATTAAAAAAACTCTATGCCATGGTTGTCTCTGTAAGTACTCACAAAACAGCTGTTTGTTATATTGAGCATAGTTTCTTTTATATTCAGCAGATGTTTTAATTACTGGTACCTTTCTTAGTTCTAGATTTATTGTACACCTTACTACGTTATGGTCCCCCAAATTTGGCTCCCCAACTCCCTTACTTGTTATACCATTTCTGGTGAAACAAAACACAAATCCAGTATATTCCCACTACTAGTTATTTTCCCTTTCCTTGTGGGTAAATCAATAATTTGTAACACATTCAAACATCTCATTGAGTTTTCCAAGACCTGACCTCTTGGGCACCCCAAGCAACATTAAAATCACCCATTAACACAACATTTGTTTGACCTATATGTTTCATAATAGAATGAGAAAACTTTTCAAAATGCTTAGTATTTATCTTGATTGGTGAATATACAGCTCCCACAATCAAGTTAATCATCTAGAATTTTAATAATAAACATTCTATCCCTTCTGTTTCCCAGAGTAAATAATTTCAGAGGGACCTAAATTGTGCCTAAAATAAATTAAGACCCCCGTGACCCACGATCCTGTCTAAAGCAATAAAAATCATGAAGTTCGATTTCAGTTTGGGGGATTGCTTTTGTTAACCAAGTCTCAGTTAAAATTACTATATCAGGACTTTCTAATTCTACCCAGGCTCTAAGGAGGTCCATTTTTTTAACTAAACTTCTAGCCTTGTCTGAGATAATCTTAATGGCCCCATCCCTTGGCCCTGGGTTCAGTTCTATGTCCCCACTTAATACTAGGGATATCAAAACAGCCTGATCATAGGAAAAAAGTTTACCACAAAAAACTGGCCTAAAAGTGTTTAAAATTTGCTGCCTTACTATCTTAAAATGATTTCTCCCTCTCATTAACTTATTTGTACTTCTTACTTAGTTGACTACATTTCAAATATAAGCTGTTTCTATTCTCTGTATCCCTAGGTATATCTGAGCCATTGTGTGACAAAAAATATGTCATACACAACAGTAATACCATTAATTTAACAAAGATACCCTTCATTTTATGGCCAGAGAATACAGCTCAAAATTATGGTAACCCAATACAATCACTACCCTTCAACTGAATTAAGTTTCACTCTTTCAGTGACTATCAGTAACTTTAGGCTAAAACTCTTAAGATTATTTAAGCAGAGTATACAGCTTTTACAAAGCTTCTCGATTACTGTGAAATTGCTCTTAAACACTTATTTCAATGTTTCTATGTTTCTATGAGACACGTATGAGTGGGACAGCAGGGAGAGGAGAGGGAGGAAAATGTCCGCTAGGAAGAATTCCCAATACTAGGCAGGTGATTTAACAGACTGGCTGGGCCAAAAGGCCCTTATCTGCAACAGTATCTGTATTTATATGTTTAACAAAATGGCAAAAAGTCTTGGATAGTAGCTATATAATATGGTCTGAGATATAAAGAATACCAGATGAGCAGCTATGCACTACCAGTGTGTTCTGCCACAGAGGATTTCTGATTCCCTCTGACCCCGAGAGCGAAACTCGAGATGTCCGTGGGAATCAGAACCCCAAGGTGGCAGAACACATTGGTTATGAATAAATTTGCTCATCCTATATTTTTTATAGTGTATAGAATTATGCAAAATGTGTGTAGTGTTTTGTTTTCTCTTTCACAATGAATTTGGCTTGGGCAGTCTCTAGAGGGTCTGGAATGCTGTTCTACCACAGAAGGCTACAATCATACTTCATGACCTCTGAACTGTGGTACAACAGCATTTTGAAAAGGATGGATTTCTATATTGAACAATGCTCGGCTATACACTATAAAAGGATATCAGGCTGAGAGAAAAAAGTATTTTCAAATATCCTTTTGCTGAAATGGCACATAAAGACATGATGAACTGTCTCCACACAACCCAGATTACTTCCCAGATGGCTCAGGCTGCAACAGAACTTTGATAGTTCAGTTTGATTAATTTAGGTAACAGCTACTTCAGATTACTTAAGATCAACAAAAATCCATCACAGCTCAGATAAAGAAAACTCATACTCTTTTCAGCAGCTTTTTCACTACCTATATTTTATACATTTTGGTCTTGCAGCATGTGTCTGTTTATTATTCTTAGATAACCACCTTAAACACAGTTGTGACATAGCTTAGTTCCTTAAGACTGTAACAGTAATAATAGCAACAGCAGCAACAGCAGCAACAGTAGCAGTATCTGACTTGTCAAATATAAATAAAATGCTTTAGTGCAGTCTTTATTTCATATATAGTAAAATATTTCAGATAATTTGTATCTCAAAACACTTCATAGGATTATTCAGTACAGGAAAGAGATCAGCAAGACACTGCACTTGCAATAAAATAAGTAACAACAATAATAACCTAGCTTGCACTTGCATGGCCTAAAAACACATTTGGACCAGTGTTACTCATATATATCTGTATCTATATTATAGTGGCACAGTTGCACCACTATATTTAGGGTTGAACTGGGGGTTGTATGTTAAATCTGAAATTTTGCACTTTAATATTTTCGCAACCATCCAATGGATTTGCATGAAAGTTTGCATGCATGGTCTCCTTTGTTAGGCCTTTGGATGTACCATGTTTTGTTCTGATTTGATGTGTGATTTTTGAGATCTTTATAATGAAAAAAGTGATTTTTTGTCATTTTCCCTCATTGATCTGAATGGGATTTTCTTTAAATGTGTCTACTGCTGAGACATGTTTGGAATTTAGCTGTGAAATTTTCAGGTATAAAGGGCTGACACACATATGTGCCTTTCACTGGTTTGGTGAAAAAAATATTAATCTGCTCCAAAGTTATTTAATTTTAAAATGTTTGTAAATTGGTTCTGAGCATGCTCAGTAAACACCTCAAAATAGCTGTATGAAATAAAAAAAGAAATCCTTGTTCATATTGATGTCATCCTTTTTTTGTTTCAGGGAAATCCTTTTTCATTTGGCTACCATCTTGTTTTCTGTTTTCTCAAAAAATTTAACATTGAAAAACCGTATAATGTAGTTGAGTTTGTGGGGAGCTACCAAGACATGTAGCTTGCTTACTGTGACCCCCTTAGCTGCATTCTGCACTTAAGTGTTCCTGGAATGCTCCTCAAATATTGTTTTTTTGATGTTTATAAATCCTTTTTTGTATCATGTGATACAAAAAAAGATTATTTTTACATATCACAAGTGATGAAAAAGGATTTTTTTTCATGAAGGAAAACTGCTTTCCAGGGCTTTAACTTTGTGGGATTTTACAGTCATGAAGGACCTATGGGAAATATACACTGTCTCCCTCATGATGGCTGGCATCCCAGCTCACCAAAATACCAGCCATTTCAATAGTTATTGTTTCCTCCTATTTCCACAGAAATTGGTTTAGATGTCCCGAAATGGACAGTATATGTTAAAGAAAGGGATTCAACCAAAAGTTGTTCCATAACTCTTAGTGTGCCCAAACTGTCATTTTTCCAAGAGCAGGAGAATCAGTTAGGGGTAATGACAGCTCGAGTGTTCCTTCATGGCTCAGTGAACATTTGCACAGCTTGAGGGAAACTGCAAAATATACCCTGTCTCCCTCACTATGGTTGGCAACCCAGTTCACCATGATAATGGCTGTTCCCATAGTTATCATTTCCACTACCACTCATACAAAAATTGATGTAGTGTCCCTAGAAATGGACAGTATATGTTTGGGCAAGGGATTAGAACAAAAGCCATTCCAGGACCACACAGAATAATAATTATAATAATAATAATAACCTTTATTTATATAGTGCAATTCCACAACGAAAGCGCTTTAACAATAAATATATAAAAGTTAAAACCAAGCTATTTAAAATTCAATGCAGCAACAAATCGATCAATTTACAGAGAATGCCAGGTTAAGTAAGTGCATCTTAAAATCAGATTTAACTCTTGCAGGGCAGCAGACTGATATATCAGTCCAAAATTCCCATACGTTCTAATTCTGTCAGCAGCCTAAGGGTTAAAGCTATGTACCGTCTGGCACTCATGAACCCGATGAGGTAAAGAATTTCACAGGGTAGGGTGCGATGAAAGCAAATGCTCTTGCCCAAGATGTCCGCAGCTGAACCCTGGGGATTGCTAACAATCCCTTGTTGGCAGAGCAGAGTGGGCAGAAGGGGTGGCAAGGGTGAAGAAGATCTTGCAGATAACTTGGTCCAAGTCCCTGTAGGGCTTTATAGGTAAGAGTCTGACCTAAAGGTGATCCGCCACTGAACTGATTGCCAGTGCAGTGCATGCAGCACAGGTGTAATATGACTATATCAAGAATGCCCAGTCAGTAACCTTGCTGCTGCATTCTGCACCAGCTGCAGGTGGCAGATATCAACCCCCAGAAGCCCTAGGTACAAGGCGTTACAGTAATCCAACAGGGAGTCACAAAGGCATGGACCAAAGTTGGTAAATCATTGGGCAGAACAAGGTGCTTAATCTGGGCAATATTCTTCAGATGATAAAAGGAGGTCTTGACTATGGATGACACCTGAGACTTCAGGGTCAACCCCTCATCAAGAATAATGCCTAGACACCGCACCTGTTCAGAAGCCCTCAGCTGACAGCCACCTAGCACTAGGCCAGTGGTCTTTACATTGTAGTCCCACTGGTTCAGTGGCACCCCCTGCCCTCTGATCACCATGCCCCTGTGAGCTTTATTTCCCTGGTATCTAAAGGCACCCCTGACCCTCTATTGCTTCATTTTCCCTGTAATAAAGAAAACAGTCCCTCAATGTCTTTTTGAACCTGTAAAAAGGTCCCTCACTGATCTGATCACCCCACCCTCACCTTCAATTCAGCAGCCACTACCCACACCCCATACCACCCACAAACTCTCACTCACCTAAACAGGTGCAATGGTGATGATCCACTCTCTGATCTGAGAGACATCTTACTGCTGGAAACACTGACTGATATGAGAAAGTAAAGTAAGTGCAGTTCAATGTATTTCAGTGGGGTTTTCAACTTTGGTGCATAACCTTGCCATTTTTTGCATATTTTGACATTCATTTTCAATATACCCTTTTGAGACCCTCCTCATGAACAGTATTGATGTGATTTCAAAATTGTGCCCAAAAGGTGATTTTGCAGTTGGTTGGTTGGCAAAATCACCTTTCATCCAGGATTTCAAAATTTTCACCATACTTGTTCATAAGGTGAGGCCATAAAAAGGGTATGTTGAAAATGTTGGATCAGAATATGCTAAAATGGCAAAGTTCTGTGCATTTGTTGACATTTTGCTATGCTCGTTTGTAACTTTGGTAATTTTCAATATTTTTACCCCAAATTATCAGCATAGCCATTTTTACACCACCTAATGAATGTGACAGCTGTCATTTTTCAACTCTTGTCTAAAATGTCTTTTCATGCCATGGGCACAAAATGATGCTGCAGTGGCACGGAATGATGTTTTGATGGGGATTTCACAATTTTTACTATCTGTTGATGAGGTGGAGTAATAGGAAGGATATGTTGACAATTTAGATGCTGTTGTCCAACAAATGGAGGCCCTGTGCATCCCCATAAAGATTATATATGTGTGTGTGTATATATATATATATATATATATATATATATATATATATATATATACATCTTTGGAGGGATGGTGGGAGCACAGGGCCCAGAGGGACCTGCACTCTATCAGAGAAATAAGGATATCATTACACTATCTCAAAAAGTAGAGATGCATTGGAGTGCAGGGCCCATTATATGATACAAAAAAGTAACAAAACTATTTGCAAAAAATTGTGTTAATGCAACATTTGAGGCTACAGCATCAAAAGTAGGGAAATGTGGCTTAGTTTTCCAACCCTAAAATCTAGTGCCACCCATAATGCAAATCAGGGATGGAGTCTTTCTAGGGGCTGTCAACCATAAGATCAACCCATTAGAGTGTGTATGTTTCTGAGTGTATAGAATAGGGTATGAGCAGGGGTTGGTAATGAGAAGACTCCACCCCTGATTTGTTCTAGAAATGGTTGGGATTTTAGGGGTTTGAAGCCCTAAAGCTACATTGCCCTACTTGTTTTGCTTTAGCCGGAACCCTAAATGTTGCATTAATGCATTTTTTTTTGCAAAGAACTTCCTTACGTTTGAGATAGTATAATCATATCTTTATTTTTCTGTTGGTGCACAGGACCCTCCAGGCCCAGCACTCTCATGCATCCATACTTTCTGAGATAGTGTTAGCATATCCTTATTTGTCTGAAGGAGTGCAGGGCTCAGAGGGCTCTGCACTCCCATCCCTCCATGAATGTATATATGTATGATTATGGACAAGAACAACCAAATTGTCAACATAGCCTTCCTATTACTGCACCTCTTGAACCCAATAATAAAAACTGTGAAATCTCCACCAAAACATAATTCCATGCCACCACAGCATCATTCTGCACCAGGGGCATGAAAAGACATTTTCATCATGATTTGAAAATTGACACCTGTGACATTCATGAGGTGGTGTAAAGAAATGGCTATATTGATAATTTGGCATTAAAATCTTGAAAATTAAGAAAGTTGTGAGTGAGCATAGCGAAATGTGAACAGATGTGCACAACTTTGCCATTTTACATATTTTGACCCCAAATTTTCAACTTACCCTTCTTATGACCCCACCTCACAAACAAGTACAGTGAACATTTTAAAGTCCTACCCAACAGGTAATTTCACCAACTAACTGCGAAATCGCCTTTCATGCAGGATTTGCAAAATGACACTGACATTGTTGATGAGATGAGGATTCAAAAGGATATGTTGAACATTTGGTTTCAAAATGCTGAAAAATGATGAAGGTATGCACCAAAGTTGAAAACCCCTTTGAAATACATTGAACCGCATTTACCAAATTACCTTAGTTTCTCATGTTGCAGTGTCTGATTCCAGCAGCCGTGTCTTCAATCAGAGAGTGGATCTTCACAGTGGGGCCTGTTTAGGTGAGTGAGGGTGTGTGGAGGAATCCAGGGGGTGTGGACTGGTGATGCTCAGTGGGAGGTCAGGGTTGGGGGGGTCACATCATTGATGGACTTTTGTTTAAGCTGTGAAACAAAACAAAAAACAGCGAGGGACAGTTTTCTTAATTTCAGACTTAGATGAATGGGGGGGTCCACTAGACATGAAGGCAAGCAGCAGCAACAATGGGGACAGCCATAGGATGGTGGGGGCACCACTAGACAAGAGGAATAAATGGCAAATTGTCAGGGTCGGGTATTACAGCATGGAGGGTTCACTACACACCAAGGATTCCTAGAAATCTTGACAGGGAGTGGAATTAGAGTGTGGGGGGGTGCCACTGAACACCACGGAATAAAGAAATATGTAATGTATGACTAAAATAAAAACAAATACTCTATATACACACACACACACACACACACACACACACACACACACACACGTGGAACTGGAGTCCCAAATCCGTTTTGGTGGCTCGTGATCCTTTTTCATTTGAAGGAAAGAGTTCATGAAAAACGATCTTAGTAAGTGATGAAAAAGGATTTTAAAAACTGTTGAAAAAAAAAATTCTAGGATCATTGTTACCACCACACAACTGCAAAATCCACTTAAAAGACTGCCAATGAGCAAGATGCCTCTCTTGGTGTCCATACAGAACCCCATTTTCATGGGTTCTCAATATTTTTTTCTTGGAAAAAATGTAAAACAATATGGCAGAAAATGAAAAAGGAATCTCATGAAAAAGGATTGGCCCATGACAAAAAAAGAATCCTTTTTCATTTGATCTAATTGTTTTTTCGTTCTATTCCACTATCCTGGAGATTGAAAATCCAATTGAAAATATTGGGAACTTCAAATCTTGATAACTTTGGAATGGATTAATATTTTTTACCAAACATGTGAAAGTCACTTCTGTGACCCAAGCCTTTTCTACCTTGAAAATTACAGATCAATATTTCAAACTGTATAGGCACGGCTGACAAACAAAACAGTATGCAGCTTGAAATCCACACAGCTGACTGGAACACTTGGCACTTCAGGAGACCTAACCCATGAGACCGTGCATGCAAAATTATGTTAAAATCTGTTGAATAGTTGAGAACTTATTAAACTGTAAAATTTGAAGTTTAACATAGAAAGCCATGCTCAACCCTAAATATAGGGGCACTATCACTCGCTAATAATATACTGTATATTATATTAGCATGGTAAAGCCAGTATAATTAGGGCTGAGTAGGGTGTTTAATGTGAAAGTTCAGTTTTTGCACCCTAATAACTTTGGCAACGTGTAACAAAATTGCCTCAAATTTGGCATGTAATGTCTTGGAGGCAAGTTCCCAAGATCTGTGATGTTTTATGAAGGTAGCCTGTGTGGTTTCTGAGATCTTGCATGTTGTATTTACAGAAAAATCTAACCTTTTCCTATACTTGTTATACCTTTTTTTTGCCTTCTCTGTAGCCTAGATGGTACTGTACAGAATTGTTTTCAGAAACCTTAAAGGTAGAAGGGGCCTGTGCAAAGGTAGCACCTTTCGAATGTTTCATAAAAGAACTATTTCTTTTCTGAGCATGCTTAGAAGGGTTTTTGGAAAACTCTGTGATACAAAAGATAAATTTATCTTTCATGAGCTTTACCTTTCTCAAAATTAAAGCTTTTCATGTCATGAGAAAAAATTTGGGTCTTGATGGCCGCTATCTTACTTTTTTTATCTTAAAACAATGACGAATTTTTGAAAAAAAGACACCTTAAGCAAGCTAAATGGGACATGTTAAACTAGACTCTTGTGTTTTTTTTTGTTACCCAATGAAATATGTTTTCTGGGCACCCTGAAATCCTGGATGCAAGGCTTAGTGAGAGAAGCCATTTTCAGAACATAAGCAGAGAATTTTCCCTGTTGCACACAAGTGGTGCAACAGTAGAACTTCTAATTTGGCTCTACCTGAAAAACCAGTGGAGTCCCTCCACTGCTATGGTACCAGGTCAATATGTTGTACAGAAAATGCCGCAGGCAAAACCATGCGGCATTAACAGCGTGTGGTGTAACAGCTACAGGGTACACAAAATCGCATGAAGAAATGGTGCAGAGTGGTAGCAGTACCCTTGTAGCTGTTGGCTGAGAGGCAGTATTGCAGAGGATAAGACCTTTGCTGTATGGGAGTCCACCAAGCAGCTGTCATGACTCAGAGGGTAGAGCCACCAGTAGTTGAGGACAGTGGAGCATCTGTGGACTGGGGATCTATTCCCAGTCCCAGATTAGCTGTGTTTTTTTAATGTTTGTGTTTACTGGTTTGTGGTTGGTGATGCCCCCGCCTGAGTTTTACCCCATCCTAGAATTGCCTCCCCCCAAAGGAGGTTATTATTAAATGGAGGGGTTCGGGGACACAGCCCCCAGTAATGGGGGTGTGGAAATTATCCCCCACAAAAGCAGTATTATACTGCTGTCTGACAATTACCACTCTGTGTTTTTACCGAGCAGCGTATTTGGTGTCACTGTTTTGACAACATGTTATACTGCCAGCTGTTCTTGTTTAGGACATACTGACCCTGTGCCCACTGCTGCAAGCCAACCTACCACCCACTCACTTCTACAGTCTCTGGCCATTACCATTAAACTGTCATAACTGGGATAGCCACTATAGTACAGTCAAACTTTATGCCAACACTGGGGTGCCCAAACCCCAGTATCAGTCTGGTCCAGTTCTTACAGAGTGGCTACTTATAAAATCTTCAAGCAGATCATGTTGCCCACCCCAGGTGATGCTCAAAAATCTGCCTCTCCTCCACATTGCTCACTATACAATAGATGCATGGCAGTACCAGTGTGCTTACCCCCAGTGCTGTCATAGACTATTCCAGCACTGGGGTGTCCAGTCCTCAGTGTTGTCTCTGGACCCCTGTAAAAATGAAAATCATCCCAGGCTGATCTTTTTTGTTTTAAACTGTGGACACAAAAAGAAAACAGTTAATTAGTGATCTCGGCCCCCACAATGCCCCCACCCCAACTCAAGCCCCCACAGAATCCACAACCCCACCCCCACACACACACTACACACATAAGAAGGCCCACATTGTAGATCCACTCTGTGATCTGACAGTCATCATCATCCTAGAGTTGTGACTGTGATATGAGAAAATGAGGTAGGTCCAGTAAATGTATTTCAATGTGTTTTGAAGTTTTACTCATAACTTTGTCATGTTTAAAAGAATTTTTCTACAACATTTTCGTCATAGCCTTTTTGGGACCCCACCTCATGAAAAACATGGGTGGAATTTTCAAATCCAGCTTGATAGGGATTTCACAGTCACTCAGTAAAATGACCCTTTGGGTGGGAGTTTACTCACCAGATTCATGAGATGGAGTCATATAAAGATTATGTTGAAAATCAGAGGCAGTATAGCACAGTGGTTTAAGGCTCTGAGCTGTAAACCTAAAGACCTGGGTTTGAATCCCATAGCTCCTGCCTGCATACTGTATGACCCTAAGCAAGTACTTAACTTCCTTGTGCTCTCAGGTTGCACCTGTAAACAAGCTTTCAGCTTAGTGTGTCTCTCCTGGTTAAAAAAAAATAATAGGGCCAGCCAGGTGGCACTGAGGGTTGAGCCCTGGATGCCACACCTCACACATACAGGCAACCGGGTTCGGTAGTGAGCCTAGGACATCGGGGGCTGGCAGGGGAAAAGAAGGATTGAGTGTCCATTGGACTGCTCTCCTTCTCTGGGGAGGGGGGGGTGGAATGCTCCGGTGGCCTAGTGGCCTCTAGCGATGGCTGGGACAACTGCAGATCATGGGCAGAATGGGGGGACGTGTTGTGGCAGACACCAGGAAGAGGCGCATGCGGTAGCGTGCGCGCTCCTGTCCTTTGGTGTCTTTGCATGCCACAGACATCCACAGGGGGAAAATGGAAAAATATGGCCACCAGTCGTGGCGGCTTGATGGCTGTCTTTGAGGAGGACTTGCTCGGCACCGAGGGTGCGTGGCTCACTGGATACGGTCCTGGTGTGAGAGTGCGAGGGGAGCTCTTCACCTCCCCGCCACGGGGGGCAAGCCATGGGGGTATGCCGAGGGCCCGAAAATGGAGCCGGGGGTCCTTGGGATGGTGACTGGAAACCTCAGGAGGATGCCTGGAAGAGTGAGGTAGGCAGGCTGGTGACCAGGGAAAAAAAGTAATATAAAAAATATTAATTTTTTGGAACAATATGGTAAAATGATCAAGTTATCAGTGATAGTTGAAATATTTCAGTGTTCACTCACGACTTCTCTGATGTTCAATATTTTCCACAGATGGCCCTTTTAGGACCCCACCTCATGAGCAAGGTGAGGTGACATTTCTCAGATCATGCCTGAAAGGTGATTTCACAGTCACTCCTAGAAAGTGTCTTTCCTGCAGGATTTGAGGATTCTTACCAATTGGGTTCCTGACAGGGGGTCATAAGAAGACTATTTTGAAAAATCTGCATCAAAACACTGAAAAATAACAAAGTAATGAATATACATTGACATTTTCAATAAGGGAGCTAAAGCTGCAGGAAAGGAGCTGTTTCTTGCCGCATCTCTGGCACCTGCAGTGAGGAGGGCAGTCAGGCAACATCGGCAGACACTGGGGGGCACAAAGAGCCCACAATTGGTGGCACTCTGGGGGAGCTGCTCATGCACATCAGCGGCGGAAGGTTGTGGTTGGCCGCATGTCGGTGGCAGAGGAAGCCCCAGCCAATCAGGGCCAGTCACGTTAAATTAGAGTTTGCAGCCCGGCTTTAAAAGCCAAATGGCTGGCCACAATTCAGGAACTGAAGCTACAGGAGAGGATTTTGTCTTACCCACCCATCCCTCAATTCAATGCAGGTTGGGGAGGGGCTGTGGACATAGCCTACCTAGACTTTAGCAAGGCATTTGACACAGTCCCGCACAAAAGATTAATATACAAGTTAGCTGGCCTGGGAGTGGGTCCCAAGATGACAGCCTGGGTAAAAATTGGCTGGAGAATAGGACACAGAGTAATAGTAAATGGAGTCCACTCAGAAGAAAAGGGGGTTACTAGTGGGTACCACAGGGTTCCAGTAATGGGGACCGGTCCTCTTCAATGTCTTTATAAGTGACATTGCAGAGGACTGGAAGGAAAAGTATGTCTCTTTGCGGATGACACAAAGATCTGCAACAGAGTTGATGCACAGGGTGGGGTGGAAAGGATGAGAAGGGACTTTGCAAGGTTACAGGAATGGTCAAATGTAGCAGTTTAGATTCAATGCTAAGAAGTGCAAGATATTGCAGCTGAAAACAAAACCAGGAAGAGTACACAATGAGGGTGAGATACTAACAACAACAAAAATGGAAAGGGACCTGGGGTAGTCATATCAGATGACCTAAAGGTGGGCAAGCAATGTGAGAGGGCAGCAAGGAGGGCTGGGGATACTGGGATGCATAGGAGAGGCATCACCAGTAGAAAACAGAGAAGTTATTATCTCTGTACAGACAGCTGGTGAGACCCCATCTGGAGTACTGCTTGCAGTTCTGGAGACCCAATCTCTGCAAAGACATAGACAGGATGGAAGCTGTCCAGAGGAGGGCAACTAAAATGGTGCAGGATCTGCACTGGAAGACATATGAAGAGACAAAGGGCTTAATATGTATAGCCTCGAGGAAAGGAGGAGAGGGGGACATGATAGAAATGTTTAAGTACCTCAAGGGAATCAACAAAGTCCAAGAGGTAGCATCTTTCAAAAAGGAGGTGTGCAAGAACAAGGGGCACAATTTGAAGATAGAGGCAGCTCAGAGGTAATTTAGGAAGTATTTTTCACAGAGAGGTTGTGGATGCATGGAACGGCCTTCCGGAGGAGGTTGTGGAGTCAAAAGCAGTGGTGGAATTCAAGCATGCATGGGACAGTCATAAGGCCATTCTAGGGGGTTGGGGTAGGAAGAAGTAGGCTGCTGGTTAACTAGGATCTGCAGCTTATCCAGTAGGTAGGGAAATGGGCAGACTGGGTGGGCCAAGCGGTCCTTTTCTGCAGTCCAATTCTATGTTTCTATGTTTCTATGAAGTAGAATGGGGATTTTTAGACATTTGTTGGGAAGGATAACTGGGGGTAGTGGACTGTGTTGGCGTTGAAAGCAGAGAGCTGCCGGAGGAGATGGGAAGGCAGAGGTATGCTGAGGCAGGTCCAAGAAATTTGATTGCAGGAATTAGCAATGGTGTTGAGTCATTGCAATGTACTCCATTTAATACCATGTCACTGAGGCTAGTTGACTGGGATGCACAGAGAAAGGTCTTGACATGGGCTCAGAATTCCTAGGGTCCCCAGCAGAGCCTAGCAGCAATTCTTTACAATAGGCACTCTTAGCTGTTCTGATCTGTTTTTTACAGAACTTCTGTAGGGTTCTGTAGGTAGCATAGTCAGATTATAGCCCCAAGGCTTTGTACTTTTTCCAGCATTTGTCCCTAGAGCGAAGATTTTTCAGCAAGTCTTTGTGAAGCCATATCGTTTGTTTACCCCTCACCCTCTGTGTCACCTTGGGGACATGCTTGTTCTGGATGGCCAGGAATTCATTAGAAACATAGAAACATAGAAACATAGAATTTGATGGCAGATAAGGACCGCTTGGCCCACCCAGTCTGCCCATTTCCCTACCTACTGGATAAGCTGCAGATCCTAGTTAACCAGCAGCCTACTTCTTTCTACCCCCAACCCCCAGAATTGCCTTATGACTATCCCATGCATGCTTGAATTCCACCACTGATTTTGACTCCACAACCTCCTCGAGAGGCCATTCCATGCATCCACAACCCTCTCTGTGAAAAATACTTCCATAAATTACCTCTGAGCCGCCCCCTCTATCTTCAAATTGTGCCCTCTTGTTCTTGCACACCTCTTTTTTTGAAAGATGCTACCCTCTTGGACTTTGTTGATTCCCTTGAGGTACTTGAAAGTTTCTATCATGTCCCCCTCTCCCTCCTTTCCTCGAGGCTATACATATTAAGCTCCTTAAGTCTCTCTTCATATGTCCTCCGGTGCAGACCCTGCACCATTTTAGTTGCCCTCCTCTGGACAGCTTCCATCCTGTCTATGTCTTTGCGGAGATTGGGTCTCCAGAACTGCACACAGTACTCCAGATGGGGTCTCACCAGCTGTCTGTACAGAGGGATAATAACTTCCTGTTTTCTACTGGTGATGCCTCTCCCTATGCATCCCAGTATCCCCCCAGCCCTCCTTGCTGCCTTCTCACATTGCTTGCCCACCTTTAGGTCATCTGATATGACTACCCCCAGGTCCCTTTCCATTTTTGTTGTTGTTAGTATCTCACCCCCATTGTGTACTCTTCCCCTGGGTTTTGTTTCCCAGGTGCATTACCTTGAACTTCTTAGCATTGAATCTAAGCTGCCATACATTTGACCATTCCTCTAACCTTGCCAAGTCCCTTCTCATCCTTTCCACCCCACCCTGTGCATCAACTCTGTTGCAGATCTTAGTGTCATCTGCAAGAACACTTTTCCTTCAGTCCTTCTGCAATGTAAACATAAAAGACATTGAAGGACTGGTCCTATTACTGAACCCTGCTGGTACCCGCTAGTAACCCTTCTTTCTTCTGAGTGGACTCCATTTACTATTACTCTCTGTGTCCTATTCTCCAGCCAATTCTTTACCCAGGCTGTCATCTTGGGACCCACTCCAGGCTGGATAACTTATATATAATCTTATGTGTGGGACTGTGTCAATGCCTTGCTAAAGTCTAGGTAGGCCATGTCCACAGCCCCTCCTGATCTACTACTTTGGTCACCCAGTCAAAGAAATCTATCAGATTCATCTGGCATGACCTTCCGCTGTGAATCCATGCTGCCTAGGGTCTGTGCCCCTCTGGCATCTAGATACTCGACAATTCTTTCCTTTAGAAGTGATTCCATCATTTTCCCTATCACTGAGGTTAAACTAACAGGTCTATAGTTTCTGCTTCTGCCTTGCTCCCACTTTGTGAAGAGGAATCACATCTGCCCTCCTCCAGTCCTCGGGTACCACCCATCCTCCCATGATTTGTTAAAGAGGGTAGTCAGTGGTGTCACTAGTTCTACCCTTAGTTCTTTTAGAATTCTGGGATGAATCCCATCAGGCCCCATTGCTTTGTCCACCTTCAGTTTTAAGAGTTCTTTCAGAACCCTTTCTTCTGTAAATGGGCTGGTATCAACTTCTGTATCCAGAGTGTTACTACTGTTTGTTTTATGTACCTCCCCCTCTTCCTTTGTAAATACTGAGCAAAAATATTTGTTTAGTATCTCTGCCTTTTCACATTCTCCCTCTGCCCACCCTCCTCCCTTTATTAAGCTGCACTATCCCTCCTTGGTCTTCCTTTGCTCCTGATGTACCTATAAAAGGTTTTATTCCCTTCTTAACTGAGTTGGCTATCTTTTCCTCAGTTTGGGCCTTTGCTGTTCTGACTGCCTTCCCAGCCTCCTTTTGCTTTAACTGATACAGTTCTCTGTCCTGCTCCTGCTGAGATTCCTTGTACTTCCTGAATGCTTTCTTTTCTCTAGAACCTTCCTGCCACTTCCTTTGAGAACCATAGTGGTTTCTTACATCGTCTTGTTTTGTTTATTTGCTTCACACAAAGGCTTGTTACCTCTGTGATGGCAGTTTTATTATTCCCCATTGTTCTTCCACCCTCCTTCCTGCCCATTTGCTAGTGCCTTAGGCACTCACCCATTTTGGCAAAGTCAGCCCTCCTAAAGTCCAGTACTTTTGTCTTTGTATGGCTTGACTCTATTGCTGTGTTTATTGTGAACCATACTGTTCGATGGTCGCTAGTTCCCAGATGGCTACCCACTTCTACATCTGTGATCCTCTCTCCATCTCCATTCAAGAGTATCAAGTCTAATATTGCTCCCTCTCGAGTGGGCTCCAGTACTAGTTGTCTAAGGCATGCCCCCTATAGGGCATCTAGAAATTAAGGAAGATACTTAATGCAGAATTAACATTATGGGAATGGTAAATACCAGACCAGTTTATCCTCAAGACATCATGACAAAAAGCCTCAATAACCAGGTTGGAGAAATTTGTAAAGGTGACATAGCGCAGTGGAGGGGATGGAGCAGCCTCAGGCCTCTAAATGCAGAAGACAGGGGAATGATCAGTAAGTGAATCTGCCAAGATGCCTGCTTGGTGTACATGATCCAGATGGTTTACCAGTACCCAGTCAACGAGGGTAGAGGATTTTAGTGAAGGAGTAACTCTGGAAGGCTCAGTTAGCTGGTGGAGGTTATAATTTTGTACCTGAGAGACCAGCGTGCTATGGGCAGTCCATAGCCAATTTTGGTTACGGTCACCCAGTATAATGACCTCATTATGTTTGGAGTGCAAAGAGGTCTGATAAAATAATTCGGGATTGTAGGCACAGACAATGTGGAGTTTCTTGGCTCCCAGGGTGAGAGGTACATGAACGTGTTTTTACTACAATTGGTAAAGAAGGAGCTTTCCTAAGTATGTGAGGAATAAAACCTTAAAGATTATTTAAACTACTGGTGTTGGTGCCGATTTTTCTGCATTTTGTTCTGTCATACTTTGTTTCTGCACAACCAGTACTTGAGCAGCCTTTTTTGTTGAATTACATCACATTCATTTCCCACCCACATTCCCTCCTACTACTGACTATAATAACCTTTTTTTAAATAAATTGTCAGACCTTAATTCTGTAAATGTGAAGCTACCTTTATGGAACCACTTGCTGCCTCTGAAGGTCTGCTGGTGCAGCCCCATACATCCTTGGCGCAGTTTGATTTTCTCTTTTTTTTTTTACAGGTATAATCTTTTAGTTCATGCAACTTGTTTGAGCCTCATTGTTTGCTTCCTTCCTGATTTGAGTGGGTGCTTGTGTGCACACTCCTTGGCCAACTTCATGGAATGAGTTATGAGTCTCATAAAGCTGACTGCCATCCTATGACTCTTACAGGTGTTCTCTGTCACTACTGCAGTCAGCTGTTTGGGGCTCACTACCAGAACTGGAAGGCATCACTTGTCACAAATACAAATGATCACTGTTTAATGCAGGACCTGTATAGTAATACAGTTATATTAATATTTGTAACAATTACTAAAATGATATAGTAGATGGTATGAATGATCATCCTTCCTATCAAATTGTTATCTAACTAAATATCAATTGGGAACAATTGCTATTTATGCAGGGTCCTGAACCAACAGAAGTGTACTGTTTACTCACTATGCTAAGGCAATTCACAAAGACTAGAAATTGATATATATGAGCAATTATAGGGATTATGACCACAGGACAAAATAATCTCTCAAAGTGCATATAAAACAGCCCTCTTAAATCCAAAATCACTTGAGTGTTTATAGGCAGAGCAGGAACCCCCTGCAATGGAATACTGAACCAGGAACATAACATCCACTGTGCCATATAATCTGTATTAGCAATTGCAAGGACCATACAACAAGCAAGAAAAGTACAATAATCACCCCCAGTCTTAAATTTATATAATCTGTATCAATTGCACCTCAAATACCAATGATCGCTATTTAATACAGGACCTGTATAACAAATACAACTATATAAATATGTGTTAATAGTAACCAAAAATATATAATACGGTATAAATGACTATTCTATCTTATCCAATAATCTTATTTACTATATCCTAATAAGGGACGATTGCTATTAATGCAAGGTCTAAAATCAAATTCGGATGTAGTGTTAGCCCACTTTTTTAAGTCCTAACTAGGTACCCATATAAATACACTAAAGTTAGAGAATAATATGTATAAGCGATCATGATGGAATTATTGCCACAGGACAAAAATAATCATCCAACCTGTCTAAAGTTCAAAATTAATACACCCCTTTTCTTGGGATGCTAGCAATCAGGGTTAGAAAAAAAATCTCAAAATGGGAAACTAGGGAGGGAAGTAGAGCAGGGGAGAGGAAAGGGGATACAGACAAATAAGTGTCTGTGCCATAAACAAAACCCTATATCATTCTGAAATTAGCACATAATGCTTGACAAATAAGTAACACACTCTAAAAGTTGGTGAAACAGCACAGAGAAGCCAATATACTGTTACTTAAAGAGCAACACACAAACTCATATCATTTTAATACCTAGGCAGAAAAACCCAAGTGTATAAAATATCTGAAAGTGCCCAAAACCAAAGGAAAGGAGGAGGAGGGGGAGGAGGAGGAGAAGGAAGGTGGGGGGAGGAAGTTACTATTTTAAAAACAAGATGCTGAACATAAGGCATTACTATTCCTAACTATCAACAATGGTCCTCTATTTACCCCCAATTTTATAGTTATGTTTTATAGTTATTGTTGCAAGTTGGGAATTGCAATGCTACACTTAAGCCTTGCTGATATATCAGCCCAGAATTCCTATATATTCTAATTCTGTTGTTAGCTTAAGGGTTAAGAACATTGATTATTGACAGGTGCATATAGGAGGGCAAAGCAGTAAACAGTATTCTGGCATTCTTTCTGCCTTTTGTCTGGCATCTTGTTTTTAAGGTTTTAGCTTTTTTTTCTTTCTTCCCCTTCCCTTTCCTCCTTTCTTTTTTGTTTTGGGCACTTTTAGATATTTGGCACACTTGGGTTTTTCTGTGTTTTTTGCCTAGATTTTAAAATTATATGTGTTTGTGTGTTGCTCTTTAAGTACCGGTATATTGGGTTCACTGTGCTATTTGCCTCAATTTTAGAGTTTTTAGTTATTGTCAAGTATTATGTGCTCATTCATTTCTGGCACAATATAGGGGCTTATACTATAGTTTATGGCACAGCTGCCTATTGGTCTGCCTGTCTCCTTTCCTCCCAGTTTCCCATTTTGGGAGTTTTCCTGAACCTTGCTCGCTAATGTCCGAGAGATTTTGGATTCAAGAGGGATTGTACTAAGTAAGAACTTTAGACTTTGTCTTGTGGCAATAATTTCCTCATGATCGCTTATACATATTTTTCTAACTTAGTGAATATATGGAATATCAAGTTAAGACATAACATAGTGGGCTAACAGTACATCCTTGTTTGGTTTTAGACCCTGCATCAATAGTGATTGTCCCTTATTGGGAGATAGTAAATAAGATTATTTGATAAGATAGGATAGTCATTTATACTCTGTGCAATTTATCTTTTTGGTTACAATTAATACATATTTATATAGTTGTATTTCTTATACAGGTCCTGTATTAAATAGTGATTGTTGGTGTTTGAGGTGCAATTAATATAGATTATATACATTTGAGATTAGGTTGTACTATTATACCTTTCTTGCTTTATCTAAGATTCCTGTGATCACTAATACATAATATATGGTACAGTGGGGGTTATGTTCCCCATTCCAGTATTCCACTGCAGGGATTTTTTTTTTAGCCCCTGCCCCTAAACATTGCAAGTGATTTTGGATTTAAGACAGCAGTTTTAAATATGCACTTTGGACAGATGTATTGCCCGGTGGTGATAATACCCCTACAATTACTCATACATATCAATTTATAATCTTTGTGAATGTAGATGGGTACCTATTTTAGCCTTAATATAGTGAGTTCACAGTACATAACTGTTTGGTTTTGGACCCTGAGTTTATAGCGATCATTTAAAATGCAGGTTTTAGTTAATAAAAATTTCAGATATGGCAAAATGATTATATGGGTACCTTTTTAAACCTTAGTACAGAGAGTTAACAGTTCACTTCTATTTGGTTTGGGACACTGTATTAATAGTGACTGTTCCTAATTGATATTTAGTAAATACGAATTTAGAATAGGCAGGATGATGATTCATACCTTGTCTACTATACTATTTTAGTGATTGTTACAAATATTTATATAATTTAATTTACTATACTTGTCCTTCATTAAATAGTGATCGTTAGTATTTGAAGTGAAACTAATATAAATTTGGGACTGGGTGAGATAAATTATTCTTCCCCTATTGTACTTCTCCTCTGATCACTTATACATATTGTACTGCACAGCGTATTTTATAAGATTTTATAAGTTGGAGGTTTGTAATACGCCTTGACAAATAGTGAGTTATTAACGTTTTATCTCCCTGTTCCCCGCTCCACCCTCCATTTCTCTTCCCATTTTTCCTTGTGATTTAGATGTGCTGGGTTGGTATGCTTCCATGCAGGCACCATCACTTATCATTTATACCTGGAATGGTTTAATTAATTAATTAATATACATTTACATAGCCTGGTGGTGCCTGCGTAAGCTAGTCTTGACAACCGTTCATACCTCAAAACGGTTGCCATCTTTTTGGGAGAGGGCTGTGTTCTGTCACTGAGCTGAGTATTTAGTGTTTGAGTATTAAAGCCTGAATAAAACTTTTTTATATCCATATCAGTATTGTGGAATTCTTTGGAGATTGACAGTGCCCTGCCTGCTGTGATTGTAGCAATTTGTGAATGAGCTACACCACATTCCTTGGGAGTCACTTTCAAGGGTTGCATCATAGTAAACATACCTAAATTGCCTAATAATAGCCAAAAGAATGCAAAGATGCAGAAGCATAAAATGTTACATTGGATAAGAAGGGAATTTACACTTTTTTTCCAAACCATTTGAGCTTAGACACTGATGTTGGGGTGGGGTGGAGAGTGATTAGGAAGATTATTTATCAACAAGCTGTGGAACGCTGCAGATTTTTACAGTGTGTCTTGCTGTTCACATTCCATTTTATAATTTCTGTATACAAACACTTCTCCTAGTGCAGGTTAAAGCAGGTGAATGTATTTTCCCTCAGCCTACATCCTGCACTCCCACATCAATGTCCTTTCCGTCATTATGTCATGTGCGGTACAAGTACCTACTTGTAAAGTCACGCAGATGTTTGCTGGTCAACTTTATGCAACACCCCAAAATCCCCACCCAACTTGACCATGGTGCCAAATCCACAGTTACAGTCCAACAATCATCAGAAATGTATTGAATATGTACCTGCTCATGGACTACAACCATTTCAAGTTTCCCACAAATTGGCCAAACTTTGACCATATTATGTGTAAAAAATTCTAAATGAGTAATTGGTGGAAGTCATTTTGACCCAGCTTCACCTTTGCATACACCAAGCAGTTACAGGTGAAGTTATAAGGCAAAGATGCAAATGTAGACTTTCCTATTAAGTAGAAAAACTTTGCAAAATGATCTGCAGAGGCAAATTTGGTGACTTCACCAGAACTTCTTTTTTTTTTTTCAATTGTTTTACCCAGGAGAGACACACTAAGCTGAAAGCTTGTTTACAGGTGCAACCTGGGAGCACAGGGAAGTTAAGTGACTTGCTTAGGGCCACACAGTATGCAAGTGGGGGCTGTAGAATTCAAACCCAGGTCTCCAGATTTGCAGCTCAGAGCCTTAAACCACTGCACTATACCGCCTCCCTGAACTTCGCAACATCTCTACACAGAACAGGTGGTATAGAAAGCTACCTGTATATATAGGAAAAACAAAACAAAAGTTTAAATTTAGAATCTGAGAGCATTTGAGGGTGATACAGAACGAGGAAATGAGAAATGCTCTGGCAGCACATGTAAAATGTAAAGGGGTGGAACACAAACTCTCCTTTTGGGGACTAGAAAGAGTCACAACACTAATTAGAGGGGGAATATAGATCAGATATTGCTGGAAAGAGAGTTATTGGCAGTATAATCTTGGAGCTTTAAATTTATGATAGGTTCCAGCTTATAACTTTTCTGAAAACAGGAAGACTATAATATAACAGGTATAGATATATAGCCCAGAATACATGAACGAGCATAAATCTCTAAATTGTAATATTTCCATCCCCGATATTTATGACTTGTTCCCTGTGAGTTTATACAATCTCCCAGCTGAAGCTTTTCAAATTGATGCACTGACATATAATCTTGAAAGTTTTTTTTTATTTTAACTTGTATGACCTTTTGACCTCTCTATACAGACAATAAGTCTGTTACAGAAATGGCATATGGGACAAGAGAAAAGCTATAGAAGTATATGTTTTCACTGTACTTTATGTCATATCTTTACAGCGCCTCATGAATATGACAGCTGTTATTTTTCAAATCCTGGCCTGAATGCTTTTTTTACATCCCGAAAGATGATTTCATGGTCCCTGTGCAAAATCAACTTTCAAACAGGAGTTGACAATTCTCTACCTTTGTTCATGAGGTGGCATCATAAGAAGGTTATGTTGACATTTTGGTGTAAAAATATTAAAAAACAATACTGTTATGAGCTTAAGTTTATTTTTGTGTATGCAGGCTTGTGACATTGGAAATGTTCATTAATATTTTTAACCCAAATGTACAGCATAGCCACATCCTTACAGCACCTCATGAATGTGACAGCTGTCATTTTTCAATTCCTGCCCAAAATGTGTTTCTGCATCCTGAATGTTTATTTTGCATTCCCTGTACAACATCACCTTTAGGCCAGGAGCTGAACATTCTCTCCGCCCTTCTTCATTAGACAGCATCATAACAAGGCTGTGTTGAAAATCTGGTATAAATATATTACAAAATAAACTTTCAATAGTTTTATCTCAAATTCCTCAGCTGCAGCCCTATCAGCTCTGGCCAGAAATTGTGTTTTGGGGCATGAGCAGTGTAGGATATTATAATCCCTCTAAGCACTGTTTCAGTGCCTCCCCTCTAATGCAGGCATTAGTTGTTCCCTTGGGATTGTTTAACAAGAAATGGTGAATCTGTTCACAAGTATATGAGATGATAGAGGATCTAGCTTCCAAGACCTAGGCAAAATAGGAGAACCCCATATCTGTAAGTTAAGGAGAACTGGAGCATGATCAGTTATTGTGACAGATTCACAAAGAACATCTTGAATAGATGGCCTGAGAAATAAATATAATGCACAATCTTGCATAATTTGCTGTTGAATGGGAATAATATACATATATTCTCTTCCCTCTGGGTTGACATAATACCTTGTATCTATTAAATTGTACTGACATGTGGGACTGTTAAGGGCTTTGGCATTCCTGGATTCAAGTATCACCACTCTTGAAGATCTGTCCATGGCAGTGACCAGAACAAAATTATGGTCTCCTCATAATACCCATGGCCCTTCACAATAAGCCATCAAACTTTGTTACGGCACAAACCTGGTTTTGCATGAGCAAACTGGGTTTTGCACTGAGTTGGTATTCACAAAAGCCTGGTTTGCAGGCTTAGACTGGATTTGCACTGGGGGCAAAGTGTGGAGGGGGCTGCAAGGCAAATGAGGGGGGGAAGGGACCTATATATTGGTACAGTCCGATACACAAAGCTTTTGCTCCACACAAGGGCTTTTTGTGGGGTTTCCTTGTATGGAGCTAATATCACAGATCTGGATGTGCTTGAATCACATGCAACCCTAGTGGCTGGTGGAGGTACTGCAGTGCCACCCCCACACTGATCACTGTCCCAAGTGTACAAATGTAGGTATACTCTGGTGCTATTTGTCTACCCCGCTGATTACCAGCCTGAGGTACAAATGCAGGTATATCCTAGTGCTAGTGGTCCCCCACTGCCACTCACCAACCCAAGTGGAAACAATTAAGGTTTCCCTGGTGCCAGTGCTTTCCTACCTCACCGATCTCTGATTGCTGGCCTGAGAAAAAAAAAAAGAATAGTCCCTGGTGCCAGTGGCTCCCCACCCATGATCACCAATCACCAGCGTGGAGATTAAAGAATAGGACCTGGTGACCAGCGGTCCCACCTCCCACCCACGATCACCCACCCGACATAACAGAAAAGTGTCCCTGGTGGCTAGAGGTCTCTCCCCCACACAATCACCTGCCTGATATAAGAGAAAGCTATGCCTGGTGTCCAGTGGTCCCTCCCCTCACCTGTTACCTGTCTGGGTGTATAAACATCATTCCCTAGTGTCCAGTGTATTCCCCACCCACACCAGATCCCCTGTATATTAACATGAAGACATTCAATGGTGGCTAATGGACCCCCTCCCTATCCCTGATCCCCTGCAAAACAGTGGTAATCATTCCCTCTCATCTAGTGGATACTGCACCCCCCACCCTGGCAGACAGTTCCCCACCACCTTGCTCCCCCCATCCAGACCCTGAGCTGGTAACTAGCACAGACCTCCTCTCTCCACCATGGCCAGCTGCCAATTGAGCTGTCAATGAACATGTAATGTGTACAGTATGTGCTCATTGATTGACAAGAGCTGTCAATCAGTGAGTGCCTTCTGTATACATTACACATTCATTGACAGTTCAGTTGATTGCCGTCCATAGTGGAAAGAGAATGCCAGCTGCCAGCTCCAGGGTCTGATCTGGAGGAGCAGGTGGTGGGACACTATCTGCTGGGGTGGGTGGGTCTGCTAGTCACCAGAGAATGATTACCACTATTTTACAGGGGATTGGGTATAGGGAGGGGGTCCACTAACTACCAGTGAATTATTTCTTGTTAATACACAGAGGATTGGGTGTGTGGGGGAAGGAATACACTGGACACTGGTAAATGATGTTTATACACATGGACGAGGATCAGGTGGGGGGAGAAACCACTAGACACCAGAGACACATTTCTGTTATGTCAGGTGGGCGAGTGGGTTGGGGGAGGAACCACTGTTCAACAAGGTCTATTCTTTTGTCTTCAGGATGACAATCGGCGATCACGGTGGAGGGGTAACCACTGACACCAGGGGCTACTGTTTTTTTCCTTGGGCCAACGATCAGTAGGGGGAGGGCACACTACACTCTGCTGTGGCCCATGTAAATGGGACCATAATGGGCATGCAAATAGCTACATAGCACCTTGCATGCCCAACGGGCTAATTTACATGGCTGCTTTTGTGAATTCCAAATGGCACACCTGTGCTATTCATTGCAGGGCCATTCTTGGGGATGCATATTGGGGCAGCGCTAGTGGGGTCAGAGGTACTGGAAAGGGGGTCAGGTGCTGCTTTGTTCTGGCCCTATTCATAGTTGGATAGTGCAGGTGCATTATCCAACTGTGAATTGTAACTTTTGACACCTGAGGGCAATCGCAAAATGCAGTGCAAACTTTTGCACTGTGGTTTGTGATTTTTTTTGTGAAGCTAGCCCTTAACTGGGTAAAGAACTTGGGACATTCCATGTGTGGACCGTATATAGACCCAATTGCAAGTTTTAGGCACATTAAATAAAACCTGTAGCAGTACATTTCTTCCCCCTTGATCTCTACATACCTTGGTAATAGTTCCAGGGAAGCGGGGACAAAACCTGATAGTGGTGCTCCTAGGTTTGGATGAAAAGTATGAGCTATCCCACTCACCCCCAAGTTCCCACTCATGAATCCTCTTTCTTTCTCCACCATGTATGCTTCTGAAAGACACAAGATACCAGTTTTCATTGCTTTGACTTTTGCCAATACTCTTGTTCTCTTTATATGGGACTTAACGCTCCAGGATATAATACTTAATGCATTATCAGCCATATTCCATTTCATACAAATCAATATGCACTATAGCTCTATTAAAGGTAAATGTCCACATACGATCATGCCCCACTTCAGTATGAGGCAGGGCCCAATTAGCATTTTCACAAAAGTTTGCCTTGTTTTACTTACGGTGCCTCTGGTTTATATCGAATGTACAGTATCTGGTTGATCCTGTGTCCCTCCCCACTGGCATTTAACAACACATAGCTCTAGCAGTGTACCCACAACCTCCCTCAGCTATCCTGAGAATGGCTTAACATGTGGGAGCAGCCACAAGAGTGTGCATAGGATTACTGTACAGCTGGAGCCTTTAATGACTCTGGTTTGGAATGTACATGTCTCAGTGCTATACCAAGACCAGGTATCGACTGGCAGCTGATTACCAGTCTATACCTGGTGTTGGTATAGCACTAAGACATGTTTGTTCCAAACAAGTATGCATCCAAATGATACCAAATTTGATATTTAGACAGTAAGTTATGGCTTTCATACTTGTACCACATTTCAGAGTCGTAAGTTGAAAGGGGGAGAAGTTATGGGTAGCTAAACATTAAATTAAAATTTAATTCTTAGTTATTTCGATCTTAAATTGAAATTTCTTATACAACTTTCTCCAGAACTTCAGGATTTAGAGAAACATACTTCATGGGTATAAGCACCAAGTTTTAAGTCTTAAGCTTCAAAAGGGGCTGAGTTATAGGTAGTCTAACATTTTGTCAAAATTTAGATTGTGTTATTTTTGTATAATTTTAGTAGTATATTTAGGGTTGTACTGGTATTTCTATGTTAAATACAAAATAGTGTATGGTAGAACGCTGTTGGGAGCATGGAAATCCATGCTTCCAACAGCGTTGTTATGCTGCACTAGCTACGTCATCGTAGCTGTTGTGCTGCACTAGCTACGTAGCTAGTGCAGCATAACACCTAGAAGGTGGGTGCGCATGCGTGGAAGCTGGGTGTGCATGCGCGATCGGGCAACCGGTGATGTGCCATGAAGGGCCGCGGTGGTGAAACAGCACAGATGAAGAGAAAACTGCACACAAAAGTGTAAATAAAGTAAGTGCAGTTTAATTATGAGCGACCAAACACTATAAAAGACTGTGTATGATTGCTCATACATAACAAGGGTATTTTTCATTCTCGAAGTTTCCATGGTAATGAGACCTCTCGAGCTGCACTCTCAAGGTCTCCAGTTACCATATAAACCTCTCAAATGAAAAATACCCTTGTTGTGTATGAGCCATCATACACAATCCTCTGTGTTGCAGCTTAACAACTTGGGCATTCTTTGACAAAATAGCCCCAACTTTTTTTGGCATACGTGGTCATTCTGCCAGTGTCTCAAAACATGAAAAGTTTTGTGACAGCATCTTGTATGGTTTGTGAGATATGGAGTGGTAACCAGAGAAATAAACACTTCTTTTCCTATACATAACATGGGATTTTTTGCCCTCATCTACATCCCAGATGGAATTGCATTTTTTCTTGAAATTTTCAGGGATCATGGGGACTGTGCGAAGGGTGTGCCTTTGCATGGTCTGGCGAAGGTAGAAAAAGAAATGGGCAGACTAGATGGGCCTTGCGGTTCTTATCTGCCGTTAACTTCTACATTCTATGTTTCTGTGTTTCTATGAAAAGATATATCACCATTTTTGAATTATAATAAATTTTGCTATAGCCACTATACAGGCAGGCAAATAAAATTGTTTGAACTCTATACAGTTAAGGATATACTGTTGGAGCTCAGAGAAATACTGTTCCTGATGTCAGACATCTTATTTTTTAACCCTTTTAAAAATAGTTCTGTAAAGAAATACTGCTTGGTACTGAATGAAGAAGATATATTTAGGTCTCAGTCACATACTTAGTTCTATTTTTGTCTTACAATGTAGAAATTGACAGGCAAATATGTGTTTTTGTGATGAGAATAATTGAGCCCAATACTCGCTTATGTAAAAATTGTTCGATTGGAAAATAACCATTTGCACTTCTTTACAGTTCAAACTTTACTGTTTGCATGGAAAAGACTGCCAACAGTAAATGTTATAAAAATCACTTCTGCCTTCTGTGTGAAGGGGAGATTAAAGTTTACTATGATATCAGTCATTTTTGTCATTTCTTTGCGTGGGTGGCAATTCGCTAGTAGTAGCAAGTGACAGATTCAGTGATGACTGTTTCGAAGTTGACTAAAAAGAAATGGTGCCTTTTGAAACTTGCACTACTAGTTTCGAGGGCTAGTTCTGCCAGCATTTGATTGGGTACAGAGTGAGCCACTGCAGTAGGTACAGAACACAGATAGCAGTCAGGCACCTATTTCTCTCACTGTGCTGTTTGCTGCATTGCTTCAGCCTTCTTGAGATACTTCAACATTTTTACTCAGGGATATTGTACTCCATTTTAACACAGGAGTACAACTATAATAGAGCTTTTTTTGTCTCACGCCTAAAGCTCAGCCCTGCTCTGCCCACCATCCCTCCCACACCCAGGCTTACCCCTGGGGTGGGCATGAGCAGGCACCCATCCATGGACACTGGGTGGGTGGACCCTGCTTATCCCCGGTCTGGGCCATAGGAGCAGGACCCCTGGCAGACACGGGTAGGCAGCAGGGAGGTGGGGGAGGCAGTGGAGCTGGCATCATGCATAAGGCTTTTCTTTTGCTGCAGAAACCTCTGAGGTGGGCACATGCAATGATGACCAGCATCTGCCCTGCCCCGATGTGTGGCACCAGCTGCGGCTATATCCCCAGCCTCTGCCTGAGGGTCCCCATTGACAGACACTCAAAGCCCATCCCCCAGAGAAGAAGAGCAGTACCTGGGATGCTCAATCCTTCCCCCAGCTGGACCTCTGACTCGTAAGTCCACTCCTGAACCCAGGATGTCAGCATCGCAAGGGGACTTCTTGCTGCTGTGGCAGCAGGCCAGCTACTAGTAGGGCTTTAATGTGATCCTCTGATTTTATATGCCACCTTACACTAAACTCCCATACAGAGAGATTGACAGGTCACAGGGAGCTGATTGGCACTGGGAGTTGCATGCTGCAACAGCACCAAGCAGACCTCAATGATTACAGTGGTGGTAGAAGTCAAATTTAACACTGTCTTGCCACTTATTTAACAGTTTCCTTTTGCTGATATGTCATTATTGAATTTGTTTAGTGTTTTAGTGAGCTGCAAGTGGATGGATGGGAGAAGCAGTCATCATTTCTGTAACAGTCAATATTGTTTAACAAACTAATAATACAAATAACATGCTGTTAATCTAGCTCGGACATCAGTCATTTGTGTTTTTCTGCATTTCAGTTTTGGCAGTTTAGTCCTTCAAACACATATTAAAACATGATAAACAGGGCTTGCATTCTACTCATCTTGACTGGCACATACTAACTGCTATAGTGGGAGTACATCAGATTGGTTTTAAGCTTTATTGGTTGATGGTGGGGGTTAGAGTTCCATCTCTCTACCAAATATCAGCTTTGAAGCTCTGGCATGCTTAGCCCCATTCCTGAACACTGGCTGTTAATTACTAGTGAATCTGGATCTTACACTGTTTTAAGAGGTTGATTTTCTTTTGGGGGATTGAGGGATTGTGAGTATTGTTTTATTTCTGTGTATTTGTTTTATTTTGTATTTGTTTTATGTGTACTTGTTTGACTGCTGTGGTGGGCTTCTTTAGGTATGTGTTGGCAGAGATCTCTTCTGGTCAGGCACTATGCTCCCTCAGAACTCTGTGGCCTTGGTCCTCTTAACTGTTCCCTATTGCCTGCTGAGGTATGTAGGTGATGTCAGGCTCTGGGGATAGTAGGGAGGAGGTGTAGGGGTGGGAGCCTTGGACCTGGAGGGAGAGTGGAGCCGGGTGGGCAGATTGGGGTGGTGGGGACTAGAAGACACCCTGGGGCAAAATGGGTTCTTGGGAGGGGTCCTTCCTATCTGATTCCCATACTCAAGGTCTCCACTTTGGGTGGGCAGATGACATGGCCAGCCTTGGGGGCCCATCCTATTTAGGTGGTGTTATGTAATGCCAGATCTATCAAAAACAAGACAGCAGTGATTGCTGATCTTGTAGGGTCATCTGACCTGGCATGCATCACCGAGACTTGGCCAGATGATAATGCTGGCCTAGTTCTTGAGTCAGCCATTCTGGCTGGGTTCTCGGTGATAGACTGCCCAAGGATGGGTTGTAGGGGTGGGGGTGTAGCCATATGTTTTAAAATGGAATTGGGCCTTGTAGATGTGCCAGTGGGGGAGATCAAGTCCTTCGAGTGTATTGTAGACACAGGTGTAGGGTGCAGGATTCTTCTCATCTACTGTCCACTTGGGGGCCAGAAGCAATTCTTGCAGCAAGTCACGGACTTCATCGTTGATATGGTGTTGGAGTCCCCTAGATGGATGGTTCTGGGGGACTTCAATGCCTGGGTCAATGACAAGCTCTGGCAATTTGGTCAGGACTTCCTCTAACTTATGAACATTTTGGGCTTCACGCAGGTTATTACCTCTGTGATCCATAGGCATGGTCACTCATTGGACTTGGTTTTCCTACTGGGTATGGAGACCTCTGACCTGGTGGTGGAGCCGGTCAGATGATCTGCCCACCACACTATAAGGTTCAATTTCCAGTCTTCCTCCCATAGGCCTGCCTCTACAGAGATGGTCCAGTACTGCCCTTTAAGGGGGTCTGACCCCAGACAGCCTGATAATGGTGCTGGACATATCGGGTTTTCCAAGTGCAAGCTGGGACCCAGACAATCTGTTACAGGCCTGTAATAAGGCCATGACCAAGGCTCTGGACTCCATAGCTCCTGTCCGTGTTCACCCCTTCACCCTTGGTCTCCTTGGTTTGATAGGATCTAGAGGGAGCTGAGGTGAGTGGGATGAAGGCTGGAATGGTGCTGGCAGAAATGGGCCTCGATGCTGACAAACTTAGATTGATGGCCCATTATGCAGACTATCAATTGGCCATCTCCTGTAAGAATTCCTGTCCAGGGAGATCGCTGCTGCACAGAATCAACCAGCTCAGTTCTTGCGAACGGTCAATAGACTGTGCAATCCAGCCTGTCTGCAGTTTTGGAGAGCATTGTCATAGCAGAAGTGGTACAAGTTTATTCTTTGCAGATAAAGTTGCTGACATCAGATCAGAGATCTGCGCAGCTTATTCCAATGGGTGTGGTGATTGTTGGTGGGAGGCTGCAGCCCCTCAGTTTGGTCTGATTTTGACCAGTTGGTGATCGTGGATATTGTGAGGATCATCCAGAGTTTGTGGCCGACCTGCTGTAGTTTGGACCCAGGCCCAATCTGCCTCAAGGTACATAGATACACATATACATAGACAGTGTCAGCAGATAAGGGCCTATGGCCCACCCAATCTGCCCATTTGAGCTTGAAAGTTCAGTTTATGTTTTCCTAGAAGTCTGTTGCCCCTTATCCCTGACCTCCAGAATTCCTTTATGTCTATCCCATGCATTCTTAGATCCCATGATTGTTTCAGCCCCCACCACTTCCTCTGGCAGGGTGTTCCACTTGTCCACTACCCATTCAGTGAAGAAATTCTTCCTCATGTTTCCTCTGAATCGTCCTCCCTCCAACTTCTTCCCATGCCCTCTAGTCCTGGAACATCTTTTTCACTTAAAAATAGTGAATTCCTGCACCATGTTCCTCCCTGTAAGATACGTGTATGTCTCCATCATATCCCCTCTCTCCCTCCTCTCCTCCAGGGAGTACATGTTCAGTTCCTTCAACCTGTCCTCATAGGAGTTTGTGATGCAATCCATGCACCATCTTTGTTGCCCTCCTCTGAACCTTCTCTACCCTGTCTATAAGGTGGGGTGCATTTATGTCATTGGCCTGGTTCTAGCTGAGATAGTCTGGTGTTCATTAGAGACAGGTGTGTTTCCTGACACCCTGAAGGATGCGGTGGTGACCCTCTCCTTAAAAAGTCCTCTCTCGACCTAGACTGTCTCATTAACTACAGACCTGTCTCTAACCTTCTGTTTGTGCATAAGGTTATTGAGAAGGCAGTTGTGTTGCAGCTGGAGGGCCACCTTACCATCCACAAACTCTATGGTTCTCTCCAGTCCAGATATCAGAAGAGGCCCTAGTTAGCATACTGAATGATCTCCTGATAGTGAGAGATTGGAAGAGCCATTCCATCTTGGTTTGCCTTGATCTCTCTGCTGCATTTGACACCGTGCACCCTGGTATGTTATTAGAGCACCTGTGGCTGATCTGTGCACTGTCTGGTACAGTCCTCATGTGGTTCCACTCTTTCCTCAATGGCAGGTTTCAGAGAGTGGTGTAGAGGATTTATACCTGTGATCCATTCTCCCTGTCTTGTGGGGTGCCACAGGGCTCTGTTTTATCACCCATGTTGTTTGTGGTATATATGCTGCTATTGGGAGACATTGTAAGGTGGTATGGGCTGAGTTTTCACTGCTACGCAGATGATACTCAGCTATACATGTCCTTTGTGCCCGAGCAGGATGGAGCTGTCTCAATATTTAACAAGTGCCTTGCTAAGGTCCAAGACTGGATGAATGCTAACTGTCTGAGGTTGAACCCTGACAAGACTAAGGTGTTGGTTGTGGACCTGGGTCATCGAGTAGAGGGGCCTTCAGTTGGGTGGCCTTCTAGGCTTTGGCTTGGATACAGCCAGCTGATGACCTTTGATTGGGTGCAAAATCTGGGCATTATTTTTGATGAGGGGTTGATGCTTAGACCTCAGGTGTCATCCGCCATCAAGACCTCATTCTACCATCTGAGGAATATTGCCCAGATAAAGCACCTGGTTCTGCCTGATGATCTTCCAATGTTGGTCCACGCCTTTGTGACCTCCCACCTTGACTATTGCAACTCCATGTACCTAGGGCTACAGGGGGTTGATATCCACTGCTTGAAGCTGGTGCAGAATGTGACTGCCAGGCAGTTAACTGGTCTACCTTGATCAAGCCATGTCACACCTGTGCTCTGCGGCCTGCACTGGCTGCCTATCCAATGGTGGATCACCTTCAAGATCAGTTTGCTGACCTATAAAGCCATACACAGATAGGGATCGTGTTACCTGCAAGATCTTCTTTGCCTCTACTGCCCACTCTGCTCCACCAATGAGGGATTGCTAGAGGTTGCCAGAGTCTGTATGGAGACCTTGGGTGCCAGGGCTTATGCGTTTGTGGCCCCTACCCTGTGGAACTCTCTACCTTGTTGGATAAGGGAGTGCCTGACCGTGGAGAGTTTTAAATCTGCTCTAAAAACACATCTTTATAATCTTGCTTATCCTGAGTTTTGATGAATTGCTGATGTTGATAAATATTTTATTATTTATGGATATTTTAATTTTAGAGTTTTAAATCAATGTACAAGAGCATTGATCCTTGGGCAAATTGCGCTTTTTATAAATAGAGTTGAGTTGAGCTTAAAGTACAGTATATGTGTATATATACTGTCTATATATATATATATATATATATATATATATATATATCACACACACACACACAAACACACACACACACACACACACACACACACACACACACACACATACATACACATACTGTATATATACACACATATGCATAAATAGGCTAGATGTCAAACTCTGGATTCCCTCTGGATAAAAAAAAAAACATTCAGGAATCCAAAGTTTTTGTCCAGGGTTGGATATATTTGGTGTGGCATGATCTCACAAGAAAAGGACAGTGAATCTTTCAGCATGTTTCACCAGGTGGATTCAGGTGGGAAGGGAGCAGTCACCAAAGTGAATATATAACTAAACTTCATGTTTTGCACTTCAGGGATTTGTTTTGATGTGTTTTAAGAGGTGTGAAATACAGTGCTCTGATTTAGAACTGAATAGAGCAACACATGCCAAAGTGCTGCTGTTTTTAAGGTGATGGTCTGGTGGATGCGAATGACAAACATGAATGAAAACAGACCTCTCAAGGTTTTGTATATGAATAGTCACTTTTTGCATTTGGAACTGTGGAAGAAGTATGTATGAAAGGGTAAGTTCATGACATGCGATTGGCAGGGTGTGGTCTAGTGTAGAGAATGTACTTTTTTGGCTGTGCAGTGAGCCCCACTCCCCAACACCTCCTTCAGCCCCTTTGCACTAGCACTGGATCAGGGAGCTGCTGCCATTCACCACATGATAGTCTATGTCACCCTCTCCCACTCCCTCAGATCCTCTGACACTCGCACTTTGTTGGTCCTCGTCGTACCACTCTCATCGGTCGGTCAGGCTTTACCCATCATTTCCTGCCAATCTGGAACTCCCTCCCCCCCAAATATGGCACTCCTCCTCTTCCCACTCCCTTGCCTCTGACTTACATAACTTTCTGTCATCTAACTGCTCCTGCTTTGACCCTCCTTAACTGTCCTCCTATGCCTCTGCTCCTCTTCATGACTCACATCCCCTATTAAACCTTCCACCCCCCAGCCTGCATCTCAGAACACTCTCCTCTCCATTCACCGCTATGTACTAAGTTCTTCAGATATGCACTTATAATTAAATGCATATTTCATATGTATGTTATATTTAATTGTATGTTATATTACAAATGTGACTATGGTTATTTATATTTTTTTAACTGTATGTCTTGTTACAAATGTAATTGAATGTTTAATTTCTTGAATATTTTAAATGTTAAGCTGTATGTCTAATTCTTCATCCAATTGTACCCCCCCCAGGTTGCACCGGGAGATGAGGACTTGTTGTTCAGTGTGCCTTCCTGGTGAAACATTTCAATCAATCAATAAATAAATAAAACATGACAGACTGTTAAAATGGAAGGTGTGTCTGACAGGGACTTAATGCATTGCATTTATTCCTGCTTTTCAATGAACATAAATAAGTAGACAGTCACTAGCTGATTTTTTATTTCTTATAGTACTTACAGTACTTTCTGCTGGCTACTCAATATAGAGTGCATGAGGATTTTTTACAACTCATAATTTATTTCATAACATACAGTTATAAAAATACATATCTTCTTGGACAGTACCATTAAAGTTTTGAAAATCTGCATTTTGCTTACAAGTGCAGCTACAAATGCTTATACACAACACACACACCACACTTTGCTAAAGTAGCTGATAATTGGTTTAAGATTATGTTTTAGAGGATAAGCAAATACTGTATGTGCTCACACAAACACAGTCATATGGGTAGAAATCAGTAAACCTATTAGAATACTGTGAAGCTCCTACTCTACTCATTGCAATTCATGAAAGCTGCTGCCAGTACCACTGAAGCAAGCAGGTAGTTTATCTTACATAAACTGTGGATGGTCTTGGGCATAGCTGTATATTAAACTTTTAATGTCAGTTGCTTTGTTTACAAGAATATATGTAATACTGGCACCAGTGTTAGTTTCAGAATTCACTGGATTTATAGTATTAGCTGTTTAATAATTCAACACCATCTTGCTATATGACTGTATCGATTGACAGATTTACTAAGTACAAGATAAGTATCGAATAGAACATGTTTGACCAGTGAAATAGTATTTCACAAGTGAGTGTAGTGCGTGAAAAGCAATTAAAATTGTGAAGCTTGCTAGTATACTTTTTTATATTACAGTCTTGTTTGTAAATGGGACATAAAAAATGAGTAAGGACATAGACTATAATTTGTTTATATGGACTAGATGTATTAGTGAAGGGTATCATGCATTGTTTTACAATGATACGAATGTCTTGTACTGATCCGTTGTTTGCTGTATGTGTCTCATCATGCCATTCTTCATATCTGAAATGTCAGAAACTGAACAGTTCTTCACACTACATTGAAGTAAAGATCACACACGTTTAATTTCATTTAGATGTACATTCAGTTGTCCTGCTTAATAGAATCCCATTGTTAAAGACAGTGACCTATGGGGAGACAGGCCATTAGGGCGATCCCGTTACCTTTCAGTACTGTTAACCTTATTGAATGATATTCTCACACTCACACGTCTGAGTTTGTCAGTTCGGGTTCTTTCATAACGTTTTTGATTGTTCTGTATCGTTAGTAACTGACCTTTATTTTTCCCATTACATTATGTGGATTGATGTTCCAGTTCAGTATCACACAGCGAAGTTATTCATTTTTTACATTAATGATTTGTTTCATTCTGCTTTGCATGCTTCATTTTGTTGAACCCTGGTAGATATATATTAACAAAAAAAAAAACAAACAGATGAAGAGTAAACGGAAAATACTACATAGCAGGTAACCAAAACTTAATATGTTGTTGGATGGTGCTCCATTCACCAGACAGTAATGCAGTGATATGCTCTGATCAGGTGGGCATCCTAAAAATGGTGAGACAGGTATGCAGCATTTCATGGAATGCGACACTGATCTCAGTTTGTTCTGTCATTTGGTTTAATGCCTAGCAAAAGCAGGTTTCATTTTGCTTTACTTATCTCAGTCAAATTGCACCTTATAAGTGAGGGAGGATTGCAGTTATTTTCCAATCCCTAAAGAGCACTTGATGGTGTTCAAGCAATCCATTCCTATGGGACTGGACAGTCAGCAGTTTTGTCTTTTGGTAAGTAATGTTTGTTCTTTTGATGGGGCATCCAGCTGTTTCACATTTGTTGAGAGGTCTAAACCTCACTTTCAGATTCTTGATATTGGGAATGCAAGTAACCATAGACACGTTGCATTAGAGTAATAAACAAGTTTATTACTACCGAGGGATAAATCACAGTTGCCCTAAGCAGTTCTTATCAATACGAACTGGGAGCCAGTGCTAAGCATTCCCTACACCTCGAGGTTTCTCTGTTGTCTCTTGGGGTCTCTTGGGTCTCCGAGGTGTAGAGCTTGTGCATTACATTATATACCTATGATAATTACTATGGTTACCAAAAGATAGAAACATTTCTAGTTACAGAGATGAGCCCTATTGGCTAAATTAGAGGTGGCTCCACGGTCCAAGATAACATCAAACAATTCTGTAAAGTCATCAGTTTGAGAACAAAAGAGTTCTTATCCAGAGTCTTACATAACTCAGTGTAGTGGTACAAATTACCAAAAGGTGGCAATGCCATCTTACATATTATAATTACTTCAAGAACACAGGTGTCTTGGCATCTAACAAGTAAGAAATACACAGAAAATACATGGCAGAATATATGTGTATTAGCAAACAAAGACATTACAACCATATGCATTTATATCCTGACATCTACTCTTATACGGTAGATGCCCTTAGCCCTAAATATTAGTATAACCTATACCTAAGTGTTAGCTGTCTATGGTGTAACTCTGAGGGTACCAATTAGGGTGCAGAGACCTCGTGTAACATTTCCCCCCTTGTTGCCTCCAAGGGCAACACAGGCAATTGTCTAGGGAAAGGACAGCAGCAGTGGTCGTTTTCAAACCCGACGCGCAAGGCTTGTAAAGGAACTCGAGCTGCTCACGGTGTTGGCGAAGTGTGCGCCGTAGGCAGCAAAGCATAATAATCAAAATGAAAATTAAAAATGCTTGTATAATAACAAAACCTTTAAAAGTAATCTCTAGACAGGTGTTAGTCAACGCGTTATTCATATCTCCATCATTAATCAAGGCGAGAACAGCTTCATTGGCTTTGGTCATATTATTGCTGATGTGGATGAGGTGTGTGTCTTTCCTGTCTAAAAGTGATTTCAGTGTAAGTGTGAGAGGATCTATGTGTACATTAAAGTATGGCAAGTATTCTGACAGTGTGAGTAGATAATCTGGGTTACCATCAATAATGTCTGCATCATGAAGGGGAATGGGGGTTATGACAGTATGTCCAATAACAGTCTTCTGGTGGGGGACAAAACAGACATTGGGGTAATCAATAGCACAGGTAACAGAACCATATGTGTAGGATTTATAGTTTAAAACTATACAATACTCGCCATCAGAATTATACTGTGAGAGCACAGTAGGCAGTCTCCACTTTTGTAGAGCAAGTAGGATGGACTGCACAAAGGGACAAGCAGTGCTCGGTTCAAAAGAATTAGAAAAGAAAATGGCAGAGAACCAGCACCCGCTTTAAAACATTCAAAACTTTATTGTAACTCCTCCTTTAGGAAATACCAGCCGAGAATGATAGAGTACTCATATTATTTTAATGATGCATACAAAAGCACAAACTCACTTAAAAATGGCCAAAGGAAACTGAAGGAGTCCATACATGACTGAAGTTCATGAAGTTCCTTGAATCCAGAGCATGCCATATAGTCAGAAACAGTTTACACAGGCAGCTGCCGGCTGTATATCCAAAGCAACAAGGCAAGAGCTGAGGGTCATCTCAGAGTGAGTCACTTGGGATGACCCTCAGCCTCTTCTCTTGTGCTAGACTCTCGGCCAACAATCCTAACTATTTCTGACATCTCAACCATGACATGGACTCAATCATTATGAACTCGCATCCAGTTCGCTCCCCACCAAAATGATTTAATGCTGTATCATCATTAAAACAATACGAAACACTAACATTCTCGGCTATTCAGAAGATTAACAAAGACCTGAATATTTCAGCAGTGCTAACTTCTCTGCCATCCTTCCCAATCACTATTGCAACTGGACAGGGCAGGTGTAGGTCATCTTCAGAAATCCATGTTGCAGACGATGAACCTCCTCACGATAGGATTGGTAGAGCTTATCTGGAGCCAAAGTTGAGTTGAAAGAGTTGGTGCCATTCACAGTGATGTCATCATCCATTGTGAAAGTCCAATCAATGCTGTCTGGAGAGTAGCCACAAACAGGTTGGATAACATCAAACACATCACATCGGCACAAGTAAATGTATTGCTTTTTCGCACAGCAGTCCGTGTGAGGAGCCACCCAGGCATCCAGGAAAGAATGGTAGACTAGTAGAGGTGGTAGATCCAGACGTTCTCTGTAGATGTTGTTGTCCAAATGCCCAGTCGAATGAACCAGTGCAAGCTTGTCGAACAAAGCTGTCATGGGATCAAAACATGGTAAGGAGACAGTGAAAAACAAACATGGCATCTGTTATGGAACATTTCTTAGCAGTAAAACAAGGACCAGTATTAGGGTGTCTGGTCACGAACCCCAAATTCCTAGCTGTGGAGAGAGGAATAGTCAAAGTCTGTTGCATACACATGGAAACACAGCTAGTGGTTTTACACCTTGGAAAATACCATTTGGAAATGCATCTGTCATGTATAATGTCAGGAATTCTTCCAGATTCTAGGTCATGGAATAGGTTATTGATGGTAGTGATGATGCAGGAGCCATAAGCAGAGCATAGTATCTCTCTAGCAATGTATTGTTTATCTGCTTCCTTATTGTTCTGTTGTATGAGTGCGTTGATCTTATCTTTAGAATCAGTGAATGCCATAGCAATGTTGTGCATGTTGTATACAGTGTATCTTTCTTCCTAAGGCCATCCACACCATGCAATAATGGGGGTAAAATGTTATTGACCAAACCAGTGGAGAACTTGGCAGAATGGCTTTTGATAGCAGCAATATCTGCTTTATTCCAGATAGACATAGCCGTACCAAAAAGGCCTGTGACAGTACCTGTTGCACCTGTAACATCAGAACTGTCAACTTCACGTTTGTTATGTTTATAATTTAGGGGGCTTTCTCCTGAAGTTGCCTCTATGTTCAGTAGAATGGACCCCGGCAATTGGGTCTTGCGTACGAATTTGAAATGCAGCTAAGCTATCAAGCAATAATGTACTATAAAATGCTGATGTATTAGTATTGTGACACATACCAAATTTTTTCATATTCCAGTAAGTAAGAGTAAACAGAACAGGTATATGCATAAACTGTAAGTTATTAATCAAAGAACCTGGGAGGGCAGTGGCTGTGAGACCACTACGGGGACCAGGGGTATGCTTTGGACATTCCAAAAGCTGCTTGTCAGTGGGTGGTAACACAGAGAGATACATGGCTGCAGAAGCCATGTGGTGTACAGCACAAAATTTATGAACACAATCTTTGGACAAAGAATTACAGTAAGAAGGCTCTATTAAGGCAGTTATGTTGTACAAACCAGAATGTCTTAAGGCAGTTTGTAGCAAGGACAGTGAACCATTTGGGGATAATTTAGCATTGGGCCAACCATGGAAAGTTCCTTTGAAGAGTTTGGCCACAGGGAGAATTTGTCCTTGTGATGTGGTTTGCCACTCAATTTGAAGGGTAGATTTGTCAGGAGCAACAACTGAGGCAGTGAGGTATGCATTGAAACCTTCCTGGACAGTGATCATACTATCTGGTATATTGATGGATACTCCCTTTGGAGGAGGTGCTGTAGGATCGAGGTGTCGTAGGAGGTCCGGAACCGTGCCTTGGATGCAGGGGATAACTCCTGAGAGGAGGAAATAATGGAACAAGATAGCCATCTTGTCAGTATATCTGGAAAGAAAGATCCAAGATTAGTGTGTCAGTACAATTCCGCCCAATGGGGTGAGGAAAAGTAATTTAAGCTCCTTTATACAGTTTCAGCTGGTTTGCATGTAGCCATTTGTCAGCCAACTTGTTGTTGTGGAGGAGTCTAACCTGATAGACTGCTGGCCTGAGCTTGTTGACAATAGGGTATGGGCCTTCCCACTTGTTGGAGAAGGAGTGGGTGGGGTGTGAAAATTGAAGTACCATTACCTGATGTCCAACTTGCCAATCCACTTCTTGTGCATGTTTGTCAAACTGTATTTTGGATTGTTGCTGGGCCTTGCCCCTGCAATTGACAGCGTACAAGTGTGTGTGTATGAGGTCTTTTCTGAGTTTTTCCACATATTGGTCCACAGACACACGATCTGCAGTGCGGGTGTGCAGGTCAAACAACAGGTGTTCAGGTAATCTCATCTGTCTACCAGTCATCACCTCAAAGGGTGTAAGTTGGGTGGTGGCTGAGAGTGTGCCCCTAATTGCCATAAGGAGTAAAGGCAATAGGGAATCCCTGGTTTTGAGATTGTCCTCAATGAATTTGGAAAGCATTTGCTTAATCCGTCTGTTGGCTCTTTCTACTTGACCTGAGGATTGAGGGTGGTAAGGTATGTGGAACTTCTGCTGAACTCCGAGGAGTTCAAGGGATTCTTTCATCAATTCACTTGTAAAACTGGTTCCTTTATCAGAATCTACCTTAAGAGGTAGACCCCACCTGAAGAAAATCTGTTCCACCAGGATTTTGGCAGTAGTTTTTGCTGTACATGTCTTAGTGGGGAAAGCTTCTACTGTTATTTCTACTGGTGTTGGTCAGAGGGCCAATGAAATCAATTTGAATGGCATGCCAAGGGCCAGAATGTCTTTGTGGTAAAGTTTGGCATTTTGTTTGGTAGGGATGGGATTGTTTCTTTAAATGAGACACAGTTGTCTATATATTGTTTAACATCTCTGGTGATACCAGGCCACCAGGCGTGGACTTATGTCATTGGAGGGTATTTTCTGCTCCTGGTGTCCACCAGTAGGAGTGTCATGTACTTGGTGCAAGAATTCAGATCTTAAATGTCTGGGGACTACCCACAGCTTAGTGGTAGAGTAATCTGGTTGAAACCAAATGAGCTTTTCATCTGGTGACAAGTGCAACTTACCTTCATGCCTCTGATAGGGGTTATGTGTGGGAAGTTTCTCTTCAGTACCTTTGTCAAGGAATCTGAACACCTCTTTGAGTTCAGCGTCAAGCTTCTGGGCTGTGGAGAGATTCCAGGGGGAAAAGGGTTCAGGTTTTTTCTTGAGTGCTGCAACATGTACAGCTGCATTAGCCTCTGGATGGTCAATCATCCAGATGCTCCCCCCCATTCGGGCCCCTTCCTTGGCAAGGGTGTCTGCTGTGTCATTGAAGGCATGATAGGGGTCATGGAGAGAGTGGGCTTTAACCTTGTGTACATAGAGTTTGTGTGCAAATTTCTGTGCCAGTGAATGTATGTATATTACCAGTTCCTTGTACTTCACTGGACTGCCATCAGAAAAGAGGAAGGAGTTCTTCTGCCAAAAAGGAAGAAATTCTGTGAGGAAACAACAAACCCAGTTAGAGTCTGTAAAAATGATGGTATCCTCGGTTCCATGTTGGATGAACTCAAGGACACAGGCCACCGTTGTCATCTCAGCATATTGTGATGAGGTTACACTACAGCACTTAGATATCTTGATAGTGTTCCCATGAGGGTAAATCACCAAAATGCCCATCCCTGCAATTTGTTCTCCCTGATAGTAGGATGCTGAACCATCAGTAAAGATACGGCGCAAATAGGTGCTCTCAAGTATTTGTGGCGTGTCAGGGAGGAAAGGACCTGGATCAGGAAGATCAGGTGACTGTAGTGTACAGTCATGGGGTTCTCCCTGGAAAAGGAGGCCATGAGCTAACAGATGGAGCTTTAGTCGGTTGTACCTGTATATCTCTGTCCTGGAGAAGAAGTGACCAGTGCGTCAGTCTGGTGTTAGAGACTGACCCATCCTTCACTCTGTCTGAAAGCAGGAAGGTGGTTGGGGTGTGGCTGGTGTTAATAATCAGTAGCGAGTACCCAATGATATACAGGAAGTGCTTGACAGCCCAGTAGGTGGCCAGAAGGTTCCTTTCACAAAGGCTGTACTTCTGTTCCACTGGGGTCAAGAGCTGTGAGGCATATGCAATGGGTCTCAAGGTGCCATGCACCTTCTGGGCCAGCACTGCTGACATAGCAATGTCAGAGGTGGCACATTCCAGATGAAATGGTAGTGCTGGATTGGGGTTGACCAGTGCAGGGGCAGAGGCCAAGGCATGCTTCAGTGACGTCACAGTCTGGGTGTGAATAGGGCCCCAAGTCCATGGTACATCCTTTTTGAGTAATTCATACAGAGGAGCAGCTTTCTGAGCAAAGTCACAAATGAAATCTCTCAAATAGTTTGCCATACCTAGAAACCTGAGAAGAGTTGCCACACTGGTAGGTAATGGCAAGTCTTGCAATCCCTGTACCTTCCTCCAGGTAGGGCTTTGACCTTGGTCAGTTATTTTCAGACCCAGAAAGAGTACTTCTTTCTGACACAACTGTGCCTTTGCTGGGTTGCATTTCAAGACTGCTTTCGGAATGAGAGTCAATAGTTCGTCCAGGAGATCCAAATGTTGTTCCTGTGTGGCTGTTGCCAGCAACAGGTCATCCACATATTGTAAGAGACTTTGAGGAGTAGAGAAACTCTCAAGGGCATCCATCATGTGGAGATGGAAGAGGGATGGACTGTTATGGAATCCTTGTGGCAAGCAAGTCCACGTGTACTGTCTTCCTTCAAAGGTAAAGGGAAACTTATATTGACTCTTAAGGGCCAATGGCAATGACCAATAACCATTGGAAATGCCCAGGGCACTGAACCATTTCAAGTCAAGGGTCAGAAGTCGTAATGCATCTGGTGCTGATGCCACAGTTGGGGAACAACTGGGGGTGACCTGATTCAGTTTCCTGTAGTCAATAGTAAGTCTCCAGGCACCTGTGGGTTTCTTCACGGGCCATACTGGGGAGTTGGCAGTGGAAACACAAGTTCTGATTACTCCTTGCTTGCAGTTGACTTGATCATGTTTTCTGAAGATGCAAGGCCTCAGTTGAGTTGGGATATTGCCTTTGCCTCTCATTGCTGGGCCTGGCACTTCAATGGCGGTGTGCATTCTGCCACAGTCATGCTTACTGACTACTAAACGCTTCAAAATGTCGCTGCAAAGAATAGGTGGAGCTTTGGAAAAAGTACTTGATTCTTGAACAAATCTACTGACATCATACTCCTTGTCATTGGCAGATATCGTTGCCACAACATGTGAATCAGGAATCAAAATGGCATGATATTGACCCTGAATCTGTATCAGTAGTATGTTAGCTAGGTCCACCACACAGCCGTGTGGCGCAAGGAAGTCGATCGCTATAATACTAGGATGATCATGCAGTACCATTAGTTGGAAAGTGTGTGAGGCCTTCAGATGGCCTAGCTCTACTGGTAAGGGTAGAGAACAGTATGCAGGCAGCCTAGTACCGTTGACTCCTGACATGTTGGTCCTCCGTCCGGTGGACCAAAGGGATGTGTCTGGGTGTTCGTCATGTAGCACAGATAAAGCTGCACCTGTATCTAGCAAAACTACTAGTAGGTGGCCCCCGACCTTGGCCTCGGTGCAGGACCTTCCATTTGTATCCAAGACTAGCTTGTTTACAATATGGACTGGGGCCTGTAATTGTCAATTCATACTGCCAGAAGCATGCAGAGGCTGGGCCTGGCTTATGTGAATCACTTCACCATGCTGTAGTGATGCTATATAGGGAGGAGCTTCTGGGTTCAGACCTGCATGGGCCTGAGGGCCTGCACCTGCACTCAGTCTCCCATGGCAGTTGAGGCACAGGTTGCTAGTTGTACGCCCAGGAGGGCCTGTCTTGAGCAACATCCGCCACAGGCGCACTTGTCAAGAGCTCTCAGAATTTCTGATTCTCTTGGTGATCTCCCTATATGAAGGACCCGTTCTCTGTTGTGGTTTACCTCTACCCTTATGCTTCCTGTTCTTATGCCAATTCCGGTTCCCACTCCATTGCTCTTGTTGATGTGGTTGATGTTGATGGGCCTGTTGAGGGTGTTGATTATCAGTTGGAGGGGCTGGCTGATTTTGAGCCTGTTGGCGTTAAGCCTGCCCTACCACTGTGTAGTGTATCGTGGCCTCCGAAATGGGTTCCACGGCAGCTACCTTTTTGGAACCGGAGCCCAAATCATGATATACAGTTGATACTCTCTCTTGGTTTTCCAAAGGATATCGGCAAACCTATCCATATTTGGGTAAGTGGTTGGCTCTACCTTTTCTCTTACTGCTGGAATCATGTTCCTAAGGAACAGGGTCTTAAATTCAATAAGATCTACATCCGCAGCTTCTTGTGCCAGGTGCTTTCCTGCTCAGTAGGCCATCCAGAGTCTCTGGTGGTAAGTCACTGGACTTTCTTTTGCATTCTGCTTCACAGGGTATGCAAGCATCACTCCTACTACACCTGGGCTGTGAGCAGAAATGAGCTCAGCTGCGACCTCTTCAAAGGTAGCGTTCCCATCCTGGTGGACAGCTTCGAGGAGTTTGGCCCATAAACCAGGATCGATGGTCTGGCGTAGTATTTGGACCTGATATTCTGCAGTGAGGCTAAGCATCTCGTATTTAGAACGCGCCTTCTCCAAGTGACAGCTGAGGTTGTCAAATGGATTCATCCGACCGATGCTGTCAGCAATTTGCTGAACAGAGTAGGCCATTTGTAGGGGATTAGTGGGTCGATCAGGGAAAGGTAGATTGTCTCGAGCACCGTCCAAGGCAACAGGCGAGCTGCAGCCACAGCATGTGGACAATACCTTCTTGAGTGCCAGCCTCTTGGAAAAGCTGCCTAATCTGGGTTTTAATAGCCCTTTTACTCCTCTCAGGAAGAGAGATATGCCTATCGCAGTTTCAATCATGGGCCCAATATTCAAACTGAGCCCAAAAAGTGCACTAGGAGTAGCTGGAAGTCTATTGTGCCCATGCGTAACAAGATGCGATATTCAAAAAGGAGCAAGCCAAATTGCGCCTACAGCCAACGTCTGAATATCACACAACCTGCGCCATAGCGCAACTAGGGAGGGGAAGCTGAGCAGATATGATGCGCTATGGTGCAACAAAGGATGTTCAGCTGAGCAGTCCAGAGGCGCCATAGCGCAAGCAGGGAGCCCCCCAGCTGCAGAGCAATGTAATTTCACAACCAGGGAGGTAGGGGCCCACCACCCATGCCACAGATGGGCACAGGAATACACAGCAGAACTGACATCGTCCCCCCACACCCCAAGCACAGCACAACTGGGGGATGGCTGGAATAACCACCGGCCCATGGATACAAGCAAACAACCCACAGCCAGGCCATGGTGCCACATCACACCCACCGGCAAGTTGAGACTGCCACACAAGGAGGGCGGACCACCCCGTGCCACACCATCCCCCCAGTGCACAGCACACCCTGCACCGTGACCCCCAGACACCCCCCCATGAGCAGTGACCACCACTGCAGGAAACCCCATGCATACCACCACCCCCACTGTGACACTGCAACCTTGTGCACCACAGAACCATGCAAGCCAGCCCCACCATGAGCACCCAGCAGTGGGTGGCAGCACACGGCAATGCAACAACGGCAGACACAGTGCCACCATGCACATTCTGCCCGAGGCACAGCTGAGAGACCGACCATGTGTCGGCACAAGAGGTACCCCACACGGGACAGGGGCCTACTGACTCCACCACCAGTATACAGTACACTGCACAGTGGTCCAGTGACACACCCTGACCACCACTGGCCACAACAGCCAGCACAGACACCCACAGAGGTGCATGGAGCATGCACCACAGTGGATGCAACACAGTGCAGGGACAAACACCCACCATGCCCAGGGCACAACAGCACGGGAGGCGCGGTAAGCATGGGCCTTGACCCCCAGTGTGGGCCCATGGAAACCATGTACACACAGCCTGCAGTCCTCCCTTGCTGGGAGTACCAGCCACCCTGCGCAGGGCACTGTGGCCCATACGACACCATCCTTATGCCTGGAGCACAAGTCACAGACAGTGGGGCACATCCCCTGCAACACACAAGCCACAGCATGGAGGTGGGACAACAACCACGGAGGTGACAGTGTCACCCAAGGCAGACATACATCACACCAGTGACAGGAGGCAACCCAGCATTGTGACGGGTACAGTGGCTGCCCTGCATGGACAGCCACCACTGAAATGCCAGCAGACCCTGCAGGTCACAGACATGCATGTGTGTCAGCTGCACAGGCCATGGATGGGCTGACAGGTGTGCCATGGACACAGAGCATGCACCATGGACCACTGCACATAGTCATCCAGTGCACAGGGAACAACACACACACCACAGACACTGATGATAGCTACCCCATACCATAGTCACTTCCCCATGGACACACACATACCCATGACTGCCACTCCTGACACCATGCACCACTGCAGCTGAGCACCTATAGCCTGCTGCAAATCAGAACACCACAGTATTCATATCAAAGATCTGTATTCAACAAAATTAGAAATTATAACTATATACAATACTATATACACAGTTGGGGGAGGGTAACAAGGTGGGGGGTAGGTAAGGGCAGGGTGAACAAATGGGACAGGAAAGGAGGGGTGTGAGGGTGGGTCCAGGGGTAGGGGATATCAGGGCAGAGGACATTCAACATAGAGCGCTCCCGCTCTGGCTCCGTCGCTGCCTGTGCCTCGCCAATCCCTGTTTCATTGATCCTGCAAGGATGTCTAGGATGCCCTGGCCACCTGCAGGATCTCACGCAGTGCCTCCCAGATGCCTTGGAGCTGGCGTGTACCTAGGACAAGGGAGCACAGTCAATAGGTGTGAATGCACAGCCCCATACAGCCCACCCACTGTTCAGGCATACAGCCATGGGACATACTTCTGTGATGTGTGTGACCACCCACATAGATCACGTCCACATGACCTGCCCACCCAGACACATACAGCCATGCGGAACACTGCACACACCCCTGGCCCAGTCACGCACAGCACCACCATGGCTGTTTACTGACATGGCTATGTGGTGCAAAGGCAGTGGCATAGCCATGTACCCAGTGCACGCAGGGACCACCATCGACGCACTCCCAGACATGCATTGCCACTGGACAGTGCTGACTGTAACAAGTTGCGTGCATGGCAGTGGTGTCGATGGATGGTGGCCATGCCCCACTGCCCACCCTGTTACACAGCATGCAATAGTAATCATGGAGTTATGGCACTCACCCTCATCGGGCCGGTCAGGTTGGCGGTGATGGCCCTCGTCCCACCTGGACACTGTCCTCCTCCCTCCACCGCTCCTCCCTCAATCTGCACCATTTGTCCATGCCTGTGGGGGAAACAAGGAGAGAAGAACATCAGTAGAATCCTGAAGCAAAGTCCCCCTGCCTCAAGGTGTGTGCCCACCCACCCAGCCAGACCCACACCCTGTAAACACCGCCACAGCCAACCCTAGACTATCCCTCCCCTATGTGCTGGACACATACAACACTGTTGCCCATATGGACAATAAAAGTGCATTGACGGAACCCCTACCTGGACAAGGCACCATGCCTCTTCTGGCACGCGACCGCAGATGGGCTAGTAGCTCCGGCTCCCTCCTCCTGAGGTCCCCATAGCAGTGCCTGCACTGCTCTGTGCTCCTTCTCCATCTGGTGGCCTCCTCCAGGGCAGTGGTCACCTCCTGCCACACCTGGGTCCTGGCTCTGTCCAGTGGCACCTCCCCAAACAGAGGTCCATGGTGTGGCTCAACAATAGCCACCAGATTCACCAACTCGATGGCTGTCTGCTGAGGGGCTCTTCTGCGTGCCATCCCAATGGCTACAGTAGGCAATATGGTGGTCTGCAGCGTGGTACCCCATGTGCAGATGCTGCGCGGTACAGTGCTGACATTCCCTATCGCACTGTTACCGAACAGTGCGATGGGGTGCACCCATGCCTGACGCATGGTGCCAAGGGGCCAAGGTCGGGCACAGGGTCAAGGGACTCTGGCGCAAGACCACACACAGCTCCATTGGATGACTATGCGTGTAGTGTGATTGGTTGCCTGTGTGCCAGCACCACAGCGGACTATCGGGCAGTTGTGCCATTGCACCTATGAAGGCCCATTGTCACAGCGCCATGTAGTGACCTTCACTATAGCGCCACTGGCACAATGGTGGCCGTGCCCTGCATTGACCACCGTGCACTGCACGTCATCAGCGCGGCAGACGCCAGCGTCAGCAGCCTGGGCATGCGCAGTGAGGTGTACTATGCATGCCACGGAACTGCGCCATTGGCTCAGCACATTCAACACAATTGCGCAAAGTGCAAAAGAGCGATATTCAGCTGTCATATGCTAATCATCCGATCAGCCATTCAATAGTGCAGCACCGCGATTTGCATCTAATTAAAGTTGCTCCTCACCTAATTTGCATGGATTGCGCTATAAAAGTGTGACAAAGTGCTGCAGTGGTCATAGTCGGTTACTGCAGTTTATTGGTGAGTTGCATGCTGTGTGGGAGTGTGGACTGTGGATTCAGGGACATGCATTGGACTGCACAGTCACAGGTAACCACTGCCATCCTTACAGGCTAAATAATGACCGAGCAAGTTCTGGGTGAGGAGGACAACAGTGGTGGGAGGAGGAGGCCCAATTTCACGATGGCTGAGACTGAGGCACTTTTCAAGGCCTACCTGGATCAGGAGCCACTGCTCAGTGGACGGCGGGGCACCCCTCAGGCCCGTGTTGCTGCATGGGAGGAGGTGGCATGTGCCGTGAACTTGCATGGCAGCCACCAGCGCTCTGTGCAGGAGTCTAAGAAGAAGATGGGTACTGACAGGAGGAGGGTGAAGGAGAAGGTGGCTGCCATCAGGGCAGCACATGCTGCAACAGGTGGGGGACAGCTGGAGGTGGTGCAGCTCACACCAGCAGAGGACAGGCTTGCTGCAAGCATGCACCGCAGTGCCATAGAGGGAGTTCCGGGCAGTGGCTTCCAGACGGGTGGTGGCCCATCTCTGCATGGTAAGCCATGGTCTGCCTTGGGGGGGCCAGGTAGGTAACACGCAGTAATGTGACTTTGCTTTCCCTTATAGACCCTGAGCATCTGCATGGGTCAACGTTAATGGGCCTGTCCACTTCGAACAGTCGGCCAGAGTCAGAGTTTGGACCATCTACCTCCACAGGTTTCTGTGGATTGGCACGACGCCTGGCTGTCCACACTGATGTAGTTGAGACAGGTGTGGGGGAAGCCCTGCCTGTGTCTCAGCATGCTGGCGTCCATGGATACCAGCATGCTGTGGCTGGGGCAGAGACCTGCACCAGTGATGAAGACACGATCATCATGGGCAGTGACACATGTGTGCCACAGGATGGACACACAGCAGGTCAGCTCACGCCCATGGCTGTGGCTGGTGTCGCCGTGGGGGCCAGCATGTCAGCACAGTCCCAGGCTGTGCCTGTCAGCACCAGTGGGGTAGCACCGGTGTCTGATCAGGACAGTGGGACTGTTGCAGCCACTGTGGTGGCACTACTGAGCCCTTGGGTGCAGCAGCCAGAGGGGCAGCAGCAGCAGTCGCCCACCGGGACTGGGGGTTCAGGGTTCAGCAGCGGTGTCTGTGCACCGCCTGTGGACATGCCCATACCTGGTCCTGGTGTGCAGCACCCACCCTCAAGGGGTGCTGAACATCAGGCCCGTGCACACCCTGAGGGACAGGATGCCGAGGAGGCAGACGACCTCTTGGACGAGCACACTCGCCTACTGCGGGCATCAGTCCAGCAGCAGATGCAGCTTGCAATGTCCATGGAAGCACTACGTGTGGCTCTGGAGCGGGCAGAGGAGTGTCGCAGCAGGGACACCAAAAGGATCCTGTCACGGATGGACCATTTGTGGAAGGATGTGACTGCTGCCATTGACAGGCATGCACAGACGTTCATTGCTGTCATGGCCACAATGGGCACACAGTCAGGTGCCCATTTGTCACACACACCATGCAGTGCACTCTCCACTCCCCATTCCCGGTGTCGTGTGACTCCCACCCTGTCGGCACTGGGTTCAGCTATGGGCATCCCGAGCACTCCTGGTGCAGGCATGTTCAGTGTGCTGCAGACCCCTGCGTGGGCACAGTCGTGTTCACGCAGTGGAACCCCTGGGGGACCATCGGTGCCACCCCATGAGGCTTGTGGTCAGCCTGCCAGTGCTGGTGGGTCTCGGCGGGGCCGCTCACATATCTGAGGCAGCTGTGGCACTGTGCCTCGAGACTGAACTGTCTCCCAGCGCGGGCACTGTCTGGTGCTGCCCTGTGTGCATTGTGTATTTTGGTGGGCAGTGCACGGGTAGGTACCCGGCCCTGCACACGGACACATGGTCCACCTGCACACCCTCCCAGCTGCTGTTGGCAGGTACGTGTGCATGATGATGCCTGCATTGCGCTGTACACTGAAGTGCGATGGTACCCAGCATCTGACACACGCACATGGACAGACAGTGGATGTGGTGGCCTGTGGACATGTGTGTTGCTGGGGTTGGTGTTCTGGGTCGGTGTGCCTCCTGCCCTCTGTGCATGTTTGGTGCATTGTGTGTGTGTCTGTGTCCGTCCATGTGGCGTGTTGATCCTCACCCATTCCTGGTTGTGTGTGTGTGCTTCTGTGCTCTGCCACTTCCCTTGCTGGCATGCACCCCTGGTGTGTTTCCATGCTTGTTTGTGGGTTGTGCCTTAGCCACTGGTGGTTGCACATGGCCCCATGACTTACCTGGGTTGGCTGAAGTGCTCCTCTGTGATGGTGTCCCGGTGCAGCTGTGCCAGCTGGATCAGTCAGGGGTCCCATCGGCCAAGGGGTGGCTGCCCATCACCATCATCACCGGCGTCCCCATCATCCCCATCGCTGTCCCCCTCTTCGACCTGTATGGCTATCCCACATTCTTTGGCCATGTTGTGCAGGATGCAACAGGCCAGGAATATCCCTCAGGCCTTTGAGGGGCTGTACTGTAGGGCACCGCCAGAGGTGTCCAGGCAACAGAATCATGCCTTCAGCATCCCGAACACCCGCTTCATGACATTGCATGTGGTGGCACGTGCCTCATTGTAGCGTTGCTGCGATGGGGTCATGGGCCGACGAGGAAGGTGAGCAGCCAGAGCGGGTGGGTATCCACTGTCACCTGTGTGCAGAGGGTGGAGGTTAGTTCGTGATCAGCTTCGGCCTGCCCCAAGCCCTGTAGGCCACACCCATGGCACCTCTGGCCATGCCCCCCAGGCCTGCGATATGTCCATTTGGTTTGCATACTCACCCACTAGATGTCCTGTGGGGATGTCCCCACTCTCAAATTGGTGGCACAGTGCTGACTGGTGCCAGATGTATGAATCGTGTGCTCCCCCAGGGTGTGTGGCACAGACATTGATGATGCGCCCACTAGCATCGCACACCACCTGGCAGTTGATGCTGGAATAGCCCTTGTGGTTCATGTATGCAGCCCCCTCCTCACCAGGTGGTGTGCGTATGGCCACATGGGTGCAGTCTATTGCCCCTAGCACACCAGGCATACGTGCTACCCTGTAGAACTCCTGAATGTTTGCTGTGCGCTCTGCCACAGCGCTGGGGAAATGGATGTACTCCTCAGCATGTGGCAGCAGTGTGCTGAGGGATGGGTGAGGTTGCATGGCGTGGCCGACTGGGTTATGCCTGTGGTGTCCCCAGTTGGTCTCTGGAAGAGTACCGTGGTGAGCAACACATACAGGCTGTTACCTTTGTCTCCACTGACGGGCATGACTCACCGTGTGGGTGCCTGCATCACATCACTGCACAGCTCACAGAGCCGCCTCAGTATTGCCCTGTTCAGGCGTTACCGGCCCACAATCTCGGTATCTATATACAGCTCAAAGCTGGCGCAGGCTCGGTACTGCCTGTTGGGGGCATACCACTGACGGGCCCTTACACGGCCACATCCCCCTGCTGCCTGCCTTCTCACCCCCCTTATTATGGCCTGTGGAAGGTGGCACTGGCCATGTCCCTACCCCGTTCCCCCCCTAGCAGCTGTTGCTTTGTTCCCCCCACTGTCCTGGCTGCTACCTCCCTGCACTGGGTACACCTGTCTCTGCTGGCCTCTGGATTGTGTGGCTCCACACACCTTCTCTGTGCCTCTGTTCTGCTGTGGTATTTCCTTGCCTGCCCTCTTTCTGCCACTTTCCTGTCCCTCCTCTCCTCTGCCTCATGTGGCTTCCTGTAGCATTCTTGCACCTCTTCCTTGCTTCTTTTATTTTGGCTCATTTCCGCTTATGGCGCAGCTTCCGCTTGTTCCACTGTTGCGCATTGCAAGTCTTTCAATATCACACTGCTCCATTTATGCATGGTTCCTCCCCTTCAGTTGCACATGCCTTCATTATCATTGCGCTGTTGCTCAGCATGTTTTCGGTGGGTAACTGCCCTCCTGCTGAATAACATGAGAATAAGCAATTCGGACTTGCAGAGACAACCTTATTGCACTTGGCTCCAACTCTTTTGAATATCTGGGCCATAGTTTCTATCTCTTGCCTGTCTTCCACATTAATAATGGCTACCGGAGGTGCCGTCGGAACCAGGCTTGGGCCTGCTGCCCCCCTATCATGGAGGCCGCCATGTTGGCATCTCCCATGATGAGCATCACGACGTTGCTGACGTGTGACATGGGGAGTTGGGGGCAGGGACCCGCCATGCTGTGGATGGCTGGGTCTGGAGTCTGGGCCACAGTAGGAGCATGACTGGGCATTGTATTGTGAAATGTCATCATCAGAGAACTCCCCCTCTGATGACGAATAAATGGCTGGGGCTACGCCTCCCATTACCTTAACATGTCCAGCCAAAACCTCTCACTGATGGCACAGGGTCGCCATCTTAGTTCTTCATTCATCGTGATTCACACTCAGAACATCCATATCAACCTGATCTTGCTTTTGCTTTTGCAAAACTCTATACGCGGTGCTCAATTCGCGATTGTCCCTGTAAACTACTTCTAAATCATAACGTACCTGGTTAATCTCATCCTGCAGCTCACCCATTTCGTCACTCAACTGAGCATTCGCAGCACTCAGCAAATCATTCATTTGCACTGCCTGACTCTTATCCTGTCTCAAACTTTCACACTCCTGCTTCAACATACATATTTCCTGTTCGCCAGCCTGCGCTGAATGATACAATAGTGAATCCTTTTCATTCCACAGAGTTTGGAGTTCAGACTCCAAGTTCTGTTGCAGTCTAATACATTCTGTTTCCTGCAAACCCATCTGTTGCTTAAGAGATGAAATCTGCAGATCAAGGGTTCGAAACCTCACTTCGGAGGCTTCAAAAGCAGCGTAGAGAGCCGCAACCATCAACCCTTTAGCATGACGCTTATTGGTTGATTGTCTCGTCTCTGCATACTGGGTTGAAATCCCCGGTATAGGGTTGTCGAATTGACTTGCGTCCGGCGCGAAGTCAGCCCATCCTCCATGGGAGGCAAGGAAGTTCGAGACATCGGGTCTCAGTTCTGCACAGATATCTGATACTGTGGCCATTGTGTAGGAGGGAACAAAAATCAAACTGTGAAAAAGACAGCGTGCTGCGTATCGATCCACAGCATGAGTACTTTAAACACAGCCGCGCTACTGTGTTAGTTGCAGGCTTGCAATTCAAAACTGCTATGGAGTGGGTCGAGACGGCATCGACCACACCTGAAAAGTCAGCCAGACTTTGCAAGTGACTACAAACTGGTTTTAAAATGGGAGAGGTGATATGGGAAAGTACACCTACTGTCCCCGTGGGAAAGGGAAAAAGTTTAAGCAACAAGTGAAAACTTACAAACACCAAATATCGCCTGCCCGTGGTTACCAATTTGTTGAGAGGTCTAAACCTCACTTTCAGATTCTTGACGATATTGGGAATGCAAGTAATCACAGACACGTTGCATTAGAGTAATAAACAAGTTTATTACTACCGAGGGATAAATCACAGTTGCCCTAAGCAGTTCTTACCAATACGAACTGGGAGCCAGTGCTAAGCATTCCCTACACCTCGAGGTTTCTCTGTTGTGTCTTGGGGTCTCTCGGGTCTCCGAGGTGTAGAGCTTGTGCATTACATTATTTACCTATGATAATTACTATGGTTAGCAAAAGATAGAAACATTTCTAGTTACAGAGATGAGCCCTATTGGCTAAATTAGAGGTGGCTCCACGGTCCAAGATAACATTATACAATTCTGTAAAGTCATCAGTTTGAGAACAAAAGAGTTCTTATACAGAGTCTTACATAACTCAGTGTAGTGGTACAAATCACTAAAAGGTGGCAATGCCATCTTATATATTATAATTACTTCAAGGACACAGGTGTCTTGGCATCTAACAAGTAAGAAATACACAGAAAATACATGGCAGAATATATGTGTATTAGCAAGCAAAGTGTATTACAACAATATCCGTTCATATCCTGACATCTACTCTTATATGGTAGATGCCCTTAGCCTTGAATATTAGTATAACCTATACCTAAGTGTTAGCTGTCTACGGTGTACCTCTGAGGGTACCAATTAGGGTGCAGGGACCTTGTGGAACACGTTCTTCCCAGCAACAAACTGCGGTTAGAAATCTCAGGATCCATGATAGCTCTTGATCACTTATTATCTGTATTGATGTTCTCAGTCTTTTCTATTGAGGCATACTTTATGGTACAGGGCTAGACTGTACACAGATCATATGTTCCTACACACTGAAACTGTCATTTTTTTTTACCACCATTCAGGCATGCTTATCGACTGAATAGGAATTTTAACAAGATAGCCACTGGACCTAGTCTGCACTAACCCAAGCTTGACTGAAAGTACAATGTGGCCAATGTGGCACATTTCATTCTACCAGTAGTATAAATGATAGGTTCAGTTCTTTTTCCATTTTTTTGGTCTGATTTTTTCAGATTTCATGGGGTGGGTTTAGATTCTTGCAGCCTTTTACACTGATGTAGCTTGGTTATAGGTCCCCTTCTCTGGCAGTCTTATTGCACTGCTCTGAGAGAGAATGTAGATAGTGAAAACTAGAGGGGCCAGATGAACAGCAGGTATCAGGGAGTTTACTGTTACCCCCATGCCTACAGTCTGGTGTGGCACAACTGTGATGTGGGTGTCCCCTTGAGGTATACAGTATATGGTGCAGTGAGTATGCACTCAAAGCTGAAGGTGGTGCATGAGGGAGAAAATGGCAGGTGATCTCAGGGAAGGGAAAATCTCTGTGCTTAGCCATCTCTTCAGCCCTGGGCCAAAGTTACATGGTTTTGTCAGTTCCTGTGGCAGTCCATGATGAGAAACTGTGGGTTCCATTAGCTAAGCACATTTATCAGCATTAGTTGAGTGATCTAGCTCCCCATAAATAACACCTGCCTAACTCCCCTCTCACATTTTCAAATAGCTGCCCATCCCAGATGGGGCAAGAGCACAGATGGAATTCAAAGGTGGCTCATCTCATTGCCATCAGGTGGAAGACACTTGGCACCAGGCATACAGAACTAAGAGATGCAAACGCAATTGTAAATGACCCAGAAAGGAGCTTCTGGAACAACAGCTCTGCTCCCATGGACATAGGAACAGCATTGAGTCAGGGGATGGTGATGAAGACCCTTTGTCTCTCCTGGGTCTGAACTACTATGCTTCTCCATTACTGACTTCTCCACAACGCAACACCATAGGGCTAATCAGTGAGCAGTACCTCTGTACCTCCGCTGATAGCCTGACCTGCAGAACATACTTCAGCCTGTCAATATCATCCACATGGGTTTTCCATCTTGGTTGTAGTGGTCCTGCTGCCCTCATCTGTCTCTACCAGCACTGAAGAATCAGTTGCTACCTCCATTGCTTCAGGCAAAGGATATCTCATCTGATTTTCTTTAGCAGAAATTTGAATACTGAGTCCCTGACAGCAAGTGTACTCTTTTGCACGACAACAGCCGAAAAATAAATAGACTCACAGAAATGTACTAAATATGATTTCAATTTCATTCAGTCAGTAGCAAAAACATCCCTTTTAAGCTTTATTATTTACTCAATATTTTAATTAAATAAATAAAAACAACAGGCAGTATAGCATCATTAATGTGTTAGTAAGGATGATGGGGGTGGGTGGGGATACTTGCAACTTACTTTTCACCTTTATTTTAAGTTTTATTTTCACTGATACACACACTGGGCCTGATTCTCAAAGCCCTGCATTTGACACAAGGTGCCTGTGCCAAACAGATACAGTGCAAAGTGTACTTTGCATCCACAAATGCCCTCTGAGTGATTCACAAAGGTGGCCTGCGTCAACCACAGGCTGCCTGCCCCAAACAGGTCCTACCCCACACTAGCACCCAGTAATGGGCTGCAACAAGGTGAAAGGAGTCCCTGCGGTAGACGCAAGCTGCCACAGCCCAGAAGAGCAATTCTCAGATAGCGCCCAGAGGGAGAAAAACTAAGTTCCCTTAGACCAGCCAGGGCTAGTCTAAGGGGACTTAGAAATATCTCACCCAGGGTAGATGCTAGTTGCAATAGTGCTGTGGGACCTGGATCCTCGATATACCCCACAATGTCCTTTCACAAGTACAAGATGTACCTCACCCGATGATTCCCATGGTTAATAATAGAACACAAGCCCCGGTCCCATCCTGATGTTTCCCACAGGTCATGATGGCTCTCAAGCCCCCACCCACATCTCCAGTGTCTCCGACACAGACAAATGATCCTCTCATTGGTGGGCCAGTGTCCCCCACCCCATCCACAGGTAGTGTCCCTCCATCCCCAGACAGAGCCTGGGACCGGCACAGCCCTCCCCTCACCTCCGTGGCCAGTCCCCAACTGTACTGTCAAGAAACACTTACTGTAATGTGTATGCACACATCTTTGGGTGTGTACACATTGTACAGTCTGCACTTCTTGACAGTTCAGTTGGGGACCAACCGCGGGGGTGAGAGGTGGGCTGAGTCAGTACCTGGCTTTGTCTGGGGACGGGGGGACACTGCTTGCTGGGGTGGGGGGTACTGGACCACCACTGAGAGAGTCACTGGTCTGCGATGGGGACATCCGGAATGGTGGTACCAGCTAGACACTGCAGCAAGGGGCTTGCAGCAACCCCTTCCATGCGCCATGTGTTTGCTGCATGGGGGGAGCTGCTGCACATAAGGGGTCTTAGGCACTGGGACTCCTCCTCTACCTGCAGTGGGTGCAGGGTCTCTGGCACAGGAGGCATTAACACAAGCTGCTGTTTGCTGCAGCGTGTGCCGGACGCAGCCCCCTTTGAGAATCGGGCCCACTGTCTCTAAGTGTAATTTTTCAGTGAAGGTCATTTGTCTTCTCTTTTAACTTGCTCGCAAAATCTTTTTTATGAAAAAGCTGATGAAGCCATCTTCATTTACAATGTGTGCCTCGATTGTCACCTGAGACTGCATAGGCAGTTCCTGGCTTCTGTGATAGTTGACACTTCACACCTGCCACCAATCCACTTCACTCCTGTTGAACTCGTCGTCCATGTCCTCCATCTCCAGAGCAGACAAGAATATGCAGCATGTCAGCCTACCACTGCTCCACTGTGACAGAGCCTCATGAACACTGTAATAACTACAGCTGAACAAGGGCTTCGGGCTGCACATTGCTGTTAGTATGTAAAAATGCAAAAAGATAAAGAATGCAAGCAAACACCTCCACACAAAGAAAAGCAGGTTGTTTAATATGATGGATTCAGATTCTGGACTAAACATATCACCGTGATGTAAAGCAAAGATGGGGCAATGTCTCCTCTTGAAAAAATCAAAAATAAGCAATTGGTTGGGGTTTGGTGGCAGTGATGGGGGGAGATCACACTGAAGAAGGGAATCACTGTCAAACACGTGGATATGTTTGCCCCTAAAAAAAATAGGGATACTGCTCAACTGACTTAAATCATTAATAATTAATAAATGTTCAACTATTCATTAGTTTTACTTTGGTTGAAATTGTCATATGCAAATAAGTTAGTTGCTAACCCCTTGTAGAACAACCAACTTCTTACTAATTCTTAATCCTTTCGACAGCCATTTATTAATGTCTCCTACTTAAGAATTACTAATCCTTATTAATTGAGTATTGGTTTGCCATTTATTTATTATTAGTTAAGATTATGTAATGGCTCAGTTATTTTCAATTAACACTCAACTTGTTTAGCATTGGTTGATAATTACACCTATTCCATATGTACAATGCATAGTTATTAGCTGAAAATAACTAATTACTCACCATTCCCAAAATGCATTCTCATCAAAATGACACAGAACTGTGCTACCCTCTCTCTACCAGTTATGCACTCAGTTGCAGTAGAGCGAGCCCCTATTCCTGTGAACAATCTTGGGAGCTGGTAGACACAATTTTCTCCACAGCATGCACTATATCTGGATTCACTGAAATAATTCTGGATCTGCAAGGGTTTGAATGCTGTGGGTTCCCAAAACTTCCAATTTATTAAAGTTGCTGAAAAAATGTTATTCTTATAGTGAATACTATAAACATAGATACTGTCAGCAGAAAAGGATATCCTGGCCCACCTAGTCTGCCCTAAGGTCCCTGCCTACAATGCCGCTGTAGACCCTAATTGATCTCCACCATCCTGGCCTTGATACTAAGGTCCCCTTGTATCTATCCAATACATGTTTGAAACCTGCTACCATTTCAGTACCCAAAACCTCTGCTGGGAGGCTGTTCCAGGTGTCTACCACCTTTTCTGTGAAGAAATATTTCCTAACATCCCCTCTAAGTTTCCACATTCCAGCTTCATGTCATGCCCCCTTGTCCTTGAGCATCTTTTTCTGTACAAAAAGCCACCCTACTGTACAGTACCTTATTGATACCCTTGAGATATTTGAATGTTTCTGTCATGGCTCCCCTTTCTCTCCTTTCCTCCAGTTAGTACATATTTAATTCCAAGTCTTTCCCCAAAGGGCTTTAGATGCAGGCCATACATCATTTTGGTTGCCCTTTTCTGTATCTCCTTCACATGATCTATGTCTGTCCTGAGATGGGGCCTCCAAAACTGGACACAGCATTCCAGGTGTGGCCTCATCATTGATCTAGACATAGACATAGATACATCTATGCAACGCTTGTGAGGATAAAGTTTGTCAAATATTTTTGATACCCACAGACCTAAAGCAAGAATAACATGTTTATCCTCACTCTAGGTCCCCATGCCATGACACATTTATCCACACTGTAGGTTGTGACTGGCACTGCCAGCTCCAGTGAATCACTTTCACTTAAACACCTCTCACTTTCAAACGTGTTGGCAGCACAAGCAGTTTCTAAACCACTGCTTGCTCACACTCAAACTCCACCTAACATTTTAACTTCTGTGCTGCAGCTGCCACATCAATTTTCTGCTCAGAAAAGTGTTATTTTTTTATGTACAGGGATATTTATAACCCCCTTCTTTTATACCTCTTCTGCCATTCTCATAATTCTGTCCGCTCTTACCTACACTTGTTTTCCCATACCCCAATTCCTGAGCATCACTCGCATTCTTCACTAGCTGCAAGCTCCCATAGCCTGACTGCACTTCCCAGCCAACTTTAAGCCATCACCGCCTGGCCAAATCCCTAAAAAGGCTCTGAAGTCTCACACCACTGCATCCTCATAAGCTTGCTCCCTGGAGGCAATGATGTGCTGACGCACAGTGTCACATACAAAAAAGAAACGACCACTCAGTTTCAGTGCTACAGAGCATTCAGCCATCTGAAAAAGATATAAAAACAATGCAATTAAAAACCTGAAAAGGAAATGACTCACAAACGACAATGGCCTTGCAGAAAAGAGATATGCCATAGCCAGGGAATATCCATGATATTCTCCCCTTATGTCCATGGTTCTCTGACATCATTTGTGACTCCACCACTCACGATGTGATAAGGGCAAGCTGCACTTGGTGAGATTATCATTGATATTTTCAGTTAGACCATGGCATATCCCATATAGCATACAGAGATTAGAAAAACATGCTGTGAATGAGACTGGTACATTCAGCAGACCTGGGTTTGATTCCCACAGCCTCCACCTGCATACTATGTGCACTAAGCAAGGCACTTATCCTTTCCAGTGCTTCTGGTTGGCCCCTGAAAACAGGCTTTGTGCCTAGTGGGACTTACCTAGTTACCAAAGAATAAAACATATATATTTATATATGTATATATATAAGAATACTAGGTCATGTGGTGCGTGGTTAAAATACACCCAAAGAGGGGGAAAGTCAGATTATGAAGGCAACTTTAAATTCCGTTGAACATCAAATTAACATTGCACATAACTGCTGACGCATTCTTTAATAAATGGAGCCAGCATCAGGCCTAGGTATTTTTGTACTGTAAGCAAGGTGCTCTGTTCTTGTAAGTGAGTGTGTTATGCACCTCCCTGCTGGCCAACGATTTGTCCTTGCCCTTCTGTCAACAGAAAAAGCAAATGCATTCTCTGACATGAAAGCAGACCTGTGACTACATGTTGCATGTGTTAAGGTGATGTCCTTTCAAATATGGCAATAATAATATGAAAACAAAAATAAAATAATCATTTCCTTTTGGGAGGAAATGATAATTTTGCTACAGACCAAAAGTGTTGCAAAATTGTACCTCAGTTTTACCTTATGACTTTATTGTAAAAGTATAACTTTGGAGTCAAATATAGGGTTTGTAAAAGGTAAGATGTTTGGTTTGGTGAGCCTTATATTCAAACTTGTCTTCAGGTGGCATTTTACTCACTAGCTAGTCAACCTGAACACTGTTCCCGATTAAATCTACCTAGCTACCAATAACAATCTCAGAGCTCTGACTCTCCCACTGTTCCAGTCCTTTGGTAACTGTTAGTCTGACTTACCTGAGACTAGCATGCTGGTAAGTTTGCTGGTGAAGATGGTTAGCGCACTGGTTTCTGGCACTGGCATCATATCTGGCAGGCAGGACAGCTTGCTAACTGGCAGGATGGTTAGTTTAATATTTTCTGCTGGAAAGCAGGAACAATGGTTAGACATTGTGCTACTCTGCTCATTGCAGAAGGCCATTCTGGTGGCATGGAGCCTTCTGAGGAGAGTCAATCTGGCAGCAAGGTGGGTGCTCCAGACAATGATTAGTCACCTCGGATCTCAGGATAGGCATTCTGTCCCAAACAATGGTCATTCTCACTCTAGGATGGGCACAAATGGTGGGTATTCAGGCACAGTGGTGTGAATTGTGGCCCTAGAGTGGTCATTGAGGCACAGAAGATGGTAATTCCAGCCCTAAGGTATACACTGAGGATCAGAAGGTGGGCATTGTGGCCCTGGGGCAGGTAACTGAGGCACATCAGGAGAGCATGCCAGACCCATGGTGGGCATTACATCCCTAGAGAATGTACTGAGGCACAGACAGCAGGCATTCCAGCCCCAGGATGGATTTTCTGACCCCAGGTTGGTCATTCAGGCTGAAAGAGTTGGCATTCCTGCCCTAAGGTTATCATTCTAGCCCTAGGGTGAGCAGCTTAACCCGAGAGTTGGCACTAAGTAAAGAATGTGGGCATTCTTACTCCGGAATTGGCACTGCAGTTAACTGGGGAGGACAGCCAGCTTTGGGACCTGGAAGGGCAGCCCAGGTGAATGAAGGCTGGTAGGGAGGGTGGCTGGTTCGGGGCACTGGGATGTTCCAGGTAAAATAAGACTGGTCACAAGGCATGAGGCATAAAATAAATGGGTTTGCAAAGCAATTTGCGACCCCAAAAATGTGATTTGCTAATCAAGTGCAGCCTTGATTAGCAGAAGTTGCTAATGAACTGATTTGCCACATTGTAAAAATTTCCAAATTACAGTATTTTTTTTCTACAGTTGTGGTAAAAGGTACAGAACTTTTTCCCAAAGTCGCACTATGCTGAACTGTATCCTGTAGATAAAATAGACATTGTGTGAAACTGCTCCTCAAACCTGTCTGGTTGCCAATCAAATTTTTTTTGATTAGCACATACTGCTAATCAAGTTTCCAAAACAAATTTATGCCTTTGATCAAATGGAGAGGAAAGTCTGGTCTGGGATCTGGAAGCAGTGTTCCCCAATCATTGTTTTAGCGCTGTTGGCCACTACCCTATATTGTTCTACCACCATCCTATATTTTTTTGCCACCACCTTATATTTTCTGCCATCAACCTAATTTTTAAAATAAAATCCTCAAAAATAGTCCTTTACCACCTTTCCTTATTGTACTTCTACCCCTGTTTTGATATCAGTGTTCTGTACTTTACTAAAAACCACTTATTCACATGCACAGTGCATATAGGAGTCTGTGGAATAATGCATCCTTGGCTCTGATCACCATCATCACTGCCCTATATTCCCAGAGAGTGAGGAACCCTGAGAAGAATGGTCCAATTGTTGGGAGGAAAGTCAGCTAGGGGTGTAAGGCCAGTCCAGGTGCTAGTAGGTCATTCCTGCTGATAGAAATCTAGCCATCTGGGAAGAGCAGGCTGGATTGGGGCCTGCAAGGGTGGTTCAGGTGTAGGAAGGCTGCTCAGATGAGATACTGGTCTAGGGCTGGGTAAGTCAGCTGCTAAGTGGAAGGTCAATTAGGGGTAGGAGGCTGGTTTAGGGACAAAAGGGTGGTCCTGCTGCCAAGAGGCTGGTCAGCTGGCAAGGGGAGACTGGTCTGGGGCCTGGAAGAATGGTCCAGGTGCATTGAGAGTGGGTTGGCTGGGGAGAAGAAACTAATCAAGTGGGTGGAAGAGTGGTCCAGCTGCTGAGAGGAAGTCGCTAGGTCAGAGGGCTGGAAGAATGGTGCTGCTGCTGGGAAGCTGGTCTGGGGTTTGAAAAGGTGATCCAGGTGATGGGAAGCTGGTCACCTGAGGAGGAGAAGTTGGTCCAGTGGTTGGAAGAATGATCAGCTGGGGTCAGAGGCTGGTCCTGGGGATGGAAGGGAGATCCAGCTGCTTGGAGGGTGGTGACTAGAAATCATAGACTGGACCAAGGGCTGGAATGATGGCTTAGGTGCTGGTCTGCTAGGAGTTGCAGGATGGTCCAGGGCTTAGAAGGGTGCTCCAACTTCTGGGAGGCTGATTTGCTTAGATGGGAGGCTAAGCCTGTGGCTGGCAAGGTGGTCCTACTGCTTTAAGACTGTTCAGGTGGGGAGGGAAGGCTGATCCAGGGCATGGAAAGGAAGTCCAAAGGCATGGAGGCTGGTTGGCTGAGCAGCAGGGTCTGGTCTGGGAGCAATAACAGTGGTCCAATTGCTGGGAGGAAGGACAACTAGGGGTGGAAGGCTGGTCTGGCAGTTGAAAGGGTAGTTGGCTATGGATTGGAGGCTGGTCCCATGACTAAAAGTTTGTCCCAGCTGCTGGGAGAGTGGTTGGCTGGGAATTGGAGGCTGGTTCAGTGGCTGGAATGGTGGTCCAAGTACCTGGAAGTTGTCTGCTGTGAGTCAAAGACTGATTTGGATGCTAGACGGGTGTAGATGGTACAGGATTGATGGTCAAAAGGGATGGGGATGGTTCAGGGGTCAAGCCCCTTTAAAATATTTTGGAGGGTCTCACACCCTCCATTAACCCCTAGGTGAAATCCAGACTAGCCTGACTGTGCAAGTTACACCCCATCCTGGTGTTTTGGCTAGACTAGCCAGTTTGGGGTTTACCATTTTGGTCCAGAGTCTGGCAGGTTGGATTTCACCATATCCATATTTAGCATTGTGTGACTAGAAATTGTCACACCTGGCTAACTCAATGGGGAACACTTAATATCTTTTATGAGAGTGTCCAGAGGATGGGCTATGTGGAGTAAATCTTGAGACCTAGATTATAAACATAATCCCAATTTTTAGCCATGGGCTAGAGGAGCCTCGGGGCATGTTGAAGGCAGCACTCTCAGATTATTGAGGAGGGTCTTGCCTTCCCAGTTTTAACAGTGCCTCATGGACAGGTATCAAGAAGACATCCAACATCACAGGGGTGACATGACATCAGTCCTTCAGCCTTTCATGGTTTAACCCATTAATGAAGGAAGGGATTAAAAAAGTAGAGATTATAATGGAGATGGCTGGGGTGGATGGCATCCATGCTCCCCAATTGTGCCTGTCCCAGCTCTGATCACCCTGTTGCCCCCCCCAACCCAACACCACCACCACATTGGATTCTGGGGAGGTATACTCGCAGAGGAGGCGAAGCTTCAGGAACATTTGCAGAGCCCTTGCATCAGGTAGAGAGGTGTCAGGACAGTAGTGGATACAGATTGAATGTGTAGGGCTACCCCAAAGGGTAACATATCTCAAACATTTTTAAAAATACAACAAAAATTGTCCTGTGTAGTGGAAAAGGGTTCAGTGCCATTCCAGCACCACAGTGTCTCACCATCACCTACAGCAGTATACTAGTCCAGAGGCCAGAAACTAGCACCTGGACTGACATGCCACTGTAGTTGCCAGAAACCCACCATGCTGGGTCTGAATAAATCCTTTTAAAATGTATTTTAATTATTTATTTTACTGCCATACTGCAGCCTGTGGTTTCTGGGGTGCTGTCAAATCCATGGGCTATGACAGCATAGGTCTCCCATACTCAACCAGTGCCTGACTGCTGAGCTAATTAAAGTCTCTCTATCATTGAGTGGTTCACCCTCCTTCACTCAGTCTGCAGCTGCTAAGCTAATTTGTTTCTCTGGTATCTGGTGGTCCCCCTCCCTCACCCAATCCACAGCTATTTTCACCAGTGTCTAGCAATCCTGCCCCTGCAAGGTAGCCCCCTGCCCCAACATACTCATCTTCTTGGCCTTCTGGCCATCATCTGTCACAGATATGTCCAGTATTACTATTATAAAGTGCTCTATAGTGATACAGGACGTGGTCTGACAGTGGTTATGTCAGTATACAGTTCAACAAAGAGAGATTAGAGACAGACAAAGCAGAATTGCTAAACAAATTCTCCTGCTCAGTCTTCACAATAGAAGACTGCAATAAAGGACCTCCACTAGGTGAGACAGAGCATACTAGTGGAGGGGCAGACTCAAGCCCATCTACAAGGTAGAGGGTCCTAGAAGAGCTTAGTAAGCTTAGGGTGGATAAAGCCATGGGGCCAGATGGCATCCACCCTAGAGCACTAAAAGAGTTTAGGGAAGAAATTGCTGCACCTCTAGCTGAGCTATTCAATAATTCACTGGATAGTGGCAAAGCACCACAAGACTGGAAAAGGGCAACAGTAGTGCCCTTGCACAAAAGTGGAAGCAAGGAAGAGGCAGGAAACTAACACCCAGTCAGCCTGACCTCTGTAATGGGGAAAATTATGGAGTCATTGCTAAAGGAAAGAATATCAGATTACCTTAACAGTTGAAAACTCAATCCCAAGCAGCATGGCTTTACAGCTGGGTGCTCCTACCAAACCAACATGATTGATTTCTTCAGTTGGGTTACCAGAACAGTAGATCAGAGTGGGGCATGGACGTGGTGTACCTGGACTTCAGCAAAGCCTTTGACACCATTCCCCACAGGAGACAAGCTAATAAACTGAAACGCATAGGCATCAATCAAAATATAATTAGCAGGATTGAAAACTGGCTTTAGACTGGGACCCAAAGAGTTTTGGTCAATGAGTCACTATCAAGGGAGGGCAGAGTGACCAGTGGTGTTCCTCAAGGTTCAGTGTTAGGTCCAGCCCTCTTCAATATATTTATCAGCGACATCACCGATGGACTGGAGGGGAAGGTTCTTATTTATTTAGTTGTATCTCGGATTAAAACCTTTGAGCTACAAGCTCATTTACAAAGGTTCCACATCACAAAGTAGACACAGAGAGAGCTATACAACATTTCAGAAATGTTTACAACAGGGTTACAAAACACTTCAACAATGTAGAGCAATCAGATTTGTGATGCTGTAATAAGCTGTAACACTAGAAATATCAGGGAGAGGTAAGGAAAGTAATGAGAATAGGAAGGAAGGCAGAGGTAGAGGAGGCAGAACTGGGTTGCAGATAGAAGCGAGTGGGGTGAAAGAGAAGAAGGCAGTCAGTGGAGGGTAGTTGTTTAAAGACCACCAGATGGGCCTTGTCAAAGTAGGGAAGAGGTTGGGAGGGGACCAAATGGGTGGCTGGGGTGGGTGGGGTGAGAAGTGAGGCACATGGGGGATTAGGGAGGCCTAAAGGCGGAAAGAGGATTTAGGGTGAAAGAATTGGTAGCGGTAGGGGCATGGTTGAACATAAGAGGTAGGTAAAGGTGGGATAGTGGGTGGGATTGTGTGGGGGTGGGAAAGGGGAGGAGTGAAAGGAATGAGTAGAAAGTGCTGGAGCTGGAAGGCTGGAAGGTAGGGAGACTAAGTGCTAGTCTTGGATATTGCCAAAGTGGGGGTATGTTGCCTTGGGAGGGGGCAAGTGGCCTTAGAAGAGGGGGAATAAATGAGCTAGGTGTTACAGTCACTCATACTGGAGGGAATCAGACGATCCCAAAGTTGAGATTTGAATTGACCAATTCTTTGCACAGCTTGCAGGTTTGCCTGTTTGCAGATGATAATGAAGCTCTGCAACAGGGTGGACACACAGGAGGGAGCTTCAGTTATGGAAGCTGATCTCAGAAAACTGGAAGAATGGTGCAGGATTTGGCAGTTAGTTTAATGCCAAGAAGTATAAGGTAATGCACCTGGGAAAACGGAACCCTGGGGAAAAATACGTACTGGAAGGGCGTCAATTAGAGGAGAATAATATGGAACGGGATCTAGGCATAATCATTTCAGATGACTTAAAGCAGGAGTGTGCAAATCCTACTGCTCCCTGTCTGGGGCAAGTAAATTTCCTTAAAGGGCAAGTACAAAAAGAGAGCTCATTTCATTGTAATGAATAAGGGCATGTGAAAATTCAGCTACAATCATGGCTGGGCAAGTCCTAAAAGTTTTGATTTGAACACACCTGTTTAAAGGTAGGAAAACAATGTGAACAAGATGCGCAGAAGGCTTGTGGCATCCTCAGATGCATAGGCAGGGGTATTATGAACAGAAAACAGAAGGTAATCATGCCACTCTACAGATCCTTCATGAGGCCACACCTGGAATACTGCATCCAGTTCTGGAGGCCTCACCTGAAAAAGAACATTGACCATTTAGAGACAGTACAGAGAAGGGCTACAGAGTCTGCACCATGGGCCATATGAAACAAGATTCAAGTGTGCCTGTCAGTAGGGTGTCAGGATTTAAAATCGCCAATAGCATTACATGCGTTGGGCTATGCCCCCCACACCCACCTATGTCCCCTATAAACCCCCAACTGAAGATTCCAACTCTTGTGGGGGGTGGACCTCAGGGAGGGGGTGGCAGATTCGGCTATTTGGTGCTCTAATGATGGGCACACTCAGACAAGTGCACAGATGGCTGGCAGTGGAATTTATTCTCTCTAGAGAGAATTTATCCTCTTTAGAGCAGAGAAGATGTAGGGGGACATGATAGAAATGTTTAAATATATCAGGAGGAATTAATACAACTCAGAAGGGAAAACAGGGTGGAGCGTACAAGAGATCACAGCTTGTGTTTGGTGGGTTTAAAAGCAACTCTAGGAAGTACTTTTTCACTGAGAGGGTGATAGACCCATGGAACAGCCTGCTACCAGAAGTGGTAGCATCAAAGACAGTAAGAGAATTCAAACTCATGTGGGACAAGGATTATGGGCAGCTAAGGAAGGAAAAATAACTGGGGGAAGGGTAGCCATCATGGGCAGACTAGATGGATCACAGTCCCCATCTGCTGACTCCTTTCTTATGTTCTTATGCATCTGTATATGTGTGTGGACCAAGTCATATGTCAGCAACACTTGCTGTCAGACCCATAACTCTGCCATGGTACGCTCTTTTGAACCTAGGCTTGCATGGTACCTTCCAAGCCAGCCCCTCAAGGTCACACTGGTGGTTGTTGTTCGAACACTAACTGTGCATGCCTTCATTATGCAAACAACTGATCCAAATGTAAGTGACAGCATATTGTCTTTGCACCTACTAACATGGTGGATTATAGCTGCAACAGAGGTGGGAATATAGCATAGCAGCAGGTGCATGGTTTTCATGACAAGGTCCATGCAGCAGGCAACTGGCAGTATTGCCATAGTCATTAACACAACCCCCAAAGACTTGTACCTTCCTGTATGCTTCCTGTGAATATCGAGTCTGAATTTTAATGTACCTCTATGGTCTATCCTGGTGGTCCAGTGTCCCTATATCAAACAATGGCAACTGTTTCATTTCTGGTATACAGAGGATACTCCCTCAATAGCGTCATTCCTGAACATTTCAATGTTCAGTGACCCATGTGCACCAAATAACTGTTAATGGATGTTCTGGCTCACAAGGTAACAAACCACTGTAGAAGTACTTATAGTACTTCTTGTGATCATAGGACCTCTGTGCCTTGTGTACTGGATGGTGAGGGTACTGTGTAGACATTGTATAGAGCACATCATGAACTTGCATACCAGCACTGTTAATCATTGGCTTTACCTTGCCCCTTTGTGTGTGCTGTTTCACTGACCTGTGAAATAGTACAAGTAAAGACCAGATAGCCATTTGTGTGTGTTTTTTTTTTTTGCATACTCTTTTTGCCTCCTTCTGTTGCCATGGCTGCCCCTTCTATTGGAGTCCCCAGTGCAACATGGGCTGTGCTGGGAGGACCCGAAGATGCCTGCTACTATTGAAGTGCCCTGCTCCTGAAATTCATGGAGCTCGAATGACCCCATGGGTGGGGCGGAGGGGGCCCCTCTTCCCCCTCTGAAACCTCAGGTGGAGTGGACACTTGGGACTGTTCCTCTGGCTCTCCCCTCAGTCACTGATGCAGAGACCCATCTCCTGGTGCAGCCATGGAGTATTTCCATGTTTTTCTGGGCCCAGGGTGGGGACAGAAATACAGAGGATGGCCATTCAAGTACCCAGGTTGGACATTTTGGGGAAGGGAAACTGGTACTATGGCTGGAAGAGTGGTCTGCCGGGGAAATGGAAGATGGTCCTGGAAGGATTGTCTAGCTGCAGGGAGGGTAGGTGGCTGGGGATCAGAGGCTGGAATGGTAATTTAGCTGCTGGGAGTATGACTGGCTGGAGGCTGGAGGTCGGAGGCTGGTTTGGGGGCTACAAATGTCTAGAAGGTGCAGTTTGGACAGTTCAATGGTGGAATGCTGGACTGGGGGTCAGGCAACTTTTAAGCACTTTGGAGGGTCTCCATAGTCTTCATTAGCCTACTGCTGAAATCCAGAACAGCCGGAATGGCCAGACCATGCATGTTATCCCACTCTGGCTGGTCTGTCCAAACTGGTAAATTCAGCTTTTACCATTGTGGTCTGGTCCTTATTTCACCAATACACCTGGCACAGAAACACATAAACTGAAGCATTACTTATCATCACCATTGATGATACAAAATGAAACCATTATATAAAATACACACATACACACACACACTTTATCTCAGTTTATTGTATTGATGTTTAATCTGGAGCCCCCACACACACCTTTTCATATGCACTGGTAGCAGCATGAACAAAATTATATATTCAACGTCAGTGATCCAATACACTACTCACCCACCCACCCACCCCAGCTAAGTCATGCTTTCAGGATGTCATTATGGTTCAGCTGGTGGCACAGCCACATCTAGGCCAGAAAGTCATATGTTCTAGTCCTGCACAGGGTTGGAATCATACCATAAATGCCACCAGAACCCAAGTGCAATAGTGGGGGATGATGTATTGTTGGGACGTGGCATCCTTTGATTGAGGCATTGAATTCTGGTCCCATCTTCCCACCCCTAGGGCTATGGTGAGTTTCTAGGTTGAAGTAGAAGGACCAAAGGCACATTCAGAAGAGATGGGGATTTTCCACAGTGTCCTGGCCTACATTCCTGTTCCCATGAAACTGGCTCATGCAACTGTCCGAGGTTGTGTGCAGGTGTTGATGTGTGAACCGGCTGCTACTACACATTTACAGTCACTACACTACAAGTCTCTCATCATTTACAAAGTGCTTTGAGATAAGAATGTGTATAAAAAGCTATTTATACAGTAAACAATTGTTTACACATGGTAGCTGCAACATAAAACAAAATTATACCCCCCCAGCACACTGGCAGCAACATTAATAAAATTATGTGTTTGAATTCAACGATCCAAAACACACATCCCCTTTACACATGCTAGACGCAACATAAACAAAATTACATATTCAAATTCGACCTACCAAACACTAATTACTTGTTTAGAGGCACTTTTCACCTTTTTAAGCATGTTTCTATAAAGGCAGCACGACAAAATGCTGAAGATGCAGGTCCACATGACTGAACACTCAGCAACCATTTTCCAGCATGCCTGCATCTTTGTAGAGTGGTGTGTCAGACCACAACTCAACATTCCACCCCCACCCATTTTTGGATACACTGGACTTCGAGCAGAGCAGCATTCTGGCATGCTGGAATGAGCTGAAACCACAGCAGCATCTTCCACAGTCTGAGAATGAAGCATGTGATGCCCTTCTCATAAACACGCTTGCACTAATGTCATAAATGAGAATGCTGCTGGTATGCAAAACAAGACAGGGATACTGAACACACCTCTCCTTTTTATGCACAATAGCAATGATCCAGGGACCCCCACAGCAGCAACAATTGAGAGAACGTGCACCCCCTTCATGCACACTGACTGGAAATTACACCAAAGTCAAATTCTAGGTGTTAATCAATACTGTCTGTGTGATCCAGAGACCATCCTCCAGCAAAAGCACTCAAAGGCATACATACAACCCCCACCACAACCACCATGCACATTGACTGCAAATGGCAACAAAATACAAATTCTGATTTTTTTTTTTATCAGTACTGTCCAAACATCCAGAGGCCCCTCCATCAAAAGTGATCCAGGATATGTATGTACACACACACACATTGTATTCTTCCTTTTTCTTTTTAAGCAATGCTGTCCAAGAAATCCAGAGCCCCCCCCCCCAAGAAAATAGTGATGCAGGGCACGCATCTCCCCCACCCCCACATACTAACTTGAAATAAAAGTCATTTTTTGGTTGTTTGTTAATCAGTGCAGTCCAATTCTCTGAGCTCTCCCTTTCATGCACACTGACTCAAAATAAAACCAACAGTCAAACTGTTTGGAACAGCAGAGACTTACAGTACATAAAATATATCAGGAGGGACATTTGTGAGAGTCGCATTCTGGGACAGATAATTTGACAGGAAGTACAGTATAGCACAGAAACACATGTTCACTAACAGCTACACAAATTATTTAGTATTAGAAAATGGGCAAAGTTCATTCTTAATTCCGATTGGCTAAAATCGCCTAGCAGCCAGTCCAGTATGAGGCAGCAGAGACTGGGAAATAACTAGTCCCAGTCTCTGTTGCCTCATATTGTTCTAAAAATGAATGGGCCAGTAGAGCATTGAAAAGGCTGTAACCGCCATCTTTAGTATCTCACTTAGCCAGTCTCCACCATCAACTGGACTTTAAACTGCCAAAGTAAGACTACTGCAAGTGGTCACATAAACGTTTTTTCACTCTGCCAGCTTAAATAAAAATAATGTGTACCCTGGAAACATGTTCCCCAGCTGATTGCTGATGATGTCCCATTCAGTGCCACTCCTGATGTTCCGCTAGGCACCGGACATGTCACGATCACATGCAGCACATACTGCATAATTATCTATTATGCTGCCGAATTCCCTCCATAACACCATAAAGCTACCTATTCACACCCCACTGCAGCTCACTTGTCCTTTCCTGTCTATTTTAGCAGAGACACAGCAATCCTGCATTTTTCCATATTATGTCGACTTCTGCCCCACTGCTACATGTGTCACAGAGCCATTAGCTCTCTCGCGCCCCACTGCCCCAGTTAACCACCAGCTGTCATGCTCAAAGTAAAAAAAAACAAAGAAAAATAAAGTAATAAAAATAAAGCTAAAATGAACCTGCCATGGTGTGTCCTGAAATTGGGGGGGGAGGGATACGGATGGACCAATATACCGAAAAAAAAACCCAGATCATATCCATTATGTCTTTGACTGTTGGAGGGTGGTGACACTAAAACTTTCTCAAAGGTAGCAAGTCAGATCTATGACTGTGTGTGTGTGTGTGTGTGTGTGTGTGTGTGTCTCGCTGGGGTAGTAACCATGACAACCAGCTCCAAGACAAATCTTTCTAAAACAGGCAGAGGAACTATTTTATTAAAAAACTTATTTTAAACAAATTTTTCTAACAACATTTTTTTAACAAACAAATTTTTTTACAGTGCCTATTTTCTCAGTGCAATAATACCTGACAGAGTGGGCAGTATTATGCTATACCGGATCACCCAAGGGTGTAATGAGGCCTGACAGTGTTTTTAAATCTACTAATGCTAGATAATGTACATGTAAACTTTGTATAATTACAACACTTACTGTTTCACAATATTTGAATCAAAAAGATCATACATTTTGGTCAGTAATTTGAGAGAACCACATCTGAGATTTTTGCTTCTGGGGGAAAATAAAATACAGTAACAAAAGGTGATGCTGTATCTCCCCACTCCATCCATTTGAAAAAAAGACATGCAGTCACAAAGTTCTCATTGTGCTTAAATCCAATTCTTCCGTGCACACTACTTCAGATGAAAACTGCAGAACTTAGCATTTTAGTGAGAAAATAAGAGCTAAGTTAAACTTCTTATCTAAGAGCAGAGGGAAAAGTTCATCCATCCGGTCTGAAAGTGAAACTGCTGTAGCAGCAATGATGGATACAGGAAACATTAGGTGCATTTTGGAAAAGTTGTACATTAGTTGAGAATATTTAAAGAGACAGAACAGATCCATATTCAGTGTGTAAAACCATTGCAGATAAACTGTTCTCTGCATGAAATCAAAAAGCTATACAGACTTCCTTTCTTCCTTCCTTCCTTTCTATAAATTGGTGACTAACAAAGGCATACTAAGACAAAAAAAATGTACTTCAAGGACTGCAACATCCTTAAAAGAATCTAAAAAAAGGCAACTAATGGTGTGCAAATAATAAACAGTATTTCCCAAATGCCACAAATAATGCACTAGTCCTGTCTAACCTATTTGGGAAATGCAATATTTAATTAAATAAAAATCAAAAGAAGCAGCCCCCTCCTTCCCCCAGCACCCACAATTTCCATTTAAGTGGCCATATATAAAAATCTTCCATGATGGGCAGCCGGCACAACCTACCGGCCTCCATGGCTGGCCACCATCTTACAGCACTTATTTCTGCTAAATTAAATATGACCCCCCACACACACACACAATGGCAATACCCTCCTCCCACCCTCAACCCCCTTCCAGCACTTAAAAGCTGGCAATAGATCTCTATAAAGAGGAAAAAGATGACTGACACAACCCACCTTCCTCTGTGGCTACCTGCCTTCTTCAGATTGAAAGCACTCACACACTTGATCGTTGTTAAACCAGCTGGTCATGTGACACACTGGATGTATGTGCAGGGGATAACTACTGGGCTTTGTTCAAGTGGAGAACAACCAGGCTGTAATTGGTTAAAAGATGAGGCCCAGTGGGTTGGGCTTGGGTCCCAAAGGGGACCCACTGGACTGGGCCTAGGTACAAGGGGAAACACATAAGGCAGGGTTTGGGTGTAGGGGAGGACCCACTTGGATGGGCTTGGGCACAGAACAGGAAGTAAGTAGGCTGGACTTGCGTGCAGGAGGTTGACCCGGAGGAGTGGACATGAGAGCAGGAGGGACCCAATGGACTCATCTTGTTTTCAAGAGGGGGACCCAGGGGGCTGGGCTTGGGTGCACAAGGGGATCCCAGAGGACAGGGCTTAGTTGCAGGAGGGGAGCCAGAAGGCTGGGAGTGTGTGAAGGAAGATTCATACATTCCTAGACATGTGACAACAGAAAAGGGCCTTCCTGGCCCATCGAGTCTACCCATTCTCTCCCTCTACCTGTCACCCCCCCCAAGATTCCTCTCACCCTCCCCTTGACAACCCTCTGTGTTTGTCCCAGGCCCTCTTGAATCCCTGCACTGTACTGGCACTCACCACCTCCTCTGACAGTTTGTTTCAGGGCTCAACCACTCTCTCTTTGAAATAATACTTCCTAACATTTCCCCTAAACCTTCCACTCTCCACCTTCAGTCCATGCCTCCTAGTTCTTATATCTACCTTTCCTGTAAATAAGCTCTTCCCCACTTTATTTATCCCCTTCACATACTTGAATGATTCAATCATGTCCCCACTTTCCCTTCTCATCTCCAGAGGATACAAATCCAGTTCCCTCAACCTCTCCTCATATGCCATCCCTCTTAGCTCATGCAACATTTTAGTGGCTCTTCTCTGCACCCTTTCCATGCCATCTATGTCCTTTGTTAGATGGAGCCTCCAGAACTGTACCTCATACTCCAGGGGTGGCCTCACCATGGAACTGTAGAGTGACATCAGCACCTCCCTCCTTCTGCTGGTTATCCCTCTTCCTATGCATGCCAATATCCTGTTAGCCTTACCCACTGTTTTGCTGTGCTGGGTCCCCGCCATAAGGTCATTTTTGATTATAATCCCTAGATCCTTCTCCTGCTTGGTTGCTGCCATTCCCCCCCTCCCAGTGTGTATGTGGAAATTGGATTCCTCCTCCCCAAGTTTTGCAGGCAGTATAGTACAGTGGTTTAAGGCTCTGAGCTACAAATCTGGTGACATCCAGCAGACCAGACCTGGGTTTGAATCCCACTGCTTCCACTTGCATACTGTGTGACCCTGAGCAAGTCACTTAACTTCCCTGTGCTCCCAGTTCGCATCTGTAAAAAAGCTTTCAGCTTAGTGTGCTACTCCTGGTTAAACAACAAAAATAAAAAGTACACCGCTTTGCATTTCCTGGTGCTGAATTTCAGCTGCCATGTTTTCAACCACTCTTCCAGTAACCTTATATCATTCTTCATTGCCTTCACACTCCCCCTAGGGTTTTCACCCTGTTATTGAGTTTTGTGTATTCTGCTAAAAGGCTGACCTTCCCCTGAAGCCCCTCTGCTATGTCATTGATGTAGATGTTAAACAGAATGGTCCCCAGCACCCATCCCTGAGGGACGCCGCTCGACACCCCAGTCTCCCCAGAGTGCATCCCATTGACTACCACCCTCTGGCTTCTCCCCATCAGCCAGCTCTCCACCCATCTTACTATTTTCTGCCCCACCCCTTGATGCCCCAACTTATTAACCAACCTTCTGTGGGGCACCGTGTCAAAGGCCTTCCCGAAGTCCAAGTAGGCCACATCCATTGGCTCACCCTGATCACCCACCCTTGTCACCTTATGGAAGAATTCGGTCAAGTTTGTCTAGCATGATCATCCCCGAGTGATGCCATGCTGCCGAATGTCTAACCATCTTTGGTTTCAGTATTGTCTCCATTACTTTACCCACCACCCATGCGAGACTGACCAGATGACAATTGCCCGCTTCCTCCCTGCTCCCACTTTTATGAATTGGCACCACATCTGCATTCTTCCAGTCCTCCAGTACCCACCCTGTATCCAGGGACAAGTTAAACAACCCTGCCAGTGGCTCCGCTAGTACCTCCCTTAATTCCCTAAGCACCCTATGGTGAAGACAATCTGGTCCCATGGCCTTGTCCACCCTCAACTTACCCAATTCCTCCTTCCACACTGATTGGGCTAGGATCCCCCCTCCCCCCTTTCCCTTCTCACTTAGCTCTGGTCCCCTTCCGTCCCCCTCTTCATAAAAAACACATTAAAGTAACCATTCAGCACTTCAGCTTTCTCAAAATTCCCTTCCACCTGCAATCCCCCCTTCCCCTTAATCCTTTCTATCCCCTGTCATGCCTTCCTCCTTTCCCCAATGTACTGAAAGATTGTCTTGTCCCCCCTTTTGGCCTGCCAAGAAATTCTCTCCTCAGTTTTCCTTTAGCCATCCTAATCCTTCACCCTGTCACCCTCAGATTCTCTTTATAAATTTCCCTATCCAACTTTCCCTGTATCCTCTTATATTCCCTGAATGCCATTTTCTTCTTACAGATTACTCCCCTCACTTCCCTATTGAACTACAGTGGCCTCTTCCTTCTCTTGTTCTTCTTCACCCTTCTTACACATCCCTCTGTCACTTTAGGGAGCTGCCCCTTTGATCTTTTTTCCAGAGATCCTCTGCCCTACCCTAACACCTCCCACTCTCTCACTACCTGCTGGAAAAATCTGCCTGCCTGAAATCTAGTACCTTCATGGTGGTACGATTAGTCTTATATCCTGCTCTGACTTTGAAGCCCACAGTGTTGTGGTCACTATCTTTCAGACTGGCCCCTACCTCCACTCCCTCCACAGTCTCCATTGTTAAGGACCAAATGAAGTATGTCACCCTCCCTTGTGGGCTCCCTAACCAGCTGATGCAGAAAGGCACAGTGGGATGGCCTTGGGTGCAGGTGGGGACCCAGAGAGCTAAAATTGTGAGCAGTAGGGTTCTCAAAGGGCTTAGGTGTAGAAGGAGATCCAGTGTGGTGGGCTGGGCTTGGGTGCAGGAGAAGGATCCAGTGTCTGGGCTTGTGTACAGGAGGAACTCCAGTGGCATGGGCTTGGGTGCAGGAGAGCATGCAGTGAACTGGTCTTGTATACAAGAGCAGATCCAGTGAGCCAGGATTTGGTGTAGGATGGGGACCTAGCGGGCTGTCTTGGGTATAGGAGGGGAATCCAGTTGCCTCTGCTTGTATCCAGGAGGAAACTCAGTGGGCTGGGCTTGGGTGCAGGATGGGACTTAGTATTTTGGGCCTGGGTGTGATGAGGGGCATTGGGCTGGGCTTGAATAGAGGAGGGGACCCAGAGGGCTGGGCTTGAATAGAGGAGGGGACCCAGAGGGCTGGGCTTGTGTCATGGTGCATGAGGAGACCCAGAGGGCTGGGCTTGTGTCATGGTGCATGAGGAGACCCAGAGGGCTGGGCTTGTGTCATGGTGCATGAGGAGACCCAGAGGGCTGGGCTTGTGTCATGGTGCATGAGGAGACCCAGAAGGCTGGGCTTGTGTCATGGTGCATGAGGAGACCCAGAGGGCTGGGCTTGTGTCATGGTGCATGAGGAGACCCAGAAGGCTGAGCTTGTGTGCCAGAGGGGACCTAGAAGGTTGGATTTGCATACAGGAGGGGACCCAGTGCTCTGGGTCTCTGAGAAGGAAGAGACCCAGCAAGCAGAGCTTGGGTGCAGAAGGGGACATATGTACCAGAGGGAACCAGTAAGCTGGACTCATATACAGCAGGGGACCCATTAAATGAGTCTTTATATACAGGAGCGAGACCCAGAGGACTGGGCTTGGGTGCAAGAGGAGACCAAGTCGACAGGACTTGTGTACAGGGTGGAACCAACAGGGCTGGTCTTGTGTGCAAGAGGGGACCCAGAGGACTGGGCATGGATGCAGGAGGGCAAACCAGGAGTCTGGGTTTGGGTGTAGGAGGGTACCCAGGTGGATGGGATTGTGTGCAGGAGGGGAACCCAGTGGGCTGGGCTTGTGTGCATTGGAGTTCTGACTTCATACATGGTTGAGAATATGACTATTGTACACTGAGAAATCTCAAAGAGGATGTATCATATGTCTGTAGTTTGTCATTTTCAGTCTATACACGATCAGATGTATAAGTCTGTATAAAAGATTATGGGTTTGATTCTAAAAGCTCCCGGCATGGTGCAAGGGGTCTGGCCACAAATAATGGTGCAAAGAGTCCCTTGCACCAAAAGATATGCCAGGAGTGATTCTCAATTGCAGCCTGCCCCAAATGGGGCTTGTGCCACCTGTGTGCCCCAAAATGGGCTGTTACATGGCATTAGGGGGCATGTGGCAGATGCATCCCCGAAAGTGGGATTCTCAGATCTAGCCCAGCAGAAGAAATTCTATGTACAGGGAGGAACGGGGTGCAGGAATACACTATTTTTAAGCAAAAAAGATGTTCCAGGACTAGAGGGCATGGGATGAAGTTGGAGGAAGGACGATTCAGAGGAAACGTGAGGAAGAATTTCTTCACAGAATGGGTGGCAGACAAGTGGAACACCCTGCCAGAGGAAGTGGTGGGGGCTGAAACAATCACGGGATTTAAGAATGCATGGGATAGACATAAAGGAATTCTGAAAGTCAGGGGAAAGGAGCAACAGACTTCTTGGAAAACATAAACTGAACTTACAAGCTCAAATGGGCAGACTGGGTGGGCCATAGGCCCTTATCTGCCGACACTGTCTATGTACCTATGTATCTATGTATGTAGTGTTAGACCAACCAGAGCTGGTCTAAGAGTAGAGAGCACAGGACAAGCGTGCTATCAGTCAAGTCTGTTGAGTCAGCCACAACTAGGCAAATGTAACTTAGAAAACAAAAACCTGCAGCAAAGCACACACTGAAATGGATTTTGGAAATAAAGGTTTATTAGAATGGCATCCAACAAAGTTTCCCCGGTGCTTTGAGGGAGAAACCCCTCCTCATTGGGGCGGGGGATGAAGAGTCCATTTCTGGGTGTGCTTCACTGCTGGACTAAGGGTACTTAGAAAATTCTTCTCTGGGAGACTTGACCTGATTAATCGATGTGAATGTATACTATACAGTAGGTGTTCAGTGACAGTTCAGTCAGTGGCTGCCCACAGAGGCGAGAGGTGTGCTGCACCAGTCACTGTCTGTGTTTTGGGATGGGGAACGGGGTGGTGGACACTACCTGCTTGGGTTGGGTCCACTAGACAACCTGGGAAGGGGGTTGTTATTAAATATGAATATGGAGGCATCAGAGAGGGGGCACTAGACCACTAGGAAGGGTTATTTTACTTTATTTTATTTTTTTCTCTTTCTTTTTGTCCCTACCTGGTCTTCTCCCATTCCTGGCAACCCCTAGGAACTCCGGCTGCCATCTGACAACTCCCAGGCTCCATGAGGGTCCTTGCCCTCTCCCCTGTGGCTTACTCCCTGCAGCGGGGTGGTGGCAGCCCCCTAACTCACCTACTGAGTCCAAGTCCAGATTGGCAACTTCCCCCAGAGCTGGTGCACTGTTGGATGGCCATCAAGCCACCCGACAAGGAGGACTTACTTTTTCCACATTTTTCTCCCCGGAGCAGAGGCGTGCTGTGACACTGGTGGAGGGGAGTGTGCACACATCCGCATGTGCTCTCTCCTGGCATCTTGCCCCCAACTCCTCCCCGAACTACAGATCAGTGCCTTTGCCCTCCAGCTTCCACCAGGGGGCACTCAGGCACTGAGTGTTGTGGACCTCTCTCCCCAGAGAAGGAGAGCAGTCCTGTGGATGCTCGATCCTTCTCCTCCCCTGCCATCCCCAGGTGACCTGCGTTCACTCCTGAACACAGGTCACCAGCGTGGCGCAAGGTAATTCGACCAGCGCCTCAGCCCTCAGCATCACCGGGCCAGGTACACAAGGTTATTTTTATAAATATGAATATGGGCAACATCAGGGATTGGGGAGGGGGCACTAGACTACCAGGGAGGGGTATTTTTATACATATGAATGCGGGTGACATCAGGGATTGGATAAGGAGGGGCACTAGACCACCAGGAAAGGTCATTTTTCTAAATATGAATACGGGCAACATTGGGGATCAGGTGCCACTAGACCACCAGGAAAGGGTTACATTTAGTTTACAAGGGGATCAGGGAGGGTGGGACTGTTAGCCTTTGCCATAGTGTGCCTGTGGCAAACACCTCCCATGAGCCATGTGTTTACCGCATGGGAGAGGTTGCCGCAAGTGTAGGAATATAGGTGCCAAGACCCCTCCTGTACGAGAATCTGGTGTAGAGTCCCTGGTGTGCCAAACTTCAGCAGAAGCTGCTGTTTGCCACAGCTTGCACTGATCTAAGCCCTTTTTGAGAACTGAGCCTGATGTCTGTTCTGGTAAAGCCTTTCCAGCTTGACTTGCACAAGGTATCACTTACCCACAGTGTCTTCTTTGGGAAATGAGGAGTGAGAGTATACATATGGTTTTGAGAAATGCACAAAAAGAAAACTATTTGGATATTTCTGCTCTCCTAGCATAGTACAGTACAATACTGCTTTTCCCTGCAAACTACTTCTATTGTATGCTGAAGGACAGAAAGAGCAAAAAAGAAATGTAAGTTAAAATCTCAAGTAAATGATAACTGGAAAATTTTCTAAGTTTTGAATCTCAAGTAATTAACAACTGAGATATTTTCTAAGTCAACAACAGTGGGGCCAGAGCCTTTCTAAAAGTGGGGGGCCAAGGTGCAGGGGTCAGGGGGTAGTAGTAAAAAGAAAATTATAAAAAGCCAGGAGTCTGGGGGCCACTAGGCCCCCAGAAGCTCTGGGGTTTAGGATCTCTGTGGTGAGTTTTGGGGCTTTTGTTGAAGATAAAACACATTTTTGTCACATCTTCCCTACTCCTGACTCCAGGGGAAAAAATTATTTTTTCCCTGGCGTCAGGGGTGTGGAAGACTCTGGCTAGCCTTAGACTCTGCAACTGAAATTGGGATTGTGTGACTGGCTGACAGAGGGAGGCTCTCTGCTACCATAAGCAGCTAGCTATTCAAGAGAATGGTGAAGCATTCTCCACTCTGTGAGGTGTTTAATTTTCTCCAATGGCCTGATGGATTGGTAGCTATAATATCCCCCCCACTTAACCAATGTCAGTAACTGTGGTGGTGGTATATACCTTTTGGACTGGAATGGAGTCTGGAGAGGTTAGGTTGCTGGCACTCACCGGCAACAACAACTGTCTGGCTCTCTAGTGGTCACTCTGAAATAAAAATGTATTTTGAATTGGTCGCTATTGACTTGACTGTTCTGCAGGACTTGCAGGTCCAAGGTAGTAATGACTGGTGAGGTGGTGACAAGACACACACAACAACACACACTGACACAATGACACCACACAACTGTCCTCCCCACAGTTCACCGTCCTGTCCCACGGACCATCCAACAATTATTGCACACACACACACACACACACAGTGTCTGAGTGTCTCCTTCCATTCTTCTCCCTCCCAACGAGTCCACTCCCTCCCGAGTCCTGGCTCCCGAGTCCCGACCCGACCCGAGAATCAACCCGATGGTTATGGTACCATACCAGTACTTGAGGCTCTCTCTCCTCACACCCAGCTGACTGTCCTGACTGGCAGTGATGACCTTGGCTTGCCTGCCTCCTCACTAGGCACTGCCAGTGCCTGCCCCCCCATGGATGTCATGCCCCTCACCATGATTTTCACCGGGATGCCGGCCTTCTCACCTGACCTTCCTTCACGGCTCCGGGCTCAGAGTCCACAATGATGACACAGTCCACAGTATGGATTTCTTGTTCAGCCAGCCCAGCACCCCCCAGCCTGACTCAGGAGGATGAGTAAGACAGCAGAAGAGCAAGTGGTCAGCCGAGCTGAGCAAGAAGCAGTCAAACTTACTTAAGGATGTTGGACACTGAGTCGGACAACTGTCTGCAACTGCCAGACAACAAGGATAACAACTCAACAAGTGACATGTAAGGAAGTCACTTGGTTGGTCAGTGTCAGATGCTTGCCTTCTGCAGGACAGACAGCAGCAGACAGTGTGAGTCAGACAAGACACCACCACCAGTCTCTCTCTAGTCTGTCTTTCTCACTACTGTCTCAGTCAGACTAACACTAGTCTAAAAATAATGGGGGATTAGGGACACGGTACATTCAGGTCAGGAACAGGAACGGGAGTCACTCAGCAGTCAGCCAACTGATGGGTGACCAGCAGCACAGTCAACAACTCAGGCTTGAAACAAGCAATCAACAGTTGGCAGGCCACGGCAGATCAGGGCATTGCAAGAAGGAGCCAGGTCTGGTCAGGAGGGGGGTCATCATGGGTACAAATTAGATTTGCTAGCCTCCATCTTCTAAGACAGTGTCAGTGTGTGTGAGATGTGTGATCAGTCATGGTGACGTCCTGTCCTGACAGCTGTCAGCTCAGCTCTGACTCCTCCATGCTGTAGTATGGACTGGTGGTGCAGTGTGTATGTGTATCTTGGGCTCTCTCTGCTGCCACCTACCAGCCGCTGCACCGTGCCACATATTCAGTCTCAGAAAATGGAATTTTTTACATTTTTTTTTAAATATGTGGAAACAAAATGAGTTTTAAATGTAGGGGGGCTACGGCCCCCCAGCCCCCTGGCTCCAGCGCCTATGGGCAATGAAATCAACCATCTCATAAGCTGTATTATGTTGAAGTTGAAAAATAAAGAGCACAAAAGAAATCTAAGTTAAAATCTCAAGTAACTGATAACTGGAAAATTTTCTAAGTTTTGATTCTCAAGTAATTAACAACTGCGATATTTTCCAAGTCAAAGAAATCAACCAACTCATAATGTATCAACTGTATTATGTTAAAGCTGAAAAATTCAATCAATCCATAACTCTAGTATTTTTCAAGTCTGCTTTCTCAACTAATGTAGAAATTAAACTATAATTTCTCTACTAATGGCTAGATAGGAAGGATTATACATTAGTTGAAAAAAACCTCTCAGCCAGTGGTCAAGCTCAATGCTCAACTTTTTAGTTATTCCCTAATGAATAGGTAAGCATTAGGCATTCACTAACTTATGATGTTTTGTATGGGTGTCTATTCTGTTTTACTCTCAGTTTTTATTTACTATTATTTTATGAATAAAATTAATTTCTAAAATACTGTTGTTTGTTTGCTGTTGTGGTTTTCTTCCCAACTCCTTGGTCTTCTGTTACAAATATCAGGAAGGGCACAACATGCAAGTGGCGAGATGATGTTCTCAGTATGAGATGACTGCATACAACTCACAAATGAAACTACCATACTTACACCTCAGCAGCTGTCATTTTTGCTGCCATTTGAATATCTTATTCACAGATAGCACGTCATCATATGAGCTAAAATAAAAAGTTAAAATAAAGCTGTGCTGCTCTCTCCCAGTACAGACTAGATAATTTTAACAAAACTCACAATGAAGGAGTTTGTCATATCCATATATTGGAGCTGTCAATGTCTGGCTACTGTTAGCAAAAAGTATAGCAGAGTAACTCAAAATGACGGTATTAAGGAACAATTCTAAAGCTTCACGGTAAAGATCAGAATGCCACACCGGTTGAAATGTTATTTCCTCAAAGAGTCAGAATGGCAAGAATATTCTTTCGAAGGCATTCTGACTACACAATGAGATAACAGTTTTTTTAAACTTTTTATTTTATTTAAAGTTTTAGTTTATAAGCGAGTCCAACATTGTTTATGCACGGGCATATCTGCTCTGGAAAAGCAACACACACAGGTTCCTTTTATTTGTCTGTTCAGCTCACGTTATTCGAATTGTGAAGCTGCTTTCTCTTTTCACCCTCTCCCTGTAAAGCTTTTCGGATTTATGTAGCAACTGTTGCTCACTTCCCACCCTGCTTAGATGTGTACAAAAATTACCATAGATATATCAAAGGACTGGCTTTAGTGATTTGTAAGCTGTAGTTTTCTACCCTTCTTTGACAAGAAAATATGGGAAAATAGTTGCTTTGTATATTGCTCTGGAGACCAAAGACTTTGGATACTGCCATGTCAGCCAGAAAAAAAACACAAATGAACAAAAAATAAATAAATAATTGTTTTGGTAGAAAGGATACCTTTATTACACAAACAAATTACTAACTATACATGCTTTTAAAACATCTATAGCCTTTTCTTTCAGGCATGTTAACAGCTGAAGTGAAAATTCCTTTACCTGGCAACAAATGCTGGCTCACTGTGCCCTTTCTAATCACCCAGTTCTAAATAAATTTCCATTCCCATGGTGAATTTCATCTTGCCGAAGAAAACGAGTGCCCCACATACTAAAGGGAATAGGGAATCCCCATGAATTAGTACATTCACACTGAATACTTTCTTTTTTCCATCCCTGCTTATGAAGCAGGAGGAACAGACAGACATGATGCACCTGGAGTACACTGTACTTTGACTTTTATGAAACCATTGATCCCCTTCCTGACCAGTCTCCAGGAGCACTTGATATTATGTGTGGTTCATAGCTCAGTGCTTATGTAACATATTGGAATGATGTAGATGGTTGTTGGATACAGAGGCCAGCATAAAATGATTTGTGCTTAGGTACTTGGATGCTTGAATTGAGTTGTTTGATAATATTTGATGGTTTTGGCCTTTCTCTGTATCCCACCTGTAGGAAGGAGGCTTGGTTTAGAATTATGGAGCCCCAAAAAAGAATAAATATCAATGATTGTTCAGTAACTGAATGTTGAAGTTGTGCATAACAATTTAATGATAAGAATAGGTGATCGCCTCCTCCAACTCTGGAGAGTGTGACCAGTAGCACTCAGGAGAGGAAAAAACCCCTTGGGGAGAATCTCTGAGGACCCATGGCTACTGACCTGCCTGTCCTTCTGGGCACACTAAAGGAGAGAGATCCTAATTAAACTTAGAAAATTAACTAAATCTGAATTCGAATTGTAGAATTCAATCCAGATGAATGGAGCTTAAGAAAAGCCGAATTGTAAATGTCCAGTGAAATGATTTCCTTCTAATAAAGTCAGAGTCTGAGAATCCATTTATAATTCAGAATGATGGAGAGTAGATATATTGAAGAACCGTCTTCCGTACTTCAGTTGATAGAGGGCATAATCCAAGGAATTAAATGATGGTGGAGATGAAGTTCATGACTGACAAACTCAATACAAGAGACCAGAAGATAATTGCATCCAAGTTTGATGTCTACGAGGCAGGACGAAATAGAAGTAGTATGACTTCCAGGTTTCTAATAGGGCTTGTATAGTATGAGGAATGAGAAGGCTTGAGGCCAGGCTATCGAAAGTGAATTCAGTTCTGATAAGAAATATATATAATCTTTAAGAATTGATATGAAGCAATGGCTGTCGAGTTGAGCTGGAATAATGGCATGCTGTATATGATAATCTGAGACACTGGTGTGATGTATGAAGCATCCAAGTAGTAGAATGGGGTGAGCCTGAATGAATTAAGTCAGTCGAACTGAATCCAAATCAAAAGGTAGGAGCAGGAGTGCGCCAACGTAGGCAAATGAGAAGGAACAGGACGTGGCAACCAGCCCCTGAAGAACGTAGCTAATAGACAGCTGGCGAGATAGGAGAGAGGCAGCTGATTACAGTATGGGAAGCCCAGCTAGACCCAGGAATGGCCACCGGCAGAAATCAAATGATGTAGGCCCTCGACGATGCATAGGAATCCATCAGCAGGATGGGTATGAATCACCTTGAAGAGACTGAGACTGAGACATGGCAACTGTACAAGAGGAATAACATGGAAAACTGAAGGTATGCAAATTCAAGGCATGAAGCAGACGAGACCCGAAGAGTCTGAGATGGAGATAACTGAAGAAGCAGAGTCCAATGAAGTAGCAGTGTCACATGCCTGAAGTTGGTAGAGCACAAGCAGGAGAACGAAGTCCGCAGGAGACGCCAACCAAGTCCTGGAAAGAAGCAGCTGCAATTCCACAGCTGAGGCAACAGGGCAAAACATCCATGATAGCAAAACCGGAAGCTGCTGAAGGAGCACTGAGGCAATCTGAAAGCATTTGAGTATGAGGACCAGCCACGTAGTCGGAGAAGTAGGAGACACCAGGTAGGTAAGGGGAGCAAAGGTGAGATGGCAACCAATGTCCCAAAAGGTGAAGCAACAGCGAGTCCAGGGCTGAGGCAGCAGAGGCAGGTATGCATAAGTAGAATGGAATCACCTGGTCCCGAACTGGGCAAAGCAGAAGTAGAAGTTGGTGAACCTCCCAGCTCAAAGGGCAACGGCAGGTCAGAGAAGCAAGCGAGCAGTAGGCAAAACTCCCAGCGTGATGGGTGAAGGCAGGTCATAGAAGCAGGAATTAGTAAATAAACCTCCCAGCCCGAAGGGCGAAGGCAGGTCACAGAAACAGGCAAGTAGTATAGAAACCTCCCAGCCCAACGGGCGAAGGCAGGTCATAGAAGCAGGAATTAGTAGGTAATCCTCCCAGCCCGATGGGTGAAGGCAAGTGGAAGAAGCAGGCGCTTATGATGCAGGAAAATATAGGAACCAGGTTGGGGCACAGATCTGACCAAACGCGACGGCTAACTGCCGGCCTGCAGGGTGAGGCAGGCTGCAGAGCAGTGGTAGATAATGCAATGGAATGCTGAACTGCATGCAATGAAGAGGGTCACGTCCTGGTATGAAGAGAGCATAGTAAATACGTAAACGTAGGGTAGAAGGATGCCAGTACATGAGGAGCGCAGTAGATTGAAATGATAGGTTAGACGTGAGGACCTCCAAGCCCTGGGAGGGTGACATAGGTAACATGAGCAAGTAAGAAAAAGAAGGGAACCTATATAAGTTGTAGTAGTAAACAAGTTGCATGACAGAATAGAGCACAGATGGTCCTGGAGGGAAGGAGAGGAGCAAACATGGAAGATGAGCTGCAGCATCCTGAATTCTACTGGCATGACTAGAAGACATCCTGGAGAATAGCTGTCCATGCCATAGAGGAGTCACCTGCATCGCTGGATAGCTGAACTCAGTGGGGGCAGTAGAGAGATAGGCGCACACAAGCCAGGTTAGACGGACAAGCAGCAATGCTAATTGAATAACGTCAGGCATGACAAGTTGTACGCCGATGTCCAGGTACTGGTGACACAGGTTTAAGGACCCGAATGGGTGAGATTCTGTACATAAAACAACTGCAACTCCCATAGCCAAAGATGAGTTGGGGAGAGCAACCAGAGCGCAGGCGGTGGTGTGATGCTGTAGGTCGGAAATCCAAGGCAGGGTGAGGCACAAAGGAGCTGAAACCAACAGAAAACAGTTTGCAGTGGAAGTGTCAGGAAGAGTAAACTCAATTTGAGTCCAATATACAGCAGGCTTGGCAAGCGTCATAATCCACAGTGTGGTTCCAGTGCTGACAAATGGCAGAGCAGGCAGGCTGCAGTGGATGTTACACTTCAAGGTAAAAGCAGCATGACTAAAATGGGTCAAGCTCCCTTTCATAAAATATGAGCAACTGTGAGGCGATATAAGGCATGGGTGCTAAGTCTGTTGTGGTGGCATACAAGTAGGAGCAAAATGCTGCACTGGGCACATTCAGTTTTGTTGTGGTTTTCTAACAGACAGGAGATCCAGGGGTGTGTGAAACACTGAGTGCAAACGAGGTGTGGACAGAAGGCTAGAGTTAGGTAGCGTCCGAGACATAGTACGGAACACATATTGACAGGTATGGTGCTTAAGCAGGCATTTGAATGAGGCAGATAGAGCAGCTTGTAGGAGAGAATTAAAGGCGTTCCAGCAGGTAGAGTTGTAGTACACAGAGAGTACCGAGTGCGAAACTGGCAGTGCTTTGGATAGAACATTAGGACCCATCTCCAAATACCGAATGGCTGAAGCAGCACAGCACCCGACAAAATGAATAGTAAGTAATAGTCTCTCAGGGTCTGAAACATGGAATGCATGCCTCTTATAACTTTGCAGTGTCACAGCGAAAGTGGGATCCATGAATTTGATTTAAAGTGCCAGACACATCTGGTGAAAATGCAAGTTAGAACACCATGTTAGGCATACAGTTTAAGTTAACAACCAGCTTACTAGGTCCTCTAACACCTGAACGCCAGGTTTCCATTCATATGAATGTACGCGTGGAGGTAATGCATTCATAGTGGATCGTGCCATCTAGCGGTCGAGGGAGCGAGGCACAGGAGCAGAATTGAGTGAATGAAGCTCCAGTGCAATACATGAATGTTAGGTCAGCTGGAAGTAAGTTCCAAAGCGCCACTTGCAGAGAAATACGTAGCGTCTGTCGGCCAGGAGCAGGATGCGATGAAATAACTTATGCAGGGATCAGTAGACAGTGGGGAGTGAGTGGGGAGCAAACCTGGAACAGTGGAATAAAGCGGCGGCTGAACATGAGAAGCAGCGTGCTGGAGGCAGGCAAGCAGAAGAAACCCAAAGAAAGGTACAAGCAACAGAGGGAGGGCAGACAAAAACAGAAAGGAGGAAGAGAGGAAAGCAAGCAGGCAGGGAGCAGAGACAAACGGGGGGGGCAGAACAGAAGGAGGCCAGCCCCAGCACGCAGCACGAAGCAAGCGCAGCGAGAGCGACTCACTCTAAGCAGAGCGGGAGTTAGCTGCTCTGATTAAATAGGCAGTGGGGGAAGAGCTCTTCCCCCACATAATCCCGGGATATCCCTTCAATTATCTCAAATCTCCCCCTTCCTTAACTCCACCTATTTCTTCACCCCTTACCAGTTTGGGTTCTGGAAATCTGACTCCACTTCCTCCTCCCTCCTCCAGATCAGGGCCACATTACCTCAGCCATCTTTGTTGACCTGGCCAAATCCTTTGACACTGTAGCCCACCACCTCCTCCTCACCAAGTTCACAATGGCAGGACTCTCCATCCCTGACACTAATTGTTTCCACACTTACCTTTAGAGCCAGACCCAGTCAGTCAGAATTGGTAACTTCCCCCCCCCAATCTGCACTGATGTCCTTCAAGGCTCTGTCCTTGGTCCAATACTATTTTCAGTTTTCCTAAACGATCTCCCTGCTGCCTGCACCTCAGCATCCATTCACATGTACACTGATGATACAGTATCATTTGCCCCTGGCCCCTCCTCCACTGATATCATGTCCAGACTCCAGCTGGACTTTGACAATGTTCAGCTCTGGTTCCGCTCAAATCTGCTGGCTCTTAACATCAAGAAGATGGTCTCCATGACCTTTGGCACAAGGGGAAAAACTTGCAAGGATTGTTGATTCCCCCTCCTTCCACACCCAGGATGGGTCTTTCACTGAGGTAGTCCCATCCTTCAAATATCTCGGGGACTGGCTTGATAGTCACCTTGACTTCTCTGAACATGTGGATGCCATTTGCGAAAAAGTACATCCCAAACTAGGAGTGCTGTACCGAAACTGTGGCTGCATCCCTCTGTAGGCATGCAGAGCCATTGTTCAGAAAATGATCCTTTCTATATTTGACTATGGTGACATAGTCTACAGCACTGCTTCCAAATCCACCCTATCCAAACTGGACTCCCTCTTCCACCTCTTCTGTCATTTTGCTCTAAACTGACCTCCTTGCATTCACCACTGCACTCATTATACCACCCTCTTCTTCCCCTCCCTTGAAGACAGGCACCTAGCCCCTTGCTGCTTTTTCATAGCCAAGTACTGGCTGGACTCTTTACCTTCCTGCCTCTCCTCTATCCTCTTCCACCCCCATCTACCGCCTAAGCCCTTCCCAACTCCAACTTCCACTGCCTTGCTCTGCCTTCCAGGTCCTCCTCACCCAGCCAGGCTGCCTTCTCTTACCATTTCCCTAAACTCTGGAACTCACTCCCATTACACATCCAGTCTGCCCCCTCCTCACGCTCTCTAGCCTCCCTTCTGCTTAACTTCATTTCACCCTCCTGTGACTGTAACTGACCAATCGTTTCCTCTTCCCTGCATTCCTAGACCTTCTCTTGACTAACTCTCTCTCCCCTCTCCGCTTCATTTTCTCTGCATCCTCCTCTCACTTGTCTATTCTCCCCACTGTTTAAATTCTCCTCAGTCCACCAGTAACCATTACTGACCTCCAGTCCTTCACCTCTGCTCTCCCCATCCACCCCACCCTCCCTTCTCTCACATTATCTGTAATCTGTCTGTCCCTAACCCCTACACTTCAAATCTCATCTACCTGTTACTTGCAGATGGCATGGGGTCATAATGTTGCAAGACATTGTACGCATAGCAAAATCGATGCTAATACAGCGTGATTTCTGCCATGCAGCATAACTCTTTTTTTTGCTGGGGCTCCGCCCTGCACCCCCTGCCTAACCCCCCAATAAAAATTCTCAACTCCCGGAGGCAACTCTGGAGTGCACAAGGGTTAAAAATTAAAGTTACTGCGACTGAAAATCAAACCCAGTCCCAGATGCAGTGCCTGGGTTCCTGGCTGCAGTGGCTCAGTCCGTTGAGCCACAGTAGCTGCTCAGTGGAACCCTATCCTAGAAGAGGTCTTATCCTCTGCCTGGGATGTTTCAAGTGGCGCAATACCACGGTCAGCAGTATTCACTGTATTGCACCACCAGTTCTGCAAACCCAGATGTGCACTGGGTGTGCATTGAACCATGTCTGGTCCTTGTGGGGTTTGCATCCCAGAGGGAGGAAGGTCTGCCAACCATCTCTACCAACCCCCTACACCCCTTTTCCCCCTCCCTCATGTCTCTCACCATTTTTCTGCTATTTCTTATCTTATAACTCTCTCCCCGCCATTCCATTCCATCCTTTCTTCCTCTCTGCTATGTTTCCTAGCTCCAATCTACGCCTTCAACACCTCCTAATTCCTGTAGCGTGCATTATGTATTATCTGTAGGAAGTAAATTGTGTATTTTATGTAGTGGTTGTATGTATATTAGTTTGTACCTTTGTTGTGTACCTTAAACTGTATTTCTCTCCCCCCCTCTCCCCAGGATGCATCTGGAAATGAGCTGTTTCAGCCCAGTATGCCTTTCCTGGTGAAACATTTCAAATAAATAAATACATTTTGTTCCAAATAGTTTGCCATATGTAGGCAGCGTGCTCACCTACAGTAGCTCTCATTCTGGTTACTCCATAACTGATGTACTTTGTAAACTTTTTTTTACACTGCTTTTTTTTCTTTTTGCTACTGTGCTTGATCTCCTTCCCTGGGTCACATCTGTAAATGAGCTCTGGCTCAGTGTTCCTTTCCCGGTCGCCACATTTTAAAATAAATGAATAGTCCCTTCTGACCTTAAGGTACTATGTTACAGATGGAGAGATGAAAGAAATGCTGCAACTGTGGAACATTTCTTCATTTCAAGCCCCCCTATAAAACAAACTGTAAGTTCAGCTGGGTAGCACACCTGAGAAAGAGTTAAGTCCTAAAAGCCTGTACATCTTAATCCATCAGTAGGCAACTAAAGGCACCATAGCTACCTAACAAATTTAGTTTGACCCACGAATTCAAGGATGTTGCAATACTGTGGCATGATGGTAAATCACTTTCTGGAGGGGTGCAATATTGTGATATTGTGCAGTACTCCCATAGGAACTTCTGCATACCACAGCTTTCAGGCAGCCATCCTCTGATTCTCCGATAAACTCAGGGTGACACAGGTCCCTCCAGCACATGCCTGACAGTCCACAGATAAATGATTTCTGTTTATGATGGATGTAGCCATTGGGGGGAAGGCGTCAATAAGGATGCCGTACAAGATAAATATTATGGTCACCATGATAATTTGGATGGTTATACCCTGAAAAGTTGCACTTTGTGCACTCCTGTTTTTACTTATAAAATGCCACCACTACAGACCATCTTGTAGGGAATGTGTCAGCCTATGCATACTCATTCACTGCTGGCTTTGTTGCTTGGTAGTTCTTGTAATCCTGTGTTACAGCATCTGAGTCATTCTTGCAAAAGGCAGTGCTGCCCAATGAAATGCACAAATTAACAAATACATAAAATAAAAATATTCACATTGTGCTAGAAAATCCTGTTTTCAGATTTCTCTGTGTGCTTCAGACTAACCCTCTGTCAGGAGCCAGCACAAATGTAATGCATGAATACTTGAATGGTAGTTACAGGACTTCTGAAAGATGATGTCAGTTACACAGTCTAACTACTCAGCTCTAACAAGCAGGGACCTACCAGAAACTCAAGTGTTTATAATTGGAAGGCTCCGCCTATGGTTCAATGGACAAGCAGCCAGCCACTCCCATTTCCTGAGCTATACATGTAGTTCCCCTCAGCCTCCTTCTGAAGCACTTTTTCTTTCTCAGCTGGAGTCGCTGTCCATTTGCTTTCTGCAGCTGACTGGGGCCTGCTCCCCCCACCTTGCTGCTTCTTTCTGCTGGACTCTGTGGCCCAGATATTCAAACTGTGCCAGGCTGTGGCGCAAGCCTGGGTGCAGCCCAACTTGGCTGCGCAGGGGCGTTGACTCGGCGATATTCAACAGAGCTGCACCATGGCTCAGCATCATTGAATATTGCACCCTGGCCACCCACAGTGCACATGACACAGTGGCACTGCGCCAGTACAAGTGGCCAGAGTGGAACAGGGGGATGCGCTAGTGCAAGTTCCATTGCGCTAGGCGCAACAGCCATGATATTCAAAAGTGCACATGCAAATGGGGCCATAATGTATGCAAAGTGCAAATGGGGCCATTTGCATGTCATTATGGCCCCATTTGCATGCAGGTGTGCCAATCCCTGGTGACTTGCGCCTGGCACCCTGTCAGGCAGCAGCCATCGGGGACTGACGCCCCCTGCAATGCGGCAATGTGCCCCACAGCCCGATTGTGGGCATTTGAAAAATAATAAGGTATCCAATATCCCTGGTGGTCCAGTGGACTGCTGTCAACATGATCGAGGGATTAAGTAAGATAAATACGGATCCAATATCCCTGGTGGTTCAGTGGACCGCTGTCAGCCTGATCGCAGGATTAAGTATAATGAATACTGATCCAATATCCCTGGTGGTCCAGTGGACCGCTGTCAGACTGATCGCAGGCTTCAGTAAAATAATAAAGATTTCTATATCCCTGGTGGTCCAGTGGACCCCCTCCCACCACCCACTGATCCCACTGCCTCACTCCCCAGTCGGTGGCAGATGGCAGCCCCCACCACCTGCCGCCCGCCGCCCGCCGACTGAGCACAGTCGGTGGGGCTGATGCCAGATGGTCCTGGCGTGAGCCAATGGGCTTGCAACCATACCGCCTACACATTCCAGATATAACAGATGGATCCATTCACATATCTGGAATATAATCTGATATGGTGCTGCGTATGGCTCAAGCTGTGGACCAATGGGCGTACAGCCTACCAACGATGTCGGTCGGTGGCAGGTGGTGCTTTCCTACTGCTGACGGCGGGGTATGGGGCAGTTGGGACAAGGGCAGGTGGGGAGGGGGTCACTGGACCACCAGGGATATAGGAATTTTATTATTTTACTGAAGCTCAAGATGGATGACAGTGGTCCACTGACCACCAGGATATAGGATTCTATTTTTCATACCAATGCCCACGATCGGGTGTGGGGGCACCACCATGGAGGTGTGCCGAGCTGGGTGGCCACCACAGGTGGCAGCTGCCGTGTTGCACCCTGCAATATGGCAGCTCACCTGTGGTGGCTGACCATCACTCCTTTTTTTGAATCAACTTTGTGCGGCGCAGGTAGGGGTTGCGCATGCATGGCTCAACACATCCCGGGCTGAATATCAGGATGTGCAGAGTATGCATGGGCACATCCCCACTACCTGCACCTGCATACACTACTGATGTGCTCCGGTGCATCGGGATTTGTGCCAGGCGCAATTCCCATTTTGAATATCGTGCAGGCGCATCAGTGGGTTCTTGTAGCTGCTACTGTTGCGCCACGAGCAACCCTTTTGAATATCTGGGCCTGTGTTTTGTTCTTCTGCTTCTGGTTTGTATTTTGTCTCCAGCTGTGTGCCTTCCCTGTTTCTTCTATGTTTGTATCTTAGTTTTGTTTTATTTTTGTTTTCCTTTCTGGGGGGATTTGTTTTCTCAGCTTCTACCATTTACTTGCTCCTATCATTTGGCTCTTACAGTTTCAGCTACTTGCTTTTAGTTACTCCCATTGCTATTGTGACCAGTACCTGTGTTTTTACATAAACCAGAGCTCCTTCCCATGCTACAGACCTAATTGTTCCCCATGCTATCAAGCCTAATTATTTTCACCTGAGTCAAGCTCCCTCTGAACCCTTGCTATGCAGCTTAATCATGTTTTCCCTGCTTAATCTACCTCCCCTGTGCTCATAGCTGTTTTCACAACATTGTGCTTCCTTCCTTCCTTCCATGCTTATAGTATACTACCACTCATAGCTGATGCTATTCTCTGTTTTGTGCACTGCTGTTCCACTCTGAGGTCAGCTAATCTACTGCTGATGCTGTAAACCTAGTTTTAATATTTGCATGTGGTTCTTGGCCCTTCCATCACTTTCTTGTTTTTCCTACAGCTGGGACTGGTAAGTGTTTTGGGGTCGTGGCCCCATGTGGCTAATTGCTTCCATTCTAAATCCTGCCTCCCCACTGAAAATCCTCAGAGTATTTGTCACCTTAATTTGGCTTTTTGAATGCCTGGCTGGCATGCTCCACTATCATTATGTTGCCCCCACTTACATTTATGTCCCATCATTGCTACTATATTTTGCGGACCTACATGTCAGTCTGACAACTCCTACTGCTTACTGACCTACATGCTGATCCGACTGTTGTTACCCTGCCCCACTGCTTTACCCTGCCTTACTTAACTATGTCCAGATCCACTCTTGCTCATGCCAATGCTCCCTGCCATTTGCCTTGCAAGTTCTCAGTACTCATGCCCATTCAGCCTCATCAGTCCCTGGGGCATGCCAGCCATTCCATTCTGGTGCAGGTTTTCCCCTGCAGCTGATGGTCTTGCTCTGTACCTTATTCCGCAGCTTGAGCATGCAAAGCTTGGGGCCGGGTCCTTCTCACCTGGCCCATAGCTGGGAATGTCCTTGCTCTGGGTGTACCTTCAGTCATCAACTGTATCGATGGCACCTCAAGTTGTGGAAGTTAAGACTCAGCTATGAAGGGCTGGGGTTGCTTACGAGGGCCCCTTTAGCACCCAGTGAGGAGGCACCCCTCAAGCTATTCTCCCCATGGCTGCCTCTGGTTCACCTGGTTTGAGAGTAGATCAGTAGGCCAGGTGAGTGCCTCAGCAGTCGTTCTCCTCCTCCTCCTGCCTTGGTTGTTCATTGTTGTAGAATGGTGCTTGCAACCTTCTACAGCATTCCCATTAGAAGGACTAAGTGAGAGCTTTCCTCCAAATTGGAATATTTTCTACCTCCTTTAATTAGGTTTCCAAATTGCAGCAGCAGAGCAGTCACTAAATAAAATAGCCCAAACCTGGAAAGAAGGGGACCTAGGCATTGGATCCCCAGAGATTTCCTCCTCAAAGAGTTTTTTCTCTCCTCCATGTCTCAGGTCATAACTGTTAGCGTAGTTTTCCCTAGTTCCATAGGCAGGATTCCACTGTTGGATGGAGGGGGATGGTGTCTATTTTGCCATTCCCTCTCTCCTTAGGAGGTCCCCTCACTTTTTGTTGAAATCCATCAAACCCATGCCATTGTTAACCTGCTCATCCTATTACGTTATCAAGCTGCCTGATGTTTTATCTAGTACTATTCTCTCAACTACTGATTGCTTATATGCTTCATACTACTACTTTCATTTTTGGGAATCCTTCCTAAGGTACCTTTAGCCAAGGGAATTGTCACATGGCACCTCTAGGGGTGATCCTCTAGAGGGCTCCTAGCCTTTGGTTCCCCTACAGGGTGGTAATTCCTCTGGAATAGAGAGTACGAATGGCCAAAACCTAAGTAACACAGTTGCACAAGTATAACACTACACTGGCTGTGTAGGCCTTGAATTGGAAGGCTCCACCTATGGTTCAATGGACAAGCAGCCAGCCACTCCCACTTCCTGAGCTATATAAGCAAGTCCCCTCAGCCTCCTTCTGAAGCATTTTTTCTTTGCCCTGCCGTCCTCCCCTCCTCCTCCAGTGGCAGTGCCTCTCTTCTTCGGATCCTTCCTAAGGTACCTTTAGCCAAGGGAATCATCCCACGACACCTCTAGGGGTGGAACCCTCTAGAGGGTTCCTTGCCTTTGATAACCCTACAGGGTGGTAATTCCTCTGGAATAGAGAGTGTGAATGGCCAAAACCTAAGTAATACAGTTGCAAAAGCATAATACTATACTGGCTGCGTAGGCCATTGAATTGGATGTTAAACTCTTTCGGGGTTACAGGAGGCGGTAGTTAGGTGAAGATCATTCAGCTGTAAAAAATGTTTGCAGGTTTTTACTGTTAAAACTGTTGGCACCTCTAAAATGCAGACTGTAACTGCCCAAAGAAACAAATGCCATCAGCATAATGCCTTTACAAAATACATTTAAAAAATGGTTTCATCTGTAAACTATATATCTAAAACTGTCATGACTTACACTTGTACATTGTTTCCCCCTGTAATTGTAAAATGATAACATAATAATCTGAGGTTAAAAGAGACTGTAGGTCTATTTCATCCACCCTGTCCCCGTCCCCTTTGTAAGCAGGAATGATAAAAGTATGTACTTAAATTGCTTCTAATCTTGTTTTAGGATCTGCTTTATAAGTGTAGTACTAGTCTAGATAAAGCTTACCTGACTAGACTTGGGAGTGCCTGAGATGTGTGCAGAACACTACATACTCTTGAATGCATTTCACATTACTGTTTGTTTTATATTTGGGGATTTTAAGTTAAAATGCTTTCTTGTAGCCATAATTTTCTTTCAGTGCATTTACTTGCTTCAGAAATGCTTTGTGACTTCTTTTGCTTATCAGCTTCTGTCAGCTATGCTCACCCATCATCCCTTCCCTCAGGGCATTTATGCATGAGTAAGGCTTTTCCACTCCTTTCACTTACAACCAAAAACAGAAAAGTTCAGTGTGGACAACTCAGATTCAAGCAAAGTATTACTAACTCACCAGTTGTTTGTAAACTAGGGAAACTGATTACTCAATCAGTTGTGCACACCAATTTATTGCTGAATCAGTTACACATATATATGCAGAGTTATTGCATAACCAGCTGCACCAATACACTGTTTATTACTAAATGAGGTGCACCAGTACTTCTAAATGTGGAATGCACTACTTATCGATTACACAGATATATAGATTTAAGTTACAGGAATATACAGATTCATAGGTTTTTTTATTAGTAATTTGGGTAAATGAATATACAGGTCTATAAACAAATTTGTGTGGCCAAATCATTTCTTTTACAATGAACTCTTACTGTTCCTGGAGGTGAGTGATTGCTATGGAGGAGGGGGAGGTGGTCAAGAGTCTTGACAGTTGAATCACTACTTAGTAACTGCCTGCTGGAGCAGCCACTATCCTTGTAATGTGCTTTCTGCAGATTGCAACTCTGCTTCCGTACACATATCTGAGCTTATCAGTAGAGATGCAGCGAATTTAAAATCCGCTGGCGAAGTGAATGCGAAGTGGCCACTTCGCTACGTGGAGTGCCCCATAGGAAAGGCTCACTTTGCCTTGTTATTATTACTTCACATTGTCATTCTGCCTTAAATGCGAAGTAAGGCGGAGTGACAACAATATTGGCAGCATCCCACCCACACAATCACCAGAATGAATGCGCCATCCCCAAAGTGCTACTGTCTTGTGTCCAGAAAACTCGCCAGTGCTGATGAAGTGAAATGAGAGTGTAACAAGAAATGCAAAGTCTTCTAAAATTAATGGCACACTCAGTCATGCACTCAATGGTCAGGTCACACATAGAGTCACCAGAATGAATGTGCATCCCCAAAATGCTACTGTCTTGTGTCCAGAAAATTCCCCAGTGCTGACAAAGTGAAATGAGAGCGTAACAAGAAATGCAATCTCCCAGAATTAATGGTGCCATGCAAATGCACAGACAGATTAAGATTGCACTGCACACTCAAGGGATACAAATGAAAAGGCACAACAACACCTAACCAGTGCTTACAAGTAACAAATCCAAATCTGGAAAGGAATACATTTTACCAGTTGAGGGATTAGTGCACTGCAGTAACAATCCTCTACCAGTAAAGATACCACAAAGCAGTATAAAAAAATTAATGCAGGTGCAGTGGATAGCACATTCACACTGCTGCAATTACTCTGTAACACAATAAAAGGTGTCTGATTGAATGGCACACATCACACACACACTCACACGTACACTCAAGTAATGCATAGCAAATTGAAAACCTTTAGTAATATAACCAAATTTTTTAAACAGACAAATTGTACACTGCTGTAACACAGCAATCAGCAAAAAAAAGTCAAGAATTACTGAAAATATTACTGTTATTACATTAACACAGTTATACAAGAAAAATATAACCAAAACAGAAAGACTGCCTTTTTTCTCCCAGTTAATCTACCTACACCACAATTATGCCCTTCACCCAAAGCACACTACACAGCACACAGACTGTCTGTTCTAAATTAACATTCAAAATCCACACACAACAATAAACACTAGATGACATGAACACAGAAGGGTTTCCTACAATCGATGTACTAAATTTTGAGCAAAAAATATTACCTAAAAAGGCATTTTAAACAGCTTTTAGAGGTTTTGAATTGCAGAGCTCTGAGAGCAAACTGTCTCCAGCTACCACTGCACACACACTACTCAGGCCAGAACTGAGGCAGTGCCGAACAATCTAAAGCCCATGTGACCTGCAATCCCATGAATCACTGCAGAATTTCATTTGGAGCTCAATTACAAGGTGAAGTGAGGTGAATTACTTTGATTTCAATGTACTTCACCTTAAAATTGGTGAAGAAGTGGTTTGGGGAAGGCAGATTAATGCAAAGTCATTGGTTTCAAGGGACTTCACATTCCTCATTATGAAGCGAAGTACTCCGCTTCACATTGTGGAGTTCTCTGCTGATTCCATGTTACTCAGTGAATCACTTCATGGAGCAAATTGGGGCCACTTCGCCCACTATTATTTACAGTACTGTAACTCACATGCTGTATGGGAAGGAACGTGAATGCCTATGGCTGTACTTCCCCGATGGGCTGTAGCACAAAACTCCCTGACTTAAAAATGCTTATTAATGAGTACAATGGTGGAGTGGTGAAGCCTGGAGAGATACGACAAAACATGCTTTCAATATATCCAAGTAACCCATAATAAAATGAATGTTGTGATTCGTGACGTGATTGTGAATCATGATTTGTGACTTCATTTGTGACCATGATGATGAAGAACGTGATTCGGTGTTGACGGTGTGGGATACCCAATATGAAAACTGTATTGGGAACGTGAATGCCTATGGCTGTACTTCCTCAATGAGCTGTAGCACAAACTCCCCAACTTAAAAATGCTCATTAATGAATACAATGGCGGGGTGGTGAAGCCTGGAGAGATACTACAAAACATGCTTACAATACATCCAAGTAACTAGTCAAAAAATGAATGCTGTGATTCATGACATGACCGTAGATCATGATGTATGACTGCATTCATGACCATGATAATAAAGAGCGTGATTCGGTGTCGACGGTGTGAAATAAACAATATGGAACTGTATTGGGAGGGGAACGCAAATGCCCATGGCTGTACTTCCCCGATGAGCTGTAGCACAAATTCCCTGACTTAAAAACACTCATTAATGAGTACAATGGTGGGGTGGCGAAGCCTGAAGACATACTACAAAACAGGCTTACAATACATCCAAGTAACTATAAAAAAAATTAATTTTGTGATTTGTGACGTGATCGTGAATAGTGATTTGTGACTGCATTTGTGACCGTGATGATGAAGACTATGATTTGTATCACGAGTGACTCATGATGATGTTCCTGACTTAGAAACGCATATTAATGAGTACAATGTTCATGCAGAATTTCACACCCCACCGGTCCAGTACTCTGAAGGGAAGCCAAAGAAACAACTGTGACTTATATTACAGATGGAGATTGGGCCCTAAAGAGATGCAAATGCACAGACAGATTAAAATTACACTGCACACTGAAGAGATGCAGATGCAAAGGCACAACACCTAACCAGTGCTCACCATCAGAAATTCAAATCTGGAAAAGAATACATTTGCCAGTTGGGGCGGGCTGCGGGGGGGGGCATTATATTGCACTGGTGCAGTAACAGTCACTAGTACTAGTACCAGTAAAGATACCACAAAGAAGTACAAAAACCACACAGCTGCAGTGGATAGCAGGTTCACATTGCTGAAATTACTATGTAGCACAATAGAAGGTGTCTGATTTGATGACACGCATCACACGCATACTCACACACACTAAGTAATGCGTAGCAAATTGAAAACTTCAGTAATATAACCACATATTTTAAACAAACTAAAATTATGCACTGCTGCACCACAACAATCACCAAAAAAATGGCAAGAATTATTGAAAATATTACTGTGTGTACATTGACACAGTTATACAAGAAAAATATCACCAAAACAGAAAGCACTGTCTTTTTTCTCCAAGTTAATCTACCTACACCACAGATACACTCCTCCCTCAAAGCACACTTCCACTGTCTCTCAGTACACAGACTGACTGTTGTACATTAACATTCAAAATCCACACACAAACAATAAACACTTGATGATATGAGCACAGGAGGGTTTCCTATAATTGATTAAATAAAGTTTCAGCAAAAAAAATTACTCAAAAAGGTTTTTTTTAACAGCTTTTAGAAGGTTTGAATCGCAGAGTGCTCTCAGAGCAGATTGTCTCCTACAGGTTCCTACACACACACTACCCCAAACTGAGGCTGTGCAGAACAATCTAGAGCCCATGTGACCTGAAATCCCATGAATCACTGCAAAATCCACCTTTGGAGCTTAAAAACAAGGCAACGTGAGGCGAAATACATTATTTTCAATGTACTTCGCCTTAAGAATTGGTGGAGTAGTGGTTTGGAAAAGCAGAGTAACGTCAAGTCACTGTTTTCAATGGACTTTGTGTTACCCATTATAATGCGAAGTACTCCGCTTTGCAGTGTGGAGCACTCCACGAATTCGCCTTCACTCTGTGAATCACTTCGCGGAGCGAATTGGGGCCACTTTGTCCACCACTACTTATCAGCTGTTTCTACAGTACCATTTCATTAGTGCACAGCTGGTTTGCAAATGCAGCATGGATTTCTTTTATGTTACAAGTAGAGGTGGATGAAGTGACAGAAATTCGGTACTTGGAGTAATCTGCAAATTCTGCCCCATTTCACGTAGCGAAATGTGAAATTTCGCCACAAAATTCCACCCACAAAATGATGAAATTTCACCTTGTATGGCAAAATTTCACTTTCCAAGGTGACATTCATCTTTTAGCAGTGAATTTTCACCTTCCAAGGTGAAATTTTGCTTTTCCGCAGGTGAAATTTCACCTTGGTGAAATCAGGCTAAAAGGGGAGAAATTCATGGATTACTCCATATGACAAAATCGGCCACTTCTCTGCAACTTCACTGGCAAATTTTAAATTCACTGCATCTCTAGTTACAGGGGATCAGGGTTGGGGGGGTGCCACTGGATATCAGGGAGTGGGATTTCTCTTATATTTCAAGGGATCAGGGAGGGGGGACCACTGGGCACCAGGAGTGGGATTTCTTTTATGTTACAGGGGATTGAGGATGAGCCAAGAGGCTGCAAATAATAATATGTGAGCAGATCTTCTCTATTAGGACTTAATGTAAAAAAACAGAAAAGAAAGTAAAAACTCAAGTACGGTAAGTTTGCTGACTTTCAACTGCATGAAGATAAAATAATAGCCTTCAGCCCACCACTCATGGTGTGTCTGCTTGTATCATCCCAGATTGTCCCATGGTGGCCCAAACACTTTTTGATAAGTCCCCCAAAGCACCCTCCTCCTGATAGCCTCAAACTGTACATTTTAGATAAGCTCTGATTAAAACCAGCAGACTGAGAAGTCCTTATTAAAATACCTTAAAAAAGTGCTGTTTTCCTTACTCTGAAGGAGGGACAGCAATAAGCAATTGACCACGTAGGGATGAGCTGGACAGCACACATGGAGTACAATACTGTGTTTACCCATTCAGACCTAGACTCTAAAACTGTTTTACAAAATTTGCAATAGTAACACAGGTACAGTGCTCATTAAAATCACTGACTGGCCTGAAAAAAAAACCCTAACCTTTTCATCCATTCCTAACCCCTGTCCTAGTATCAATCTTCATTCTTCTACCTCCACACAATATATTCCATTGCTGTGTCAGTACTCAAAAGATAAAAATAATTGTTTCCCACATATCTAAATGGCACTATTGGACATATCTAAGGAATATATTGTGCGGTGGGTGTAGAGACATGGACAGGAGTACATGTATAAATTCATTGAAAAAACTGTAGGTAGGGGCTGGTGTTTTTGCATACAGAGGCATATGTCTGTATCTTGTTATGCACCTGTGTACTGTACCTGTGGTGACAGAAGTGATGGCCCCATAGGGGACAGTACTTCTAAAGCTTCAAGGTCTGCTGTGATAAATCTTTAATTGTATTTTCTAAAAGGAAGGAAATTCATTGCAAAAAAAACGTATTAATGCACCAGTTAGGGTTCAACTTAATGCCACAAAAGTAAGGAAATGTGGTATTAGGGTTTCCAACCATAACTCCCCCCTCCCCAGTCAGCAAAAGGACAAGACCACACAAGCAACCATAGATGGCCATCATCTGGTAAGACAAACAACATGCAGCTGTTTCCAGATAACGCAAAAGACATCCATCATCATGGTTCAGCATTTCTGCAGCCATGGATTCACATGCACATTTTAACACATACTGTACACACCCACTTCTTGTCGCAGATACAGACCCACAACACTAATATCACAATGTTTAGCTTCTGCAGCAATCAATACACATGCACACTTCAACACATATATATACATTTGTTGCTGCAGATACAAATCCACAATGCAAATATCACATCATTATTTCTGCTTATAGGACCACTGCTACTGCACCAACGGATGCAATTTATTGATTCCCAATGAGTATTTTCATCTGCAGAAGAGCCAACCCTTCTGGGGCCTGCACTTTTGAAGCCACATTTAGAAATCTAAGATACTGTGATTAGCAACCCCTGTGAAGCCTGCAAATCTGTAGACACATATACATTTGCATAGTGTAACGCATGCACAGCCACTACTGACTGCGGAATCACAGGCTGCTGTGGGTTCTCTCCTGCTGCTGCCAAAAATAGGCAAGGCAAAGCAAAGTTATTGAATTTTATTTTATTTATAGAGTGCCCATTCCCAAAGGCTCAGAATATTTCACAATACTGACACTACTACAAAATCACAACTCTTAATAAACAGCAGACAACAAGCAGCTGAAACATAAATTCCTGTAATAATTAGAACAATCAGGGAAATGCTTCACAGAAGAGATAAGTGTTTAAGCTAGTCTTAAAAGTCCCTGCCATGTGAGAACATCTAATAACTTGTACCAAAGCATTCCAAAGGGTAGGCATCACAACACAAAATGCTCTTTCCCTGCATATATAAAAATCCAGAACACCAAGAACACAACAGTACGTCTGTCTGCAGAGGAACTTGTGCAGCCACAGATACATCTCCATAGTGTAAATCATACACACCTACTTATTTCTGCAGAAGTGCAGGCTCCTGTGTAGCCTTCAAATTATACTTGCGTACTGTAAGACACACACACCTACTTCTGGCTGCAGAAGTACAAGTCACTATGTGGCCTTGCAAATCCAGGATAACTGATTTGAAAATTACTTCTGTTTGCTGAAATACAGGACCCCATGGAGCCTACAATTCTATAGACACAAATGCAATTGCACACTGTAATACATGCAGACTCAACTCTGCAAAAAAGGCAGCTATACAGCCTGTGCTTCTGCTGTCATAGATACAGTTTCCAAATTAAAACTGCACCTGTTTGCAGAAGTGCAGGCATTTATGGGGTCACGCATGCATAGTTGCTTACTGTAAAACATACACACCCACTTCTGTCATCTTTGTTGGGTGCTGTGTATTTTTATCTGCTGCCACAAGTGAGTGTGTATGTGTTGAAGTGTGGATGTGTATGCATGGATGCAGATGCACTGGACCATGATGATGGATATCTTTTGCATCATCTGGAAACAGTTGTATGTTGTTTGTCTTACCAGAGGATGGCCATCTTTGGTGTAGTCTTGTTGTTTTGCTGCTTGGGGGTGTGGGGAGTTAGGATTGGAAACCCTAATACCACATTTCCATACTTTTATGGCATTAAGTTTAATCCTTACTGGTGCATTAATGCAGTTTTTTGCAAAAAAAAAATATATATATATATATTTTCACATATGAGATCCCCAATATCTTTTGAACTTGCTCTATATCTTCACACGTGAGATTCCTGATATCTCTTGGTTGCCATTGCCATTACTGTTGCCATTGACTGTAAGCTTTATATTCATCATTCCTTCTAATCCAAAACCACTGAACAGAGGGACACAGTTTACATTTTGTACTTTTTTCCTTTTTTATTTTTTTACAATTTCTAACTCAAAACCACCCAGACGTGTGTTGTATAAACAGAACATGACATGGCTGACTGAAGCTATCATGTTTATCTTCATTCAAGGCCAATGATATTAAGATATCTCACTTGTGGCTTCACCACTCGTGAGGTATCATGATATCATTGGTCTCTCATGAAGAAAAATATGATATCTTCAATCAGGCCATGTCATATTCCATATATATATTTTAAAGTTACTCATTATTTTCAATGGTAGCAGTTAGTGGATCCATGCGAAAAAGGATCCTTTATCACAAATGGGTTATCTTTTGCTGCAAATGGTTAATCCTTTATCACAAACTGGAAATCATTTTTTGTGCTACTGACATTTTGTTTTACTGTTAGTGAGGGAAACAAAATGTAAATGGAAGGCAGAAATCGAGAGGAAAACTCTACAAGATGTCGATAACAGATGTACTATAATCTGTTCAGATCACTTTTCACCCAACAGAACATAAAGGTGTTTTTTCGTTTCTTTAAAGATCATTGGTAAATGTTTATTTATTGGGCTGAAGGTATTACTGTATATTCTGCCGTCTTTACCAGTTTTGTTTTTCAAGGAGCTGAGTACTGAAGATAAACATTGTCTTTTATACATATTTATGTCTTCTGTTGTGTTTTTTTTATCTCTGTTTCTGTGCCTTTTCTACATTGCCCCATGTGTCCCAATAGTTAGAAAATTATTTACTTTTTCTGTAATATGAGCCCCCACCTGTCAGAAGGTGCTGTCAGCGTGTTTGGGCTACATTAATGAGCTCAGGAGTTTCTGAAGGGGTTCTGTCATGAAATGCTGGAAACACTTACTTTTTACAGATAAATATGTTTGTTAACTTGGGCCAGTGATTGGGGGGGGGGACTCAAAGAAGTAGTGAAATTCTCATAACCATAACAGAATGCTATATACTTCATACTCACATTAAAAGCATATTTAATTTCATACACCAAGCAAGTGTTGTCAGCACGCCATCAGAAAATTCTGCAAAAAAATCAAACAGTGCACAGCACGGGAGGGAATCTGATGAGGCGGCTATATTAGGCTCCCCCGAGTCTTCTATACTGCCTTTTTGACCATGCACCCTTGCATGCACTTGTGGGGTGGGGTGGGGTGGCAGGTGTGATAGGATAAACACTGCAGCCAGTAGCAGCAGACAATGGCAAATAGCAAGCAGTGGTATGGGGATGCGGGGGTCAGCCTAATTTGAAAATAATCACACAACCGGAGAAGTACAGTTTGCCAGTCAGCACCACAGTCGGTACTGGTATCAGTATAGGATCGTTGAGCCATGGTGTTCAGTACTGTTGCTATGAGGTCAGAGCTGCAGCTGATTATTACCTCAACCCCCTCTACATAAAATAGTCAGGCACAAATCTATGAGAGTGGAGAAAGTAAATGTACCCACTGGCTGTCCTGGAAATACCCAGTCCTCTCCTTCCAGGAAAACACAGGCCAGACGCCAGACTGTAATGGGACTTCTGCCATAAAACTAGTAAAAGCACTACACAGCAGCACCACAGCATTTTTTGTATGTACTAACTTTCAGCTAGTGTTGAAGTGAGCCACAGCAGTAACCTAAACTAGATGACTTGCATACAGTAAGGGTTGCATACTAGGTATACCACAGTACCTTTTTTTTCACTAAATCAGTATTGTCCATATTATAAACTCAGTTGTGTTATCACTGAAATCGATGCCTGTTAAAATAATCCCCACAATCAGAGCAGGCCCCCAGCCCTTGCATAGTGTTAGCTCGGTGATATCCCATTTGCACATAGTGTGCCTCAGCTATATCCTATGTCTGCAACACCGCTGTAGGATGTATGCACTGCACCAATCATTTTTTGGCACATAGATTCCAAATGCCACCACCTTATGGTCTTAATCCAACCACTGAACTTGATTCAGTAAAAAAATACAAAAGGCAAAGGTTTTAAAATAAATACTTGAACAAAATTAGTCTCTATTATTGGGACCTCTGCAGGAAAACTGGTGCTTGGCTGGGCAGATAGTGCCCCCCCAAAGCCTGGAAACTTTCTTAACTGAATGTTCTTTCCTTGTCTAATGTAAGTGCCATTCACAAATATTGCACTGCCATTGCTAAAGTTTGCATTTTTTCTTCCCTAAATCAGTATGGTCCATATTAAAAACACAGCTGTGTTATTGCTAAAACAAGATGTCCCTTAAACTAAACCCCACATACAGAGCAGGCCCCAGTCAGCCCCTTGCATGGTGTTATCTTGGTGGCATCCAATGTGCACATATTGTGCACTTCAGCTGTATTGTTTGACTGCAACATCATTGTAGGATGCATGCACTGCACCATCAAAAAAATACAATTATGAAATCAAGATGAAATCACCCTGTAGTATATTCAGATTTTCCAACACCTGCATTGCACATATTCATTGCAACCATAAGGCAATCTGTGTAAAACAAAATGAACACAGCCTTAACTCCCCGCCAAGCCAACTGGTGACAATAAAGAGAAAACAAGTTTAACTTTTGGTAAATAATAGCAAGTTATAACAAGGCACATTTGCATCTCCAAAAGCAGAGACTAGCCCACATTGAGAATCCAGTATATGCGCTGCATAAAACCAGCCAGTCTACATGTATGCAACAGCCCAGCCATTTGCCCCTCAGAGGTTTCCATCAAGCAACATAATGAACATAGTTCAGAAACCAAAAGCACAGTTTTAGTCACTAATAGAGGGACAAACTACTTTTATAACCAGTAGCTGCTGATCACTGGACACAGAACCACTGGCAAGAGAAGTCAACATCGGTACTCAGCCTTCTCCCTCTTCTGCTGAACTCTCTGATGCTGCATCTCAAAGAGTCCCCTCCTTTTCTTGTACTGTAAGAAGGTTCCAGGGGTCTTTTGGGTCATTAAATGCCTAGGGCTTGTAGTTACTAGTAACATGTAGCCTTGTAGTGAATAAAAGGCTATAGGATACTTCCATGCCCCATAACTTTCTTTTAAGTGCATCAAATGCCTTTCTTTTCATCCTTCTTGCACAGGTAAAGTAGGGGGGAAAAAAATTCTGGATCTGTCCATCTGGATGGTTCCCCAATCCCTTGAAACATGTAATATGTGGTCCTAAACAGTAACAGGGACTGTTAGAAGTAGCAGGGTTTGGGGGACGCAGATAGACTAGCCCTTATGTGTGATGCCATAAGCTTTCAGGAGGTGCCCCTTCAAATCCAGATTCAAGCTCTCCAGTAACCTGTTCTCCATAAAATATAAATCAGCCTTCCATTAGGACCCTTCTGGAATTCCCACCAGCATCCTCACATGAAAGTGGACAAGGCAATTGGGCCAGATGGGAAACAATTGCAGAGTATTAAGAGAACTCAGGGAGTGTTGGCAGCACCACTGACATCCCTGTTTAACAATTTGCTGGAAACAGGTGTGGTACCAAAGGACTGAAGGAGGGTGAATGTAGTCCCTCTCCACAAAAGTGGGAGTAGGCAGAAGGCTGTCAATTATAAGCCAGTCAGCCTGACCTCGGTGGTGGGGAAACTAATGGAATCACTACTAAAAAAAAGATATGTGATATATCTCAAATCCAATGGAGCATAGGATCCCAGGCAGCAAGAATTCACAGGAGGAAGATCTTGTTAAATAAATCTGATAGATTTCTTTGACTGGGTGACTAGGGAGTAGGATCAGAGAGGGGTGGTGGATGTGGACTACCTGGATGTCAGGATGGTCTTCGACACCATCCCACATAGGAGGCTAGTAAACAAGCTGGGCAGCCTGGGATTGGAGCCAGGGTGGTAAACTGGGTCAATAATTGTCTGACTGATAGGACACAGAGGGTGGTGGTGAACAGAGTTCAATCTGAGGGGGGGGTGACCAGCGAGGTCCTGCAGGGATCAGTACTTGGGCCAGTCCTCTTTAATGTCTTCGTAAGTGACATTACAGAGGGGCTGGAAGGGATGGTGTGTCTCTTTGCAGACAACACAAAGATCTGCAATAGAGTTGACACTCCAGGAGGGGTAGAGAAAATGAGAAGTGACCTAAACAAGCTTAAGGAGTGGTCAAGGGTGTGGCAGCTAAGATTCAATGTAAAGAACTGCAAGATCATGTACTTGTGGCACAGAAATGCGGTGGAGGAGAACATGATGGGGGGGGGTTCTGATGGCTATCAAACAGGAAAAGGACCTGGGAGTAATCATATTTGATGATCTAAAGGTTACCAAACAATGTGAGAAGGCTGTGAGAGGAGCCAGTGGAATGCTGGGGTGCATAGGGAATGGTATCTATAGTAGAAGGAAGGAGGTGGTGATGCCGCTGTATAGAACATTAGTGAGACCTCATCTAGAGTACTGTCTCCAGTTCTGGAGGCTGCATCTCTGGAAGGACACAGAGTAGAAGTGGTTCTGAGAAGGGTGACAAAAATGGTGCTGGGCCAGCACCAAAAATCATATGAGGGGAGACAGGAGGATCTCAATATGTATTCCCTGGGGGGGGGGGGGATATGATAGAGATGTCAAATACCTCAAGGTTGTAAATAAGGTGGAAGAGGATAGCATCTTTCAGAAAAAAAATGCCTAAGAACAAGGGGCCATGACATGAAAATAGAGGGGGTAGACTTAGGGGTAATGTGAGAAAGTATTTTTCACTGAAAGGGTGGTGGATCCATAGAACATCCTGCCAGCAGAGATTGTAGGGGCAAAAATGGTAGGGGAATTCAAAAACACATGGGACAGACATAAAGGAACTCTAGCAATAGGAAAGAGAGGGTAAACCACAGATCATCTAGGATCTGCGGTATGTGAAACAGGCAGGGAAAATGGGCAGACTAGGTGGGCCAAGCAGTCCTTATCTGCTGTCAAATTCTATGTTTTTATGTTATGAGTCCTTGATGCATTTTTCAATCTCCTACAAGCATTGAGAAGCAATCATTTATTGTAGATGCCATGGCCACCATGGCTGTTGCTGCTACATTCTCTAAGTCATTCACTGCTGCCATCGTGCTATCAACATGATTCTCCATAGCTATCAGCTGATCATTATATGCATCTAATTTTTTTTTATCTACGTTTTGTATCAAAGAGTTAGGGCAATTGTTGTAGCCTGGAGAGACTGAAACCAGTGGATAATCTGCAGTCAGGGGGATGTCCCCACTTGCTCGGGATTCTTCGCTGCTCCTCCCATAGGGTAAAACAAATCCTGCTGGGCATCAGTCGTTTTTTTGGCCCATGGATTCCAAACGTCAGCACTTTTTGCTCTTAATCCATACACTCAGCTTGATTCAGTAAAAAAAGTTTTAAAATAAATACTTAAAATTAAGCTCTGTTATTGGGACCTCTGCAGCAGAGCTGGTAAGTGGCCAGGCAGCTAGCGATAACCCACCCCCATCCCCCTGGAAGCTTTCTTAACTGAATGTTGTCTTCTTGACTAATGTAAGGGCCATTCACAAATATTGCACCGTCAATTTCTTTTTATTTTTTATCATCAACAGCATTCCTCTACATATTGCCCTGCAGAAAAAGATTTGCTATTAATTTCTAATCAGGGACAGCAAAAGCTATGGAGATCACACTTTTAGCTCCTAGACAGTACAGTTTGTCAGTTTTCTCTTGATTTTATACAGCCATTGCCCAGTCTGGCTCATTAGCACTCTCTGGGGTAGCTGACCCACACTATGACACCAGTCCTGTCACAAACTGCTGAGTTTCTTTGAATTCCCACATGCAGCGTATAGTACTGCATTCTGAAAGGCACGTTCTCATTGACTTGTGCATGGGCTTTGCAGACAGTTGGGTTTTGCCAAGTTTTCAGATGACAGCCACTTTTCATGTTTGTCTGGGATCAGCTGACATGAAGTTACAGGCTCCCTTTGCACAAATGCAAATGTGACACAAAAGCACAGGGTTTACAATTAGCTGTCAGGCTGTGTGTCATCACAGTTACACTGTCTGCCAAACAGTGCTTATGAGACAGAAACTTGTTAGTCTTTTTGCATTTTTAAGGTGTTCCTTGTACTATACAGCACAGGAGTTCTGTCTGAGAGTTTCTTTTTGTGACTGGTATGAGCATGTGCAGCTTCCTCTTGTGAACTGGAATCACTCACATTAGTATACCTGAGTTTGGAGGCTGCAACTTTTTTTGTTTTGTTTTGTCATTGATTATTTTTGTGCCATATGCTGCAAACCTTACTTTTTTGCAACCATTATTAGACAATGTCATCCCACTCACACAATTCATTTGGTCTTCCAGCAGAAAGCTCCCTTGTCTGCTCACCAATAGTACTTCAGTTCCCAGCATCATCACCTTGGTAGATGACATTGTCTAATAATGGTTCAGAAGATAAGGTTGGGCGGCATATGACACAATAATGCTGTCAATGTCAAACTCATCCAACTGGTCAAATGTCAATGACAAAAAAATGGTGCAGCCTCCATTATCAGATATACTAATGACTACCTTGTGATTAACATCTGATACTATTATAAAACTCACAAAACCAGTGAGAAACAAACATTTGATTTGTATACTCAAAAATGATAAGTTCCAATTTAGGGTATGTCCCCAATCAATGATGAACAACCGCGACTGTCGATTATGTCTGCGTTAGTGAATAAGTGAGTGGTTTTGGTTAACAAGAGGAAGCTGCTCACATTCATATCAGTCACAAAACAGAAACTCCCAAATAGAAATCCTGCAATATACAGTACAAGGAACACCTTACAAAATGCCTAAAGACCTACAAGCTTCTGTCCCATAAGCATTGTTTGACAGATAGCGTGATTTGTGACAGTGCACAGCAACTGACACTGTCAACCCTGCGCTTTTGTATCAAATCTGCATTTGTTCAAGGGAAGCCTGTAATGGGAAGGCTTTAAGCCTGAGGTTCAATGGGTGGAGCAACTACATCACTCCCCATCAGGCCTTAAAAGGCCACTCCTACCTGACTGTTTCAGGATTCATCTCTTAGTTGCAGCTGGAGGCACCACTTCTCTTTGCTCCCTGCATCTGCTTCCGTTTCTCCCTGTTCTTGCGGTCGCTTCCAGCCGCCAAGTCCCTCACTCTTTCCCTCATTTGCAGCATTTTTTGCCACTCATTCCTCACATCTCCCCTGCATTCTGGCTGTTTTCCATTCTCTGTTAGTACCATAGTTCCCCCCGTGCAGCCTGTGGGCAGGCTGCCACACCTCTTTTCCTACTCCTCGACTCTTCCTGGCTCCCCTGGTCATCCCGTTCTTCTCTCCCTCCCATCGAGCTTCTGGTTTTGCTCCCACCTACCTCAGTTTGTTGCTCGCTCCTGTCCTCGCCATCCCCCTCTTTCCTCATCGTACCTCCTGGATTTTGTTGCCTCATCCCATGTCCTGCTTCTGTTCCCTGTCCTCCCTCTGGTGCACTCCAGTGCTCTCTTGCATTCTACCACTGCTCCTGCCCCATTGCTCCACATTCTCCTATTCCACATCTGGGACTCCGCCTGCCTGCTCCCCTTCACTGTCACCCAGCTGGAGCTTTGGGTGTGCCTTCACCCTCTGTGCCCTCTGCTTCGGCATTCCCCTGTCTGGAAAGCTGTTCTATTCATCCAGTTTGTCTTTTCTTTTGGGCTTTCCTCCCTTTTTTCATACTCTGCTCCATACCTACGTGAGCACTTCCAGGTGTGGCTTTATCCCCTGACACTCCTTTTCCCCGGCTTCTCAATTCATCTGCTACTCTTTCTAGCCTTCTTCACAGCATTTTTCCTCCAGTTCTCCCCATGCTTTCACCTTCAGGTCCAGTCTATTGGCATTGTGCTGAACCTCACCCTTTTAAGATCTAATTCCAGAGAAAAAACAATCAACAGTTCAAGTAGCATCCTCTGGAGAGAGGGGGTAGCCCTTAGTTGCTAATATCACTGCTGTGAGAAAGCTCCTTATATTTTAAAAACAAGCCTTCATTTTTTGGGACAAATTCAACTGGGGTTTCTGTCATCACAAGACCTCACGCATGAATGGGGCTTATGAGTGCATGTTCTAAAGTTTTATTTTTTACAACTGAGTGAGTGTAAAATTGGGAGGCATGTCATCAACTTCCTGGTCCTGACACACCTTAAAAAGCCCACTGTAGTGAGCGGGGTGAGAGAAAACAATCAGCAGTTTGAGTAGCATTCTAAGGAGAGAGTGGGTAGCCCTTAGTTGCTAATATCACTGCTGTGAGAAAGCTCCTTATATTTTAAAAACAAGCCTTCATTTTTGGGACAAATTCAACTGGGGTTTCTGTCATCACAAGACCTCACACATGAGTGGGGCTTATGAGTGCATGTTCTAAAGTTTTATTTTTTACAACTGAGTGAGTGTAAAATTGGGAGGCATGTCATCAACTTCCTGGTCCTGACATGCCTTAAAAAGCCCAATGTAGTGAGCGGGGTGAGCGTGCACGGGGCTGCACGTGTTCTGCACGTGTCTGCTGTGTCCGCTGAGGAGGCTGGGAGCTGGGCTACACATATCTTTGTAAGTAGCACAAAATTAAACAATTTAAAATGAAGGGCCTTTTCAAAGTTTGTACTGAGTGTCAAATGTTTACGTGGGGATTACAAGATGATTCATTTATCTGTGATAAATGTAAATTGGTGGAGATGTTGAAAGAAGAAATTACACGTTTGTTAGAAAGGAAATCAGGAAATGAAGAGATGTAAATTTGGAGAAATTCATAGACTCTATGGTCTCCCAAATAGAAAGTAAGGAACAGGAAAATAGTAGTTGTAAGGAAGTAGAAAACCAAAATACAAATTGAAGTCTAGAACTGGAAACAGAAGAATGGGCAAGGGTAACCAAAGTTAAAACTAGAAAAAGAGGAGGACAAATTTATAATAGCGCACCTATATCACTACAAAATCTATTCACATTGTTATAAATTGAAGATCCTGGAGAAATTATAACAGAAACTACTTTTGGACCAAGTCCACAGGCACTAACACAGGATACTAGTGAAGTTAAGCATCAAAATAGGGATTTATTTTTATTAGGAGATTCTATGATTAGAGGTATTGATACTATGTTATGCAGAGGAAGAAATTAACACACTACATTGAGCATGTAACCAGGTGTAAAAATACAAAACATATGCCCACTTTTGGATGGATATATGGAAAATACTACAAACCCAATAATGTTATTACACGTTGGAACAAATGACATTCAACACAGAAATTTACAAGATATTTTTCTAGATTTCCAGAACACCTTAGCCAAAATAAAACAAAAAGGGGGAAGTACAATAATATCTAGCATACTACCAGTATTTGGTTACCATTCAACTAAAATTTCCAAAATAAATACATTAAATAGATGGCTGACAGAACTTTGTAGAAAGGAAAGAGCTGAGTTCTTAGATAATTCGGCAGCATTTAGGGACCCAAATCTATTCAAGCAAGATGGACTTCATCTTGAAAGGGTAGGGACAAGATACCTAGCTAAGAGATTTAAGGAAGCTACCGGGCTTGATTTAAACTAAATGACAGGGGGCAAGATGGACAAGTAAGAGAAAACACTAAAAAAGGAATCAGTGCTCATAAATTAAGTCAATCCGATACTTGGAATTGCATGCTCCTAAATGCTAGAAGTTTGAAAAATAAATTCGTGGAATTTAGAAATATTATGTCTGCTAAAAACATACATATAGCAGCAGTGACAGAAACATGGTGGGATGTAAATGATGACTGGGATCAGGCCATAGCTGGGTATATCTTATATAAACAGTCTAGATTTTATAGAAAGGGGGAAGGGTGGCCCTCTATATATTAAATAGTATAAAGTCAGAATAAATATCTATGTCTATTGACATGACTGACCAACTATGGTTCAAAATAATGCAGCCAAAAAATCCCAAAATAATATTGGACCTTATCTATAGATCTCCATCATCAACCCCACAAATTAATAAGAGTTTGATAGATAACATGTTTGTCATTAAATCCAGCCGACAAAATATTAATTCTAGGAGATTTAAATTTACCTGGAATTAATTGGGAAGCTTCACTCACAGTAACACCCTTAGAGAGAGAGAGTTTTTAAATGCATGTGACCAAATTGGATTAGTACAGTGTGTTAAAGATCAGACAAGGGGACAAAATATATTGGATTTGGTTTTAACAAACATGGGAGATACACTAAGTGAATGCAAGATAACTACACCCTTAGGTACTAGTGACCATTCCAAAGTAGAATTTAAATTAGCTGAATTACTAAATAAACAATGGGGTAATGCAGTTACCTTTGATTTTGGCAAAGCAAATTTTGCTAAGATGAAAGTAAACCTCTCAAATTGGCAGTGGAAAGAAGATTTTGGTAAAAAATCATTAAATGACATATGGGAAATTTTCTTCACTAAGATTAAGCAGCAAGAAATGGAAAACATTCCTGTTAAACAAAAGTATCCTCCAAGAAACAATAATAAAATATAATGGTGGACACCGAAAATCTAAAAATTAATAAACTGAAAACATAGGCTGTTTAAAAAGTGAAAAACAGATCATATAAAACAAGGACTCAATATACACAAATAACAAACCAAATAAAAAAACAAATTAAGAAGGCTAAAATAAATTATGAAATAAATTTAGCAAATAGAGTAGAAGGAAATCATAAGGCCTTTTATGCTTACATAAATAACATCAAGTGGAACTCAAACAGTATAGGACCCTTAAAAAAACAAATGGGGATTCAACATCTGAAAATAAAGAAATGGAAGACCTAGTAAACAAATATTTCTTGACTGTTTATAACAAAAAAAAGGGTTTATATCAATTTATAATATCAGATATAAATCCAAAAGATAGAATAATATTAAAACAAACTGAAGTCAAAGAAAGATTAGCTAAACTGAATCCAAACAAATCCCCGGGTCCTGATAGTTTTCACCCAAAAATACTTCAAGAATTGGCAGAGATAATAGCTCCCCCATTAACCTATATATTTCAAAAATCATTGGATACAGGGGAAGTAATAGATTGCTGGAAATCAGCAATTGTTATTCCAATTTATAAAAAAGGTAATAACTATCGACCTATTAGTCTTATTGCTATTCCCTCAAAAATTTTGGAGGGAATATTAAAGGATAAGGGAATTGAATATCTAAAATTAAATCAGCTCATTGACCATTTTCAACATGGATTTGTGAAGGGAAGGTCCTGCCAGACAAATATGCTGGCATTTTATAACAGCATTATAGATAGACTCGATATGGGAATCCCAGTGGATGTGCTGCTCCTTGATTTTTCAAAAGCTTTCGATAAGCTCCCCCACCCAGAACTAGTACAACAAATGAGTAAATTTACTATAAATCCATACATAATAAACTGGGTTCAAAATTGGTTAGAAAATAGAAACCAACGTGTGTGTATTAGAGGGGAGCTCTCTGAACAGTCAGCGGTAACTAGTGGGGTTCCCCAGGGTTCAGTGCTGGGCCCCTGCTTGTTTAATCTATATGTATCATCTCTCCAAATAAAACATGATACCGTTCAGTTACAAAAATTTGCAGATGACTGTAGGATAGGTGCAGAAATAAATACTAGTCAAAATTCATCTGACTTACATGATACAATTGATAACATAGAAATATGGACAAATAAATTTAAGTTGACATTAAATCGAGATAAATGTTTTATGCATTTGGGAAATAGAAACCCAAAAATACCTTATACTGTAGATTAGGAAATATTGTTTTAAAGACAATAGATGAGGAAAGAGATTTGGGTATCACAGTTTCTAGTGATATGTCCTTTTCATCACATTGTCAAAAAATAGCTCAAAAAGGAAATAGAATCCTAAATTGCATATTAAGACATATATAATCTAGGAGTAGGGCTGTTATAATGCCATTGTACATATCCTTGGTTAGACCGATCATGGAATTTGGTGCCCAGGTTTGGACACCATATAAAAAAATGAGATATTGCATTGTTAGAAAGAGTACAGAGGAGAGCAACAAAAGCAATACACAATATGGCAGAAAAAAACTATGATACCCATCTGTTTGAGTTGAATATGTACTCCCTGGAGGAGAGAAGAAAAAGATGGGATATGTGCCTAGTGCACAGGGCATGGAAAAATGATGATCTTTGGGAAATTACCAGTCTTGAAATAAACACAAGTGTATACTGTATAACACTAGGTCTCATCCTATGCAGTTATCAGCACCACATAGAAAAAAAGTACGTAGTACATGGTGGTTCAACCAAAGAGTTGTACATGACTGGAACAGACTACCATTGGAGATTGTGGCCAGTCAAACAACTTCTGTTTTTAAATCTAGATGGGATATATACATAAATAAAATTAGAGTTTAAACCTAGATGGCGAGCATATAGGATGAAAGTCCATTTTGGCTCAGCATCATTCCTATGATTCCTATGATTCTACTGTCTTGGACCCTGCTTCATATCTGCTGTTTTCAGTTCTGCCCAATCAGTGGCATGCTCAGTGGTTCACAGTGGCTCCCTACTTTCAACTCCCTCCACAACCCCTTTATTTCTTAGTACCTGGTCTAGTGTGGCTTCTTTCCTGGTCGATGTCGTACCCCAATGCATTTATTTGCCACTGCCTACCACAGTTTCAGTCCTCCCACTTCCAGGACCCTATGGGACCCTTCCCTTGGGGGTCTTTGCCCTTCACCACTCCTTGCTCCTAGTTAGTCCATGCTGCACTTTCTATATTTTGTTCTGACTGTGCCACTTCCCTCATTCCCTTTCTGTGGTGGGTATTTGCCCTCCTTCCTCATACTGTGTTTTCTTTTGGGGTTCCCCCTATCTTGCATCACCTTCCCCATTTGTATCCTCCTCTTACCCTAATCCATCTGGTGTCAGGGTACCTAAGTCTGGTTCTGCTTCACTCAGTCTGACCTCCAGGTCTAATCATTCACATTCACATTACAAGTATATTGGAAAGCAAGAACTGGTGTTAAAATACTTTATGTGAATATACTTTTTCCATATATATTAGAATATAAAGTGGTATATATTTTAAGTGTTGTACTGATAATGTCAAGTTTACTGGCACTACATTTAGGACACCAACAGCATCTGCATCAACTAAGGGTGCTCATCTGTTTGTGCGGGGGAAGGAGATGTTGACTAAAGATCTGATAGCCTTCAATACCACTAAAGGGAATCCCCATAAAAAAATGACAATTGAAGAAAGCAAAATTGTGTGTAGGTAACATTATAAAAATCTGTGATAAACATTGACTGCTTGATGGACTTCATTAGCGGCTACAGGATGCTTCCCTGTCTTGTACAGTTTTAATTGCCAAAATAGTGGAGTACTAAAAAATTCTGATTTCACTGTTACATAAATTATCATAACTGTAGCAACCTTTACATTATTTAATTACATACCACAGAATACTCACCATTCTTCAACTGCAGTACCACAAAATGTGCTTGCTTGCACCACTGAGTGTGAAATAGAGTGGGTGACATCAGACAAAACTGGCTCAAAGCGTATGATGTGATTTTGGCATAAACCTAATGTGATCCATCAAAGCCCTCATCTACCTTAAACAAATTAATTTGCCATGTATAACACTTTATTGTATAACAGTACTGAACAATATAAAATTAAGACACATCACACAGTCTACTGATGTAAAGAACAACTTTTGAAAGAAAAAGCCACCACCAAGGCTATTAATGTGCCAGTGACATACAAAGAATTATTTACATTTAGGGGAGAATTTTCACAAGTATCCACACAAGATGCATCTGATGTTACTTTCAAAGCAGAAAAGCATCCAAACCTGTTCGACTATCTATTTAGATGGCCCAACAGCCTCTAAAGCTTGCATCCAAAAAACAGATATATTTGCATCCAGTCTTGGTGCAGCTCACATTTGTGTCCATTTTCTGCCACAAATTGTAACTTTTTGTCATTAACAGGTGCAACTTATGAAAACAGCAGCAGGGCTTCTTCAATGCAAGTAAATGAACGTAGATGCAGCATGAATTTGCATCTGCATTGAAATCTTTTCAAAATTCCCACTAAAGCTCACAGAGGCAGTCATGCCCCAAAAAGTAGTAGAAGGAAAAATGTAATATTTTGTTTGGCAAGTAGGTATGAGGATATGATTATACTATCTTAAAAAGTAAGGAAATCAGTTGCAAAAAACTTTGTTGATGTATCAGTTAGGGTTCCCGTGACAAACGTTTGAAAATGTGCTGTTAGGATTTCCAACTCTAACATCCCACTCCCACCATGCAGGAAGCAACAGGCGTGGGTAGTGTGCCTTGGGGTTTATATATAGATAGACATAGATATAGGTATAGATATAGATATAGATATAGATATAGATATAGATAGACATAGACATAGACATAGATATAGATGAGTGAGTGTGTGTGTGTGTGTGTGTGTAACCTTAATAAACAAAGAATAATTGTCTCTGATTGGTTCACAGCCAGTCACATAACATTAAAGGGTTTTTGACTATTAACCAGCTGTTGAATCTGAAACTGGTTAATAGCTCAGTTTGAAAATGATTAATAGTTTAATAGACTGGGCACTAGCCTTTTGAACCATTGCCCAGTCAACTTGCCAATCACTGCCCCCAAGCTGGAGCCTGGCATCAATTATCCGTTCACTAAGTTTTATTTTAACATTAAAATAAATCCATGATTCTATTGGTCCCCCTTGTACAGTCCTCCTCAATTTCCCTGGAAGTCCAGTGGTCCACCCATTCCCTTTCCACTGGAAATCTGTCCTGCTCCCCCGCTACTTAACAGGTACTGTGTGCAGCACTCTCCCACCAGAAAACAATTTTCAACTGCCAAATATAGCACAGCACTTCCCCTGCCCAGATGCAGAGCTGAACTCTCCCCTGTTTCCTCACCTGACCTTGAAGGTTCATAGAATTCCCCCTCTCAACCTCCATCTAGCACCCTCTTCTCCCCAACACCCCCCAATATTAGTTTCAACGTGTTAAAAAAAGTGTCCCATGTTGCAGAGGTGTCCTCTCTATTTGGCAAATAGCACATGGATGAATTAGTCATGTCTTTTACTAAAACACATGATTCATTTGTTCATGTGCTACTTGCCAACCAGAGGATGTCTCTATAGTGTGGGGCAGTTTTCTTTTTTTTTATGAGTTAAAACTAATGTTTAGGGTATGCTGGGGGAAGAGGGTGGAGGGAGGTTGAGTGGGGAGAGGAGTCTATAAACTATTAGGTCCTGTGCACAGAAGCAGGGGGTCCTGGGGTTCACATCTGGGTGGAGAGAAGGGGTTTACTATTATATGGTGGTGGTGGTGAGGAACATTGGGGGTTCAAATAGATTACAAACATATGAGATGATGTCAGAAAAAGGCCTGTCAGCATATCCAGTCTGCCACCCTATCTAACTACTCAGTCACTTTACAAAAGAGGGTGCTGTGTGGAAGGAATATATTAATTCCTTTTCCCTGAACCCATGGCAGTTTGTGATGGGCTGAGTGAGTAGCATAAAGACAGTTAGACTACTCATGGTGGAGTTAAAGTTGACAGGAAACCATTTTTAGACATCTAGATATCCTCTAATTGTTCTCTTATTCGCTACCCACTATTCTGATATGTTTTTGGGCTTTTTTGTTAACTTAATAATCTAATTTTATTGCCTTTGTAACTACCCTGATTCTCACTGTGCTCAGCAGTTGCTGCTCTCTGTTTTTATACTGCCTGAACATTCTATGACATCAGAAACACCCATTCCACACCATTCAGATGTATAACATGAACTGGGTGTTTCTGATGTCATAGAATGTCTTAGAAATATGAAAATCAAGAGCAGTAGCTGATGAGGAAAGTGGAACTTGATATAGATCTGAAGGCACCCCAAAGCTAGATTATTTATCAAAAAATCATCAAAGCATATCAGAATACATAACTAGCATGGAATGGAAGATGGAAGGGCAATTTATGTAAAAATCATTTCCTATCTCCTTTAAACAACAAGAACATGACTCAATAACAAGCCTGTAAAGGACAACCAAGAAGCAGAAACAGATTAGTCAATCCTTTAAATTCACTTTACTGCATTTATTTCTTCACATATTTACAATATTACATGTTCTGTGGGACACAAGATTTTATAAAACAGATATTGGCCAGACTTGTTTCAGGCTATAGTGGGAAAATCTTGACCTCTTAGGATGGATGATTGCCTTTCAGTAGTTATAGTGCCCTCTGCCTTTGGCTTCAGACAATTGATAACTGGGCAACGATTCATCCCTCAGGGTCAATATTTTCTTATTATAGTCCTTGAATCTGTTCAATACTTGTATTTTACATAATACCTATTCATAAAATGGGTAGGAAAAATTATGTCTGCTGATTTATTGACTCACATCACATGACCGTGCATATATCAGAGTGCGACCGCACACCTGCACTTTTACCCCCCCTTAAAAACAATTTTGACATTTTGTAAGATAGATAAACCACTCTGAGGTGTGCGGTCACGCTCTAGTATACGCACGCCTTGGGTGGTTGATGAATTCAGCCTGTGGCCTCGTGCGTACAACGTACACCAAGGCGTGCATATATCAGAGCATGACTGCACACCTCAGAGTGATTTGTCTATTACATATACACATGCACATACATATATAATTACACAGGCACAGTAACATCTGTATATCAGATTGCATTGGGGTTTCATTAAAAATGACCATTTTCAGAGCCTTGTATTTTAGTTATCTTTGACACCAGGATTGCAAAATTTGTTAGGTGGTTTCTCAGTCCTAGGATCTCTTATATCCTCAAAATGTATAAAGATTGCAAGTTTTAAAACTTCATGTTATCTAAAGCTCAACTAGTGCAATTAAAGCCAGCATACCATTCTTTTCCAGACCATATCTAATACCTGGGACACACTCCATGCCTGACGCATTTCAGATCTGATGGTCCTTTACCAATGGCATTGTTACTTGTCAATTGATTTCTTTTTATCGGCAATATGTGATGACATCACCTTTTATATGATATGCCTATATTTTAAAGAAATTTAGGATCCTTCAAAATACATGTTTCCCACAGTCATTACCCTTCTCCAAACCATCCTTAATAACACAAATGTGCAAACTGACAATAGTAAAAATTCCGTCGGTAAAATAGGAGCTGTCATTTTTTTTCTTCTCTTATCTCTGTGCGCTTGCATTTCTGACATGACGACATAGACTCCTGCATAACTGTATGGTTATGCTGCAGTGTTATTCATTTCGGTCTGTGCCTTAGTGTATATTGATAGAGCTACCACAAAATTTGATATTCGGTTTGTGATTTTTCTATGTAGTTGATGTTATGTTGACTCTCATCAACTATGACTTTGATTTGTTAAGATTACGGTCGTTACTGTTGTTCTTGTCTCTGCCTAACCGTTACCTGTCTGTTGCTATCCAACACTGAAAATGAGCTACCTCTATCACTGAATTTGAGTTATGTACAATATTTTATATTCGTGTTCATGTTAAGTGCACCAGACGTATGCTGCACCACTTTATCTATGCTATATGTACTTCCTGATAACTCAAATGAACATGTTACAAAAACAAGTTGATAAAAAACAGCATTCTCAGTGCTACTCTGTTCAAATTATGACTGTCAGATGTTAACTTGTTGCATGACATCAATCCATACATTACTGAAGTATATATTTGAAAATAATATCTCTCGATGAGCTGAATTGGTTAAATGTGGATTTGATAAATGTGATCATTGTTGATAATAAAAACAGAGTTTCAGAGATGGCACACAGTTATCAGATGCAACTGCAAATGAGTATGGAATCAACTGAACACCCATGTTTTTTTTCTTTGTGCACCCCATGTTTTGTTTTTTCCCTTTTTATTAACTTGCAATGATGCCATGTTTTTTGTGTAAATCTGGTGGTATGTTGGTGTAGTGGGTGGGAAGGTATTGGATTGGGGGGCATGGGAGATGTGCTGTTTTACTCTGCATCCCAACCAACTGTCTTTTTCCTAAATGATGATTCTTGTCAGTATTCTGTAAAGTGTGCCTGTTCAATATTTTTTTCACTATTTGCACAGTATGTAATGTGATAGGGGGATGTCAATCTGCATCAGGGTCTACAATATCCAGAGGGATGCAGATGTGATAAAGGTAATGACACCCCCTGCCCTAAGAGATTATTTTTTTGTAAGTCAGCATGGATCCACTGGTCCTGCAGCCCTATAACCCGAAATGCCCCAACCGTACCTGTAAAAGTAAAAAATAAAGTGTCAGTCTGCACTAGCAGATTAAATACTGGAGTGTGCATCTAAGAAACTGCTGCATTTACTTTTATTTCTTGCATCCTTTTGCAAAAATGGTAATTGGTATTGGCTAGAATCAAACCTCTTGCAGCCATAAAACGGCAGTACGCATTTGACTTCCATTGAAGAGGTGTTTGGGTGGCTGCACAGATAATGATTAGAGTCCCAAAATCCCCACTTACCAGATTTAACCTGTGTTATTTGAAATAAAATATAATTGTTGAAATCTAATCCTGGTAGACTCTGGTATATTGCATGTGCAGAGCTGTTTATTAGTTTAGAGATCTTTAGGTGGGGGACATCTCCTGACTATCTCTCAAGGTGAAGAAACAGTCCTTTTACATGACTGTGCACTCTCCTATATTTTATTCTTTGTGTAAAGGGTCACAGTTGATGTAACTGAGTTCATGAAAGACCATGCCCAATTTCATCCTTGGTGCTGAGCATCATTGTTTGCTCCTTGAGTTACTTTGGAATTAAAATTGTAGAGCACCAGTAATATCCACCCCCCCCCAAATAAAATACACTGAATTAATTAAATAAGTAGTTCCCCTACAACCTGCTGTTGGTGGGATGCAGCACCACTGCATTGATTGGAGCCTTATAAATAAATCTTGTTTCAACCCCTTGCACTCCCCCCAACTCACCTATATGATACTGCCATCTAGTGACCCAGCATGGCATACCTCTCATCTGTCCCTTATTTTGCATACCAAACAGTCCTCTGGTCCTCCTAAATTTGGCAAACTATTAACGAAAAAAGGGCATGTTTGCAATTGCAGAGTAAATCATGGAGTCAGAATCAAAGATAGTGAATCTCAACATGTGACTGGAATTTTTTTATTGGCACTCTGATCTGCAAATAACCCAGGATTCCAAATAATCACTATCTACACCCCTTCACACATGCCCTGACTATTCAGCCTTTCCCAGGCTTGGTTATTAGGCACTGTATAGTTAATAGGATCCAACTTTGAAATAAGGTTGCCTTATGTTCTCACCTAGATGCGATTTTTAGGAACATGTCTTGTTATTTACTCTTTTGGGGGGGGGGGGGCAACATGAACTATTCTGAATTACTGAGTCATGCCAGCTGCTCCAAGCATGAAAAGATGCCGATTTAACCTTAATGTTGGGTCAGTCTGTTATGGGTGAGGGGGATGTAAATTACTATCAGGTTCTACACAAACTTACAGAAGGTTCAGTACCCAGACTGGTATGGATGTAATACAAGTATGGATACCAAATGCCCTAGGCAAGTGTATTTTGTAAGTCAGCATGGATCCACCAATCCTGCAGTCCTACAATCCTAAACTCCTGAGCCATACCAGTTTAAAAAAAAAGTGTCAGTCTGCACTAGCAGATTAAATCCCAGAGTCTGCATCAAAGAAACTGCAGCACATACTTTTTTATTCCAGTCATTCTACTGCAAAATGTTACTTGGGGGAGCGGGAATTGAACCTCCTGCAGCTATGCAATGGCAGTTCTCATTTGGCTTCCAGTGGAAATGTGGTTTGCTGGCTGCACAGATTAGAGACCCAATCTCCCCAGAACCCTGCTCCCACCACCTAAAACAGTCCCAAATGCCAATGACCAGCATAGCCTTCCTCTCTCCTCACTGGCTGGCCTCTGACTGAGGGACAATGGCATGGGCACTGTATACTTTTTTTTGTGAGTCGTGCTTGGAAATAGGCAGGACTAATGCCTAATGCACTTACCCGGTTTCCAAAAGCTAATAAATAAAATAAGTAAATACTGCTTGCTGCACCTGAAAGGTGGTGATGGTGGTGGTGGTGGGGGGGCACTTGATTCTATTGCTCCCACAAACACAGAGTGGTGATGTGTGCCATCAGCACCAGGTTTTAGAGAAACTACTTCTTTACTTTAATAGGGGCATTTTAATGGGGGGGGGGGCAGCATAACTGGTGCCCTACAATTTTAATACCAAATTCACTCAAGGAGCAAACAATGATGCTCAGTAACAAGGGTGAAACTGGACAAGGTCTCTCATGAACTCAGCTACATCAACCCAGACATTTCAGTTCACAATCCAATAAACAGTGTTCCTCCACCTAGAGAGCCAGATGGGAGATTTCCCTCACCTAAAGATTTCTAATCTAGCAACAGTTCTGCACATGCACGATACCACAGTATACCAGGATTAAGTTTCAAATTTTGTATTTTATTTCAAGTAACACTTGTTTAATCTAGTTAATGAGGAGATCAGGACTCTAATCTGTGCAGCCACCCCAAACACAGAAACATAGAAGTTGACGCTGATGGCAGATAAGGACAGCAAGGCCCATCCAGTCTGCACATTTCTTTTTCTGTCTTATGAATGTGCCATCGGCCTTTGCTCTGTCAATGGCCTAGCTATTCATACTCATCTGTATTGCTCCCTTATGCCTATCCCATGCCTGTTTGAAGCCCCCGCACTGTATTCATATCCACCACTTCCTGAGGTAGGCCATTCCATGCATCCATCACCCTTTCTGTGAAAAAGAACGTCCTCACATTGCCCCTTAATTGGCTTCCCTCTAATCTCATGCTTTGTTCTCTTGTCCTGCTATATTTCTTATATTGAAACATGTTAGACTCTTTCACCTTGTTAATGCCCTTAAGGTGTTTGAATGTTTCGATCATATCACCTCTCTCCCTCCTTTGCTCTAGGGTATACATATTGAGCTCCATTAGTCTGTCCTCATATGTTTTCTGATGCAGTCCCTGCACCAGTTTGGTTGCCCTTTTCTGGACTGCCTCAATCTGGTTAATGTCCTTGTGAAGGTGTGGCCTCCAGCACTGCACGCAGTACTCCAGATGAGGCCTAACCAATGTAATATCTCCAATGAAAGTCAAATGGATAATGCTGTGCATGGCTGCAAGAGGTTTGACTCTGGCAACCCCCGATTACCATTTTTGCACAAGGATAATAGAAATAAAAGTAAGTGCTGCAGTTTCTTAGATGCAGGCTCCAGGATGTAGTGTGCTAATGCAGACTGACAATTTTTTTTAACTGGTATGGCTGGGGTTGCAGGACCGGAGAATCAATGTTGACTTACAAAAAAGCCCCACTAACATAAGAAATGGGATTTCATTACCTTTATTATATTCACACCACTATGGATATTTTACCTTAGATGAGACAGTGTATACCCTGGAATGGATTGTCAACCCCATCTCTAATTACATACAGTCCCAATAGTTATGGTAACAGGGCAGCTGTACATGATGGGTGCAGCAGGCAGGATGCAGGATGCAGTAACTCAGACTGTGTCATATAACTTACAAACAAGTTAATCACAACAGATTTTCCAAAACAATTGGAACTAGATGAAAACCTGAAGCAGCCACTTCTTAAAGAGGGACACTTTAATTGTGCCATGCCTAATAACCAAGAATGGGCAATGCAGATCATCTGGGATCTGGGAGTAATATAAGTTCCGAGCAAAAAAAAATGCTTGAAGGCATGAATACAATAGCTAGGACACACTCAACAAGCACACACTAGTCTGCAATGACATGTGCTGGTCACCAGATGTGGGTCAGTTTGGTTGGTCGGAGAAGTGTGGTGGGATTCTAAATGACTGCACGAGAATATATGTATGTACTAGATCGCCAGAGGAAATGTAAATGGACAACAATCCACACTGTGTAAACAATTAAATAGATGGGATAGATAGGCATCCAGTATTCTAAATGTATGTATTAAATAGACACCAGAGGTGATTACAGACAACTAGCAACCTGGTTAATGATATAATTTCCGGCAAAATTTATATCAGTGTACAATCACCATTGCATGGATAATTATTTCATTTAAACCCAAACGCATACAGTCCTCATACTACTGGTGTACACAGACATGTAATCTTTACTGGTGGAACTCTAACATGAACAACATGAATGATGGCAAGCATCATTGTGCATATCAGTATGTTCATTCAATCAATCAGTTTGTTTTGGCTTATCTCACTTGTGCATGCAGGAAGTTCACACAGACTTTAAAAGCATTTAGTTAACCACTCGACAACTTTAACATTTGATGACATGGACATGACACAATTAAGATCATGCATTCATTGCAATAACAATATTGCAACATCTCTGATGACTGCAGGAGTTTGTGCATGCTGACATATGGAGCTAGTTCTTTTATTTGAAATTAATTGGGCAATGCACAACAGTAATGACCTAGGTGATAGATACAACACGAAGCAGTACAGTATCTGACATTTAGTACTGTGCAATTAATATAAAAAGCAGTGTCTCCTCCCCCCGCCCCAACAAACAAACAGTAGTGATGAATTTATTTTGATTGTAAACACCCAGTTTGGAGGTAGATCCAATGTTTCAGTAACACCTGTGTGTATTTCTGTGTGTGCATGTGAGCACGCGCCCAAGTTGGATGAGTGTAGGGGGTATGGGGAGGGGGGAAGGAGGCAGTCCGGACAAGTGGCGGTTGGCAAAACATTGCCAGAATAAGGACATATGTTCTAACGCATGTTAACATGTAAACTATGCCTCTTTAGCAGGCAATCCCCAAAGCTAAAAAATAAAACAAAACAAAAAAAAACAGAGCTCTACCACTGAGTTTTACCTCATTTTTATGTTTGCTTGCACGCATGTGCAAGAAACATAGCGCCATCATCCCAGTTTTCGGAGGTGTGGCAGCCCTCTTCCAATTCAGGCAGTGTGTTTGCAGGCACAGCTCAGTTCTCCAATGCCTGCTGGAGCTGTCTATGACAGCTCCAAAACGCAGTGGAGTACAGTTGAAAGGGGGAGCTATGCTTCAGTGAGCAGTGATAAAATATTGCCTGCTCACGCACTCTCCCCACACACACACACACACACAGGCATGCATACTGAGTGCTCGCCCCCCCATGCACCCACTGTGTAGCTGATGGGGGTGCCCAATCCCGTCGGCTGTGCTGCCCCCAAACGCACGAGATTACATGGCCACGCTAGGTGCCCACCCAGCGTGGTCTCACATTGTATAGCCGACGGGGTGCTCAATCCCCCGTTGGCTGATGGGGTGCCCAATCCCCTGTCGGCTCCACTGTTTCCCCCCCAGTACAGGGTGCCATGCTGGGAGCCCACCCCAGCATGGCAACAAATGTGATTGCCGATGGGAATGCCCAATCCCCCGTCGGTTCTACACACCCCCCAGTCATCCTTGTGCCACGCTGGGAGCCCACCCCAGTGTGGCAAACGTCCTGCGTCATCATCTAAACAAAAAAAGAACACCTGTAGCTTAAAAACGGTCCCTCACAGTCTCTGCCTCCAACCGCACCCACCCACTGCGCACCCTGCCTCCCCACACCCCCCCTCACCCCATACTTACCTCCGGTGCAACGATCTTTGGTGGACCGGGAACACATCTGCACTCTTCAAAGCCGACTGCGAACTGAGGAAATGCCGGTAAGCTGTATAATGTAATGAATAGGGTTTTTTTCAACTTTGCTGCATATCTCAGGCATTTTTTGGAATTTTTGCACCAAATTTTCAACATGGGGTTTTTGGGACCCCTTCTCATGAATGTTGTCACTGTCATGGCGTTATTCAGGCCCAAAGAATGATTTCGCAGTCACTGCGCGAAATCACCTTTCGGGACCGATTAACGAAACAACACTGCCAGTGTTCATAAGGTGGGCTCTCAAGAAGCCTATTTCGAAAATTTGGTGGAAAAATTCAAAAAAATGACTGTTTTATGAGCGTGCGTTGCGCAGTTCCTACGCAGGCTCATAAGTTTGAGAATTTTCAATATTTTCACTCCAGATTTTCAACATTGCCATTTTATTACACTTCCTTATGAGCAGTACAACTGTCATTTGTCACATCTCACCCAAAACATGTTTCCGCCCATGTAGCGCACAATGGTGCAGTCGGTGTGCGAAATCAATGTACGGGACAAATTAAGAAAATCACAGTGACACTGTTCATGAGCAGAGGTCTTAAAATGGATATGTTGAAAATTTGGTGAAAAAATCCCTAAAAATGACTGTTTTACGAGCGTGCGTTGCGCAGTTCCTACGCACGCTCATAAGTTCGTGAATTTTCAATATTTACACTCCAGATTTTCAACATTGCCATTTTACCACACCTCCTTATGAGCAGTACAGCTGCCATTTTTCACATCTTGCCCAAAATGTGTCTCCGCCCATGTAGCGCACAATGGTGCAGTCGCTGTGTGAAATCAATGTATGGGACACATTAAGAAAATCACAGTGACACCGTCCATGAGCAGAGGTCTTAAAATGGCTATGTTGAAAATTTGGTGAAAAAATTCCTAAAAATGACTGTTTTACGAGCATGCGTTGCGCAGTTCCTATGCACGCTCGTAAATTTGCGAATTGTCAATATTTTCAATCCATATTTTCAACATTGCCATTTTATTACACTTCCTCATGAGCAGTAAAGCTGTCATTTGTCACATCTTGCCCAAAACATGTTTCCGCCCATGTAGCGCTCAATGGCGTAGTCGGTGCGCAAAATCAATGTATGTGACACATTAAGGAAATCCCAGTGACACTGTTCATGAACAGAGGTCTTAAAATGGCTATGTTGAAAATTTGGTGAAAAGATTCCTAAAAATGACTGTTTTACGAGCATGCGTTGCGCAGTTCCTACGCATGCTCGCAAGTTTGCGAATTTTCAATATTTTCACTCCAGATTTTCAACATTGCCATTTTATTACACTTACTTATGAACAGTACAGCTGCCGTTTTTCACATGTCGGCAAAAATGTGTTTTCGCACATGTAGCACACAATGGTGCAGTCAGTGTGCGAAAGCAATGTTTGGGACAGATTAAGAAAATCACAGTTACACTGTTCATGAGCAGAGGTCATAAAATGGCTATGTTGAAAATTTGGTGACAAAAGTCCATAAACTGACTGTGTTACGAGTGAGCATTACGCAGTTTCCACGCACCTTCGTAAATTCTTGACTTTGTAATATTTTCAATCCAGATTTTCACCAGTGGCATTTTCCACACTTCCTTATGAACAGTACAGCTGTCATTTTTCACAACATGGCCGAAATATGTTTTCACACTTTCACTGCAGAGATGCGTGGTCACTGTGGGAAATCATTGTTGGGGACAGATAAAGAAAATCACAGTGACACTGTTCATGATCGGAGGTCCCAAAATTCCTGTGTTGACAATCTGCTGTAAAAAAATCCCCAAACTGATTACATTACGGGTGTGCGTTGCACAGTTTCTATGCATGCTCGTGACTTCACCAGTTTTTTTAATGTTTTTACTGCACATTTGCAACATAGCCATTTTTTACACCTCCCCATGAACAGTACAGCTGTCATTTTTTACATCCTGTTTGGAATGTTTTTGCACCTGTGGTGCTAAATGAAGTAGTCGCTGTGCATAAGCAGCTTTCAGTTAACAAACTGATATTGCCACTGTTCATGAGGTGAGGGTCACAAAAAAAACATGTTGAAAATTTTCAGTGAAAATACCAATGAATGCCTGAGGTATTTGGGTTTCCAACCATAACGCCCAACCCTGTAGAGAATGACAGGCCTCAGGGATGTGACTTGGGATTCTTGTCTGTAATGCTCATACCATTCCACATCCTGCAGCCAGTGACAGGCATCGAGGCATGCCTTGGACTCTTCGGCCCCAAAGTTCACCCCATTTTCCTATACCGCACCCATCTCACTGTATTTCCTGATGGAATGGGGGTGCACATAAGGGCCAAAGACCCCAAGGCACACCATGACACTTGTCAGTGTCTGCAGGGTAGGGTGTGGTGAAATGGCATGGCCGTTATGCCTGACGACCCAAAGGTACACCCCAATGTCTGTCACTCTCTGCAGGGTGGTGGTGGGGTTGGCTTCAGTTCAATACTTCACTGCCATTCCTATTACGCAGCTCTGTAATTTCTACACTACCACTGCCAATGCCAGCAAGCAAACATTTGGCATTGACAAATGCTTGTTTAAAACTGCATGTGGAAATTAAACCTCATGGCTTTTTTGTCACCTCCATATCTTCTTTTTTTTAATTGTGAAAACTAAGAAAAAAGTTATAGTATTTTTATCACACCATGACAAATTGAAAAAACATCTTCTGTATCTGGCTGCTGTTCTCTTTTTGAACCATCATCAGACAATGATTTTTCAGCTTCTGCCTTGCCCTGTACTGGACGATTACTATTGATGGCCAGCAACTCATACATATAAGGCTGTACAAGATGCTGTGATGCCTGGAAGGCATAAAGTCTTTCACTTTCACCACTTTCCATTTCTGAATCGCTGTCATTAATGGTGATTAAGTGCTGAACCAGTTGAAAATGCTTTGGCCATTATGCCCAGTAATATGAACGCTGCTAAAGATTTCAGAGTTAAACATGTCACTGTGTCACTGACAGCTCGTGCCACTTGAACGTGAAACTGCAGTACTGGCGATTGTAACTGGAGCAAATATATTGAATTAAAAAGCTCACACGCATGCATTTTACACACAGAATTATTTATTGAACGTGTTATTAATTCACCCAGCTACCAAAACAACACATTCAAACACAGAGTCAGTGCATTTTTATCCTATCTCCTTTAAGCTATGTGTATTTCTTTAAAAGATAGGCACATCACATAAAAGGTGATGACAGGGGCGCTAATGAGCAGCTAACCAAAGAGCAGCGTTTCCTGCTAGCTCCGCTGAAACAGCCGAGAAAAAAAGATTAATAAACGGAATTTCCCGCTCTGGAGCAAATAAAATGGTGGTTTTGAGTAATGGAGGGTGCAATGGAGGAATACTTAACTTCGATGCCATCTAAGAGTCAGCGGGTGACTGGAAAAACTGGATAAAAGGGGTTGGCAGGCCAAGGAGGAGAGAATGCAGGCCTTGTTTCGCTTTCGGCGGCAGAGGTGGCAGCTTTGGGGAAGGAGCTTACGGGGCAGGTGATCACAGCTCTGAAGCCACGTTTGATAAAACTGGAGGACAAACTAGATGGAAAACTGCAGGAGGTGTTAGAGCATCAGACGCAGCAGAGCACTTGACTAACAGAAGCTGAAGAAAGAATCTCCAGACTGGAGGATGAGATACTACCAGTCCCAGGGCAGGTTTGTGCACTACAGAGGGAGTTGGAGGAGTTTAAGGTGGCTTTCAACTACCAGGAAAATTATCATCGGAGGCTAAACCTGCATCTGAGGGGGCTCTCGGAGGGTCTGGAGGGAAAGGATGTGTTGGAATTTTGTAGCAGAGTTTTGCCTGAACTGCTGGGGCTGACAATGAAAAATGGGATGGTTAAGTTAGAGCGTGCACATCGAGCGGTGGTACCAAGGCCTCCAGCGGGACAGCCCCCTCATCAGATAATTATGCATTTCCATAACTTCCAGGATCGAGAAGCGCTATTGAAGGCCCACAGGTCCAAGGGTCCCCTGAGTTTTGAGGACCATAGATTATTCCTCTCGTAGGACTACTCAGCCCGGCTGTTAAAAAAGCGAAAGGCCTTTAATGGGCTGATGGCCCAGCTCAGAAGCCTTAAAGTGGAAAACTTTTTGACATACCCTGCCACACTCAGAATTAATCATGAGGGAGCTACCTATTCCTTTTGGGAGCTCGAGAAAGCGGAGGAGTTTGTAAAGGGTCTGAAGAGGAGAGTGAGCTGAAAGGTGGTGGAGAGACACGAAGAACTGGAAGGTGGACGGTGAGAGGTGGTGATTTCGTTGTTCCTGTGGGCTTTTTGACTGTATGGCTATGGACTAAGTTTTGTTGAAAGTGTTCCTAGTTGGCGCTGTTGAGCCCTTTGTTCCCGGAAAGGAAAGTCTCTAGAGGAGATGGAGGAGGGCCCAGCTGTGGTTGAAGGACTATGGATTGGAGGGGTGTGAATAGCCTTGAGACTGGGACTGGATATGCGTTCCCCTCTGCTTTCCTGGAGGGCTCTCCCATATGGACTGGTGATGCATGAGAGTCCAGATGGAGGCCTGAGAGCTGCTGCCAAGTGGAGAACCTTAGTGCAGACGAGGTAGGAGCGGGGAAGGGCCTAGCGTGTGTTTTTCTGATGACGCGGCCTGATCTCCTGCACCACCCCTTCAATATTGTTGATTCAAAGATGTCTTCATCTACTGTCCTGAATGGGGTAGGGGAGTATGTTGATGGGGGAGGAGAGGGGGTACGAATTAGGCATTGGATTTGAAGGGATGAAGAGAGGTCCAGGGGAGGTCTGGGGGCTTCAATTGTGGTTAGGCGTGTTAACACAGCATGGGGAGGTCTCACGGGATGGTTTCAAAGCTTGAGACCTAGGGCCATGATGAGGACCTTGCTTTGGGTCATGTGAGTGTGCATATCCCTGGGACCTCTCTGGAGAGGGTAGGGTGGGGAGCTAGGGGATAGAATATAGGAGGGGTGGGCAGCGAACGTGAGGGTGTAGGGTAAGTGGTCCAGGGTTCTATTTTGGGTTGGATGGTGTAGGGGATGGGAGCCACGTCATAGTCATGCTGACGGAGGTGGGTGAGGGTTTGGGAGGAATAGGTCGCGGTATGAGGGCCGAGGAAGGTGCCATAGGTCCCTCCTCTCGGGCGGGGTGTAGATGGTCCTCCCACAAAAATGAATGCGATGAGGAGGGACGAGGAGGGGGGCAGGAGTGAACAGAGACCTATTTTGAAGGGTGGGTTAATAGTGGGGGGAAGGGGGATCGAGGCTCGATTGGTGCGGAGACGAGGACAAAAGAGGGATAGGAGGGAGGGTGAGCCTGCTCAAGGGAGGGAATCCTATGGGGGGAGCGGACAAGGACTGGGTGAACGGGAAGGGGGGGATGATAAGCTAAGGGGGAGGGTAAAGAGGGAGAGTTAGGGTAAAGGGAAAGATAGTTGGAGGGGGCACTGACTGGGATTGGGAGAGACGGATATATATGGGATCTTTGGGAGTGGGACAGTTCCAGAAGGAAGAACCAGGCTGTGGGCAGGGGCGGTGGGGCGCACATTTCGGTTATGAGGGAGAAGTGCTGAGTGGTTTGTTCTGTATTGTCTTTAAATCTACACTTGTGCTATGTTAGAAATTAGTGTTATAGAGAGGAGGGGGAGGAGGAGAGTTTACAAAGGGGGGTGCAGGAGGGGAGGTGTGGGACGGGAGGAGGGGTCTGGGGGGGACTAGTTCTAAATGTTAGAATAAATAGATTTCTTATTGTTTTAGTTAGCAATATAGTTGCCTGGTTATATCTTGGAAGTGGGGGTCGAGTGTGCAGAAATCAAAGGAAGTATGTAAAGGTGCATATGAGTCATATGAAAAGCTGGATATACATAAGGCAATGTCGAGTGAAAACAGCCCGGAAAAATGTAAAGTTGCATAGGAGGAGATGGGTGATTCTGTAAACCTAAATGTCATATCTTGGAATGTAAAAAGAATAGCAAGCCCAGTGAAGAGGACTGCACTTCTTACTGCGTTGAGGCGAAAGGGGGCACAGGTGGCATTGCTGCAAGAAACGCACCTGACAGAGCTGGAGCATACCAAACTTGTGCGGAATTGGGTTGGGAAATGTCTAGCGGCCCCTTATTCCTCACATAAAAGAGGGGGTAGCAATACTTTTACATAAGAATCTGCCCTTTGAGGTGAAAAGGGTAGTGAGAGACCATAAGGAGGGCAGATACATTTTTGTCACTGGAGTATGGCGAGGAGAGACACTGACATTTGGCTGTGTCTATGCACCAGCAGTGTACGACCCAGTTTTTTACTCCTCTTTGTTGGGCTTGCTTGTCAGGGAACAATTTCTGGGACTCATCATGGGGGGAGATTTCAGCTGGACAATGGACACGAAGATGGATCATTCTGAGGGTAAGGGGCGAGTGACGGAGGCCATGGGGCAGTGGCAAATTGGAATGGCAGATCTAGATCTAGTGGATGGGTGGAGGGCGGTTAACCAGGGCGGGAGTATACATTTTATTCTAATCCCCATAAGACTTGGTCCCGGTTAGATTACTTTTTTCTTCCTAGAGGCTGGGTAGGGAGGATAACAGAGATAAGCCATAGCCCCATATACATATCAGATCATGCTATGGTGCTGATGAGTATCTTGGGGAGGGGGGCTGAGAGCAGGTCGTCAATTTGGAGATTTCCTACATGCTTAGCTAAGGACCATGCATTTAGGGAATACCTAGCAGAACAATGGAAGCTCTATGAGGAGATGAATGACACGGGAGAGGTTTCCAGTGCCACTCTCTGGGAGGCAGGTAAGGCCAATATGCGGGGAGCTATAATAGCTTATGTGGCTAGGATGAAAAAACAGAAAAGGGGGAAAAGGGAAGAATTGGAAAGGCAAGTGAAAGAGCTGGAGAAGCGGGTTGGAGGAGGAGAAAGGGGAGATGCCCCCAAGGTGCTGGCAGTGGCAAGGGAAGCCCTTAATTCCCTCTTAAGGGAAGAAGCAGGGAAGGCTTGGTTTTTTTGCCAGAGGAGGGTTTTTGAGTGGGGGAATAAACCCAGGCCCTTGCTAATGAGGCTTATGAAGGGGGGCAGATGCCCAACTCGGATACTACGGATTAGGGGAGAGGGGGGGCAAGTTCTCACAAGCCCAAAGGCCATTGCAGAATGCTTTGGGAGTTTCTATGAAAAGCTATATAGAGCTGAGTATATTGGGCAGAAGGAGCATATCCAGGAGTTTTTGGAAGAGATACATTTGCAGAAGGTCACAGATGAGCAGAGAGAGGTGCTGAGTCAGCCCTTATCAAGATTAGAAATCCTGAGTGCAATACAGAAGTTACAGGAGGGACAGGCATGTGGGCCCGATGGATTCCCTGTCGAGTATTACAGGATTCTGGGAGGGCAAATGGCGGATGTGTTACAGAGGGTATTTATGGTAGAAGAGGGGGGGCAGACCCCGGTACTACCTGATTCATGTTATGAGGCCAATATTTGCCTAATACAGAAAGGGGGTCTAGATGAGACTGAATGTTCCTCCTACCGACCAATCTCTCTCCTCAATGTGGACATGAAAATCCTGGCCAAAGTCCTTGCCACCCGCTTAGAGAACTTTTTGGCGGAGGTGGTTCACCCAGATCAGACTAGGTTTATCAGGGAACGACAGTCCTACCATAACGTACGCGGGCTGTTAAACATTATATGGCGGGCTAGACAAGTGGGAACCAAGATGGCAGTGATCTCGTTGGATGCTGAAAAAGCATTCGATAGGGTGGAATGGGGCTATCTATTCGAGGTGATGACCCAGTTTGGTCTGGGGGACCCATTTATAGGGTGGGTCAGGGCCATGTGCCAAAAGCCAAGTGCAAGTTGTGGTCAATGGGTGCCTATCTGGGAAGTTTGGCTTGGGCAGGGGGACGAGGCAGGGGTGCCCTCTGTCCCCTTTGCTGTTTGCTCTGGCGATTGAACCTTTAGCGATGGCGATATGCCAACATGAGGGTGTGGTGAGAGTGGGGGACGAGTGCACAAGGTGGCACTCTATGCAGACGATATGCTGCTTTTTTTAGAAGACATGGGTGGTTCTATGGGATGTCTAATGGATATTATTGAAAAGTTTGCCAGTTGCTCTGAGTATAGGATTAATGTAAGGAAATCTGAAGTGATGGGGTTCCCGGAGGTTGATCCGGAGATACAGCAAAGGGGATTCAGGGTTGTCAGGTTGGATTTTAAATATCTTGGGGTCCACATCAGGCAGAGGTGGGAAGAGCTGTATAAATTGAACTACCACCCTCTGATAAATTCAGTATTGGCAGACCTGAAGAGGTGGATGCAATTGCCCATATCTTGGATTGGGAGGATAAATCTCATAAAAATGAATATTATCCCCCACATCCTATATCCCTTTCAAATGCTACAGGTGAGGCTTACGCAGAGAGATGTGAAACAGTTAGAGAAAGGGTTCACGGACTTCATTTGGCAGGGGAAAAAGCCTAGAGTAAGTTTAGCGAGGCTTAAGACGGATAGAAATAGAGGTGGACTCGGCTTCCCAGATTTAGGGGCATATCACAGGGCGGTGCAGCTCCGGAGTGTGGCAGATTGGACATACAGGTCTGAGGTGGCTAGCTGGGTGGGGCTGGAACAGGAGGAGACCCCAGGAAGGCTTACAGCATACCTCCATAGTAGGGGTCTGCGGGCATACAGGGATGTGGGCGGCCGTAACCCACTGGTCCGTGAAATGTTGGAGACTTGGCACCACCTATGGCACCGGAAGGGGCCCCAGAGGAGACTGTCCTACTTCCAGTTCGAGAAACCCTTTTGTTCCTGGGATAGAGGATAAGGGATTTCTAGAATGGGAGAAAGGAGGGGCGGTGTGTGTAGGTGCACTGTTGGAGAAGGGGGAGATGGGGGAGTTCAATAAGGTCAGGCATGACCTAAGGTTGGGAACTTCTCATTTGTTTCGATATGTGCAGCTGAAGGCATATGTAGGATGACTGGGTATGGGGGAAGGGGGAGGCTGCACTTAAATGGAATAGAGCGGGTGGTATGTCAGGCCAGGAAAGATGCAAAAGGGTTTATCGGGAAAATTGCCAAGCAAGAAAAGCAGAACCTACCAGACTTGACAGGCCCGACAAAGGCCCTTTGGGAAAGAGATCTAGGGTTGTAGATCTCGGAGGGAAACTGGGGTGTTATGCTAGGTTTGCTAGAGGGAATCATGATATGCAATAAATTTAAGGAGGCCTTCTATAAGTTCTTGCATAGAATCTATTGGCGCCAGCGGCAGTACATAGGACACACCCTGCGGTTTCGCCGAACTGCAGAAGGTGTGGTAGAGGGCTAGGTACCTTTTTTCATTGTTTCTGGTCATGCCGGTTCTGTTAAGATATTGGGGAATGTGGTCCAGAGGTAAATAAGGAATGGGGACAATTGACCCATGACCCCTTAGTCTGTCTGTTCACTCGGGTGGAAAGAATAGAAGGGAAGAAGAGGGCAATTATTACCTAGATGGGTAAGGGTCTCGCTGGTGTTGGCTAGACACTGTATACAAAATACGTGGGTTACTGGGAATGGGCCTTCGCTGGCTGATTGGCGAAAGTTGATTATACGCACATTGGCTCTGGAGAGGCTCACATGGATAGTCAGGGATAGGGAGGAGGTGTTTTTGAAGGACTGGGCACCCTTTTTGGCGACTTTGAGTTTGTCCGAAAACTTAATGCTTCATGCACGGTTGAATATTTAAGCGTCAGGGGGCTGGATAGGTATAGGGGAAACACCCCTGTGGGGGGGGGGTGGTGAAGGGGGAAGAACATCCAGCAAACACTGGGCCAAAAGGGTTTCCTTCTGTGGACACTAACATCCTAACATCATATAAATAGTTGTGGTACAGATGATGGCTCTATGCACTGTATATTATATTAATAATAAGTAGGTGTTAGTGAGGATCTGACTGTATAGAAGATGTTGGGGTAGGGCTGCACACTCGACTATACCTTTCTAAGGGGAATATAGGGAAATATATTAAGTAAGATAACCAATATTTGTATGTGTTTGTGTTTGTACTCGTTTTTTGTTGTATGTAGTGTGTATGAGTTTCTGGTGTTGAAAAACTTTTAATAAATAGAACATACAAAAAAAAAGGTGATGACATCACACAATAGACTCACACAATTTATTCTATATACTGCTAGGGACCCCTCATTGTTTTCATATAATCAACTGGGATGGATTTCATTAGAACATAAAAGAAAACACCACTTGCTGACATGTATGCATACGTGTGCCTTTTTTAAGGTAACTAAATATAAAGAAGATGTCTTACAGTTTCAAAATCTGAGGCCAGGCTTCAGATCCTGTAGTAGAATTGAATTTGTGTACCTTTATACAGAGAATCTGATACGTAGGCATGCTTTTGCTAATAACCAGGACCATGGACATAAAGCAGTCAAGCTGGACTTGAGAAAGGCCACTGATTCTGTGGCACATAACATGTTTGTGAGCATAGTAAGCCAGTGCAGTATACATGATGCATACACAAGGTAGATGGTAACTGGCTTGGGGAGCAGAAAGCAGATGATTCAATTCAATTTTATTTGATCACATGGTGGGTACACTGGGCCACAAGGCCCAGTTAAAGACATGACCCCGAAACATACAACCCATTATATAGAAATACAGACATAAGATAATTATATGTACAAAACAATGAAAATATACAACCCAGACATCATTTAGAAGCAAGTGCAAACTGCTCAATCAAACAAATAACTTTTAAGATGTTCCTTAAAATTGCTCATTGTACCAGAGTTCCTAATGTTCGATGGGAAGGTGAGTCCACATGTAAGGTGCATGATGGTGATGCTACTGAGTACGAGTACCCCATTCCAATCAGAGTAGTCTGATTGGAATGGGGTACTCAGTAGCATCCTCAGAGATCAGTGCTGGGGCTAGTGTTCTTCAACATCTTCATCAGCAGTATGGAAGCAGTGGTTTTAACAGCCTTCTTAAGTCCCCAGATGACACTGGGCTATCTAGGATAGTGGACTCCCTCCATGAGTTGGACAAACATCAGGAGGGCCTGAACAAGCTGAGCAATTATTCTGACTCCTGGATAGTGTTGGGCAACATTTATCTTCTTCTGGTGAATTTCTGGAAAAATTCCATTTTTACTTCCATGATGTTTTGCAAAATGTCTGCAACTTTTGTGAAATTTTTCCTGAATTATTGTTTCAGTTATTTCCAAGGTCCAAACACAGTGTATCAAGTTTTAGGTCACTGTGTTTAAAGGTGATTGAATTATAAGCCTTCAGACTTTAAGAAATGTAAAAATTACGTTTCACAATTAGGTAAATTGCAGACTTTTAAGCCCCTAGAACTTTAAAACTAGAGAACAGAATATCACAAATGTTGTTAGGTTCATTAACCCATATATCTAAGACTTTGAGGCCACCCCATGCCCCAACAGTAGAGTGTTGCACTGCCATGCTGACAACCCAGGTTCAGAAGTGAGCCCGGGAAGTCCATCAGGAGGCAGACCATGACAGAGACAGCTGCTGCTCAGCACTGCATCTTGATCAGGGAGGGTTGGCGTTGGATTCCATCAACACAGCGAACCCTGCAGCTGGGCCAGGGAGCTTGCTCCTGCCGCAAGGAAAGCTGTGGCTGTGTGAGGCTGACAGAGGTACCACCCCCAGCAGGGAAGATGGGAGGGAAAACAATGTTGGAGAAAAACCTGGTAGCCAACTGAATGCTTGCTGGGTTCAGCATGATCTGGGTATATCTCTTTGAAGAGGATATATCCCTGAGAGATGAGCTGCTGGCTGGGGGGAATCCCAATATGGAAAACAAAACATGCTATGCATGTCAACTCTCTAATCTCTTGCTCAAAGGTTGTCCAAGTTATAAGCAGTCAAAGAGTCCAAAATAACATCAGCAATTAAAGTTGAATTTCGTGAGTTTTTGGGAAATTGTGAAATGTTATGATACTTTTGTGGAAGCCATGTCCATGCATTTTTGCCCAGTCATACATTTGAGTTGCCTGTTGTAAAGGAAGGTTAAGGCTGGGTATAGTGGCAATAAGGTAGCATTCATAGAAGGCTCCATAGAAAAAATATAGTGGTGCCAAATGTCATCTTTAGTGATGAACCATGAAGAATAGTCCTGGACATCACTGTGTACTAGCCTGAATTCTTGCAATATGCCAGATAACCTCTAGGGCTCACTGGCTTAATGACTTGTGGAAGCACATGCACATGCAACATTGTTTCTGTACAGTGCCACCTGCTGACTCCTTAACAGCATGTTGCACCATCATACAGCAGACTACATGACTGTTCAGTAATACAGACATCACTGTACAGTCGTGCGGTCCACTGTATGTCAGTGCCACATGATGCCACAATGTGCTTAGTTATCACTATGCCCATCTTTATTGTGTCACATTAGGCTGCACTTGTCACTTCTTGATGGGTAGTAGGCACTGTATAGTGGAGTACAGTACGTGGACATACTGGTATTCAAATGATTCATAATGCTGTAGACGAATCCTGCTGGTGCCAATTCCCATTTCTTCTGTCAAAGCTGTCCCCCACAACTCTTCCTCTGCCAACCCCCCAGCTGAAATGCCCCTTGCAGCCCCATTCCCACTCTGTCCTAGTGGTGCAAGTCACTTAGACCACCTCCTGGCTGGTCTAAGTGGTGCCTTGTCTTGCGGCCTCAGTGGGGCTTTTGAAATCCCAAAAAAGGGGATGTCTGCCCCATTCTAGCACATGCCCCCTTGACCTGGCACAGCCTGATGCAGGTCCCAGTGGTGGTGCTGAGCTTTTCAGCACAGTAGCTCCTCATTCTGGCACAGACTGCATTTCTGCCACAAGGTGTCACTTGCTTCCCCTGATGGCACTATGCCAACTGTCAGTATTGTGCCATCGTTGTAATGCCGATCAACAAAATTCCTGTTGATGCGACTTGGTGGAACCCTATTAAGGACGTTGCTTTGTTTTTGGTATTATTGCACTGTCTAGTCAAATTGCCTATGGGAAGGCAAATTAAACTCTTAACTGCTAAAATAATACTTACAAGGCATAACATAAAAGCTGAGCCCTAATGAGGGAAATGGATTGTCAACTATCTGTAGCCCTTCCAAGAGATTATTGTACTGAGCTGTGTTGTCTTACCATTGTCTCAAGGCCATCTATGTTTCAGTGTTGTGTGGATAAAGTAGAAGTAGAGACCAATAAAGAACTCCTTGCATTCAGAGGTTATTTTTATGCTTGGACAGTTCTGCAAAAGTATGCAAGACAGACTGGAAGGCCATTAAGATGAAGATAAATCAACATAAATGACATTTACATATACCAAAACCAGACTAAATTGCTGCCAGATATATATGGGACGAGGGACTTTGCACAGTTGGGGTGGAAACAAAATGCACACTAAAATCTAAGTATAAAAATAGTAGGTGAGTCATTTAAAAGGGTCCTCTTTCTTTTTCCCATAAGCTTTCATTTGGGAAATGTTCAAATGAATGACGTTAGAGACATTGTAAAATACATACTGAAAAAATAAATATCTACTAAATGGCAAGGCTGCCAATAGGTCAGTCAGTGTCTGGAATTAAGGTCATCGTGACTAGGGCCTCTGGTCTTCTTCTGCTTCACTGCCAGTTCTATACCAGCTGAAAGTTGAAATATGTGACAGAAAATGCAGATGACCTTAAATTAGGAATGTCTACATACTGCTAGAATGTTGTGTAGACCAGGGCTTTGGAGAATTCTGTACTTGCAGCCTGAAAATGAAAAGAAAACTATAGAAATATGAAGTGTGTGGTGAGATTTTTATTGTTAGCTTGGGAATTTGGGAACTTTTCCACCTTGGAGAGTCATCACGGTGTATAAAGAACAAACAGAAAGGTGGAAAAAAACTTCACTTGCCTTCAAGCACAAGCCAGTATTCACCTTTTGCCCACCACTTTGGTCGACTGATATAACTGAGTACTGTATCCAGGTAATGTTACCTGCTGCAGTGTATAGAAAGGTTACTTATGTCGTCCTAATCCTCTAACTTGCAAACCTACACTGCACTTTTTCCCAGTAAAGCCTGACTTTGTATAGTGCTGTGCTGGTGCCCATGTACCTCTACAAATGTCCTTCAACAATTATCATTTTTAGAAAGTCACATGGCTCCCAGCCCCTCCTCAAGAGGTGCATGGAGACCCTTTACTTTCTCAACAATATTTCCCTGATGTAATACAGAAACTGTCTAAAAATCAGATTATTTGGGTGTGTAACATGGAACACTATTATTCAGACAGCTTCTTCTGTCCACAACTTGTCACCTTGAGGAAGCCTTTTCAGGTGAGACATAGATGGTCAGATCAGGTCAGGTGAATTAGCTACAGTATCTGTTAATAAATACATGAATATTGTAGATGTTTGGCTGAGCTGAATTATTTTGTCCTGCCTTGTGCACTAATGGTCTTGTTTGTAAGAACAGGACTCCTTTCTTTCTTTTTTCTTTTTTTTTTTGTAGGTAAGGGGATCAAGTGGGTTTGCATCAAATAACAAGCAATTTGGGTTTAGAAAAAAGTGTTGTGTATTGGATAATATTTTCACACTATATTATCTGATATGGCAATATGCTTAGTGCTGGCAGTATAGCTTACAAGTTAAAGCAATGAACTGAAAATGAGCTTGGTTAAACTAGAGAAACCTGGTTTGATTCCCACCACCTCCCTGTGCTCCTAGAATGCATCTGGAAATATGCTCTGGCTCAGTGTGCCTTTTCTGACCCCCACCCCCCCAAAAAAAATAGGAAAACTTTGTAAACTGAAAGAATCCTAGGAAAACAAATTACCACTTTTATCTCTAATTCTTTAAACTAACCACAAAGGGGGAGAATGGACCTATATCCAAGTCTCTGGCATCTAGTATTTACACTCAGGAACACTGTAATGTGCATTCCCTTAACACCAGGTCATTGAATACACTTAAAATTGCTGAACTAGAAGCCAAATGCCATCTGTTAAATCTGGACATTTTATCAGTAATAGAAACTTGCTGGAACACTGACTCAGAATGGTCAACAAACATTGCAGGGTATAAACTCTATCAAAAAGATCATACAGACCTGGGGGAAGGGTCTGTATGTATGTCAGAGATAATATTGCTTCACATGAGGCCGCTTTAAAGACCAATACTGAAAGTTTATGGATTAACATCCAACTGAAAGGACAGCCCCAAATAACATTTGACACCTGCTACTGGCCACCAAACGTCAATTCTAAATACATAGATACCTTATTAGATGAAATCAGAAGCACTGCAGACAAAGGTAACATTATAATCATGGGCAATTTTAATTTACCCACTGCAAACTGGGAAACCTTATCAGGCGAGTCCTTAATAGACAAAAGCTTCACGTCCACTATAATTGATCTAGGACTTGTCAATTAATTAACAAACCTACTAGAGATAACATTATCATAGACCTCTTATTTACTACCACCTGATAATAATATTTCTGACCTATCCCTGTCCGACCCATTGGGCACTAGTGAGCACAAATCTATATTTTATTGCTTAGCTTATAACCAATGAGGTACCTTGAACAGCACAATGTTAAAAAAGTATGACAAAACTGACTTCATAACAATAAATAAACACATTTTCATTCTTTTTCTTTTCTTTATTTGTTCTAGGATTACAAATACCTTTGAGCCGAGGCTCTTTTACAAAGGTTCCACGTCATTGGTACAATTGAGACAATCATAAGCAAAGATAACAATATATTGTGGGAAAATATATTATTACCACTTACACTTGAGGAATCTTGGAATTATATGAAAAACACTATTCTAAATCTAGACGCTAAATGTGTTCCCATAAAGAATAAATATAATGGGAAAGGGCAGATACCACCTTGGCTGAATAATCACATAAAAAAATTAATCTGACACACACAAAAAAAAACTTTTCCATAAACTTAAGAAATGAAATGCCCCATAATAAAAAAATAATAATACTGGTCACTTTTTCAGGCATCTGTGAAAAAACTAAACCAAGCAATCAGATTGGCTAAGTGTAAATTGGAATTCAAAATTGCTCATACAAAAAATGGGCACAAATCTTTATTTGCATATTTGAACAAAAAAAGGGAAACACCAGGCAAGTTGGACCATTAATAGTCAATAATAATCTGATTACTAATGACAAGGATACAGCCGACACACTTAACCAATACTTCTGTTCAGTGTTTTCAAAAAAGGATCCTAAAATATATCCGATAACAATTGGCACTAAACAAAAAACATTGTTTGTAACTAATAAACACACTGAGGAAGTGTTAAAAACACTAAACAAAAATAGTAGCCCAGGACCTGATGGGATTAGTCCAAGATTCCTCATTGAAACAGCTGAAGCTATAAAACTTCCATTAACCATAGTCTTCAATAAATCACTGGAAGAATCTACTGTTCCTTTGGACTGGTTAAAGGCCAATGTAACACCCATCTTTAAGAAAGGATGCAGCGCCAACCCAGTTAATTATTGTCCTATCAGTTTAATCTCAGTACCATGCACATTATTGGAAAAAATAATTAAAAATATAGTAGAAACAGAACTACAAACACTTAACATTAATGACAGTACACAACATGGATTTAAACAGGGGCATTCTTGCACATCCACTCTCATAGCTTTTTATAACAATATAAATTAGGGGTTAGACTCTAACACACCAATGGATGTAATCCTTCTAGATTACAGTAAAGCTTTTGATTGCATCTCCCACAACAAATTAATTAGTAAACTTTCATATTTAGGACTCCAATCTAGTATCCTGGGTGGACAGTTGGTTGACCAATAGGACACAGCAGGTCAGAATAAACGGTGTACTATCCAATAGCAGAAAAATGTACATTGGGGTACCTCAGGGCTCAGTTCTTGGGCCAACCCTATTCAATCTGTACATCTCTGACATGCAAATAAATTCTAATAATACACTTTCCAAATTTGCCGATGACACAAAACTGGGTGGTAGGGTGGACTTGACTGATAATATAAACCAACTAAAAAATGATTTAGCATGCATTAACAATTGGGCTATCATAAATGAAATGGACTTTAACATAAACAAATGTACAGTACTCCACTTTGGCAGAAATAACCCTATGCAACCTTACAAACTCAAAGACACAACGTTAAAAGTATCAAACAGTGAAAAAGACCTTGGGAATTATAATTAACAATAAACTTACTTCTACTGACCATTGTGATGGATTAGCAAAAAACTCAAATGCATTGCCGAGGAGGATAGATTGCACATTCATTTTAAAATCTGAAGAATGTATAATCCCACTATATAGAATTTATATTAGGCCTTACTCTGACTATGGCTCACCTTTCTGAAGCCCATATTTAGATATCAAAACAGACTCCAGAAGCTTAACCTGCATTCCTTACAACTGAGGCGCAGCAGAGGAGATCTTTTATTTCTCTATAAATTACTAAAATAACCATCTTTATTGCAGCAATGTAACATACATTACTCTGAAACGGAATTAGTCCCAAGACTACACTCTGAGCAACTTGAAGTACCAAGAGCTAAAACTAACCAAAGGTTAAATTACTTCTCAAAACGGGCCCCGAAACTGTGGAACAAACTCCCACAAAGTTTAGTAGACAGTGAAATATTTGAAGTATTCAGAAAGGGATTAGATATTTGGCTAACTCACTACTAACAACAATGTTCCACAAACTTGTGGGGGGCACTCTTGATGGGCTCTTGCCTACTTATACCCCACAAACACCAAGTAAACCAAGTAAGAGATAACATATGTTTTGTATTTTTAGACATTAAGTGGGCATTTGGTGATGTCAACAGAAACATCTTATGGAAGATTATGGTGGCTAATGGGATGCCCTTACATTTATTAAGGATCATAAGGTCCATGTGTAATAATACAAAAGTAAATTTTAGATATACTAGGCATGGAGATCTAACACAAGAAACCCATGTGACTGGGGTAAAACCTGGATGCATCCTTGCACCCTTGTTATTCAAATGATATATTGAAAAACTGATTCCAAATTCTGCTATAGTAGATACTGCTGCTCCAAAAATAATGGAACAACAAAAGCATATTTTGTTTTTACACAGACAATGCATTAGTCATCTCAAATACCCTCACAGGACTGAAAAAACCTCCCCCTTCTGTCTTGGCTTGCCTCTTCCCTTCTCCTACACCCTTACCTTCCTCCTCTCACCCTACTTGACAATACCTCCTTGGTGGCCACAATCTCTACTATAAAGTCCTAGCCTGGGATCTGATTGCTGACCCCAAATCTGCTTAAGAGTAATTCCACACTTACACAGTGTAGTAATTGTTATCTCTAGCACTTTCTGTATGCACTTTAGTAAATAATCATACTGTTGTGTTTTCTGTAACCATTTATGTATAATGTTCATGACTTTGTACCTCATCTCTGTAATCTATTAAACTGAATTGGAACCTTTGTAAATGAGCCTATGGCTCAAAGGTATTTAATCCTAATCTAAATAAATAAAAAAGCAATAGATAATATAGTAGATACCTTAGATCAAGTAAAACTCTCCTTAAATGTACAAAAAATCTTAAGTGATGATGATAATTGGCAAAGCTACAAACTTGAACTATAAATGGATGGCTAATGGAAGACTATTAGACGTGACTGATAATTTTGTATAATTGGACATAACAATAACACAAAAAGGAATTGGGCAAAATGTATCAACAGTGTCAAACTGTCAGCAGGGAAATCCACTCATTGAATTCATTGCTTTGGGAATTTATTTGGTATGGAATATTTTACTACAATGCTTAGAGTCTATCAAGCAAACATAAATGCTTACCTTTTATATGGCAAATACAGAAAGCACAGTTCAACAAACACTAGACACTGCTAAAAAAGGACCAGGGCTTAGTTATATGCCCGAATTCACAATTTATTGCAATCAACACAGATTCAGAGAAATACTCACCACTGCAGACCTACCAAACATTTTCTCGCACATATTGTGCAGTTTCTGAAGGTGAAACAAACTACCAGGCAGCTCCAAACAGCTACAGACTGGGGCCAAAAGCAACATAAGATACTCACAATCTCTGTAAAGTGTGGCTCTTCAGTCTCCACTCCAAAATCAAATAAACTAGTGCTGTGTCATGGATAACTTTATTATTGATAAAATCACAGCAGTAGATTGCTGAACACACCCTCCCATAGTGCAGTCACATGTTTTCACGCTACACTAGTGCGTTCTTAAGCAACTTTCTTTCATTGAGAAAGCACTAGTGTAGTGCAAAAACATTTGGCTGCACTATGGGAGGGTAGACTCGGCAAAGTACTACTGTGATTTTATCGATAATAAAGTTATCTATGACACAGCACTGGAGTGTTTGGTTTTGGAGTGGAGACTGAGGAGTCAAGCTTTATATACACTGTGACTTTCTCAAGGTGATGCATCGCAGCAAGTCCACAGAACCATGTATAGTGAGATCCCTTAAAGAGACACTGTGCAGTGAATTACTACTGCATCATTCCTAGATATTACTTATTTATTAATAATATAACTGCTCCTACCTAAACCTACAGTTATCTTCCTATATAGAATTTCAAACACAATTATATACTACTAGTCGTATGTACATTTTAGACGTGGAAAATATAAAGGGCCATAATCATCTAAGAAAGGGACAACACTTCCCAATTCTGGCCATTTTACCAACAGAGGGAAAACTCTGAGGGCAGGAACTGGCAATAGAAATGGAGACTGTATAGACAGCTTCTGACGTTAATCTAAACATCACCAATGATAATATTTAAAATAAAGACAGTAAATCAAGTGTAGTTAATATCTTGGGCAATATATTAATTGAGGCGGAAAACAGAATATTGGAATGTGTTTTTTCCTTCCTACTGATAACATACTTAATGATTTTGATTATGTAGTGGACCCACACAAATTCAGATGGAATCTATAGTGGACAGACTAATATGGATAGAAATAACCCATCACTACACCATATTTATCACCAGTGATAAATACTGTACATTCAGTAGTACTGAGACTAGACCATAGGACAGTACAGATACATTTATTTATTTTATTTAATTCAATATGCTTTATTAACATATGAACAAATGAAGAAGCCAGCAGAAGAAGGCCATTTGGTCTATCGAGTCTGCTCGTATGGCAGGGTCCACAGCTTGAGCTAATTTGCCTGCCCTCCCTCCCCACTCCTTCCATCCTCCCAACTTATGATCCTCACCTTTCCCCTATGCCTATCCCAGCCTCTCTTAAAGCTGCCCACTGTCTTCAATGAGATTACCTTTTCCAGCAGCATATTCCAAGTGTCTACCTCCCTCTTTGTGAAGAAGTGCTTCCTGACCTCCCTCCTAAACCTCCCACCCTCCAGCTTAAGACTGTGCCTCCTCATGTTATGGTTGCCACTCAGCTTAGAGAGACTCTCCTTATCAACCTTATGCATCCTTTTCAAGTACTTGAAGGTCCCAATCATGTCAAGTACAAGTTCAGTGCCCTCAACCTCTCCTCATAGGCCTTACCCTGCTGACTGGCTATCATCTTTGTAGCCCTCCTCTGGACCTTCTCCAGCAGGTTAATGTCCTTTTTGAGGTGTGGGCACCAATACTGAACTCCATACTCTAAATGTAACCTTAACAGTGACCTGTACAAGGGCAGTATAACCTCCTGTCTCCTACTACTGATCCTCCTAGATATGCATCCCAGCATCTTGTCTGCCTTTGCTGCTGCTTTCTTGCACTGTATGGAGTGCTTCAGGTCACTAGTGATCATCACTCCCAGGTCCTTCTTCTCTTCCTGTGATACAGACACTCAGACTCCACTGAGGCAGTACTCTGTACTGGGATTCTTGACTCCAATATGCATAACTTTGCATTTCTTGGCACTGAAGCCAAGCTGCCAGATTCTGGACCACCTTCCCAGTTTTTCCAGATCTTCCTGTAGGTCCTGTATCCCTTCAGCTGTGTCCACTCTCCCACAGAGCTTAGTGTCATCCATGAATATTGAACAAAATAAAAAGATAGAATCACTTAATGCATCTATAGGTACAAACTTAAGGCTAAGTCCATGGAAAAACAAATTAGACAAAAACCAAGAAAAAACAATCCCCACAACCCACCCACTCTCCCAATATCTCAGCTCTCCCTTATTGCAAAAGAGTCCTGGAAAATGGCTTCCTCCCAATTAGGGAGGGAAATAGAAAATGAAAAAGTGCAGCCACTAGGAGAAATATTAGAGGAGAGAGGAGGGATATTAGGATTATAACCTCGCTTAAGCAATAGATAATAATGCATAAAGTGATTCCCACCTATATTGAAAAAGATGGGGGCACTTCATTAAAGAAGCAATTTGTTTTTCCACTATAAGTGACATCATCACTTCATGATGCCAGTCCTGGAAGGATGGGACAGAATCATCCTTCCAGTGTTGTAAAATAATTATCTTTGCAGTGACCACAATTAATGACATATGGGCTGTACGGCAGCTAATCAGGTCATGAGGAAAGAAGAAGCCCACAAGGCAAACGGAAGGGGTAAAAAGGTCTTCCAACCCCAGGATTGGATCCAGGGCATTCTTAGTTGATGCCCAAAAGGGAACTACCTTCACACAATCCCATAAGATGTGATGAAGAGTTCCTTTGGTGACGCTGCATCAAGAACAAATTGAGGAAGGCAATTTACTCATTTTGTGCAATTTAGAGGGGATGTAATAAAGATTATGTAGGACATGAACTTGTGTCAATCTCAGTATATCTTGCTTGATGTACTTGTACAAATTACACCTAATTGAAAGCCACTTACTATTGTCAGCAGGAATTCCTAGAGCCTGAGTCCTGTAGTAACATATACCAGTGGGAGCAGTAGAGTCTAAAGATTGAAGTAGCTTGTAAAAGGTAGACACTGAATTCTGCTGGGCTGCAGTGTGAAGAAAGGTATCCAGAATAGATTGCTCCATCAGTTTCCAGGGTTTAGGGGCCCAGAAAAGATGAAATGGCTTGGTTGATTTGTATATACTTAAAGTTAAAAACTTTTGGAAGTTAGAAGCGCTCACTGGCCAATTGAAATGTCAACACCTTATCATCTTCCAAAAGGGAGACAATCTGCAGGTCCTTATTCTGAGGCCCAAAGGACAATAGTATCTGTTGACTTGCAATCCTAATATTGGGGTAAGCAAAGACTGGCTGTGACAGCACTCTGGCCTAGTCCAGCCCCAAATATCGGTCCAATTGCATAAACACTTTTAAGGACCAACCCACTGGTGTAGAGCAAAATGCGACCAAGAGTTGGGAACTCTTGATATGCAACAGACTGCAGAGTTGAAGATGAGAAAGATGAGTGAGTGAAGACTCAATGTCTAACCAAAGAGGCTTATAGTAAGAAGTTTGGTGCTGACCATCGACATAACCCTATTGAAAAGGTTTGCTCATATGTAAGGCACAATAATACAAGAAGAAGTTGGGGAGACATAAGCCACCACAAAGCTTAGAGGCTGTCTGTTTAAAGTAAGAATGGTGGATGGCAAGGGCCCTCCAAAGGAACTTGTTGAGCAATCCCTGTAAATGTAGAAACCAGGATTTGGAAAGATGAAAGATGAGCATATCTATGGGAAAGAGCAGGAGGGGCAACACATTCATTTTAACAACACTCACTCTACCCCATAAGGGCAATGACAAGGAGGACCATCTTTGTAAATTAAGCTTCATTATATGTAACAAGTGGGTGAGGTTGTCTTTTACCATAACTGGGACAGTCTGGGATAAGTGGACTCCCAGATAATTCAAAGAACGAAGTTCCCAGATGAGACTCAGGCATGTGATGTCACTTTTATGAACTAAGCTGTTCAAGGGCAATACCTTTGTCTTACTAACTTTAAGTTTATAGGAAGAAACTTGTGAAAAGTGTCTAATTTCCCTGAGGAAAATCTGAAGTGTAGTAGCTGGGTCTTCCAGCCAGGTGCAACAATAGATTGTCCATGTATGCTGATAAGAGAAATCTGTTCCCACCCACTGGGATACCTTTAATCTCTTAGTACATATATATTTATTACAGCATTGGGAGCAACAGCCTTAAGAAAAAAAACACTTTTTGACCAGCACAAAATGCAGCAATATTAACATTTAAAAGTGTATGCGAAATGGATATTAGAACTATGATGAGAAAATCAAAGCATCTGAGATATGACAACTGCATCAAAAATGAGAGGGCAACAATTAACAGTTTTCAGGAGAAGCAACATATCATCATAATACCCAACAACAAGGAAAGGTCTATTTTTGTACTAGATACAGATAAATACAACACAAATTTAAATTAATGAAACAAGTATCTGATATGAAGTATTGTTGCTGTTCAAATTATGACAGAACTCTGGAGCGTAAAAAGAGGACTGATGATCTGTGTGACCTTCGTTTTTCACTTCTGGGTTTCCTGGGGCTATATCAACCTGCCCTGTGGTGAGCGCCTCTAGATAACAAAACTGCTGAATGTATGGTCTGAGAATACAGTTTATGACTGTGTCTTTAGCCCTGTTTGTATATGAAACTTAATATAAACCTGGCATTGTGACTTTAGTGTGATAAATCTTACAAATTGCATACATGTTGTGACGTGTTACTTGGAGCCCTAGCAAGCACAGCATGCTAGGTGGAGGAGTTGTAGTTCCAGAGAGTCCTGCTCCTGAACTACACCTCAGGACCACATGCACTAAAACTGAAACTAAAGCTAGGAGAAGGAAGCTTTTAACAAAGTTAAGCCACAGAGTGTGGCGATTTTAACTTTAAGGAGCTTGAGCCTTGTTTTTAATTAATTCCACTTCTGGGGTTCTGTGTGACCTTTGTTTTCAATTCTGGGTTTCCAGGGGCTATATCAACCTGCCCTGCAGTGATCAGGGTGAGCGTACGGCATCGTGCATGAAGAGGCACGCAAAGACACGCACGTGTTAGGCAGTCAGGCGTGTTAAGAGGATAAACTACAAAAAGCGACACTTATTCAAAGACGCAGGCAAGTGACAGTTTTAAGGTTATAGTTTCGGAAAACCAAAATGGCCAGTGTTATATCTGCAATAGATGGGAGAATAGGCACGATGTGCAAAATGTGTAATATGTATGATTTTGAGTTTAAAAAGTCAAATAATGGTTCCTATATTTGTAAAAAGTGCTTAAAGAACCAGGAACTTGAAGAGGAAATAAATCTGTTTAATTCAAGATTAAGGGCCCTGGAAATAAGTCAGCTAGAAATTTCTAAAAGATTACAGTTATTCAGTGTAGTAGATCAATGTCAGCAGTCAAAAGAGATACCTATGAATCTACAAATGTCTAGGGATGTAACATCTAGGAAAAGACGTAGAAAAGAGGGTGAGAATGTAGATTCTGAGGATGAGTGGTATACTGTACAATCCAATAAAGCCCCTAAGAGAGGCAGAAAAGCATATGATTTTCAAATACCACTTTGCAATAGATTTGATCCTTTATTGGTAAATATTGAGGATGAGATTTCAGGGAATATTCCCATCCAGGAGAACAACCAGGTACATTTAACTTTGCTGGCAGCCTTACATCAAGTGAATAATTGTGCATTGAACACTGTATCTCATTATAGCAACAGGTGTGAGTTAGATGAGCAGTTAGATCTATTCAGTTTCTCTGGACCAAATAACATGCATGTGGTTCAAACTGAGAATATGGGAAAAACATCAGCCCAAGATTGCACTCATTAAATCTTTGTCCTGGGAGATTCTATAATTTCAAACCTTGATAGACAAATATGTGATATTAATAAAGCTACTTGAACTCTATCTTGCTTTCGTTGTGCAAAAATCCAAGACATCACAAAAATGAGTGATCAGGTCTTAAAAAATAATGGTGAGAACCCCTTGGTAATTATCCATTCAGGAGTTAATAACATTAGAAATCAGAATATTCAGCAAATTAAAGAGGCCTACGTAGGTTTGACTAATATACTTGCTGACATTGGTGTTAATACTGTCTTGTCTGAGATATTGCCTGTACCTAGAGTGGATCAATACACTGCGGATAAATTAAACAAGTAAATGATTGGCTCTGTGGCTGGTGCTTAAAACAAAATATAAAGTGCCTGACACACTGGGAACAATTTAATTACAAATGGAATCTCTATGCAAAAGATGGTTTACATTTAAATAAAAAGGGCTCTGAAGCATTAGGAAATAGCATTAAAACAGAGATTGATGCCTTTTTAAATGGGTAATGGTGGGGGGGGGGTGATTTTTAACCTCAAAGTACCTTTTGAATCTTGTATAAATAAATGCAATATGAGTATGGAACCAAAGTTAGTTATTACTGAACAAGAACCAAATTCTACTGCACAAGGGACAAAGCTTAAAGTATTATTATTAAATGCTAGGAGCCTGTTAAACAAAATTAATGAACTTCAAATTATTTTACATTCCCAAAATATTGATGTCTGTGGAGTAACAGAGACTTGGATCACTGATGAACAGTGGGGACAAGAAATACAAGATTATACAATCTTCAAGAAAAATTGAACCACCTCAAGAGGTGGAGGTGTAGCAGTCTATACTAAAGTTGGTATTGATTGTATGGAGGTGTATATAGACACCCCCTCACCCCCTTGTATTGAGATTTTATGGGTTAAATTGAAACATGATTTGTATCCCATGACAGTAGGGCTATGTTATAGACCTCCATCTTTGGATTCTAATTAAAATGATTTATTCCTGAATTATTTACAAACTATTAATCAACTAGAGAATATACTATTGATGGGAGACTTTAACTTCCCAGGCATTAATTGGTTTACTTTAGAGGGGACAGATTATCAGAAATCTAAATTCTTAGAGACTATAGCCCACTTAGGACTTGACCAATTGGTTTATGAACCTACAAGACAGAATAATATCTTAGATCTGATTCTAACAAATATTTGGGATGTACTGGAAGTGCCAGTCATATTGGCTCCACTAGGAGATAGTGATCATTGTATGATCCAGTGGTCAATAAAATATTTCAAACAAGATTCCAAAGGTGTAACAAAAAGGAAGAATTATTATAGAGCTAATTATGAGGCAATAAAAGCCTATTTATTAAAATGGGACTGGCAACAAGAACTATATATGCTATCTGTAGAAGAGGTGTGGGCTATAATAAAAGAACAAATTTATTATTGCATTTTAAAAAGAGGTACCAGAAAGAATAAAATATAACAATAATAAAAGGCTGCCACCTTGCTATACTACAGCAATTAAAAGGCTTCTAAGGGTTAAAAAAAGACATTTAATAAATATTGAAAACATAGATCAGAGGTCAACTGGAATAAATTTTAACAAAAGGCTAAGAAAACAAAATCAGCTATTAGAAAAGTAAAGAAAGATATGGAATATAATTTAGCTATTACTCAAAAGGATACTAAAAAAAGTGTTTTTAATTATATCGGTTCCCTAAAATCTTCAGTGAGTAAGGTTGGTCCATTAAAGATAAATGGTAAAATAATATCTGATGAACAATCAATGGTAAACAACTTAAATCAATATTTTGCAAGCATTTTCAAAAAAAAGGATTTCGCATGTATTATAAGCTATGACTTTATAGATCCTATAGTCAGTTTTACTGATGCTGAAACTTATTCAACTATCAACTCATTTAAATCTTCTACTTCAGTTGGACCTGATAATATTCCTTTTATTTTTCTAAAAAAAGTATCATATGAACTAGCCGGAGCACTAACGTTACTTTTTAATGAATCCATCACAAAGGGGGTGGTCCTCAAAGAATGGAAAGAAGCCCTGGTAATCCCTATTCATAAGGGTGGAGTAAAGCAGGAAGTGAAACATTATAGACCTATATGTCTAATATCCTATATAGGTAAAGTAATGGAAAAGCTTCTTTCCCAAAAAATCAGCACCCATATATTGAACCAAGGGCAGTCAGATATTTCTCAATATGGTTTTCAACCAAGAAGATCTTGCCATACAAATGTAATAAATTTTTTCGAACCCATTAGAGAAGCACTAGATCAAGGACTCCCTGTAGATGTCATTTTTTTTATTTTGAAAAAGCCTTCGACTCTGTGTCACATAAAATCTTAATTGAGTGTTTAGTCAAAATGAAGTTGAATAAACATATAATTGTTTGGATTTCATCGTGGTTAACTGACAGAAGCCAGCAGGTTACTTTAAGGGGTTTTAGGTCTCCTTGGACCAAGATCACTAGTGGAGTGCCACAGGGCTCAGTCTTGGGCCCTATTTTATTTAATGTTCTAATTGCCAGCATGACCACTACAGATGGAATATGGCTAAAGAAATATGCAGACGGTGCTAAATTGGGAGGCATTGTTAATGACATGATCTCTGCTCAAAAACTATAAGTAAACCTGAATTGTATTTCTGATTGGGCTAATAGGTATACATTAAACTTCAGTCTCACAAAACGCAAAGTGATGCATTTTGGAAAAAATAATAAAAGTTTAAATTATGTTATAAATGATAGTACATCAATTAAAGTAAGTTCTGAAAAAGATCTAGGCATATTTTTTACAAACAATTTGACATTTTCACAACATTTAAACAATACAGTTAAAATGTAACAATTGAATTAATTGTATTTTGAAAAATATAAAGATAGGGAGCCTGGGGTATTAATTCCTTATAAAGTAGCATAGTGAGATCTAATTTTGATTATAATTCCTCTTTTTGTGCTCCAACTTTAGTACAGGACAAACAGTCCAGAGAAACAGTACAAAGGAGATTCACTAGACATATAGCTACTATGAGTTCTCTTTCTTATAGAGATTAAAAAAAATGAAACCTTTACTCACTTGAATATCGCTCTATGAGAGGAGACCTATGTTTACTATTTAGGGCTACAAATGATAAAGTTCTGTTTGAATCCATATATTTGGACTGGCATCCTTCAGCGTGTACAACGAGATCTCATTAAATTAAGGGCTAATATAACTAAGACCTCAAAGAGAAATATTTTTTTCACTCAAAGAGTAGTTCCAATTTGGAATTCCCTTCCACAAGAGGTTGTGCAAAGTAAAAATTTATGCCAATTTAAACAAAAATTAGATTTATTTATGGGTGAATCAAAATATGATTACTACCCAAGGTAGGGTGGCATGATCACAATGGACTAGACCCTCAATTGCATAATTTTCCTATGAACCTATGAACCTATGTGATTTTACATGATGCTTTTTTTAGAGAAAACTATTTCTGAACAAACATACCACTTGCTTATTGTAAGACATCCGGTTAGACCCATGGTTTATGGTCTTTCCAAAATTCACAAAAGTTTTGTGTAACCCCCACTTTTCTCCCTATTGTTGCTAGTATAGGATACCTTGCTGTGTCTTTGGCTTAGTTTGCGGATGTCCATATCAAACCCATTACTGCCTTGTGCTCTCTTACATTCATGATACCACATATATTTTTGAGGTGTTACAAGATATACATGTGGATACTGAGTGATTTCTAGCCACACTTGAGATCCAATCCTTATATACCAACATCACACATCAAGATGGTATACAGATAGTTACTTTTTATTAATTTTATTTATTCAAGCATTTTACCAGGAAAGTATACAAAGCAATAAATTGCTCATTTCCAAATATGCCCTGGGGGACAGGGGAAATTGAAGACACATGTACAGCAGTGCAAAATTACAACTGAATTATTTTTAACAATGTGATAAAATATAATTCACATAATACAAGATACAAAATTGTGAACATAAGTGCAATACAAGGAGTAAAGTACAAAGAGTACAATTTACAGAGACCAGAAGCAGGAACAAGAAAACTTGAGGGGTTACAGACAAGCAGTGATGCATGGTTACAAAATCAGGAGACAAAGGAAATATGTTACAAAAACCAAAAAACAAGGTGCATCCTGGGTACTGAAATATCAGGTAAAACAGGAGAGTGGAGGGAAATAGTCTTAGTGACTATTTAGGAGATAATATTGAGTGCTAATTTGGGCATAGCTAATTGGGCACAGGGGGGCATAGAGAAGGACCAGAAGCTTTAAGTGGTACAGGACTTAGATATGGTCAGAAGGGTTGGTATGAGCAGGAATGAGATGAATACATCTGAAAGAGGGAAGAGAGAGAGCATTGGACAAAGGTGCATTGTGGATGGCAGAGTTACTGAAGTACTCTATGAGTAGAGGTGGGCGAGGTTCCCTACCTTTGCTACGTGGAGCACAACGTGTATTAACACCTAATTTGCACAGTGCTCAGTGAAGCGCAGTGTATTACTCCGCCTTCAGATTTTATCGTGGAGTACACTGCCTGCAATGGACTTGGCATTACTTTAGCTTGTTTTACTGCCTCCCCCTTAATTTTAATGTAAAGTGCCATTGATTTGAATGGACTTCGCTTTGCTTCACCGTTGTATTGCTCTTTGAGGTGAATTTTGCAGTGATTCATGAGATGGCAGGTCACATGGGCTCTAGATTGTCTTGCACAGCCTCAGTTCTGTGTAGTATGTGTAGTGGAAAGCTGGAGACAGTTTTCCCTCAGAGCTCTGAGAATCAAACCATCAAAAAAGCTTTAAAAAATCACTTTTGATCCAATTATTTTGGTTAAAATTAAGTACATAGATTGTAGGAAACCCTCCTGTTCTTATATCACTGAGTGTTGATTATTTTTGTGTGCATTTTAAATGTTCATTTAGGACATTCAGTCTGTGTACTGACAGACACTGTTGAAGTGTGCTTAGGAGGAGGGTCATATTTGTGGTAGAGGGAGATTCACAGTGAGAAAGGCAGTCTTTCTAACTGTTGGGTAGTAGTGTGTGTTACTATATATGTGTTCATGTACACACTGTAATACTTGAAGTAATTTTTGATATTTTTTTTCTGTTTGCTGTGGTGCAGTGTAGATTTTCATTTGTTTTAAAAGATTTGGTTATATAGTGTACTGAACTGTTAAATTTTCTGCACATTACCTGTAGTGTGTGAGTGTGTGTGCGTGCCATCAAGTCATACACATTTTATTGTGCCACACAGTAATTGCAGCACTCTGAATCTGTTATCCTTCTGTGGTATTTTTTACTGCTTCACTTTATCTAGGTAGTGGACTGGTACTGCAGTGTCCCCCCAACCCACAAAAGGTATTATTTTTCCAGTTTTGGATTTGTGTGACCACTGGTTAAGGTGTTGTTGTGCCTCTATGGCTGCTTTTCTTGAGTGCGCAATCTCCATCTGTCTGAGCGTTTGCATCTGTTTAGGGCCCAATCTGCATCTGTAAGCCACAGTTTGTGTTTTGGCTTCCCATCTACCCTAAAGTTTAGAAATCTAAATTTGTAGTGAATTTTCTGTGTAATCAAAAAAAATGCCTGCAAAGAGACATGCATGCAAAGATGTTTCTGGCCATTGCACTGCTGCCAATGCCAAGAGTGGCTGTGGGCATGGTAGTACACAGCATAAGTGAATAGTTGATGCCAGTAAAGAGATTTCTCCTACTATGTTTTTCACAGTGCAATCAGTTGCTTCAATGATGGTTGAAGATGCTGTTGTCCCCACTAGGGGGGGTAGTTAAGTTGCTGATGGCATGAGTATTGCCCCAAGTTCAACCCGTGACAAGTTAACCAATTTCCAAAATATTGTTGAGTCTAAAGCCATGAGTCAGACTCAGAGTGTAGTTGATGTCACACTCCCCAGTGTTCCTATCCCTGTCGCCACAGTAGTTGAACATAATTTTGATCCTGATGATGACTCACAATGTCAGGTTTCCAGAGCTGTTGAGGTCATGCTTGTGCCATCCAACCATTCAAATTTTGGAGAAAAAATATTGGATGATCATAATGATTCTGTAGTTGGAACATGTTCTCCACAAGACTGCATCCAAGCTCAAATTGTGGATGTGGATGATGAATATGATGATGATTTCAGTGACCCCAGTTGGGAACAGGAAAAAAGAAAATAAAGGTGACTGTGTGTAAACAGTCTCAGTCTTTTGGTGTTAAATCACACCTTCCTCAAAGTTGTGATGTAGCGGTTTCTGTTGATGATGATGATGACTCAGTAGTAATAGTCATAGATAGTGATGGTCACATATAGTCCAAGTCTGGCCAGCAACAAAATTCAAGTAGTACACCCCCCATTTCAGTGCCTAAAAAAGTGGAGTCCAATATGCACTGCAGCATCCAGGACATGTGAAAAGCAGGGCATCAGATTCCCTCATTTGGGATTTGTTTGTACAAGATGCAATTGATGAAACAGTGGCAATCTGCCAGCTTTGCCAAGTGCATGTCAGGAGTGCTAGAAAGGGTAGTCATCTGGGCACCGGGGGCCAGCATACACATCTGAAGAACAGGCACATGGCGCTGCGGACTCGGCACCAGAGGGGAGCTAATTCCATAGTGGGGTGTTCACCCTCTTCCACCTAACTGAGCATGGTATCCCCTTCTGTGACTGTAAGTAGCCCAAGTAGCCAATCCCATGTCTGCAGTAGTGGTGAAATAACACCTGAGGATTACTACAGGCATAAGGAGGTTGATGATTTTGAATTTTTGCCATGTGGTGGTGGTCAGAGTAGCAGCAGTGGTGGTGGTGGTCTATGCAGCAGTATTTCTAGTGCAACATCAACCCATGTGCTTAAAATGGGGAAAATAACATATTTTGTGGACTTGTCACCTGTGCAAGTAAGGAAAGGACACCATTATTTAGGTTATTTTCTTTGAACTGTTTCTGGGGGGTGTTCTTAAAATTTTTTGGGGGACCAACAAGGTTATGAGAAAGAAAGATAGAACACAAAATTAAAATTAGACACCAAACAGTACACAATGGTACACAATGGGTGGTGATGTTGGGGGGAGGTACTAACAACTACAAAAATGGAAAGGGACCAGGGGTAGTCATATCAGATAACCTAAAGGTAGGCAAGTAATGTGAGAAAGCAGTAAGGAGAGCTGGGGGCATATGAGTGAGATGCATAGGAGAGGCAACACCTTTAAATCACCAGTACAAAACAGGAAGTTGTTATCCCTTTGTAAAGATACTTGGTGAGACCTAATCTGGAGTACAGCATGCAGTTCTGGAGACCATATCTCCACAAGGACATAGACAGGATGGAGGCGGTCCAAAGGAGAGCAACTAAAATGGTGCAGGATCTGCACCTGAAGCCATATGAAGAGAGACTAAAGGAGATTAATATGTATACCCTCAATGATGTCCAAGAAGGTAGCATCTTTCAGAAAAAGAGATGTGCAAGAACAAGTGGCAAAATTTGAAGACAGAGGAGGATATGGGTCAGGGGTAATGTCAGAAAGTATTTTTTTTCATGGATAGGGTAGTGGATGCATGGACAAACAAATACTAATGTTCCACATTCTGATGTGAGAGCAGTAATTGTAGCATGGCCATAATTTTGAGTTGGTGATCTTCCATGTGTTCCAACTACTGCTCCATGTTCGCCACCCTGTTGTTCAGGTGGTCCACCTCACTCTACATCAGGCCCAAATTGGCCTGTATAGCAGGCATTCCTGCAGGGTTGCCAGCATCCCCTGCAGGTTCTGGAGCAGCCACTTGCTCCATTGCCCATCCACACATGATACCATGTGCAAGTCGAGGCCATGCTGCCACCTGTTGCCCAGCAGAGCCAGCAGGTGCAGTCCTTCCCTGGTCAGCAACCTTGGTTTCCCACTGTGCATGGTGGTGGTTTATAAGGTGGGTGCACTGCCCATCTGTCCCCAGATGCCTGCCCTTGGGCCCACAATGCACAACCACATCACAGAGATTGCATTTGACAACACTGGGGTCATTAACACCAGGCAGTGGTCTGAAGAACTCCCACGCAATAGAGGTGCAGAAAGGACCAGGCACAGGTGGGGGAGGGGCCCTGGTGTTGTTGGCTGCTGGTGCACAATTGGGGGGGACAGCCTGCTGCTGCTGAGACTGCTGTGGCTCCTTAATCACTTCCTGCTACTGAGCCGCTGGTGCAGGGGCCATGGCAGGTGGTGGTGGGGGGCACCGGTAGGTGGTACCACTGGTGGGGGTGCTTCCATGGCACCACTACCTCCTGCTTCAGGAAGGGGACCACTCGCATGGTATAAGGTACTCCTGTTGAGATGTGGGGTGCCACCACACGTGTGTACCCTAACACGCTCTCTTCTCCATGCACAAAAGCCACCTCTCTCCATTTTACTCACACACACACACACACACTAAACAGTTAACTACTGTACAGCAAAAGGTGTGCAACTAAAGACTAGAGGCAATCAAAATATAAACAAAAATCTAATTAACAAAAAAAGTCAAAATGTAGATCAGATTCGCTATATACAGTATCTCTCTCCTCTCTCACAAAAGCTGTTTCTTCCACACTAAGTAATGCAAAAGTGAAAGTATTTCACTGTCTTGCCTGATTACCTTCCTGCCTAAGCCATGTGACCTGCAGACTGTAACACATGTGCTCTGCGGGCTGTTTCAATTATCACTCTCTTTGTGTTCAACAGAAAACAACGCGAAGTGAGCGCAATGTCATTATGAGGCGAAGTAGTGCATTTCTATGGGGACTTAGCATAGCATGTAGCAACGCGGAGTGGGCGACTTCACCCCTACTTTGCTGGTGGAGTAAAACTTCACTGCAACTCCATCTATGAACAAACGTAGAAACATAGAAATTGTAAGCAGAAACAGCCTGCTTGGCCCACCCAATCTGCCCAGGAAAACAGAGTTATCTGAATCCATTGTAGAATTCTTAGGGACATAGGCAAAGTTGGTTTTGAAATGTAACACCTTTGCATTCAAAGAAGAATTTTTTTTTCTGCAAAGGGTATTTTACATGTGTTCCAAGAAGAATTTTTTGCAGATAAAGGGTTTGCAATGGGCACATCCTTCACACCAAATTGTGCTACCATATACTGTATTTGAATGACTGGGAATAGAGAGGGATCCTGTCTGCTATTTACAACCCTTTTTTTTGGCAGGATTGACCTCTATAGGAAGTACTGTATATTGACAATTTACTCCTTGTCTGGAAGGGCTCAGTTACTGAGCTGGAAGAATTCATTAGCTACCTTGAGGAATTAAACTAAAATCTAAACTTCACTATCCATGCTGACTGACAGAAAATGCATTTCTTGGATTTAGAGATAGGAAAAATGTGGGGGCAGGGGTTAAAGTGAACATATTCCACAGAACTACAAACTGGAACTCTCTCCTTCACTACAACAGTTGCAACACACGACATCTGGTGGAGAATATTCTGGTTGGAGTGTTCATTAGGCTTAAAAGGAATCATAGTGAAAACTCTTATTATGTAGAAAGAACTCATACCTTGAGTGAGTGGTTTTAGCAAAAGGGATACAGTGAAAGCTGAATTGAAAAAGCAACAAATAGAGTACATACTCTTGATAGAAGCACACTGTCGAGAAAAAAAGTAGGCTGACTCTATACAGGGGCCATCACTAAACGTTGTATCTACTTTCAATCCATAGGTATATGGACTGAGAAAGATTCTGGGGGTGAACTGGCAAATTGTTCAAATGGAGAAAAAATTGGATGAGTACACAGCAAGTCTCCATGAATGGTTTTCAAGTACGGTGTCAATACAAAAGATAGCTTGGTGCATAGCATTTTAGAACCTACACCATCAACAAAAGAATGAAATCTGTTACCCAGAGGCATCCTTAGGTGTGGCAACTGTATGCTTTGCATCTACTGTATGATCTCAACATACGGATTTTTACCCACTCAGTTACAGAGGAACACATAGAGGTATGTGACTTTATTTCTTGCAATACCCAGTTAGTTATATACATGGCAGTGTGTTTGCACAATGCTTTTTATGTGGGTGAGACATTGAGACATTTAAAAAATGTATATGCAAATATTTATGGTATACTGAATAGAGGGACAAAGAATGTGCATTGGCTATGCACATCTAAGAAAAAGGCACGGGACATATTTCTATGTTCATGGGACTCAAAAAGAAGTGCTAAACATTCAAGGAGGTGATCTGGACAATAAACATTTAAAATGAGACATTTTTTGACAGTATGAATTACATGCCAGAGTGCCACCAGAACTTAATGACACTTTTCAACAATGATTATGACTCTTTGTATTTTCCATGTCTAAAATGTCCATAAGATTAGTAGTCTGTAATTGTGGTTGCAAATAATTCTGTATATGAAGATAACTGTAGGTTTAGGCAGGAGCAGTTATATTAATAACTAATATCTAGGAATAATGCAGTTGTAACTTAATAATAAAAACAAATTCAATCTTTGTAATGTCACCCCTGCCCACATCCTTTTTCCCTTCCATGTTTGCTCCTTCTATGTGTTTGTTTACTTGTTAATAATATGAAGGGTGGACACTTTGGTGTCAGAGTTTTATTCACATGTTTCAGCACTGGCACTTTAGAATATATTTATTATTATGTATATATTGTTATGTGTTTACGTTATTGCACAATTCTTTGCACAGAATCACTTTAAAAGATCACACTAAATAAGGTTCTGTGATTCAGTGATGCATCGCCTTGAGAAAGCACACAGCACATGCTTGAAAACATTCAGTGGGTCTGCAATGTTAAGTGCTACTCTGTGCAGAGTGCAATAAATTGTAAATGTAATCCTATGACCAAGCTTTGGTTCTTTTTGTAGCATCCAGTGTCTTTTGAGCTGTGCAGTCTGTATTTGTTGCATTCTTTTGCATATAGCTCCAGAGGTGTGGGGTCCCTTTTAGCAGTCTTCTATGTTTGCAATTACCGTAATATGGTGCTGAAATCTGCAGCAAAAAAAAAACCCCGGAGAATTTAGAACCTATTCAAATTTCATAGTTGTGGTTATTATTAGGTTTGCCTTAGTTTATTGCTGGTGAATTTTTAAGGGCGGAAATGGATGTATTGGCACTTGTAGCCAAGGTGGATATAAAGTTGTTACTGTACTGGCATAGAACTGTTAACAGTATCAATAAACTCAATACTAAAAGCAACTTGGGAACAACATTGTATAAATGTAAATGAGGGAGTAAAGAGTCCGAATTGGTATTCACACATCACATTTCCGTATAAAGTTAAGAAAATATGGTCTATAGACCTCATTGAAACCAAAAATAACCTAGGAGGTAAATATGTATAAAAATGGTCATTCAAAAGATTATGGATATAACTATGCAGACAGAACTACAGTAAGCAGGATTGGTAATACAGGCAACTTTTTATTGTCTCGGTAGCCCTTACACCCTCTTCCCTGAATAAAACACTAACATCAGTCTTGGAGGAAATGGCCGCAACCGTATGTTTATTTAGCACCTTACACTATTGGAGTAGATTATGCAGGTGGGAGAGTTTGCAGATTCCTGTGGCCCCAACACTTGCCCCCATTGGAAGTGCCAGCCCTGGTGTGGGCTGAGGAATGGAGTTACCTCTTGGGTTGCTAACCTTACCCCAAGAATGGGGAGGTCAAATGGACAAGTGGCTAGCATCTGCCCCCCCGTTTGTTGTTGTCACCCTTGCAGATTACCCGCTGAAGTTAGACTGCTACCTTCCTCCAACCAGGGTCTGGGTCTTGTGGTTCCCAGGCCTCATGCCAACCAGAGGTGAGGAGCCCTTATGAAGAATTCAACAAATCCCTGTACCATTAGTCTGCTACACTGCCAAGTCACCATGACAAGGGCTGCAACAGTTTCAGAACTTTCCCACACTACCTACGTTTTATCCCTTTGTAGGAGCTGAAAAATCCAGAAAAAACCTTCTTACAGGGAAAACCAGGAAAACTCACTCCCCATCCCCTAGTGCAGTCTTAAAGGGTTTCCTGCCTGACCTGGCTGATCATAACCTTGCTTTTATGAGGATGGGTTGGGTAGGTATCCACAGAGGGAGGAGAGAAGAGGGGGAACTGCTAGCCTCAGCTCTTTTTAACTCTTCTCTCCACCCCTCCTCAGATGGCCACTGACCTGTAGGCAGCCCCTGTGATTCTTTCCCCTGTGGAGGTGCCTGGGGCTGCTCCCTGCCCCTGGAAGAAGAACCTTTCCTACCTAGACTCAGGTCGGGAGGGGGGAGTTCACCAGACAAAGTGCTTACTTCTGCAATCCTTTGGAAACCTTCTTATTGTCTTGGTAGCCCTCACACCCCCTTCCCTGAATAAACACACTGACACACAAGTCTTGGAGGAAATGGTCACAGCCATATATTTATTCAGCACCTTACATTATTGGAGCAGCACGTGCATCTGGGAGAGTTTGAAGACTAGTGCCTGCACCCCATCTGGCATCGCCACCCTTGCAGGTTACCTGATCAGGTTGGACCATGACCCTCCCCCAACCAGGGTCCGAGTCTTGCGGTCCCCAGGCCTTATGCCGACTAGAAGCGATAAGCCTTTTGAAAGAATATGACTCATCCCACCTTGTCCTCTATTCTATCAGTCTGTGCTATTCCCAAGCTGCCACAGGATGGATGCAGTTTGCCCCTCACCCAAAGCAGTTCACTCCAACTGTGCTACTGAGACTTGTAAAAAGAATTCAACATCAAATCCCATCCTTGATCCTGCAACAGCACACCATCCTTTCCAAGCATAAAGTCCCTGGTGAGACATCTTGAGTTCCTTGTGTCTTACCACAGTTCCCTCTATGGCTTCCATAAATGTTGATACGAATGTATGCAGCATTTAAAGTCTTGTAGACCTTGCATGCGGCCAGTGCTGCCACTGAATTAGGTACAGCCAGATGATGTATGATGATACTATTGATTTTACATGATTTACGTTGTTGATGTTGGATTTGTGATTTTAAATCTGTTAGGTGCCTTGGTATTTGAAAAGGCACCATAAAAATAAAGTTTATTATTATTATTATTATAGATGATAACCACCTTTGACCACCACTGTAGTATAGAATGTAAGTACCCCTTCATCATCAGGAGCATACTGATTGCTTTCTGAAGCCCCAGGCCCTATCTGCTCAGATGGATCAGCCGAATGTCCAGTACTGGCCCCATCTGGGCCTCTACCGCCAACCTGAGGAGCAGTTCCTCCCAGCTCCTACCAAACTATCAAATCTGCCCTTTCTGCCAAGGTATGTCTAGGTTTTCCCCCCGGGCCAGTGGGCTGCTCTCACTTCCTCCCACTAGATGAAGGAATGACCACAGAGCTAAATGCTCTTGAAGCCCTCTGAGGAAGCTGGAATAGACAGCGCAAGGTCATTACTTGACTGGATCTCAGAATCTGTCAACCCCTGCCTGTGAACATTCATTGCTGCCCTGATCATGAAGGAATGGGTGTTTAGTCTCACTTGGTGGACAGCCAACCCCAGTACATGCCTGAACTCATAAGCTGTCATGGACTTACCATCCTCATGCTGCAAAAATGCCTCCCCTTCCTCAGGCGTGAAGCTATGTATGCTATTTTTAGGCATGTACATCTCACAAGGATCCACCTGGGCCTTTACTGAATACCAGCAGCCCATGCCCCTCTAATCAGTTTTGCTTTGTTACTTTCATCAACTCTGAGACCTGAAATGCCCCACAGAATGCCATTAGGAATGTCATCTTGAAAAGTGTATCCTCATACTGATTCCAGCATACCCTGGCAAGGCTGCCCACACTCACATCAGGACTGCTGGTGTGATGGGATTTCACATGCATGGCTGCGGGACTTGGCTCTTGCCTCAACCTTCAAGCACCTTCTGGACATTGAAAGCTCCTGTAGTGTCCGTAAACCACATGATCTGTGAAAACCATGACAAACCAGCCAAATGTTGCCCAACAACCCCTGGCATCAATCCCTGTTGCCTAGCTACAGTGATGTAGCCAAACAGTTGCTCAGTCAGAATGGTCCAGGTGTTAGGCCATTCCACCTCTGCCTGTGTTGTTTTTTTAGTGCTCCACCCCTGAGTGGTAGGCCACTCTGCTTTGAGGAGCAATGGAATTTCCTGTGCACTTCCAAGTCTCGGGGTCACCACCCTCCACAAAAATAGCAGGACAGGCTGTGGCTGCTGTTTCACTGCTGGGGTCAACTCCCGGAATCTGTGCCACTGCAAGCAAAATATAGTGCCGGCAATTCCATTCTCCATTTTGAAACATGGACAGCTTTAAATTGAATGTTCAGTAAGAAGCATTTTAGGGCTAAGACTCATCTCCCAGTGAGCCTTTCATCCACAATTGCCTATTAATGGTGTGAACAATGCCCATATTGTCTGAGCGAAAGATGTCCCTTTTGTCCCGCTGTTTGTGGCCCCAAATGCATAGGGCTAAACAATCAGAAAAAACTTCAGAAGCATTATCTTCTTGTAAAAGCCAGCAGTGGCCCACTCAGGAGGCCACTTTGTGGCACTCCACTTGCCTTGAACCAAATCCTAGCCCTCCAGCTGTATTCATAAACAATGCCAAGGTAGCCGGCTCATCAGGCGCAGTGGTTGGATTTCCACTTGTGATGCCGGCGACCTGGGTTCGGGAACGGACTCGGGTCGCTGGAGTGCCGGCCTGGGGGAGTAGGCTTGAGCATCCTGCTACTGCTTGCCTACTCCGGGGAGAGGGGGGGACATGGCTTGCTGTTTGATATGCCCTGGCGGAGGCCAGGGAGACCAGCAGCGAAGCCCTAATGCATATGGGGGCGTGGTGAACGTCGGCCCTGCCCAGACATTCATGGCACACCACGCCCCGGGGAGAGAAGCAAAAAATCCGGGCCTTCTGGTCTGCCGGATGATGGCTGCCACGCTCCTGATTACCCGAGATGCCCTGACGCCTCCGAATCCACCTCAGCAGCACCTGGGGACTGATGCCTAGTGTGCTGGTTGCCCCTCCTGGCGCCTTCCCCCTCGGAGGAGAGGAACCCACCAGGCGAAGGGTTACGCCGGGCCACCCCTGGGTTGGCTGCGATCTGAGGTGAGAGGAAGGGGGTCAGGGTGAGGGGGTCGCAGGAGTCATGAGCAGCCAGAAGGAGTGGCAGACCAGGGGCAAGTAAGGAGTATAAATATAAAAAAAAAAAAAAAAACTCCAATGCTTGACTATCCTTAGTCTCTGGCCACATTGACATCCCATTGCAATGGGCCACTAGTAACTGCTAGACCTGAAAGTCCTCGTGGAATCCTTCTGTAACCCTAATTCTGTGATGTATTTTTTAGCCCCCACCCCCAGCTTCTCCATGCACCATAAGAGGTCCTCCCTGAAGGGATGACTTGACATGTGAAGTTCAGGTGACCCACTATCTGCTGGAGTTCCGAGAGAGTGATCTTTTTAGCCCCCACTGCATTATTCAATAGAGATTGCAGTGTCTCTAACTTATCCCTAAGCAAACAATACTCCTGCCTTATTGCATCAATCTCTATGCCCAGGAAGGCTATCACTGGGCTCAATGGCTCCACATTTCCTTGGACCAATGACATGCTGAGATGGTCACACAATGCTATGAAAGTGCCCAGCATCTGCCCACAAACTGGGGAGCCTGTTGCTCCCACAAACAGGAAGTCATCTAGGTAGTGGGCAATGCCCTAGTTCCCTGATGCCTGGGCTGTGGCCCATTGTAGAAAGGTACTGAAAACCTAAAACACTGCACAGGCCACTGTGTGTCCCATCAGCTTGCAATTGTCAACATAATACTCCCCCTCAAATTTCATCCCTAACAGGTTCTTATCCACTACATGTACCAACAGCAGGTGGTGGGCCAATTTTGTACCCACATCAGCCATCCTGGCCTTCGGCCCTGCTGCCCACACTACCTCTACAGCCCTTTCTGGCTGGACAGACTAGGTGGGCCAAGAGGTTCTTATCTGCCAACAACTTCTATGTGTCTTTGTTTCTATGTTTCTATCAAATGATTCATACTGAACCATCATAAATTGAGGATCGCTATATGATCATTCACCGAATCCCCTTCTGAGTGCAACAGATAATTGATCATCCAGAATTCACCTGGGGTTTTCTTAGGCATGAGCCAGACTGGGGACTCCCTGAGATAAAGCAGGGGAGGGACTATATATGGCCCACTCACCCATCCCAACTACCTCTCTTTATCAAGTTTTTTCTGGACTGGGAGTCACGTGATGCAGGCAGCCTGATAGCAGCAAGAGTGCTGAGCTTTCTTCTCTCACCTCCTAAATATTGCTTTTTTTCAGGCAATTGGGGCCAAAAACCTGCTAACTTGAACAGATCTCATCTCTTACAACATGTCAATCTCCTGATCTACAGATCCTGATTGCAATAGGCCTGCAAAGACCACGATGGAGGCAGAAATGAGGCAGGCCCCGCTGTGGCACACACCACCAACAACACTGGAGAAGATCCCTAAAAAGCCTAAGGTCTAGGGAGCACAGTCTGGAAAACAAACCACTCCAGTAACCACTACAATCCCCCAGGTGGAGGATTGTTTTCTATAAAAGCTGCTCCCTTTCAAGGAAACCCTCACAGAAATATCGTTGGAGCTTAAATCTATGAGAGGCGACCTGTCCAACCTAGCCCATAAGGTCAGAGACACAAAGGCCCAGACCACCTCCATAGAACAATGGAAATAGAAGTCTGAGTCGGAAATTACCCTGTTAAAACAACAGATCCGGCAGCTTTAACTTAAAATGGAAGACCTGGAGGGGAGGAGTTGTAGAAACAATATTCTGATTATAGGTCTACCTGAAATAGAAGAAGTGCCGAACATACATGCCTTTCTACAAAAATTCTTGAACAAAGTAGTCGGGCCTTCACATATTGGTTCTGGATACCAAATAGAATAAGCTCACCACTCACTCAGACCTCATCCCCAGCCAGGCTCTCCCCACAGGCCAATCATCTTAAAATGTTTAAGTTTCATTGCAAAACAACATGTGCTGACTAAAGCCCGAGATCTTCAATCCATACAGTGGTAAAGCTCCAAAATCCACATACCCAGGACCTGCAGTATGAGACCAGACAGAAAAGGGAAGCCTTTCACCCTGTGGTCAGCAAATTGATTGCTGCCAGAATTCATTTCAAGACAATATACCCCTCTCAACCACAAGTACTGCTCACGGGTAACTGGGTATTGTATGAAACTCCTTCCAAGGCAACTGAAGATCTGACAAATAACCTTCCCAACCTATTTCAGAAGGGCTGAAGCTGAAAGGACTACCTTGGTTAAAGTTAATATTGCCAAAGTTGTAATTGTGTTGTTTTTTGGATGAGCTAACCTGTTGCCTCATCGAATTCTGTTTGGACTGACCTGTTGGGTCGATCGGGTTGTTACTAGACCTCTGGGACAGCATCCGGCCCTAGGAGATTCTGCCTCAGGGATTGCAGAAAGTTATTGGTGCCTGAGGGACTAGGCCCAAAATTCAGTCAAATGCCTACTCACATCTCACCTCACAAGTTTGGAACCTATGGAATCAGGTAGCAAGTTCGTGGGGGGAGATGTTTTGTGACATGGTCCCTCCAATTTGATCCCCACTGCATTTGGCCATGTAGCATTTGGAATCAGCTTCTACATAGTTTAAAGCATTGCTCGTTTTACTGTATTTGTAGCAGTTTCAGTGGTCCTGCATTTATTAGTTTCATGCAGTGGGTTTTAGTTAATTAGAGCTTACCAGACTCTCAGGGTATTGGTTTCTGGGGAACGAGCAAGGGGCGGGCAGTTCTTCCCTTCTCAATGTGACACCAGGTATTTAAAGCCTGAAGGGTATAGGTGAACAATGGGGTCCTGATGGCTCTCTGTGACTTAGACCAAGACATGAAACATTAACATGTAAGCTTTACAGGGCTCCAAAGAGGCTCTAAATAAATGGTGGACTGGAGAGCTTCAGTGCCCATTGGCTGAGGGTGGGACCGCACCATGATCCAGCTATTGGGGGGCAGGTCCCTGTTTTCATTTAAAATGTTTACTATTCAGGATAATATTCTTAGCTATAGGAATAGTTTATTATAATTCCTTTCATGCAACTGCTGAGAAGTGTGGTAATGGGACCGTGGGGATTTGGCTTTTCCTCTACCAGCAACAAAATGGTTGTCTATTTTCTAGCTTAACTGGAAGAGCCCATGTATATGGTTATAGGGTAAGGAAGTCAAAGTTTTGGGGAGGGTGGGGAGGGGAGGGGTCATTACAGGCATTATATTTCCTGGAGAAGTTCATTAAGATTTATTACCAATTGTAATAAGGTGCATATTATTAATGGATGGATTTGGAGGTCGGGGAAGGAGGAGGGAGGGTTAACATATAGTGTTCTGTTCCTATTTGTAACATGGTTGCATGCTACCATGTGTTTGATTTTACAACTGAAAACATTGTTATGGATCAAGTGGGTGGAGGGGGAAGGGGGAGGGCCTAGAGTGATCACACGGCTAAACTTTGATTACTGGATGGTAAAGGTCTATAGGGATCATGGCTAATCCAAAAGTCAAGTTTGTTACTTGGAATGTCAGTGGAGCACGAGAGCTATCCAAAAGGTACCAAATTCTTAAACATCTAGCTATATTACAATCTGATATTATCTTTCTTCAAGAAACCCATTCTTACTCAGGAAGCCATTAGTTTCTGGAGACAAGGGGCCCAACATGTTTTTTCTGCCAGAGACTCCACTGCCAGGAGAGGTTTGGCGATCCTGGTTATGAAGAATATTCCTTCCAGCCCAGTGCTACCATTATAGATCCTCAAGACAGGTTTGTATTGGTTAAGGGAGTGCTGGATAGAACTTCTGTCATTTTAGGTAGTATTTATGGGTAAGTGAGGGGAGTCCCCGGTTTTTCTTATGGAATTATCAGACAAGATAGCACCTCTTTTGCTGGCTACTCTGATTCTGGGTGGGGATTGGAACCTCCCCCTAACCCAAACTCTTGACCGGTCAACCCTACCCCTCCAGCCTCTAACTCCAGCCCAGAGAGCCCTTAATGAGATGATGGATATCCTCGGTGTCTGTGACTCTTGGAGAATCCTCAACCCCACTGCTAGGGCCTTCTTTTTTCACTCCCAGGTACATCTCACTGCATCTAGAATAGATTACTTTCTGGTTAGGTCTAACTTACTAGCGGGGACCCTTGGTGGGGGAGAACCTATTGTTTTGTCAGACCATTCAGCTGTATGGCTCCATCTCATTCCCTCTGTTAATGTACAAAGGGATACTACCTGGAAACTGAACACGCAGCTCCTCAAGGATGAGTTCATAGTTTCCAAAATCAGGACACTCATCCACCAATTCTTGAAAGACAATCTGAATTTTATAGCCCCGGTAGATCAAAGCTGGTGTGCATTGAAATGCTTCTTAAGAGGGGAATTAATTCAGCTGTCAACCAAGCGAAAGAGAATTAGGGAAGCCAAGGCAAGAGACCTGCTAGAGCAGATCCATGTATTAGAACAAGACCTCTCCTCCACATCTCCACAGAACTCCCTCATGACTCTCATCTCTTTCAGGAATGAATATTCAGACCTTCTTAGGGAGAAGGCCGGATATGCCATTCTTAAGACACAGTCAACTTATATAGATCAAGGAGAGAAGGCCAGATGTCTTCTAACTCTTCACATGATGCAATTAGAGAGCTCAAGACTCATCCAAGCCATATCAGACTCAGATGGGTCCATCAAAACCCTTCCTAGAGAGATTTCTAAAGTCTTTGAGAACTTCTATACCAGTCTCTATGGAAGATGATTTGACCCCCTGTCTACACAAACTGTAGAGGACTGCATCGAGAATCCATCTTCCCAAATTATTGGGGCTTCACTGGGTTACTTTGTCCTCCCCAGTAACATTACAGAAAGCTACACAGGCCATTAAGAGTCTTGCTTTATATAAGACCCCAGGCCCGGATGGTTTCCCCTTCAATTTCCACAAAATCTTCCTCAAAGAACTATCTCCTTATCTACTTAAACTTTACCAGTACATACTCATAGATACATAGATACATAGTCAGTGTCGGCAGATAAGGGCCTATGGCCCACCCAATCTGCCCATTTGAGCTTGTAAGTTCAATTTATGTTTTACAGCTGATACCATAGACCCTTCCCTTCTAGAAGCCACAATTATCCTTCTCCTTAAGCCAGATAAGCCTCCCCTCCAACCTTCTAGTTATCATCTCATTTCACTCCTAAACTGTGACCTCAAAATACTTACCAAAATATTAGCCACACGGATCAGGAAAATATGGTCTTCATTGCTTTGCCTGGAACAGGTAGACTTTGTCTCGGGCTGATCCTCAGCCAATCATCTTTGCAAACTGGCCCATATCTGTCCTCTAGTTCAATCTATACCTCACCCTATGGCTCTGGTGTCCTTAGATGCTGAAAAAGCCTTTGATAGTGTAGACTGGAAATTTCTCTGGTGTACCCTTCAAATGCATGGGCTTCCCCTCTGACTTCATTAGCTGGCTTCAAGTGATCTATTCTTCTTCCACAGAATGAATTTACTGCAGTGGGGTTTTCTCTTCACAATTCTCTCTTCATTCCGGCACTAGACCGGGTTGCCCTCTATCCTCTTTTCTTTTCAATCTCTATCTTGAACCATTGATTAGACAGCTAAAAACCTCCCCCCAAATACTTAGTATACCAGTAGGTAATCTAAATTTATCACTCTCAGTATATGCAGATGACATCCTCTTGCATCTCTCGAATCCTGCTGCTTCCCTTGGCACTGGCAATTATTGAAGAATTTGGGCTAGTTTCTAACTATAAACTAAACCGCAACAGAACAGAAATTCGTCCCCTTAACCATCACACCTTTAGTCAGGACTTTGCCAGATTTGGGATGAGGTGACTCCCTCAATCTGTTAAGTATTTGGGCATTCACCTCACCACAGACCCCTTTATTCTCAAAAAGTTGAACGTGGAGGATCTGATCCAGAAAATTCAACAAGATTTACATAGATGGAAAGTCTTACCAATTTCACTATGGGCAAGGATAAATATAATCAAAATGAACATTCTCCCTAGATTGTTTTATCCCCTTAATATGCTTAACCTTTGACTGCTTTTCTTTAATTTTTTGAACACATCCATGCCGTTATCACAGAATTTCTATGGCTAGACAAAGCTCCCAGACAGGCTTACCCAAACTCATTCTTCCTTGGGTAAGTGATGGGCTTAAACTCCCTAGCATCTTGTATTATTACTGGGCTAACCATCTCCAAAAATGTGGGAAGTGGCTATCTCTTCATCCTAACCAATTAGATGCCAATTACACACCTATATGGCTACAAATTGAGTCAGAATTATTTCTCTCCACTAAGGTCTCCCCTGTAGCAGCTCTTCTGACCCCTCTAAAATCCCTTCCAGATAAAATCAAGAACTTGGTAATGGGCACCTCAAATAAAGTCTTTTCCAAAATCTGTGCCTGCCTCCATATATGTCCAACTAAAGACATAATACAACGTATTCTGGGCAATCGTACTTTGAAAATCGGAAACTCAATTCTTTCAATAGACTGGCTCCCCCAACTTCAGGGGATAAGGGTTTCAGTCATCTATATTTCCGGAAGGCTTCTCTCAATGGCGGAGATACTTGCCAAATTCCATATTCCTCCAACTCACATCATTAAAGTTTTCCAACTGAGACATCTTCTACAGAAATTCAGTATTGCCCATACTCCATCCAGTCTACATGCAATAATTTCCCAGATCCAAGATCTGGCCACCCAACCACATGGAGTAGCTTTAATATATAGTTGTTTACTTTCTACCTTTTATTCTTCTCTCTTGACAGGTTCTAAAGTATGGGAATCTCTCATCCTTGAATCTCTCATCCTTGATCACAGGGTAAACTGGTCGACTATTTGGAAAGACCTATATATTTATATATATATACAATACCAAAGATCAACTTAGACGTACCCAGTATCAGATACTCAATAATATGTACTAAACCCCTGTCAAACTGGCTAAAATAGGATGGCTACAATCCCCAATATGTGTTAGATGTGGCAAAGATGTTGGGACGTTATTACACATTTTCTGGTCTTGTGAAAAAATCTCTCCCATGAGACACCATCAAATCACATATGGATCCACTGTTAGGTTTAGAGGAATTGTTTACCCCAAATATCTGTATTTTTTTGGGGGGGCCCAAAATAATGGCAAAGAGAGTAGATATATCTCCCTCATCTCTATGGCAGCTAAAAAACTTGTTCTTAAACATTGGTTGGACCAGACTGTAATATCCCACACAGAATGGCTGCATGAAATTTCATTCTACCTTAGAATGGAAAGATTGATAGCGAGTACAAGAAATAAATTGTCTCTTTTCAACTGTAAAGGGGTAAACTATATGCCCTATATTTATATTACATACCTGAATCAGCAAAGGTAAGTTCTCAGGCTCACTATAGCTCCTTTATCCTGTATAGAGTAGTTACACTTTTAAGAGCTCAGCTGATATTGGGATGGTCACTCCGGGGGATAGGGTGGAGGAGGTGACATGGGAGGGAGGGGGGATGGTGGGGAGGGAATTAGGTTTTGCTATGTTACTTCCTATAATACTTTGTATGCGATTGTTTGTGTTTGTGAAAATTTCAATAAAGTATTTTAAATGTTTGTCTCTAGTAGACCTCAAATTCTCCACTTCTTACCCCCTCCAAGGGCATTCTGAAGCCCACCGAAGAACCTCCACTAACAGGTGGGTAGCCTCCTGGTCTGAGTACTGGTGGAGTCATGGTCTAAGTCTTTCCACCCTTACTGGGGTGGGCAAGCTTGCCTCCTTGAGACTTCTGATACCTTCTGCAGGTGGAATGATAGCCTCCTTTCCAGGGCTTCAGGGAAGTGCACTGCATGAGGGGGTGTTGCTGGCTATAGACAACACATTTGTGCTGATACCTATAGTTGGTTCTCATACAATTCCCTTGGTCATACGTGAAGCACATCTGGGAGGGAGTCATCCCTGACTCTTGCCACTGTGGCTGAGCTGCCCTGAAGGGTTGCCCCCTGTCTGTTTAGACCAGACCCCTGCCATGCATCATGTCTACCAACAAGGGCATATCCAATATGTCCCACCCTTCTGAAGCATCATTTTGCCTCTGGCACTGGAACTCTTCCTCATACTCCAATCATGCCATGCCCACTTTGCATCTATGCATCAGCATGATTGTTTTCAGGTAATTAAATAAGTCTAATACTTGATCCAGCTCCATTTGCAATATGGTGCTAGCAAAAACCATGAAACCTGTCAAGCAGTTTTTGAAAGTGTATGGCACCTTGGTTTTCTTTTTCTCTGACTCCTCTGATTTTTCTTTCTTCTCATCCTGCTCCCTGGTACAGTTGAGCAGGTAGAACATGTCAACGTATTCATGGTTCTGAATTTGCTGACAGACCTTGGCCTGTAGGTGGAAGCCCACTGAACATGCCAGACTTACATAGTTGCAAGGCCCCTCTGCTGCCAACTCCTGGCTTGTTGATGTGCCAGCTCCTCCTTCCACTGTGCTCCCTTGTAAAGTCTTCCCCCCTTTCTGCTTTCAAACAGGGGCCATGGTGACCATTCCCACTGTCAGCTCTATGATCTTGACTAGTTTCTCAAAGGCAGTGAATCCTTTTTAGGACCCTTGCTGAGTTAAAGCTGGACCCACAGAGGCTGTCGTTTTTAACTCTGATTCTTCCTGTGGGGGGGGGGTTGGAGCCTCCTTAGCCCTTGAAATCAAAAACACCCTCAATGAGGATGGTCCACTGCCCTATGCCTCATGCTGCAGTGAGGTAGTTTCTCCCAGAGGAATCCTCCCAAATGCCCTATTAGCCATGTTCTTAAAGTGCTCTTCCACTATCTGCAACACCTTGGTACTGTTGTTACCTTGCTGCAGTGTCCTAGGTACCTTCAGTGGTGGTGCTACCAGTTCTTGGCTGGCCTTTTGCTCCACACTGTCATTGCTGGGCTCATCCGGGTGCTGGTGCCTTCCAAGCAAGCTTCGAGCTACTCCCATCCCTTCTTCCTGTAAATCTGCTGAAGATGGGCCTCCAATGCTGCTGTAGTTACCTTCACTGCTGTGATGATCTTCTTCTTGCTGGGCATTTACAGCTTATAATGAGAAACTACTGCCCTGAAGAAAGAGCTGATTAGTATGTTGTATCATGTGACCTGGGCACACGGGGGGGGGGGCTTGCTGTGCCTACCTGGCTTTGACCAACCTGGGAGCACAAGGAAGTTAAATGACTTGATCAGGGTTACAGTATCAAGTGGGGGCTGTGGGATTCAAACCCAGGTCACCAGGTTTGCAGCTCAGAGCCTTAAACCATTGCGCTATACTGCCTCCTATTTTCTTAGCTGTAGTGGTACTTGTCCCATCTACTCCTCTAATATGTTTAATCTATGTCACTCCCTGCTACTTTTAGCTTACAATTTAATCTGTACTCAGCATGGCTGCCCCAGACCTTTAAGAAAGATATGCAGATAAGCATTTTTTCCATAGTTTGCTGCTAAGCTGTCTGCTGCCTGGTAGGCCAACCCTTAATCTCAACACATACTTGACAGATATAGCGTATGAAAAGTGCATACATCAGTATGCTTGGGGGCAGCCTTGGTGCTCAGCCTCCATGCAATCCAAAGAGCAAATGATTGCTCTGCACATTGTAGTGAGGGCATTAGGCTGCAAATGATGTGTTAAGGCTTTGGCAGTGTATGCATATGCTGTATTTTTCTTTTTTGCTTGTATCTTTACTGTTATTCCCCATTCCCCTCTCCCCGAGGACTCATCTGGAAACAAGCATTCACTGCTCATCATGCCTTTCCTTGTGAAACGTTTAAGTAAATAAATTGCATGAGATCTTTTGAATACAGCAATTTTATGCAAAGGTATGTACTAACAGGTTTGGAATCACCAGCTGTTTCCTCGTTCACAGTTATGTTGTTAATGAACACATAGGCCTCTGTGGCCTGCAGAGGAATGTGGATTGTGCCACATGTACCTTTTGGGATTTATTTAGGGCTTTGTGCTAGGCATCTACATACAAACACACGTGTGGTACTCGCACTTTGCTCCAGACGTGTTTGAATATAGCAAATAAGCAAACATTTCAATGCAAAACAAGTCAAGCGAGGCTTTACCCACAACTCTTCCCACCCTACCCAATAGGGAAGACAAGACAGAAGCAAAGAATAATGAACTTTTTATTATTATCAACCCACCTGTACTAGGGATCTACCCACTGGTACCAGTGTAAACCCTTAAACCTTAAAGGGAGCTCCCTGTGCTTCACTGGGTACCCTGCCATAGTAATGCCGCAGGCTTGATGATGTCACAGCTGGTTGGCCACTGGTGGTGCACTTTAAAACAAACAGAATACTGAAACCCAAAATACAACAGCTCATACAATTGCTTAAATGGCAAACCTCTAAATAAGGTATTTGCAGCTCCTAACCCATTGGCCAAATCTGTAGATTTGGTGGCAAAACTTTGTACAAACTTTCCCAGTTGCACAGCAAGCCCAGAGAGTATTCATTGTTCTGATGTTCCAACTTCCCTGTCAGCTCAGGCTCCTTCTTGTCTTTCCTGCAGCTGTAGGTCCTCTAAGCCTGATGATTCAGTTATGAAGTTGGGAGGCACTGGAAGATGCAGGTCTCAGGTTCCTCTGTGTATGTAGATCAGGCTCTCTCTGTACACAATTGTCTGGACTTCTCTGGCTCTTCCTTCCTTCTTCCCCTTCCATAGGGTAGAGCAGTCTAAGGAGCAGGGAGCATACTCTCCAACACACATAGGTGCCAGAACTTATGGGCGTGGGGGTGCTGCAGGCCCCTCCTCACTTTTGCCCATAAGCATTTATAGAGTCCCTTTGCTTACAAGAACTACCTTTTTTACCCTGTACCCTTTTGAACTTTAGCACCCCCATGTTCTGGCACCTACACACAGAAACACACAGACACAGACACACACACACTCCTAGGGCCCGATTCCAAAAGGTGTTATGCCTGGCGCAAGGCAATTTATGCCGAGCCCAATGGCATAAATCACAACTTGTACCAGGCATTACACAAGTTACGATTCCAAGTTGCATCTTGCTCCATACTATATGGAGATTGTGCCAAAGGTGGGCTACACCACCCAATACACCTGCAACCCACAGCAGCATGGTGCAAGGGTGGGTTACAGCAGCAACTGTGCCCTATTTCAAAAGGGCGGCTGTCGTAACCCACCTACTTGATTACAAGAGCCGATATGGTGCAGCAGAGTTAGATCAGCAGGGAGATGGTCTAAGGGGCATCCTCCCATGTCAATTGATGGATTCCCACTCTGCAGCACCACAGCTTACACATAGCCAGGTTCCCCATACCCCCCAATACAGAGATGCACCCCAACCCCAAATGTTGGGGACCCCAGGGTCCATTTCATACAGTGCTCCCCTAAACACCAGTGCCACTCAGCCAGCTCCCCCAATGCCCCCAAGTGCTTGCAGCAGTGTTCTGGGTCAGGGGCTCTGGGGGGCAGTTATCTGTAGGCTGTGACTTGCGGCACCCAGGTCCATTGTGCTATTCCTGTGGCACTAGCCTGCGACTGCCACAAGTCACAGGACATAGGTCCCAGGGATCCTGTCTGTCTTGGAATACTACGCAGGGTCTCCAGCGTAGCACCACATGGTGCAACTCGCATATGCCCATGAGTTGTGCCATGTGATTTGGAATCAGCCCCTAGGCTTTTGGACCCTAGTGTGATGTGCTAGCTAGTACTGGGCAGTGATATTAACCAGCCCTTTGTCCCAGAATATCTGTAGGATTGATGCAGGTATTTCGCTTACAGTTTCTGGTGCCCACAGCCTAGCAGCTACAGCACACTTACTGGATCAGCAAGCTTTTGACTCCAGTCCCAGGAAAAGAGAAACAGTCTTTTTCTCTAAAAGATGTCCTTCTGATACAATAAACAACACACAGTTCAGGCTCCATACTTCAAAGGTTGTAAAAACCTTCGAAATCTTCCTGACCACATGGCTGTGGAAACCGTGATAGGCTTCCTCTGATAGCTTGGGTCAGTAGCTCCCAAATCCTCCTCCCTCCATGAGAGCTAATGGCCAACTCTCCTATCACAAAGAAGGCCCAGCAGCTAACCTCTTTTTGAGCCTTTCTAACCCTCCTCCTGGGAGAGAAAAGCTTCGGGACCAAGAAGCATGATTTCATATTCCAAACAAAGAGTAGTACTGAAACTGTGTCTTCTTAATTAACAGCAACTAAGTG